>OU343222.1:319552002-319694077 GCA_910596185.1 Chrysanthemum makinoi | reverse complement strand
GAGACGACGGTGCCATAGCCAAGATTTTGTTGATGTTGCCTTTGAAAGTAGACAGATGGGAGATGAAGCAACCATGTCTTGCGTTGAGATTGTATATAGACTAGAATTGCGAGAGCCAGACATAAGATCGTTTCCTTGTAGATCACGAATGAAACAAGTTTTCTCCCGAAAAGCAACTTCCAAGTCTCCATCACAAAATTGACCGACTGAAAAAAATTGTGACCGAGGCCTTCCACATAATAAACCCTGCTAATTTTGATATTGCCATTGATATAATCTCCGTAGCCCATGATAGCTGCGAAGTGATCGTTCCCAAATCTGACAGTGCCTATGAACTTTGCAATAAAGTTTGATAACAGTTTAAGATTGCCTGTCATGTCTCGGGAACATCCGCTATCAACAATCCAAAGGATGATCTGTATCACCGTGACAATACACACTGACGACACGATGGAATAGAAGTAGATGTGGAACCCAAGAGTTAGAGGGTTAGAAGCAGCTTATGTTAGAAATACATACATCAATGATTTTAGGTATCCATTTAAATCCTAGTGTATTATGTATCCATTTCTGCCATCTCCAACTAGTCTTAGATTTAGTCTTAGTGAATGCACTAGGTGGTACTACATTCCTTGGAGGTGATACTGGAGCTACAGGGACATTAATGCGTTTATTAGAATCTAAAGAGGGTGGTTTACCAAGCACAGAATTAGAAGCATTAGTGGGCCTAGAGGTATTCCGATTCTTAGGATTCCGTAAACGAGACAAGATAGCTCTAGCAACACATTTGTCCTGACAATCAGAAAGCATACTTTTACGAAAAATAACACAAGAATCATCAGACTGAATATCAAAAGTACTTAAAGGTTTAGCATTTGTTACAACACTTTTTCCATAACATTTGTCAGATGCAATATCTAAAGTGGGTGCAACGTGAGTCTTATTCAAAGTCCTAGGGTGTTCTTCTACTTCAGCATTCTTCATTGTTCTTTTCTTAGGTCGCAAATTCCTATTCTTCCTTGTATTGCTCTTAGGCTGTGAAGTGCGGACGTTTGGAAAAGATGCAACTAGTCCTGTTTCAGTAGAGGGAAGCACATTAGTATCTTGTGGTTTGTCAGTAGGCATTATGGGTTCACGTTTGCTAAGTGTTACAGGTGCAATTCTCTTAATGATGCTAGGCTGAACTTGTTCATACTTTCCTAACATCTCCCTTAACTTAATAATAGTGTGCACCAAATCTTGATTTTCAAAACGAAGATTTCCAGCAAAATTCATGACTTCTTTAGTGTGTGCAAGATAATGATCAAGTTCGTTTGATGCTTCATCATAAGTCTGTTTGAGTAAATCAAATATGACACCATATTCCTTTTTCATTTTTACAAGTTCTTGTTCATATTTTGAGATTTGACATTTCAAAGACACGTTTTGATCATCCAGTTGCTCAAATTTTGGATTGAACGTTTTGGATTGCAACTGGTTGATTTTGTTTTGCAAAGCAAGTTCGCGATTTTGACAATCTTTTTGACACCATGAAGACGACGCTTTTGAATTTGAAAGCTCGCTAATTACTGCAGTCGTTCATTTTCAACTTTGAAAGACTCGATCCGATGCACATTATCGATTCTCAACAATATCAACAGTAATCAAGCAGAGATATGATCAGATGCATATGCAACAGATTGTAATAACACAAGATTATTGATATCGGCACAGATAACATCTTCCAAGAGTCGATCAACATCTTTTCTCAATAGTTTCTTTTACGTTTAGTATTTGAAATTGATGTTTCGGTTTTCGAAAACTGTTTTCAAGAGACCAAGTTCCTTGTGAAAATCCCTTTCCCAATATAGTGCACAAGTTTTCAAATTTTGACATGGGGTAAAATTCTTTTCTGAAGAATATCTCTTTGTTCTCGCGCCATTGGCGATTGAAAATGTTGAACTTTTATTTCAGAATGAAATTCAATCTCACGTTCAAAAATTTTGAGGTCAGATAAGAAAGTGTCAAAATATTTGATAATGCGACAACTTTCGGCATTAGTTTTTACTTCACTAAGTGAGGGTAAAGGACCATTAATTTGTGCACCATTGTGTTGGGGACTAACTTCAGATACTGGTGTGATAACCAAAGGTTTGTTAGAAGTATCTTGTTGTGTGACAAAAGTTACGGCTTTCGAATAGTTAAATGGTTTGTTATAAATGACATTTTCCATTTTTGACCGACTCTCGTCATCTACATCTAATTCCTCCATGCGATTATATTTAACAACAGTCATAATCGAATCATCAATTCTATGTTAGTGACCTGTAACTTGTGATTTGGTTTGAATGATCTATTTGAAAACTTAGGTTTGTAATCAGCAAGATTCGGTCCATATCCATTTGGATTTGGTTTAAAAGTAAACTTTTGAATAGTTGTGATTGACTCACTATGTTTATAAACAACATTTCGAAACTCTTTGATTTTGTTTTGTAAGTCGACAATTTCATCAAGATAGTTATCTATTCGTTTCGTGGAATGCTTTTTGTACTCATAGAAATATTTTTGACAAGTTAACAACTCAGCCATGGCTTTTTGAGTTTCCAAAGTAAGAGCGTTAATTTGTTGTTTATGTTCATGTTTCAGTTGTTGTATTTGAGACAATAAAGCATTCTTGGATGCGGCTAGATCACGTATCTGTCGTTCTAATGATTTTTCGTTTTGATGACTTTTAGCAAAAGTGACTTCAAAACCTTTTTCACGTTTTTCTTGAGTTTTAAAAACGTTGATTTGTTTGATTAAGCATTCATTATCCCTAATTAACAGTGCATTTTTATCTTTTAATTGCTTGCAAATTTTCAAACGAGATTCTTGGTCTTTAATTAAGGTCAGGAGCTCAATTTCTCTATTAGACAAAAGCTCATCTTGTTCAACGTGAGTCTCAACATGATCATTATTTAGATCCTCAAATATAACCATGGAGTCAACTTGATTATGAATATTAACCATAAGGTTATCTTGATCGTCAAATATAACTACGGGATCTATTTGATAATCATCGGAATGAGATGTAGATGGCTCATGTTAAACACTCTGATCCTTGTCGGATGGAGAAATTGGCGGATGTATCAGATCATGAATGAGTGTATTTTGTTTCGGTACCTGAGACAAGCCATCAGTGTCATACACTGGGCCTGTGTCACTGATGTGCTACGTGTGTACAAGTTTTGAATTTATAAAAGGTGAATTACCAATACTACCAATAACACATACGAGCAAGTATACTCGTCCGTTATAGCAATATTATGAAGGTAAGTCGGGATCGTTCGCAGGGATTTGAGTGAATCTAAACACAAGTTTGAATCAACAGAGTCTATCCAAAACATATAACAAAGCTAATAGATATAATGAAATTCAGATGATTAAAAACTACACTTGCTTAAACTAGTTTCATATCATAGATTAATGTGATTGTGTTAACCTCTTAACATGTTGGTTATGATAATTAGTTAGTGGACTAATCTATTGTTCTTACAAGTTAAACCTTCGTCAAGATTTTAGTTCATAAAACAAGCATTAAGTTTAACCAATCAATTCAAGATCAATTGAAGTTTCATAAGTCTACATACATAAACTTAAACACAAAACATCCACTTGTTTCATCAAATTGCTTAAGAAATGGTCAATACAAAAGGTAACCGATCATAGACAAAAGGCTACAATTGATTCTCAACAACTAATCTTACGACCTTTTAGATGTTTCCAACCAATCCAATTTGATAATCAAAAAGCGTTTCTATTACAACCACACCTTAGTTCCTTTGTATAATCAGAATAATGGGTAAAACCAATCATCCATAGACAAAATGATTATGACTAGTTGAATAACAATAAGTTCTTTCGACCTCAACGATTACTATCAATTAGCCAAACTTGATTAACAAATGTCACTACGAAACTTTAGCACAATTGGATCTTAGAATCAACTTGAAATTGAATTAAAACTTGTTAACACAATCACTAACAAATCATATGATAATCAACATCATTTAAGCAAGTGTATAAAGAAACTAGCCACTCATAGCAAACATGAACATAAACTCAGAACTTTGAACATTAGAAAACATGATTAAAAGTCTTACAATGCTTGGAATAAGATTACAAATGGTGAAGTAATGATTCCCAAAGTATAGGGGTAGACTTCTTGGTGATTTGGCCTCCAAATGTGAAACTTCTGGAACTCCAAACTTCCCTGGACTTCTAAGGACGAATTTGAGAGCTTAAAGCTTTGTTTGATGAGTATAGAGATTTGAATTTGAAGTGTGTATCTCATATGGTCACAAATGGCCTCTATTTATACTAATTCCAAAGCCTAGGGTATTAATTGCTTAACTTAGCCTCCAAGGAGTAAGGAAAGGACTAGAATACACCAAGAGAAGGACCTAGAATCGTTTGGATGCAAAGGGGAAACTTAGTCATGAAGATTTGGCAGATGCAGCTTCTCCAACCGGATCGGTTATATGACCAACCGATCCGGTTGGTCTTCTACAAAAGGGGCCAACCGTTCCGGTTGCGGGTGGCGACCGAATGGTTGGTGATGGTCATTTTCCAACCGATCCGGTTACACTTGTAACCGATCCGGTTGGATTTCCTGAGTTACGGAAACTTGATCTTCTCTTTTCTTTATCATGTAGAACTTGGTTCTTCAATCACTATGGTCTTCAAAGGTCCTTGAGATACTGATTTAGGCTTTACTGAAACGGAAATCTTCCATTTGCTGAACATTACTTTATTTTCCTTCTGTTTCCCTGCACTTGGTTATAAACACTAGACAAACATCTTTTGATGCGTTTAAGCACTATAATCACGCAAATATAACCAAATAACATATATAAAAGCACACATAACGCTACTAAAAACATGCACAATCTGAGCATTATCAGTCACTCATGTGTAGAGCTTGCATTTGTGCCATCAACATCACTGCTGCATTAGCCTGCAAGTCCTCCATATCATCATCAGAATCTGCATCTGCCATAAAGCTCTGTTCCTTGTTGGTAAGAGTTCCACCAGCTTCATCCTTGAGAGCCAAGAGCAAAGCCTCTTTGAAATAAGCACTGCCTCTTGTCCTCGGCTTAGGGCATGCATTAGCCAGATGACCCTTCTCATTATAGTTATAACAACGAAGACCATTAACCCCATTCTGAGCATTCCCCTGTTCAACCACTTGATCCCTTTGTTGTTGCGGAGCACCCATGTTATTCCTTCCCATAGCATTAAACCCTTGACCACCTCCCATCTGACGAACATTACCACGATTCTGAACTTCAACTCATCCATTGTTAACCACAGCCTGATTCCTTATGTTTGATGAGGTACGAATGCGATTGTTGGATTTGTTGGAATATCGGCCGAAGGCTCTAGCAATCATGACAAATCCTTGCTGCAGGGCATCAAAAGCTTCAGTATCCTCATTTGATTCACTATAAAGTGCTTGATCAGTGTTGTTGTTGTATGGAACCAATTGAGTTTCTTGAGATTGTTGCTGTCGGATTATATGGTGTAATTGTTGCAGTTGGTTGAGGAGCGGGTTGAGGAGGAACACTAGTTTGAGCCCACAAAGCAAGTTGTTGATTGTCCGGAAGTGACTGTGGAGCCAGGAGTCCACGGATAGCCCTTTCTTTGTCAACTTCTTTTTGGTGAGGCTTCAAATAGTCGTACAACAATCCGTATGTAGCATGATGAAGATTCTTAGCTTGACGGAGAAAAATGACATACTTCTCCCATTCCGAACCAAGACTACTTAGGAACTTAGTGTTGACAACAATTCGTGGCATGATGATATTGTGTTTGTCCAAATCATTGATGATGTCTGGAAAGCGATGATGATATGACTCTAATGTCTCTCCTGGTTCGATCATGAAGTGTTCATAAGCCAAGTAGATTTTGGATTCCATGTCTTCCTGATTGAGTGTTGTGCCTTCCATAAGAAGATGAATATGTTCCCACATTGCTTTAGCTGTCTTTTGAGCATCAACACTTCGAAGGATCGGATTGGGTAATACCAAAAGGATGTATTGCATTGCTAGTTCATCGGCTTCAAAATGTAGAAGTTCATCACCTGTGAGGTCTGAGATAGTTGCAATGTTGGTGACAGCATCTCTTGGTGGATTGGCACTAGGATCTGCGAGTGTGACAACAGTAGGCATTTAAAATGGACCTTCCATAATGACCTTCTTTAAGAACTTTCCATGTGGCTTCTTTAGATCACAGAACCTAAAGAACCTTATCACCCATTGATCATAATTTTCGGGAGTGAGCATTGGAGGTCTATCAAGTGAGCCAGCTTCATGAATTGATTGTTGGCTACTTAAGGCTTCACACATCTTGCCAAACCATGTCGGTTCCTTCATAGTACTCCTGGATGGATGTTGATTGTAGAAGTTTGTGTAAGGTTGTACTTGAAGACTAGGTGGTGGTTGAACCATTTATGGTGGAATTGCTCCAAGTTGTGGAGTATGTTGTTGATTAAATTGTTGATGTTGTGGACTTAGTTGTTGTTGTTGTTGTTGATTATAAGTGTAAGGAAAATAGCTATAGTATGGTGGTTGTGACATGTTGAAAACTTGTGTTGTTAAATGGATCTTTGTAGTCGAATAAACGTTGTTGATGAAGTATCCTTAGGCGTAGAAACCAAGTGTAGGCAAAGTAAAACTTAAGCGTAAAAACACCAAACTTACGCGTAAAAGTGATAGTTACGCGTAGGATTAGCTTACGCGTAAGAATTGAGAAACACTAAAGTTATGCGTAAACTGAAAGTTAGGCGTAGAAAACTTATGCGTAAGATTATCTTAGGCGTAAGACAGAGCTTAGGCGTAAGAATAAGCTTAGGCGTAAAAGAGTTCTACGCGTAATATTTGAGCTTAGGCGTAAAATTAGGTTTTAGCCCAAAAAAATCCTTTACACTATCACAGTGTAAGAGATATCCAAAGTCGAAGTGTTTTCAGGCTTATCCAAGCAAGAAAACACTGAGTAAACCACGAAAACTGAAGATCGATCCACGGATGAGTTACACGTAAGAATAGGGTTTTCTTACGCGTAGAAAGCAACCAAAATTGATTTTCTGCCCAAAGATGTTTCTAAACCAGATTTTTGTGATGACTTCAATATCACCAAAATAACACAAAAGTGTGAAACTTGATGATCCAAAACTACAAAACACCTTACGCGTAAAGATGAACATGCGTATAAAATCAAGCTTAAAACTAAGGAAAAACACGTAAAGTTCGAAACTTTTTGCTTAAAACTGAAATTTTAACACTTAAAAACGATGAAAGTACAAGAATCTTGGAATGAAAAGTGTAAAAAATGAGTTTTTAAACGTGACCAAGTTTTTGAACCATGAGTTACGCGTAGAACCAAACAACTTCAAAAACAAATAAACTTTTCACCTAACTATTTGGCGAATGATACCACTGTTAGGTTCCCATTTTAGTAACACAAGCATCAATATGTAAGAAAGGAAGATGAGATGATCGGTTGAACTAAACAAGACACTTATGCGTATGGAATAAGAAAGGTTATGCGTATGAAGTGAAATGAATTGAACAACCAACCTTCAATAGAAGGTTTACAAGAGGTATTTATAAGGCAAGGAGCTAGGGCAACACTTCTAGACTCCTTCCCTTCTTATATGGGCCTTTGATAACATCAAATAGTCCTGAATATTAAGTGTCAATTTCCCCCATTAATGCTCGTTATTTATATCATTTATATGGATTTACGCTTGTTTTCCATTGTTTTACACTTTCAGGTAAATTTCTAGCATTAGAGCTAAAGAGACGCGGAAATGGAAACATTACTAAGGATTTATCACAGTATGCTTATTTTGAAGAGGTTACGGCGTAACTCGTCTCTCACATTACGCCGTAACTATTGCGTGACCCTGAAGTCCAACTCATCAAGAGGTTACGGCTTAACTCCTTCCAAAGATTACGACGTAACTCCATTAGGTCAAAGAGGTTCCACGCCGCTGATACTTACGCCGTAACTACTGCATCACTTGCAACGAAACCAGGTTTATTGAAGACTACGGCGTAACCACTTATAAGGTTACACCGTAACTAGCAGATCTAGAGCTTTTACGACGGAATAGAAGGTTACGGCGTAACTCATCTATTGGTTACGCCGTAACCCAGACCTGGCCTATAAATACCCCACGAATTCCAGCATTTCTATTCATTCCATTCCACACACAATACTCTGAGAACGTGGGAAAATACTCAAGGAAGGTCTAGGGAAGCATACGGAGCTGTTTCCAAGGGAGAAGTCACACCATTACGATAAGCTTTAGCGTTTATTATTTCTTTTACTTTCAATTCATGTATTTCATACCTTTGAATATTGAATTGATGTGCATGATTAATATGAGTGGCTAAGCACCTTTGGTGCTAGCCTAGTTATGATTCCTTAATTATTTTGTTTGCGTTTACCTTTAGTTCCGTACAATTATTTCTAAGTGTATGCATGCATAGTTCTTTGGTAGTCACCCCTGGTTCGGTAGTTTTGAATGGCGGTAGAGGCCAATTACCTTGGAGATATGACCAACTGACCCTAGGTAAGCGGACTGAGACGGGAAGGGTAAGATATGACCAACTGACGACCCTTTCTACTTGTGCGATTTGACCAACTGATCACCTATTGTTTGGATGAACTTAAGAATTGAGGGGTGTAGTGTCTAAGTTCCTAACGGCCAGGCACTCGTTATTTAGAATCTAGCATGTAGCGGTACTTAATGACTCGGCTTAGGGGACCAAGAACAACATGACTTATGACGGTGCGCCTGATTTCTTCTGTGGTGGCATCTTTGCTGATAGGTTAGGGCGAATTGACCAAATGTTGTCCTCTCGAATTTGACCCCACCTGAAGTAATTGAAAGTAGGTAGACGTAGACATAACTAGTTAGGAGGATTAACTAGGTTAGCACCACTATTCCTCTATTGATTTCCTTTCTACCATTTAATTGCTTTTATATTCTGCATTAGTAGTTTAATTAATTAAATCCCTATCAAACCATTTATATTCTGTGACAATTAGACTTAGTAATTATCCGACACACATAGCTCTTGGGACGACCTCGGCTTTACCATTTACTACACTACACACGACCGGGTACCCTGCCCGTTAGTGCATTAGGGTAGACCATAGGTATAGCGAGACACTATAAATATTAAGACTTGGTCAGTAAAACCTGCATCAAGTTTTTGGCGCCGCTGCCGGGGAGCTATATTAGGATTAATTTTAAGTCTTTCATTTCATATTTAAACTTTTCTCACGATCATATTTCAAGTTTTCAGGTACCATGGAAGTGGTTTACATCGATGACCTCACTCTTGAGGAATACTTGGCGTTGACTTGAGCTGATCAAGGGCCGGGTCTCGTAAGACCGGCAATCGGAGCGGATGTTCGTTTTGAGATTAAAGACCAATTTATGAGGGAGCTTCGCGCTAACCCTTTTTCAGGAAACAGGGACGAAGACGCATATGAGCACGTTGAAAATGTCCTATACATCGCTAGCCTTTTCAACATTCCGGGCGTGTCTCATGATGCTGTTATACTCAGGGTCTTCCCTATGACTCTAACTGGAGCAGCAAGAAGATGGATCGAAAGATTGCCCGCCGGAGCAGTTAATACTTGGGCACTACTTAAGAAACACTTTATCCAAAGATATTGCCCACCATCAAAGATTTCTAATCAACTCTTGGAGATCCACAATTTCAAACAAGAAGACGACGAAACTCTGTATCAAGCTTGGGACAGATACAACGATCTTCTTTACAAGTGTCCTACCAATGATCTTAATAACCAGCAGAAGGTCAATATTTTCTACAAAGGAATAAATGTAACTACGAGACAAATGCTGGATTATCAAGGACCTATCCCAAATATGACTCCTACTACGGCAATTGAAGCCATTCAAAAAATGGCGGACCATTCTCAAAAATGGCACGACGGTGGAAGTAAAAGAAACCAAGGTGGAAATTTTGACGAAATTGCAGCAATCGCTAGTAAAATTGAAAGCCTCAGTCGAGATACGCTGAAAGTCAGGGAAACCGTTCATGCCATTCAAGTGGGATGTGAAAGTTGTGGAGGAGGACACCTTACGAAAAATTGTCCTCATATGAATGAGGAGGATATCGAGGAAGCTAAGTATGGAGAAAATCGACCATTTTACGGTGACAATCGAAATGGGTATCGCAGTAATTACAACCGTGGGCCTTATGGAGAAAGAAAGCCTAGTCTTGAAGAAACAATTAATAAATTTCTGGAAAATTCAGCCCAAAAACAAAAGGAGCAAGATGAATGGTTGAAGGAATTCCAGGAAAACACTGATAGAAACATTTCCAAACACGACTCCACTCTTAAAAACCTTGAATCCATGGTGATAAATCTCATGAAAAGTAAGAAGGAATAACGATAAACCTGAAGGATCTAAACCAACTATGGAATTTAAGGTAATTTTCTCGGATGATAACTCGAAGGTTCAGGCCAGTGATACGAGTTTAGGGGCGATTCCGTCACAGATCTGAGTTACGCCCGTAACATACCTAATGAGTTACGGCGTAACTGGTGTTTGACATGACAAAGGAATTGTGATGAATACTGAGGAATACGACTCTAATGAATTACGCCGTAACCAAGAATCTCAGTTACGGCGTAACTGGGATACATGGGCAGAAAAATTCCTCGACTTGGACGAATCAGAAAAACTCGAGGAACTCTCCTTTAATGATGAAGAAGAGCCACTTATCACTCACTAGTGTACTCCTATCGCTA
Source organism: Chrysanthemum makinoi (assembly GCA_910596185.1). Taxonomy (NCBI): domain Eukaryota; kingdom Viridiplantae; phylum Streptophyta; class Magnoliopsida; order Asterales; family Asteraceae; genus Chrysanthemum; species Chrysanthemum makinoi. The sequence goes on along the minus strand of OU343222.1, from coordinate 319,683,262 downwards.
TTACTGATGAAGAAACCACAAGGGCATGGCCTACATGCAGACCTTTCCACGAATATTGCAATGGAGGAGACAATGAAAGAGTGGAGGAATGGACATGCCCTCATGAGCGTGAAAGACACGGGATAAAATTCGGTAATTTAGCCTTTAAAGATTGGTACGCAATTCAATTTGGGAATGCCAAGATCAATCCAAATCTTCTTATGAAGCTAAAAGTTGATTACGTGAAGCACATTCGAACAGACGAGACTAATAAAGATATACTCTGCACGGAAGAGCATGTAAATGAAACTGATAACATAGAACTACGCAGTCACTGGTGCAAGAAAGTAAAATCCCCTGGGGAAATTTTCTGGGCATCATGCAACCCGTATAACGATATGTGTGATGGTGGAGGCAACTCTGGAAGATTAGGAAAAGATGAATTCTTTTGGTCCTCAACCAATGACAAGGAGAGAACAAGTTTACCTTGGATAGACAACTTGGGGTTTGATAGTTGGGTAAAAATTAAGTATGGGCATGTGAATGCATTAACAAAAGATAAGATTTAGAAGGAATACATGGATCAAGAAAATTCTAACGACAAAAGTAGCGAAAACACGAGTAAAACAACAATTGACGTGGATATAGAGCGGGTGAGTAATAATAAAGAAGAATGCAAGCGCGTTCTAGTGGAGAATTTGCTCGATGAAGAATGGTTCAAGGGTACTGATTCTGATGACGATGATATCAGAGGGATGCTAGATTACCTTGAGTTGCAAGAAAATGAAGAGTTCACTGATCCTGATGACGAAGCTTACGAGCAAAGAAGGTGCAAGCTCCTGGGATACCCTACAAAAGACCACCCCCTATTATAGTAGAAAAATACAAATTCACTCGCTACCACCTAGGTCCGGAGGAAAAATTATGTAAAGTCTGAAAGATCGAAACCATTGAGTACCTCCGAACTGCCTCTAATGTTGCATGGATGAGGCACAATTTGATGAAGGATATTGAAGAAGTGGGGCAAGCTCAAACACCCCCATAGGAGCCCCACGGCTCTAAGTCTAACTTAAAGACTCGTTAATAAAGAAAAGTGCTCTTTCGGGAGACAACCCGAATTATCCCTTTCTTTTGTTTTTATTTCCTTTCTGTTGGTTGTGTTTTCTAACATTTTTGCAGGAGACAATGAAGTAATTACTGCTACAGTTGCTGATCCGAACAGAGTTACGGCGTAACTCATCTTAGTGATTACGACGTAACCAACATTTTAGCAGCAGAATTCTTGACGCAGTACCAACTACGGCGTAATACCATCTCTGTGGTTACGCCGTAACCATTCGCTTCTCAGCTCATACCAGGTTTGCAAGTTACGGCGTAAATCTCTTATTGGAGTTACGACGTAACTCTCCTCTGCTTTAATTCTTTCATTTTAAAACACAATAACCTTGTATTAGTTTTTAAATGAACTTTGTGGGTGTGTTCCCTGTAAACCCTCACGAGACTTCACTCATCCACTTGGGACACCAAGTGGTTTAAAAGGCTTGTTGCATTCGCTAAATGCAACCGTGATTCCTACGAAAGTGACTTAGGTTTGTTTTTCATTTTATTTTTTCTTTTTAGAATTATGCTTGTCGGTATTGTGATTTCAGGGATTGAAGTTTGCTCATGATGCTTTAACGAAGGCACGATCCTTTCTCGTAGGCCTTCTTCTTTTTGGAGCAAATTTCAGGGAAGTTCTCGCTCTAATTCTACCTTTCTCTTCACCTTTATTTTAATGCCTAGTACAAAAGGGACTTTGTACAATTCAAGTGGGGGGACGCGAGTAGAATTATCTCTAGAACTTTATTTCGCCCTCATTTTTCTAGTTTATTTTGAAAAATTATGCCATTTTTAATATTTTGACATGTTTTTCCGAACCTAACTAGATTAGACCTTAGCCGAGCACATACAACCCTTGATATTACATGGTGAGATTAGCCTTGTCCGTTTCCTATATTTTACCCATATCCACCAAATTATGAGTGTGCCGGTAGCTTTTAAACTTTAGAACTTGGCCTTTGCATCATTTCGAGACCATAGACGAGGTATGTTGAGTTAGCTCGATGTATTTGGACTTTTCAGTTTTAGAAGGCAGTATTATAGGATTATCACCTAAACAGCCTACCATTGTGAGTCTATCGATTAGTCACCTCGACTTTTCGACCCCCATGTGAAACCCTTTTGTTGCACTCCCCTTTAGTGCAAGATACCCCTAGATACACCCTTCTGAGCCATTCCTTTCATTTTGTCACCCCAATATATTGTTTCATTACACCCTTACACCTTAGCCTACCCTGTAGTCTTTATTTGTAATTGGGAAGTCATCATTTGCCTAAGTTCAAGGTTCGAGTGGAAAGGTTTGGAAACCACGCTTTCATCGACAACAATTATGAAGATCATTGAAGGCCCCCCGAATTCCCATTGTTCATCTCAAGTGGGGGGATGTTATGTTATCGTGTATGTTCAAAAATAAAATAAAATAAAATAAAATAAAAAATAGTTGATTCAGTTATGATAAGCACTATAGTATGAGCTTTATTGTTTAGTATCGAGGAGGCCACCTCGATCACATTTGAAGATTGGAGTTGGAGTAATACCAACTGAAGAAGAAAAGGTAGTGTGCCCATCACGACGTCCTCTAATGACACATCTACCTTGCATTTCATGATCCGGTCTCTAGACTTCTAAACTTGAACTTTGGGCGGACGGTAAGTGGTGATGACTTAGTTATAGATATAGACTACCCGCTTGTTTTTCATTTTACACCAAATTATACATCCCATGTCTTATCCTACCCTTTAGTCATGAAGCATGTCTATGTGATGCATCGAGCAATCTTTGGTGTCTTGGCCATGGATTTGGTCATGTATCATTGATTTTGTCTACTACGCCGTGACATGTTAGTAATGACGAGTTACCCCTTAACCTTTGTCGTGTCTACCCATATTGCCTTCGATAATTGTTTAGCCCTTAACTCCAGTGGTGGAGATTTGTGTAACCGCCAAGATTATGATAGAATGCATGCTATGACTGTGCAATTGAGTGATCACCCTGTAATTGACACTTAGAATAGTTGAGAGATTTAAGTGTTTGTTCCCCTTTCGCGAGGTGTTCGGCTTTGTTTTATTCTAGCATAAGGGATTTGTAAACTCATATTTTCCAGGTTTTGGGAGATATCTTTTTAGGAATCTATCTAATAAGGTCTACTTGAGGGCAAGTAGAGTTCAAGTGGGGGGATATTTGATAACATCAAATAGTCCAGAATATTAAGTGTCAATTTCCCCCGTTAATGCTCGTTAGTTATATCATTTATATGGATTTACGCTTGTTTTCCATTGTTTTACACTTTCAGGTAAATTGCGAGCATTGGAGCTAAAGAGACGCGGAAATGGAAACATTACTAAGGATTTATCACAGTATGCTTATTTTGAAGAGGTTACGGCGTAACTCGTCTCTCACATTACGCCGTAACTATTGCGTGACCCTGAAGTCCAACTCATCAAGAGGTTACGGCGTAACTCCTTCCAAAGATTACGACGTAACTCCATTAGGTCAAAAGAGGTTCCACGCCGCTGATACTTACGCCGTAACTACTGCATCACTTGCGACGAAACCAGGTTTATTGAAGACTACGATGTAACCACTTATAAGGTTACGCCGTAACTAGCAGATCTAGAGCTTTTACGATGGAATAGAAGGTTACGGCGTAACTCATCTATTGGTTACGCCGTAACCCAGACCTGGCCTATAAATACCCCACGAATTCCAGCATTTCTATTCATTCCATTGCACACACAATACTTTGAGAACGTGGGAAAATAATCAAGGAAGGTCTAGGGAAGCATACAGAGCTATTTCCAAGGGAGAAGTCACACCATTACGATAAGCTTTAGCGTTTATTATTTCTTTTACTTTCAATTCATGTATTTTGTACCTTTGAATATTTAATTGATGTGCATGATTAATATGAGCGGCTAAGCACCCTTTGGTGCTAGCCTAGTTATGATTCCTTAATTGTTTTTTTGCGTTTACCTTTACTTCCGTACAATTATTTCTAAGTGTATGCATGCATAGTTCTTTGGTAGTCACCCCTGGTTTGGTAGTTTTGAATGGCGGTAGAGGCCAATTGCCTAGGAGATATGACCAACTGACCCTAGGTGAGAGGACTGAGACGGGAAGGGTAAGATATGACCAACTGACGACCCTTTCTACTTGTGCGATTTGACCAACTGATCACCTATCGTTTGGATGAACTTAAGAATTGGGGGTGTAGTGTCTAAGTTCCTAACGGCCGGGCACTCACTATTTAGAATCTAGCATGTAGCGGTACTTAATGACTCGGCTTAGGGGACCAGGAACAACAGGACTTATGACGGTGCGCCTGATTTCTCCTGTGGTGGCATCTTTTCTGATAGGTTAGGGCGAATTGACCAAATGCTGTCCTCTCGAATTTGACCCCACCTGAAGTAATTGGAAGTAGGTAGACGTAGACATAACTAGTTAGGAGGATTAACTAGGTTAGCACCACTATTCCTCTATTGATTTCCTTTCTACCATTTAATTGCTTTTATATTATGCATTCGTAGTTTAATTAATTAAATCCCTATCAAACCATTTATATTCTGTGACAATTAGACTTAGTAATTATCCGACACACATAGCTCTTGGGACGACCTCGGCTTTACCATTTACTACACTACACACGACTGGGTACACTGCCCGTTAGTGCATTAGGGTAGACCATAGGCATAGCGAGACACTATAAATATTAAGACCTGGTCAGTAAAACCTGCATCAGCCTTCTACATAAGCCTTAGCTTAATAACAAACATAAAGGCCATATTAAGCTAACTATTACATATGAATCACTAACACTTGAATTAAGGTTTAGGAGTGATTCCAACATGCTATCAAGACAAGATTTGGAGGTAATGATGCTTCCAAGAAGATGCACAGAAATTTGTTGAAGCAACAGTTTGAAACATTCACAGTTGGAGAAAGAGAAGGTCTTGATGCTGCTTATGACAGATTTCAGAATCTCCTTTGTATGCTAGAGTTGTATGAAGCTAAGGTATATGTTGAAGATGCCAATCTGAAGTTCTTAAGGAGTTTGCCATCTGTATGGCATGTGATTGCAACTATGATCAGAGGACAACCTTGTTTGGACACTATGGACTTTGATGATCTTTACAACCTCTTAAAGGTGTATGAGCATGAGATGAATGGCCAAACAAGTTCAAAATCTCACAGTATTGCTTTTTTGTCGTCTGAAAAGAGAGGCAGTACTTCCACTAAAAGTACTGCTTATCCTACTCAAAGTACTATTGCTCAAAGTACTGTTACCTATCCTACCCCCAGCTCACCACCTTCAAAAACCATCCATTTTGATGAAGTTGTATGCTCATTCTTTGCTCAGCAAGACACTTTACCTGTTACTTATGAAGAGGATTTGTCACAAATTGAAGAGGATGCTCTTGAAGAAATTGATATCAGGTGGCAAGTTGCTATGATCACTACTAGGATCAAGAAGTTCACGAAGAAAACAGGAAGAGGCATTGATTTCAAACCCAAACAGGGTATAACATTTGACAAGACCAAGGTTGAATGCTTCAATTGCCAAAGAACTGGACACTTTGCAAGAGAGTGCAAGTTTGATAAATATCAGGCAAATAGAATGATTGAGAAACCCAATCTTGAACTAAAGGAAATTCCAATTACTGAAACAAAAGATTTGGTTGCTCAAGAAAATCTATCAGAGATTGACTGGAGTGCTGAATTTGATGATGAACCAGTAACCTACTATATGGTCGCAGTGAAAGAGTTTGATTGGAGCACAGCTTTTGATGAGGAACCTGGATTTGCTGCTTTGGAATCCAGAGATGGTCTTGGAAGCTTTGATTGGAGCATGGAGAGTGAAGATGAACCTGTTCTGCTTGCTATGGTAGCTACTTCACCAAGTTCACCCCTATCTCTGAAGTATGCTCTAAGTGTCATGATTTTTATCAAAAAGTGCTTAAAGATTATGTAACTGAAAGAGATAATTATAGAAGGGCTAGGTCTGAAGTAGCTGGTTATCAAATAACCTTAGAGTCTATGGAAGCCAAAATAATAACTCATGAAAATAATGAAATGGCTTGGGCAAAAAAGTATGAACAACAGGATTATCAATTAAAATTAAGTGAATGGAAGTTAGGATGTAAGGTCTCTGAACTAGAAAAGATGACTAAAGAAAGGGATGATTTGCTAGAAAAGTTTGCTGCTTGGGGAAAATCTGGCCTTTCACATGTTAGTTTTGTTGAAAAACAGAAAAGAGCACACATTAAAACTGGCCTAGGTTTTGGTATGGACTTTAGTAGCACAGAAGAAAACCCACCTAGTGATAAGGATGAACTTGATTTTGAGGATATAACAACTAGTGATGATGAACTCATTAACTATGTAGACACATCTAGTAATGAGGAATCAATTAGTCAAACACCTCCTGAGTTTAAGAAAGACAAGGGTTATCATGCAGTCCCTCATCCCACTGGTAGTTTTCAACCACTTAGGACAGATGTTTCTCGTTTTGGAGTAGACAACTTAGAGTTTAGGAAAAAGCTTACAGGTCAATCTACTTCAGGACCATCTAGTTCTGAAACCCCAAAAGAAACAGTTGAGCAACCTAAAGATGATGATGTTAAGAGTCAAGCAGTACCTTCAACTCAAAGTACTGCTACACGTTCAACAGTACCTTCAGGAAAACCTTTTCAAAATACTGCTAAACCTTTTTGGGATAATTTTGGTCAAAATAATTTTCATAATTCACCAAAAAGTCAGGGTAGTTTTGGTCATAGATATAGAGGAAGAAATTTTGGGAGTATGGGTCAAAATTTGTGTTTTGTTTTTTATAGTCCTAATCATTTGATTAAGGACTGTGACTTTCATTCAGAGTATCTAAGCAAATTCCCAAAGACCAGATCTGCTAACCAAAAACCAAGGGAGAATAAACCAGTCTGGAATCATTCACATAGGGTTAACCACAAAAACTTTTCAAAAGACTATAGGTACCCTCACCAGAGAAGACCTTTCTCAAAACAACCAGTACCTTCAAACACTTTTCAAGGTACTGATAAGCCAAAAGTTTCTCAAGCAGTACCTTCTCCAAGTACTGCTAGATTTTCAAACAATCAAGGTACTGCTAACACTTTTTGGAATGGAAACCCTAGGAGATCCAATTACTATCAATCTAGAAGGCGTTACACCTCAAAAAGAGTAGCTAGATCAAAGGACTCTACACCAGAAGTTAAAACCAGCTGGGTTAAGAAAGAAAGTACTGATGGGGAACAAACAGTATTTTCATCAAGTAAGAGTGAAACAGAGATTTTTGTTGAAAATAATAAAGAGAATTTGGATGAAAAAGATATTTTTGTTGAAAAACCAACACAAGTTTTGGAACAACCAAAGATAATTGATCATGTGCTTAAAGATAGTGGAAATTACATACTTAAAGAATTTAAGTATGTAACTCCACAAGGGGAACACAAGTCAGTAATGGCTTGGGTTCCTAAAATTAACTAACTCTTTTATCTTTGTGCAGAGCAACCCAGAAGAGGAGCTTAAAGATCATCTAATTGTAGATAGTGGTTGCTCTGGAAGCATGACAGGAGACAAAGAGATTCTGTCAGATTTTAGATCTTATTGTGGAGGAAGAGTTGCATTTGGGAATGATGCTAGTGGAGGAAGAATAACTGGCAAAGGAACTATCAAGGCAGGAAGCATAGATTTTGAGAATGTTCGTTATGTGAAGGAGCTCAAATTCAACTTTTTGTCAGTCTCTTAGATTTGTGACAAGAAGCACCCTGTGCTATTCACTGACACGAAATGTCTCATTCTTTCCCCTGAGTTCAAGCTTCTTAATGATAACTTGGTAGTAATGAGAGTACCAAGAACCAATGATGTATACAGTCTGAATATGAAGAGTCTTAACTCTTCTGAACGAGCAACTTGTTTAGTAGCAAAGGAAACACTTGAAGAAGCACATCTGTGGCATAGAAGATTAGGCCATGTAAATTTCAAGAATATCAACAAGTTGGTTAAAGGAAATTTAGTTAGAGGTTTACCTTCCAAAACATACAAGAATGATCACTCATGTTTGGCGTGCAAGAAAGGTAAACAACACAAAGCTTCATGCAAGAAGATTGAGGAAAGAACCATAAGAGCACCTTTGGAGTTACTGCACATGGATCTGTTTGGACCTGTTTCTGTTGCAAGTCTAAGCAAGAAGAAGTATTGTCTGGTTGTGTCAGATGATTGTAGTAGATTTAGTTGGGTATTTTTCTTGGGATTTAAAGATGAAACCTTTGATGCTATTCATGATCTTATAATAGCCCTTGAAAACCAATTAAGACTCAAAGTAAGAGGAATTAGATGTGACAATGGGACTGAATTCAAGAACAAGCTTATGGATGAATTTTGTGCCAAGAAAGGGATCAAGAGGGAGTTTAGCATTGCTAGAACCCCACAGTAGAATGGTGTTGCAGAGAGAAAGAACAGAACTTTTAGTGAAGTAGCCAGAACAATGCTGGCAGATTCACAATTACCTATTCAATTTTGGGCTGAAGCTGTAAGTACTGCCTGCTATGTGTTGAATAGAGTATCAGTCACTAAACCTCAGATGAAGACACCTTATGAGTTGCTTATGGGAATCAAACCTAACATACGTTTTATGAAACCTTTTGGATGTCCTCTGACTATTCTCAATACTATTGATACTTTGGTAAATTTTGATGGCAAGTCAGAAGAAGGATACTTATTGGGATACTGTACCAACAGCAAAGGATTTAGAGTGTACAACAAGGTCACCAAGAAGGTTCAAGATTGTCTTCATGTTGAATTTTTAGAAGATCAAGAAAATCAGAAGGGTAAAGGTCCTGATTGGATGTTTGATCTTGAGGTTTTGACTCCTTCTATGAATTATGTTCTTGTTAGAGAAGAAAATCAAGTTGATCACAAAGAAGAAGACGTACAGTACATTGTTCATGGAGTCAATATTAGACCTGATGTTGTTGCTAGTGAAAAACCCATATCTGTTGAGAAGGAGAAAAGTACTGATGAACCAAAAACCACTGTGTCTGCTAAAGATCAAGCTATTCAAGATGAACTTCATAGGATGCTTTTTCAAGAAACAATAGCACAATCTTATGAGGATGAACAAAGGAGAGCTTTTGAAGAAGAAAAGAGAAAGGGTAAGTCTACAGAATACCCTCACAGTACTTTGGATCAAAGTACTGATGCACCTATTGACAGTACTTTTGATGATGATCCAACCATGCCTGGTTTAGAAGATACTGATGATGAATTAGATGATGAAGGTATTTTCTCAAATTCCAATAAAGGAGCTGATTTCACAAATTTGGATGATGATCTTGAAGTACCACAGACTCCTACATTAAGGATTCACAAAGATCATCCCACTGGTCAAATAATTGGACCTTCTACTTCTGGAGTGCTTACAAGAACCAAGGCTAAAGGTTTTTCTAAACCACATAATGCTTTACTTAGCTTTGTGTATAAACAAAACAGGCTGAATCATAAGGATCACCAGACGTGTTTATTCACTTGTTTTATCTCTCAAGAAGAACCCAAGAATGTAGCTCAAGCATTAACTAAAGAGAGTTGGGTTGAACCCATGCAAGAAGAACTTCTTCAATTCAAACTTCAAGAGGTTTGGGTACTATGTGATCTACCAGATGGAAAGAAAGTCATTGGTACAAGATGGGTTTTCAGAGTAAAAAGAGATGAAAGAGGGAATGTCATCAAGAACAAAGCAAGGCTAGTAGCACAAGGATATAGACAAGAAGGAGTAGATTATGATGAAGTGTTTGCTTTTGTAGCAAGGATTGAAGCCATTCGAATATTCCTTGCTTTTGCATCATATATGGGATTTCAGGTTTATCAAATGGATGTCAAGAGTGCCTTTCTTTATGGCAAGATTACAGAGGAGGTCTATGTCAAACAGCCTCCTGGTTTTGAGGATCCTGCACATCCAAACAAAGTCTACAAAGTTGTTAAGGCTCTTTATGGTCTTCATCAAGCACCTAGAGCTTGGTATGAAAGACTTTCCACTTTCTTATTGCAACATGGTTACAGGAAATGAGCAATTGATAAGACTTTGTTTATCAAGAGAGATAAGAAGGATATCATGCTGGTTCAAGTTTATGTAGATGATATCATCTTTGGAGCTACAAAACAGTCAATGGTGAAGGAGTTTAAGTAGCTTATGCAACATGAATTTCAAATGAGTTATATGGGTGAATTAACTTTCTTTTTGGGTCTTCAAGTTAAACAGTCAAAGGAGGGAATTTTCATAAGTCAAGATAAGTATGTCTCTGACATTCTTAAGAAGTTCAACTTTGATGCTATGAAGCCAGTCACTATACCTATCAAATCTATCAACTCATTGGGCAAGGATGAAGATGGTCAACCTGTAGAAGTCAAGCTATACAGATCTATGATTGGCTGTCTTATGTATTTAACTGCATCTAGGCCTGATATCATGTTTGCTGTCTGTTTATGTGCAAGATATCAAGTCTCACCTAAAGTCTCCCATATGAATGCAGTAAAAAGGATTTTTAGTTATTTGAAACAACAACCTAAGTTAGGGTTGTGGTATCCAAAGGATTCACCTTTTCACTTGGAAGCTTTTTCAGATAGTGATTATGCAGGTGATAATTATGATAGAAGATCAACCACTGGAGGATGCCAGTATCTTGGAAGAAGATTAGTCTCATGGCAATGTAAGAAGCAAACTATTGCAGCAACATCATCCACTGAAGCAGAATATGTTGCTGCTGCAAGCTGTTGTGGACAAGTCTTGTGGATGCAGAATCAACTTTTAGATTATGTTCAACTTCAAGAATACTCCTATCAACATTGATAATGAGAGTACAATTTGTATTGCGAAGAATCCAGTTTATCACTCCAAGACCAAGCACATTCAGATTAGGCATCACTTTATCAGAGATTGTTATGAGCATAGGCTCATTCATGTTGTCAAGGTTCACACAGATGATAATGTAGCTGATCTACTCACAAAAGGATTTGATGTTTCAAGATTCAATCACTTGGTGGTGAGTATTGGTATGATTAATTACTAAGCTACATTTAAGGGGAGGACTGATTAGTTAGTTAGACAGTCCTATGCATTGCTTGGGGGGAGGCAATCCAATGCCTATTTGAAGTTTTTGCCATCGTGAAGAAGAGAATGGAAAAGTAGTGCTTTTTGGTTACATGAAAGTACTGCTCTGAAAGTACTGCTTTGGAAAGTACTGCTTACATGGAAAGCACTGCTTGTCTTATCAACGTACTGTTCCAACGGTCAAAAGATGGGTTAAAATTCAAATAACGGTAACTTTGTTATTATGGGCTGTGATTTTTCAAATCTTACCTATAAATAACTACCCTCCGATTTTCCTTATCATCTTTATACTTATCAATCTTTCACATATTTCTCTCTCTTTCACATTTACTATTCATTAAACCACTTTCTTTTGTAAACATTAATCAATGGCGAATCGAAACACAGTTACTAAACACAACATGGTGGCAAATTTAGATAAGACTGAAGCTAATGTCGCATTCCATGACATAATTGATTTCCTTACTGGATCAACAATCAATTATGCACTTTTCGTAGAAACGGATGTTATTGAGCCATGGATTCAACAGTTTTGGGCAACTGCTAGAACTCACATGGAAGATGATGAGTCATATATACAGGCTAAGGTTGCTGGAAAGATGGTGAAAGTTAGTGAAGCTTCAATTCGAGATGATCTATTATTGAATGATGCAGAAGGAGCTATACGTTTTGACAAACAGCTTCTTTGGGATACTTTAAGAGATATTAGGTATGAAGGGTCCTTAACTGAAACAACATTCAAGAAACCCTTGTTTAGTCCACATTGGAAGTACTTGGTACATGTATTACTTCATTGTATCAGTTCTAAGAGTACTTCATAGGAGCAATTTGGATCTAATATAGCATCTGCTTTGGTGGGATTGGCTACAAATCGTCTCTTTAACTTTTCAAGATTAATTCTAGATGGTATGCTATCTCACATCTCCAATGGATCACCCTGGTTAATGTATCCAAGATTTGTTTAAGTTTTCTTGAACAAACAACTTCATGATGTACCAAAGCTTTCAAGTTTATTACCTGTTGTGGTACAACCCCCAAAGATATTCACCTTCATGGCAAGGAAGAGTGATAAGTTCTCTGGAAGGAACACTCTATGATGGAGATTGTTCAAGCAGTTAGAGATGAGGCTGCTGCAAGTGAAGAAAGAGAAGGTACTGCATCACCCCAAGGTACTGCTTCTTAACATACTGCTTCTTCACAAGGTACTGCTGCTCAAGAAGGAACTGCAGCTTCACCTACACCATCTCTACAAGATACTGCACATGCTGAGTCAGAACCAGAAATCAATCCACCATCATCTGGAGGAGATGCTGGAGAGATACCTGCTGAGGGATTGGTTCTAGATAATTATGTTTCAACAAGGGAATTAGTGAGATTGAAGAAAGCTATTGAAGCTCAAGCTGCACAACTGGTGAAGTTGAATTCCAAGTTTAGAAGATTAAAGTCTTTTGTATGGCCTTTAGTTCAACATCACAGGTTGTGGGTCAAGCCACAGAGGAGACATGGGAAGAAGTATAAACTGTTTTCAAAGGGCAAAAAGGTTCAACAGCATTCTTCATTCCAATTGGGGAGGAATCTGGAGCAAGATAATTTGAAAGAAGATGTTGAGTTTCATGCAGATAAAGAAGATGAACCTCAAAGTACTGAAGCACAAGTAAATATTGAAAGTACTGAGCCTCAAGGAACTGGAGTTCAAAGTACTGGTGTAGAACTGATGATCAAGGTGCTGGTGATCAAGGTACTGCTCTTCAAGGAACACATAGACAAGAGCTGATTACACCAAGGACTCTTAATTTTGAAGAAGAAGCTGGTCCTTCAACAGTCCTACAAGAAGAGGAAGCTGATACACCCATGGTAGAGCATACTGCAAGTGATGATGAGACAGTTGCTCAAATTTTTCAAAATCTATCAAGACCAAGAGGGGTTACTATTCCAGGAGTTGTTGAAGAACAACCTCAAGCTGCTTCTCAACCAGTTTTAGATCCAAAGGACAAAGGCAAAGGCAAACTGGTGGAAACAAAGAAGAAGAAAAAGCTTACTTTGGCAGAAATAAGAGCAATTGAAGTTGCCAAACATGAAGAAGCTGATTGGAAGCTACAAGCTGAGTTGAATGCTGAAGTTGCTCTACCAGTAAAGAAACCAGTTATATCACAAAGACCACCAAGTATTGCTAAGGAAAGAAATGCTATGATGGCTTATCTGAAGGGTCAAAGATATACTGGATTACAGAAGCTGAGATATTTAGAGATGAAAGATTTATATGATGCTGTCAGAGAAGCTTATCAAAAGCAAGTTGATAGTATTATTTCTTTTAAAGATGATGATAAGCAAAAGGAGGATGCTAGAACAAGAAGTTTAAAAAGAAAAAGAACAACTGAAGCTGAACAGCCATCAAAGAAGATTGAGTTAAGATCTGATACAGTTGATGAGCTGAGAAATTACATAAGAGTTGTCGACTTTGATCATCCTAAATCCAAAGATGCTGCAGTAAAGAAGTCTAAAATAACAACATTTGAAGTGGTAGAATCAAAGGATGGAGACTATCTGATGTTCTATAGGGAGGATGAAAGTTTTAGAGTGTTCAATTTGCTATGGGATATATTGCATATAATAGATAGAGCAGATCTGTTTCAACTATATCAATTAGTGTAAGAATACTTTGAACATATTCCAACAACTGGAGTTGGCTTAGTATTGCTAGGAGATCTGACAACTATCTGAGAAACTGAGGAGACAAGCACTGAAGAAATCTGGCTAAATCAAGAAGATTAGGAGATTACAAGCTGGAGATTCTTTGAAGAATCAAGAGTGCATGCTTTGGAATTGGAAGATGGAACTATGATCCATATGTTAGCTGAAAGAAGATATCCTTTGACTAGAGATCTTATGAGAAGGATGTTGGATCATGGAATGGAGGTCGAAGAAGAGAATGAAACAGCCCTAATGATTATTGAATTGTATATTAGATGGACAACTATGGCTGATGATGAAGCGTAAGTACTGGTATGATGTTTAATTGTATAAATTTTTGAAAAATAAGTACTTTATTCAAAGTACTGCTGGACAAACAGTACCTTACCCAAAGTACTGCTTGCAGCACAAAACCAGTAAATGATTTTAAAAGAAAACTTTTGTTAAGTGAAAAATATTTTGAAACAAAGGTGAAAAGCAACAAATGGTTTTTGAGATGGTTACAACAAAAGGTTATCAGTCCACCATGTTTAACAAAAGGACTGGCTAATCCATGAGCAAACGGCTCTGGAAAAGATATCTCAAATCCGTAATATAGTTGACAACTTGCTAATAAGTTGTATGGTAATCAACACACCATATCAGCAAATGTGAAGAGTTGGCTAGCCCACAAGAAAATGGCTTGTGGTAAAGGCTGTGGAAAAACCATTTATATGGTAATTAGTTCACCATGGTTGAAAGAACTAACTAGTCCAAAAGGGTACGGCTTTCGGTAAAGACAAAACAAATCCGTTGATAGCTGATGATTTGCTAAAAATCATATGGTTATCAATGTACCATGGTCTTACACACCTAAACATTAGCTACTCTAGAGTTAATGGATTTGGTAAAGAGACATCAAAATCCATTAAAACTTCAATGATTCACCTCTCACAGGAGTTTACACACCTGGAAGTGATGAGAATAGACTGAAACTTAATGAACTGATGTACAAATTGTCATATGTTGCTGAGTAGCTGAAAAGATGGAGATTGTTGATTGTTGCTGTAAAGGATTGCTGATAAAGACTACTTTGATGATGATAATACAAGCACAGTGAGTACAAAGACAAAATTTGAAGATAAAGACACATTTTTTCCTTGAAGACAAAGATGTTAAAAATACAGATACAAAGGAACTTGAAATCAAGCAAGTAGAATTCAAGTTAGGGGAGGATTGTTGGGATATAAAGTACTGGAGAAATACAAAGTACTGAAGAAGTCAAAGTGCTGAAGAGTCAAAGTACTGCTAAAGAAGAAAGTCAAAGTACTGCTCAACATCAAAGTACTGCAAAGCTAAAAGAACTGTTACATCATTTATGGAAAGCTTTGTTATTCTAGAATATTCTTTGTTTAGATTACTTGTCGTACAAGAATTAGAGTTGTAAACCGACTAGGGTAATCCTTATGTCTATAAAAGGACCCCTAGATTGGCATTAGAGATATATGTTTTAGAGTTTAAGAATACGAATTCATACGCAGTATTAGAGTTATTAGAGTTGTTAGAGAATCTGTATAACAAGCAGGTTCTAAGTATTAATAAAATCGTTGAAGTTAAAGTTAATTCTTCTTAGCTTTATTGAAGTAGTTTCCGCATACTTAGAAAAGTTATATCAGTGTTTCATTGTTAGTGACTTAGGATTTATCCGAGGTTGCTAAGCCCATACAAGCTACATAAGTTAGTTTGGTTAGAGTATATCGATCCAACATTTGGTTAGAATAGATGATGGGTTTTGTGTTTGGTTAATGATTGGAGGTTGATTGATTGTATTTGGATGTTGTGGTAATGATTTGGGAAGTGTTTGGATGGTGTTTGGTGATGGTGAAGGGGCGTACGCACCAAGAAACCTACGTAGGGGTCTTGGTTGGTGTCGTACGTGACCCACATGAACCAAGGGTTCGGGTCGAGTCGTTTTGGTAGTTTGTTGGTTGATATTGTTGATGTTTGGATGAGACGCGTGGAGCCGAAAAGCTTCTAGGGCTTGTTTGGTTCACGTGATCTTAGCCGTGACTGTGTCATGACCATTAGGGTCATAACATTGGTTTCAGGCATATTTGGTTGGTTGATTGGTTGGCGAGATTGATTTGAGTTGATTTGGGATTGAATTGCGCTATTATGACTTTTAATTGGACTTGATATATATATTGTCAACTTCGAGCTACGTCGGCGTTACTTTGACTTTTTAGTCAATAGTTGACTCCGACAAAGCCGTAACATGGACTTTAGTATAGTTTGGACTATTAATTGATTAAAAAGCCGAGAAGTCATGACTCGTGCTTGTGGACTCGAAACGAATAACGATATGAAATTAATATTGGAATTTGACGAAATATATATATTTATATGAAAATGCTAATAGATTATGAAATGTAAATAATAAAAGGGCTTTTATAGTAAAGATATCGATAACAAGTCTTATCTTGTTATTTACTATTTTTAAATGGAAACTAACGACTAAAAATGGAAATGTTTTATAATAAATAAGCAATTAATGTTTCGAGTACACGTTTATCGATAAATGCCAATTATGGGCATTTAATATCATTTTCAAGTAATTATTTACTTACGTTACGTGCATGGGTTACGGATAACCTAACATTAGTAGTGTTGATCCACGTGGGTAGCGGACTTATTAGGTTGACGAATCTAATAAGAGCCGCTAGGTACGTTGGGTAACCTTATTAATGGGTGAATTATCCTTATGACTCTTTAGGATGCGACTGATTTATGGGATAATAAGCGACACGAATAAATAAATGAGTTTATCGAGTTGACGAATTCGATAAGGTCTACTATTTATTCCGACACTTATTGGACAATGGAGCTTATCGCTTAGATGTCTCATTGTGTTGCATTGAGTCACATATTGGTTGTTTGAGTGCATTCATAGCATCATATTGAGTCAATACACCCACATGAGGATACCAAACACTAGGATTAAATGGTGCAACGAGACATTTTTGGAAATAACGAAATGGAATACATTGGGGTAGATAACGTTGATTTCGAGAGATATATATATTAAATTTGGTCTACATTAATAGGTTGTGCTGAGTCGATAGTTGCTGTGCCGTGATTACCGTTATCTTCTGTTAGTGTTTATTTGTACGTTGATTGCTTGAGGTGAGTTTCATAGCCCCACTTTTATCTACGTTTTTAACTATATTAGGGTGAGAATCATGCTACTGTTTTCGGACCGTGAAAACTATTTGGATTTGCTTATATGCTTGACTGTTTAGATAGATGTGCGGTTGTTGTTGCCTTAGTCTAGGTTTAACCATGCCTAGCTAAGAATAGACTTCTACCTCGACCTAGTCCAGGGTTGGCAATTGTTTTAGATTTTGCCACGACAGTGCTGGACTAGAGTCGCGGGGCCCGAGTAATCCCTGGATGCAGGATATGATTATATGGTTGGTGATTCGGGTAGGATCGGTGTGGGCAAACGGTATTTATCTATCTTAGGTCTTGCATAGCAAATCAACTCCTACAGGTCCACTATGATTTTGTTGAACTTAAACCTATGAACTCACCAGCGTAAGCTGACCTTTTAGCATGATTTCTCGGGTATTTGAGAGATGTTTGGAATACGTGATCGGTGGAAGCTTGGCAAGAAGGCGGGGTTCAAGGATCATTTCTGACTCTGATAAACTTTGGGGACCTATTTTATTGAATCATGTGTTGGGCCTAATATTTACACTTTTGGATTAAATGTTTTGGATACTTAAATTTGGGATTGGTTTTGAATGTTAAATGACTATCTTTTGCTATACTTGTGTGTGATACCAATCCAATAGTAACGCCCCGAAAACTTGATTAAGTCTTCCGCTGTACCGAGATTTGAGGGTGTTACATATATTTTATGCAGGAGCTTATATAAGACATTAGCATTCAAAGATCATAAAAGTAAAGAAAAAACGAAAGCCAAAGTACAAACATATATCAAAGTAAAGCTCAAAGCTTAAAGATTAAAGCTTAAAGCTTAGAGATTAAAACTTCTTTAACTTATGGCAAGAAACAAAGTAGTGTAGTATTTAAACAAGAATTAACCTAAGCATAAAAATTAAAACTTTTATTCATGGCAAGAAACAAAGTACTGTAGTTTTTAAAAAAGAATGAACCTATAAACAAGAAACCAAATCTAAAGATTAAATCTTTAAAACAAAGTAGTATTTAAACAATAATTAATATGGTTGTAGGTATTTGCAAAGCGAGCTCCCTTGCACAGGAGCGTGCACCTCGGTATAACCACCCATACGCGTCAACCGCCACCAGACATTCATCAAGATCAAGTAGATGGGAATCTTCCATATAAACTGCTAACCGTGGAAGAAATTCTTTAATGCCCATGGTTGAATTAAGAAATTGATAATGATGGATTAATTAACAAATTAGTAATGAATGAATAATGAATGATGATGAAGAATTAACTAACTGATGCTTAAGGAATAATGAATGATGATGATGAATTTAACTACGTTTACAAATTAATCTAATGAATTAAGAAGGTTAGGCCTTTTTAACGGTCTAATTTTTTAATTGGGCCTCTCAACGGTCAAAATTTTGCATCAAAGATTGTAATTTATAAAATCTTTGTAATTTTTTTTTAAAATTTTGCATCCCAAAGCCCTTCCAAAGATCAAAAATTATACATGTATGGGGCTTTTTTACTTGTGTGAGACATTGTTAAGCTTATCGCCCTCTGTGTGTTTGTCTCTGTGTGTGTGTGTATGTGTGTGTTTGTTCTTGAGCTTGTGTGAGTCAGCGTTTATGGTAAGGGTAAACAAAAGGGGTGTAGGCTTAAATGGGCTTATAGGTTATAAAATGGGCCAAAGTAAGTACATAAACTAAGTTAAAAGTCTGGGCCTTCAAGTTAGTACATCCCATACTACCACATATCTAACTCATTTTACTACCCCTAGCAGGACTATTCAGCTCGGTTTGGTTATAAATTTTAACTATACATCGCGGGGCGGGTAGCTCAGTTATCCAAAACCGAACCATACTAGACTGTTACCCGCGGTAGTGGATTCAAAACCTGTGAATTAGTCAGCCAAAAAATCATGATTGTGAGGTGCTCCACGATCAACCAAAATCCATTCTACAAGGAGCTTGCTACTGAGGAGAAAACCGATGACGACGCGTATAGGAAACCACACAAACACAAGGGTGTGTACTTTTCTGATGCTAGGTAAACATGCTTGTCATCTATACAATGTGTGGAACATGAATGTTGTGGGTGTTCAAGCTCAAATGACGAGTTAGTATATCCTTTTATGTTGGTAGATATTCTTTTCATTGTTTAAACAAGTTTGTAATGTCTAATAATTACACGACGAAAAACATGTGACGTCTGCTGCTGCTCCAGAAATGGTTGAGGAGCACAACAAGAAACGACACTTAATATAGCGCTCTTTGGCCATAGTTGTATGTTTACACCTTTTTCGTCTACCCTTTATGTCAACTTACAAAACTTTTTTAAATGAATAGTTAAAAAAGAATATAGTTGTCTTTTCCATTTTGATTATTAATTGTGTCCTCCTAAATTAATCGTACCATTTGCTCCTCCAATGTCTCTTTACTATCTATACAAATTAAGAAGTATTATTTCACCATTCACCACCACATATATATTCCTTCTCTTAATTTCACCTTCACTACCACATGTTCTTTTTTGTTTGTCTCCCTCTCGCTATTTCCTAGCGGGGAATATGTCACTCGATAGTAATCAAGTTTCATGAGTGTTCCAATTTGATACATCAAAATTTATATCATCCAGAAAAACCATCAAAGTTTCATAAGTCTTTCATTCTTGTGTAATTTTTAAAATTTAGTGTGCTTAAAATATCCATATATACATTAACATGTTGTACATTAATACTAAATACCCACCTCCTGAATTTCACTACTACCAACCAGCTTTATGTACAACCCGTTAATGTACGACTGAACATAAACAATAACCACAAAATAATAACCAAGTTTGAAAAGTGTTCCGTTCAAGTCACTATAATATAAAAATTACACAAGAATAGAACAATTTTAAAACTTTGATGATTTTTATGGTTGATATAAAGTTTAAGGTACCAAAATAAAACATGATCTCAAACTTGATTACTATTTGATGATTTTCACCCTTTGCTAGTGTGTATAACTCGAAATCATTTATTAAATGTAACTAGGAGAATTTAATTACTTCTCCAAATTAAACAAAACATGCTACATAATATCATATGAGTTATAATTCTTTTTATTTTGTAAATATATGTATAGGTTCATGCCTCTTTATTTATAGGTTCACACCTCTTATTTAAAAGATTCTAGAGTGTTACGCATACTACACAATGGTTAATATATTATAAACATCTAAACTTTTCCCGAAGATATGATGATATGCTGGAAGGTTTCTTTTATGACATTCTACATCACGGTTGATATCTTTTATATAACTATATTATACAAGGGTTATTAGCACGAAAAGTCACTATATTTGTCACTTTTTGTTATTGTGTGTATCATTCTTTATTTTTTTCAATTTTGACACCAACTTTTTGGATTCGTTCTATTGTGACCATTTTAACCTTACTTTTTTCAAATTTTGAGGGATAGAATAGTCATTTTATATGACAAAATAGTCACAAAATACACACAATAGCACGAATCCAAAAAATTGGTGTTAAAATTGAAAAAAATAAAAGATGATACACACAATGACAAAAGGTGACAAGTATAATGACTTTTCGTGCTAATAACCTATTATATAAACATCTTAATATTTCTTCTTTAATATTTTACAAGTCGCTTGATAGGACTATGTTTTGTTACAAGTATAAAATATACAATGCCTATCCAATCTCAATTTAATTTGCCAATTTAAATAGTGTGGATCATAATTTGCAAGTAATATCTTGATGCAAGTATAAAATATACATTTCTATCAATTTCAACTATAATATGGCAAACTACTATAAAAGTGAGCATTCTTATCTTAAACGATATAAAACAAAAATACAGCATTGTTGTGTAACATTGTTGCTTTCTTTTGCTTATAAGTTTATGTGATTTGAACTTATTTTTATAAGTTTATTTTTCGGCTTGTTTTGAAGCTCGTCGGCTACGCTTATATAATAAAAAATAAGCTTCAACAAATATCACAGCTGAAATTACTAAATCCTAATTGAAACAATATGCTTCACTTTACTTCCACCAAATTCGCGCGAAAACCACAGGTCCTTATTACAAAACCTGACTCGAAAATGACGACATCGTTGATGGTTACATTCGAAAGAAAAAAGAAAACCAAGAGGATAGGTTACAGTTACACAAAAGCAAAGGGCGGCATCTTCTGACTAATCCAAGGATCCTTGATTCTATCGTTAGGAGCTCGGATGTTGGACCTGAAGATACGGTTAAATTGAGCCATTATAACATGGTTTTGTGTCAAAGTGTTAAATTTACATATGAAACGTTTTCCGTAACTTTTTATATAATGTTAAAATGTATATGAGAATATTAAAGATACGGGTTACCCAATGACACAAAAGGGACATAAAAATCAAGTTTTAATGACTCAAATTTACAAGTAATTGTACTGAAACAGGCATATGAAATAGCACATTAGTATTTTCTGCAAAAAAATGAACCCGTAGTTTATTCAAGATAATATTATTATGCTTACCTCGATTTATCTATCTAATAATGGTTTTACTATGATTATTTTTCTTGTAGATTATAAGGATGCTGGATGCATTAAAGGCAGATTTTCCATAGTTCGATCTTGTGGTAGATCATCACCTCTGGTGGCTAAATTTGCATTTGGGGGATACAAGTTTCGAAGTGCGACTCTTCTTGTTCAAAAAGAGTTTGCTACTCAGCTTCTAGCTAATCCTGGTGACTCGGAGTTCAACAGATTCATAACACTTAATACTATAATTATTAGTAGTCATTGGCGAGGTTTCATTTAGTATATAGAGGTTCAATGATGTAGAATAGTGAGCGAGTGTGTGTGACACGTTGAAATGTTACAGAAAAAAGGAAAATGATGAATAGATACTAGTAAGTATGAGTTTTGTCAAGTACTGAAAGTTATCATTAATAGATAACATGGTATTCCTCTAAACTGGTTAACCAAATGATTCAGAACTAAGGTGTTATGTGCCTAGTCTGCATATGTGTCAAATATTGTCCATTCTACTAGTAGATTCACTTTCGTCTGATATTTCTCACACACATTGATTATTTCCATCAAAACTTCAGAAGAACACTGTGAGAATAACACTAGTTGGGGAATGAAACACATAGTAGAACTGAAACTTTGAACTGTAAACTGTATTTAACGAATCATGAAGACATTGACTTTGCCGTGAATTGCATTAAGTCTAAGTGTCCCAACTTGACAAACTTCTTAATGATTTTTTATTTTGTGTGTTGGACCATTAATGTTATAGAAGCAAAGATCACGATAGTTAGTGTATATTATGTATTATGTTTTATGTAAAGCCTGTAAAACACTTGGGTTATGGGCTGGGTCAATATGGGTCGTTTAGGTTGTTAGGGATATAACGGTTATTTAGGTTGTGTCGTTTACTTTTTGTTGAAACGGGATAACTGCCACAATGGCAACGTTTCATCATGTATATATGTCTATAGTCTGTAACAAAGTAATACAATGATCAATAAAAGGTATCATTAGTATAGATCAAAATCTGTTGTTATTTTGTTACTTCAACATACAACAACATTGTTATTTTGTATTCAGTCAAATACCAATATTTGGCATCAGAGCAAGAGTTAATCGATCCAGGGAAGAACGAGTGCAAGTGGCCATCAATTGAAAAGAAAACCCAGAATTTCGTTTTGAAAAGATTCGCAGAAGAGGAACCAAAGGCAGAATCAAGAAACCGAACAGAGTGAGATAAGTATTATTTTTTCAATTTCGAATTGTGGGTATCTAGTGTTGGAATTAAGAAATTATTATGATTAGAAAAGATTATAATAGTAGATTTGTTATCAGGAAGTTGTTTTGGTTTTGTGGTGAAACCAGGAAGTTGTGTTGGTTTTGTGATGAAACCAGGAAGTTGTGTTGGTTTTGTGGTGGAACCAGGGATTTTGTTTTTTGTAAGAGACCAGTGTGTTTTGGCAAAAGCTATAGGTCGTTTATAGAAACCAGGAGGATTAAGGATAGCTGGTTAATAAGAAACCAGAGTAGAAAGTGAATTTTTCAATCGGATCAAGATTGGAAAAGGAAGGAAGAAAAAGCAAATGGCAGGCGATAAAAATAAGAACGAGCTTACAAAGGATAATGGAACATCAATGACGTTCCAATGCCCGGTTCTCAATTCAACAAATTATACAATTTGGGCTGTAAAGATTAGGGCAATCTTTAATGTCCATGGAATTTGGGAAGCGGTTGAACCAACGCAAGGAACTGAAGTCGATCAAAAGAAAGATAACTCGGCAATTGCAATGCTATATCAAGCAATTTCAGAAAGTATGGTATTGCAAGTTGCTAACCTTAAATCGGCAAAGGAGATTTGGGATACGTTGAAAATTTGACATGTTGGAGTTGATAGAGTTAAGGAGGCGCGTGTTCAAACACTAGAGTCGGAGTTTAAACAATTGAAGATGAAAGACAATGAGTCGCTAGATGTGTATGCCGGGAAGATAAGTGAGATTGCGACACATGCAAGTAGTTTGGGGCATACGATGGACGATAAAAGGCTGGTTAGGAAAATTTTAAGTTCTGTACCAGAGAAGTTTATGCAAATTGTTGCAACAATAGAGCAGTTTGCTTTCGAAGAACGAATGAAAAAGGCAGTCAAAGAAGAAGATGGATCCAGTGGCCTACTTTTCAGCAAAGTAGATGAAAAGGAGAAGACCAAGGAACACAAGTGTGAACGTTGCGGTCATGAGAATTCAAGTCAAGGAAGACCAGGACGTGGGCAAGACAAGAATTGGAAACCATGGAAGAAAAAAGATGGTGATCAAGACCTGAGTCAGATAAGATGTTACAAGTGCAAAGAACTTGGACACTACAAAGGCGAATGTCCAAAGATGGAAGCAAACCTGATTCAGTACGAAGATGATGAACCATTGCTATAAAAGAACTTTGAAGAATTGAAGACTTTGTCGTCTATAACATTAGGGGGGTGAATGTTGGACCATTAATGTTATAGAAGCAAAGATAAGGATAGTTAGTGTATATTATGTATTATGTTTTATTTAAAGCCTGTAAAATACTTGGGTTATGGGTTGGGTCAATATGGGTCATTTAGGTTGTTAGGGATATAACGGTTATTTAGGTTGTGTCATTTACTTTTTGTTGAAACGGGATAACTGCCACAATGGAAACGTTTCATCATGTATATATGTCTAGAGTCTGTAACAAAGTAATACAATGATCAATAAAAGGTATCATTAGTATAGATCAAATTCTGTTGTTATTTTGTTACTTCAACATACAACAACATTGTTATTTTGTATTCAGTCAAATACCAATATTGTGAAGCGACGCTTTGTCCGTAACAAAGTCACTCTTTCATACCAATTTGCAGGTAACTTCAGTTAGTATTTTATCCGAATCAACGGATATTTAATAGTTATATACTTATAATTGATCAGGATTGTAGTCACTTCAACTCTAACCTGAAAATATATAATTTAAGCAGGAGCTTATATTAGACATTAGCATTCAAAGATCATAAAAGTAAAGAAAAGACGAAAGCCAAAGTACAAAAAGATATCATAGAGTATGAACCTTATATGGCATAATAAACACTGTATTCCCCTTTGAACGCTACCTGAGACCAGTTTTCCTATCAAAAAGATAAGAGCATGAGAAAGGGAAAACACTCTGGAGATAAACTAGTTGATAATATTTCAAAGGGTAAATTTTGTAAAAAGGCATTCAACTTTTCACTTTTTCTTTTTGTAGGCATTAAACTTTTAATTTTCATATTGTATCATCCAACTTTCTTAATTTTTCTATTGTAGAATCCAACTTTCTTAATCATCCTATTGTATGCATCCAACTTCCTTAATCTTTATATTCGTAGGCATCCAACATTCTTAATTTTTCTATTGTCACCTCACTTTTTGTGTCTACAGGACTACAATAGGAAAATTAAGAAAGTTGGATGCTACAATAGAAAAATTAAAAGTTTGATGCCTACAAAAGAAAAAAGTGGAAAGTTGGATGCCCTTTTAGACAATTTTCCCTATTTCAAAATACAACAGAAAATCAAAACATATACCAAAAATCGTTAATAAAAAATAACTATAAAATCCATAACACAAATATATTTACGCAACTTAATCCATATAAAAACATGAAGAAATCATATAACATAAGTCAATGAAGAATGATAGAGAAGATTAAAAACTATGATTAACTTTTCTTGAATGAGATGTATCACATAAAAAACCAAGTAGGTCAAAAACCAGATCATATAAACCAAAAGTAATCAATGAATTAGAAGATTGGAATCATATCCCAAAAGCAAAACCGGAAAATTTCCAAAACATGATTATGTTCATGTGAAAATGCTTCTTTTATATATCAACCAACTTGGAAAGGATGTGCAATGAGAATGTGAGACGCTAGCAAATAGGGAGAGGGAGACAAACAAAAAACATGTGGTAGTGAAGGTGAAATGAGGAGATGGGAAAATATATATGGTGGTGTATGGGTGAAAGTGTGAAACACACTATTTCTTAATTGTATAGTACAAAGACATTGGAGGAGCAAATGGTACGATTAATTTAGGAGGACGCAGTTAATAATCAAAATGGCTTTTTTTACTATTCGTTTCAAAAAGTTTTGTGAATTGATATAAAGGGTAGATAACAAAAGTGTAAATGGTGATTTTAAAGTTCTAACACAAGTGGTTTATAAAGAAGGAGATTTGGCAAGTGAATTAAAGCTTAAGCCACTATGATGCTTCAAATTGCAATGATTTGCATTCACAAGAGTCAACTACAGATTTGTACTGATCTAGGGAGTCATTTAAGAAAATATGGAGTGTTTAGATTAACAAAGAGGGTTTGAAATGATTGTATCAAGTAGGATTCATTAGTCTGAGAAGACGGTTCCCACGGATCCATCACTTGAGGGATCCGTCTGGGCTAAACCCAGGGATCCGGCTCTCAGGAGCCAAGAAAGGATTGAAGAGGTTATATATCTTGAGTGTTTTTAGTCTCTTCAGGTGTCTTAAATGATATGAGACTTAAATGATCAAGTGTAATGAGTGAGGATAACTAATGATGTTTTTGTGGAAAGAAATGGAGTTTTCATGAACACCAGTGGGTGATCAAGGATGACACTTAGAATTTTGAAGGTGTCAAATGATGTCAAATTATCCTAGAGACCAGATGGTGATCTAAGGAAAATTTAGAAAATTCTTTAAAAATCACAAGAAATGAAAAACTAGTTTTTAGACCATTTCAAGACCAAGATGACTAAAATTAATTGACTAAAATAGAGAGAAATATCAAACTAAGTGTTTTGAGATGAGAGGAACAATGTATGAGCATTGGAGCAGAAAGATGGTGAGTTTTGGAGTAATGATAAATCAAAATTATCTTGAATGTGATCCTAAGTCATTCATAAGTGAGTGTGAGATTGTAACACCCCCAAAAATGACTCGGCGGAAGCATACAAGTATTAGGGTGCTACTAAATTGGTATCACAACATAAGTATAGAACAATTGGTTTTTCATAAATAAACTTTTATTCATTCTTAAAAACAATGTTTACATTATTGATTAGTGCGGAAAATGGCCCATTATAAACAAGTGGTCCCATAAGTAAATCAGAGTCATCTATGACCATGCCATGCCTTTGCCTTGCGCCTCCAAAGATAAGCTATCACTTCAAAACCTGAAGATACATGCTAAAAGGGGTCAGCTTACGCTGGTGAGTTCATAGGTTTATTTAAAAAGGGATTTCAGTACACTGTTTCAAATTTGGTTCTTGATGATCATTACGTCTTGCATAATGTCATAAAGTTTATGATTTCAATTCATAAAAGAGATTTCATTAGTGGACCATAAGTAGGGTATATGTACATTACAACGAATATAATGTCATATATTGAATCTATTACGCTAGCACTAAGTTCATGCAACCGAAGCTACGACAGTTCATGTATGCACAAGGAAGTCATACAAATAAGGAGCCCATGGCGAGTGTTTATCCCAATACACTCGGTCCCGACATGCTATATGTTTCGCCTTGACCCAAGCGGGGTCAACCGAACAGGGAAGTCACTCCCAATAGATCTATTTATAACATTCGCGCTTCCCAGCAGGAATTGACGGTTCATGAAAAGGGCAATTTGGGATCTAGAGTCTTAGGCTAAGCTGCGTAATATTCTAGGTCAAAGGTTTTGTTGTGGTCCTTAAAGCATCTAGGTATGATGTATCTTAAAACATATCAATCAAGGGCATAGTATGCATACAATGCAGAATTTTAGTAATTAAATCATTTAAGTGAAAATGAGCATGTATCTTCCCCCGAAACAGTTATAAAACAAGTAAAAGTAGGGGCTATGAAACTCACCTTGGCAATGTGCAATATGAAGTCTAAAGGGAATTAAATCAAGGAGTGATAGTGCACGGCTCCGATACGCAACCTAATTAATACGGTAATTTAGTCTTTATGTTTAAGACTCGATAAAGTTTAACTAACTCTATAAGTTTTAAATGTTTGTCTTGTTATTGTTGTTGTTGTTGATGTGGCATCATTTATCTTAGGACAATTTACAAAGATTTGGATGAATCTCGGCTTATTAGGGTATGACATGGAAGGAAATCCCGAAGGAGGGATTACGACTTTGGTTCAATGACGACCAAACGATAGTATACGGAAGAATTTTAAGAGTGAATGAGACCTAACGATGACATCCGGAAAGAAAAGTACATATATTTTGAGACGTTGAAAGTGTAGACTAGAGGAATATATCAAGTATATATATTTTCATGTCATCTAGCCCTCAATATAATTTGAATCTATTAAGCCTTAACTTGTTTTATGTGTACATTGTTTTAGGAAAAACAAAGTAAAATTATTAAATGACAATATTTCAAATACTATTATGTTTCAAAAGGTCGTATATAAGTCGTCTTATATACATTAGAAGAATACAATATAGGTTTTCATGAAATATAATTTATTTATGACTAGTGATATGTTTTTAGAAACTTTGGCATGAACTAAATGTATATTTTTCTTTTTATTTAAGTTGACGAAATGTTAAAAGTTGTATATCGAGTTTATTATCCAGTTTCTAATAGTTTGAAAAATGTAAATTTTCCAAGTTTATGACTTCATATAGTTTAAATGTGTGACCCAATTGTATTGATAGTCAAGTTGCGATATTTCAAAGTCACTTGTTTTAATGTTTTTCATGTTCAAACATTATCTCCTGTCAATTATAAATGTCGACAACTTTTGTATGCCGTATGTGCAAATGGAAATGTCGAGTGATAATAACGGAT
This sequence comes from Chrysanthemum makinoi, assembly GCA_910596185.1. Lineage (NCBI taxonomy): Eukaryota > Viridiplantae > Streptophyta > Magnoliopsida > Asterales > Asteraceae > Chrysanthemum > Chrysanthemum makinoi. Next base: position 319,654,845 of record OU343222.1, on the reverse strand, counting down.
CGAGTCGTGACGAGTTGAAGAACAAGTTGAATAAGATGAGATTATGTCGAGCGTAAACTCAAGATAACACGAAATTTTTAACGCCCGAAGTGGACTGATTAACACCAAATAGACCTGAGTTGTTGGGTTGTGGCCTAACCGGGAGATATAACCAAGTGGACCCTTAAGAGATAACATGGGCTGAAAAACAATCAAGGCTAAACGCACCTGATTTCAGAAAACATCAACACACCAAATACACCAGTTGGTGCAGGAGTTTAGCAAACCAAGCGCACTATTTAGTGCAGAAATTTCAGCGAACCAAACGTACCACTTAATACAGAAAATAGGCGAACTAAACACGTTATTTAAGAGCCAACATTAAGAAATACGACACTCTTTTTTAGCTAGAAATTAGCAGCTAAATGCACACTTTTTGGTGCTGAAAACGCAATGCATAACACACCACTTTATGACCTGGAAATTCAGCGGGCAAACGACCCCTTTAGAGGCTGACTTCAGCATCTATAAATGCACTCTTGGTGCAGGGAATAAACAAACAAAACGCACCCCTTTAGGGGATGTTATACGCAACACCAAACATACTCTATCGAAGCTGAAATTAAGTATACAAACACACCCTATTAGCGCTGGAAATCAGATGACAAACACTCCCTTGTTCGTGTAGAAAGTAACCAACAAAAGGTACCCTTTTCAGGCTCCCGGTGGTGGGTCGAACCTAGAGCTACTAAACAAAAATATCAAACATGACACACCCGTGTCAAGCTAAGCTTTTGACACCCTTTGGTGATGTCTTGAGCTAACATAAACAAGACGACAACACACCCTCTTGAGAAGTATAAAACATGGCACACGAACCCTTCGTGGGTCAGGGTCTGAGTCGGGAGAATGCAACGCAACTCATCACCCTCCGAGGGTGTGGTTGGACCAATGTACATGACAAGACACTCTTGTATCCTGTGGAACAAACCGTACCAATATTCCACATATGTGGTGCTCTTGGTCGGATCAATCACGCTAGAGATCAACTGAAAATTTCAATGTTACGCATGAACTCAAACCATAACTAAATCCAATAAGTTATGTACTAGTATGAGTATAACCTGATAAAGCGAGGGATACGCTATTTAGTACTTTGAAAATTTATGAGAGCTTAAGTTTAGTTCAAATTATTTTGTTCAGCCACAACAACAACATCATTAACAAGAATCAAGTCAAATTAATCATTCTCATTATTTTTATCATTTGATCGGTACTAATAAATTCCAAAGAGTAAGAGACTTAATGAGAATAAATATTCTTACATTCTTCCAAAGTAGGCCGAATACAAAACTCAAATTGAAGGCGACATGCTTCGAATTACAACAATTAACTTCTGGGTTTGCTTCTTCTAGCACTCAAGAATAGGACCCCCATACTAATTTAGAGAAGCCCATTGAATCGATCATGAGCCCTAATTTACAAAACCCTAATATTTTTGTGATTGTTGTGTGAAAAGTGAAGGAAACCTGCAATTACTTTCTCTCATATGTAGAAGAATAAAAGGAATGAAGACACTAGCCCTCTTGATCTCGTGTAGGTAGCATGCCTTTCTTTGGCTCTCGTCATTCTCCCATTGCCACGTTCTAGTATTCTCATGTGATGTCTAAGAGTATAGGTCTCTGTTTTGAAGGGGCTTGATAGTGATGGATCAACTTTTGATTTTCAGAAGTAGATTAGCAGCAGGTCTTGATGTTTATGTAGGGTGAGCGTGGGGAACAGAGGAGAAAATGATGGATCAGGATATGGGGAGATACGGTTTATATTTATTTTGTTTTATTAGTAGGCACATTGTAAATTGTACCCCGTGTTTTGTTGAATCTTCGAGTAAACGTACCTTCCCGGTCCTCGAAAGATATAAAAATTATATTTTTGAAAACGATTTTATAAACGTAATAATATGACATTCTTATTACGTTGAAATTTGATTATAATTGTTTGCCGTTATTTAATTGGTGTCGGAATGCGTGCGATGCCGTGACTTTCTAAATTCTCGAGATAACTTCTCGTTTTCTTTCGTAAATTATTAGTGATTGATAAAAAGTGTATTTTTCTCTTATCTCAGTATTTATTTTTAGTCTTGTATGCTACTGCGCTGCAGTATGCGGAATAACTAATGGATTAAGCTTATGTACGCTTTAATTTTAACTTGGACAATAATAAATTTCACATATACTTTGTGGGCAAGTATTGTACGTGCGGTGTCTTATTTCTAAAGGAACGAAATGACCTCTCGTTTTTATATTTTAGATATTGGCATTTTGTCGGAAAATAATTGATTTGAATTTTCTGACGTGATAAATATTATTAAAATAATCCGAAATTTTACGGGTTGTTATAGTCTACCCACCTTATAGGAGATCCGTCCCGGATCTCAGTTTACGTTACCCGATAAGGTGTCGGGAACAAAGTGATGGTATTTGGAATAAGTTTTGAATTCTCCCTAGGTTGTTCTAGGGTTTCCCTTTTGGGTACGGGTACCTAGGTGTTATGCCAGCAGCACATCCTCTATTTGAGGAGCCATGATTTTCTAGGGTAGGTTCATTGGGTGAGAGTTCTAACTCTTGATGTTATGAGGTTTCACTATTTTGTTAGTGTGGGAATTCTTTAACTTCCCATGGTAAAATGTACCCATTTCTGGTGTTTCATGATTCTAAAGTATATAGGTTGATTCTTAAGGGGTGAAGAAACTTTTTTTTTTTTCTCTAAATGTTTGTACAAGTTTGACTTAGACCAGATTTCAAAAATCGATAAGATGTAAAAATGACACATTAAAAAAAACACTGTAAAACCGATTCTAAATTGTTGGGTATACAGGAAACTTTTAGTGTTTCAGCATTTTGTCTCATTTTAACGAGGGATTTTGGTGAGTATTATTGTTGGATTCTAAAGAGGAATCCTCAAATTTGGAAAATATATTGTAGCAATGATATTTAGCAGGATATAACATTTACCCATAGCTACGAGTAGAGTTTAGTTGTCTAAGTTGGGTAGGGTTAGGGGTTTAATAGTTGATGAATCTCATGGTTATCTATGGTTTTAGGTAGAGGTGTATGATACATCATAAGGGCAGGCTTAGCTATCAAGGAGGGCATTGATCATTTCTGTTCATGGGGTATGAACTTAAAACACATTTCGAGGAAATAAGTATGGCTCTGGGATACTTTTCAAAGTATTAAGGAATACTTTATTTTGGTAAGGTATGGGTAGAATTGTAGTTTATTTTATGATGAAATGGTAAGGTGGTAATTTGGTTTGTAGAATGATTCATGAAGTATTTTGGTTATAATGGTTTGAGGGATAATCGGAAATAGTTTGTATGACAACTCTTTTGTTTGTAGGAGAGTAACAAGGTAGGCACGGTTATTCTTAAAAGGTAGGTGGGGCTTCTAGGTATTTAATTCTCAGGGTAGGGCGTAAAGTTTTCAAGTTTCTGTGGGATTATGGGTCCTTTATCATGCCCTTCTAGATTTTGCTAGAGGTTTATTGTATTTTCTCATAGGTGCTATTAGAAGGTTGCTCCTAAAATGGTTTGATTTGTCCACGGAATGTAAGGTTGGGGTAGGAGTGACTATAACATAACCCGATTGTGATATGGAGTTATAAAGTTTATGATTAAAAAGTAGGATGACGCCAGTGAGTGGGTTATGATTAAGAAATATTGTGATGCCAGTGAATGGCTTATGATAGGGTGATGCCAGTGAGTGGTTTATGACTAAGGAATGCCAGTGAGTGACTTGCGATTAAGGAATGTCAGTAAGTGACTTGTGTTTAGGGAATGCCAGTGAGTGGTTTGTATTTAGGAAATGCCAGTGAGTGGTTTATGATTAGGGTATGCCGGTGAATGGCTATTGATTAGGGTATGCCGGTGAGTGGCTTGTGATTATGGTATGCCAGTGAGTGGCTTGTGTTTAAAGGATAGTGTGACGCCAGTGTGGGGCTTTAGTGTAACCGTCAATGTGTGGTTTATTGAAATGTTACATGTTTATCAAAATATTATCATTTTCTCACTTGACATAAGGCTATTATAACTATCCTAAGTACTGCAAAATTCACCTCTGAGTCGGACATAGGTGATCAGGCTATGTCCCACTGTCCCTGGTTGAATATAGGTGATCAGTCTATATTCACCCAAGGTTCAATGAATTTTGAAATACTTAGCATAGTTACGCTAGTAATATGTCACAATACTTTTAAAGGTTGTCTTGAAAGATTAGAAAAATTATTCTCTTTATGTGAGGGAAAGGTGTAGTGCTGTGATACGTAAGTATACGTATAGGGAAGATAATTATAACCTATAATGAAACTAGGTGAGCAGTGATAAAACATGTATTTTATTAAGTATGATCTCAACAGGATCATAAGTGAGGCATCAGCTCGGCAGGCAGGCACGTGTCGGTCATAGGGTTTAGTTTTTGTAAAAGTAAACCCAGTTTTCTATAACCTGGGCTCTGATATCAATCTGTAACACCCCCAAAAATGACTCGGCGGTAGCATACAAGTATTGGGGTGCTACTAAATTGGTATCACAACATAAGTATAGAACAATTGGTTTTTCATAAATAAACTTTTATTCATTCTTAAAAACAATGTTTACATTATTGATTAATGCGGAAAATGGCCCATTATAAACAAGTGGTCCCATAAGTAAATCAGAGTCATCTATGACCATGCCATGCCTTTGCCTTGCGCCTCCAAAGATAAGCTATCACTTCAAAACCTGAAGATACATGCTAAAAGGGGTCAGCTTACGCAGGTGAGTTTCATAGCCCCTACTTTTACTTGTTTTATAACTGTTTCGGGGGAAGATACATGCTCATTTTCACTTAAATGATTTAATTACTAAAATTATGCATTCTATGCATACTATGCCCTTGATTGATATGTTTTAAGATACATCATACCTAGATGCTTTAAGGACCACACCAAAACCTTTGACCTAGAATATTACGCAGCTTAGCCTAAGACTCTAGATCCTAAATTGCCCTTTTCATGAACCGTCAATATCTGCTGGGAAGCGCGAATGTTATAAATAGATCTATTGGGAGTCACTTCCCTGTTCGGTTGGCCCCGCTTGGGTCAAGGCGAAACATATAGCATGTTGGGACCGAGTGTATTGGGATAAACACTCGCCATGGGTTCCTTATTTGTATGACTTCCTTGTGCATACATGAACTGTCGTAGCTTCGGTTGCATGAACTTAGTGCTAGCGTAATAGATTCAATATATGACATTATATTCGTTGTAATGTACATATACCCTACTTATGGTCCACTAATGAAATCTCTTTTATGAATTGAAATCATAAACTTTATGACATTATGCAAGACGTAATGATCATCAAGAACCAAATTTGAAACAGTGTACTGAAATCCCTTTTTAAATAAACCTATGAACTCACCAGCGTAAGCTGACCCCTTTTAGCATGTATCTTCAGGTTTTGAAGTGATAGCTTATCTTTGGAGGCGCAAGGCAAAGGCATGGCATGGTCATAGATGACTCTGATTTACTTATGGGACCACTTGTTTATAACGGGCCATTTTCCGCACTAATCAATAATGTAAACATTGTTTTTAAGAATGAATAAAATTTTATTTATGAAAAACCAATTGTTCTATACTTATGTTGTGATACCAATTTAGTAGCACCCCAATACTTGTATGCTTCCGCCGAGTCATTTTTGGGGGTGTTACAGAGATCAACTGAGGCTAAGGAGAGTTTAAGTGATCTCAATGAAACATGTTTAACTAGTTCAATAAGGTCTGGAAGGTTGGGTTGATGCAATAACAGAAAAGAAACACTTATGTTTGCCGGGATCCCACGGATCCTTCATTTGAGGGATCCGACTACTTATAAACTAGGGATCCGTCATATGTGACAGACTACTTCACAGTGAGCGTGCAATATTTTTCTCTAGGTATCAAATTCCAAAACTAATGATTTTCATAGTAACTATACATGTATACAATTAAAAGCATAGTAAACATAGAATATAGACACAACCTATGGGTGAGCAAACGAGATTATGACCATATATCAAAAGAGAACAATTAAGTAAGTCTTGCATAAAGAAATGAACATACATTGTTTTGACAATTATAAAACATCCAAAATAACCATAAATGAAAGTCATGAGGTACAATGTTTCTTTTTGTCAATCTCTTCACTTCTTATTCTTTCCCGGGTTCTTGAGGAAATGAGTTAGACATTTGAACATCCCTTTTGTTTGCTTGAATTCGTCAGATTCGTTTAGAAGAGTGGGAAGTTGTTCAAAGTAAGTCATGGGGTCGATTTGATAATTAGAAACGGGGTCGACTTCAACATCTACATCTTCATCTTCATCCGAAGAGTCCGAGAGAGCACGTGGCCTTTTCCCGTTGATCATGAATCGTTTGGAGGGTGTTTGGTGAGAGGTACCATAACATGGTTGGCGAGAAAGTGATCATCGGTAATAAGAGTGGTTGCATTCTACTAACATACTTACGGAGACGTGTTAGGAGCATACCATAAGGAAGAACCATTTTTCCGGTTTTGAACACACCTACCATTCTTTTGGCAATGTAATAGGCGAGATTGAAAGGTTTTTGGTGGATAAGACAATAGATCATTGGACAAGACAAGCATTGGGATGGTCTTTGTTTCCAACCAAACAAATGACATTTTCTCTAAGAATTTCTTCCCACTTTTGTAAATGGGAATCATCTCAAAGAGTTCCATTTGATAGGGATCACGATGAATGAGTTCTTTGTTGCGGTTATAACGAGATTGGTCGACTCTCTTTTTGAAGATGATGTCTCGAACAACAATGGGGTCGTCAAGTGGAGTGTGATAGATAGGTTTAGAGTCTAGTGGGAAAGATTGAGTAACAATTGACCAGTCTTGGAAAACATACAAATTCCTTCACATGGTATGCGAAGGATTTGTGCGAATGTGTTGAGAGGTAAGGTGATGCTTTGGTTGTTTAGGACGAAAGCGATTGAAATACTTTCATCATTATTTCGGATAATCCTAACACTTTTGTAAAACTCAAAGATGAAGACCGGACAAATTTGTTCATCAATTTTTAGGAGACAATCAAAGTTGATTGTGGAAAAGACTTGAGGAATGTTGGTGTTTTCAAGGAAACATTCCTTAATTACACGACCATCGTGAATAAGTCATTTTTGGAGCATTTTGAAGGTTTTGTGATCATTTTTTGACAACACCTCTTAGCGATAATATCTTGGCATGTAGTGAACGGTTTCATGATGGTCTTGTTGAGTAGCTTTAGGCATGTTTGATCCTAGAAAATAATATTCCAATTAGGTAAAATTTGTCAAGATGGGTTTATGACTTTACTTTGTATTAACAATGCCGTTTTGCAAATCCTTGATTGTGTAGAACCTTTTTGTATGGAAAATAATTTTTCAATAAACAATTTTGACAATTGATGATATGAAGAATTGAAATTAATTGAAAAGTTTAAACCTATAAACCCTAGGATGGAGATGATGAATAGAAGATATGAGTGTAATTACTTACAATGATGTTTAGGATTGAGATGCCTGAGATTATGCAGCCCTAGAATGATATGAGCTGAGATTTGGTCGTTCTAGGTTTTAGGAAGAGGGAAAATGGAGTGTTTTCGGTTTTAAAAACGAGTGTCCTATTTTTCTGTTTACACGGTTCCCCGGATCCCTTGTTTGAGGGATCCGACTAGTACAACTTGAAGGATCCGGCGCTGCAGATAAATATTGGGGTGTTTTGGATTATTCTTTTCCTTGTAATAAGTTTTCAACTAACTTATTTTTGAGAAGAACTTGTAGAATGAGATTTTGGTTATATTCCTATTTGAATACACGTTTAGCTAAGATATTTTGAAAGAAAAGATAATTGTTTATCGAATGATGGTGGATCAAGACTTTAACTATCAATAATTTATTTTGTGATGACGATGTAGGTTTGATGAACTTACAAGTTTTTAAGAGAATCAAAGAGGAATACTATTCCCAATGATGAGTTCAGATGGAAAGTAGTGAAGAGATACTTTTTTGAAACTTGCGACTTGATGTTAAATGCCTAATTCACATATTCATACACATAGTATTATGTGTATATATATATATATATATATATATATATATATATATATATATATATATATATATATATATATATATATATATATATATATATGCACGATTTTATAAAGTATATATGTGGAAAACTAAAAAGGCGGGTTGAATAGTTTTACCGATTAAAACTTGGTTTTAAACTATTTAGATTAACTTATGTCAATCTATTTGAACGTGTGTGTTGGATGTTGATAGACAAGTATATAGATAAGTAAAAGGCTAAGATAAAGAGTAAGAAGCACAAAACCACAACGCGAGTATTTATAGTGGTTCGGCTACAAGGACACCTTCCTTGCCCTACTCCACTCCTCGAGTCACCTACTCGAGAGTTTGTAATCACTACACAACACCAACTCCTTGTGGCAGAGAAACCTTCACAACGTTTCCTACTCTTTATCCGGTACAAGGCTAGATACCGGGTTCTTCCACGAGGTAGAACCAAACCTATTACAACGTCGCCTACCCTTTATCCGGTACTAGGCTAGATACCGAGTTCCATTACAATGGAGGAACTACTACCCAACACTACACAAATCATATCCCTAAGGAGATCCACTCCTTATGCTAACCTCAACAAAGATATCAATATCCTTTGACCCAATACAAATCTATCTTGTACATCGAACACACCATATCGAATGTACACCTTAGGCACCTTTCACTAATGCCTTTGACTCAACTTCTAGGCACCCTTCACTAATGCCTTGTGACTTGACTTCTAGGCACCCTTCACTAATGCCTTTAGCCTTGACTTCTAAGCACCCTTCACTAGTGCTTTCAATATGGACATTTGGAACCTTTCACTAATGCCGTTACTTTGACTCTTCGACACCTTTCACTAATGTCTTCGTCTTGACCCTTTATACATCTTTCACTTATGTCTTCGACACTACACTTCTAGTGAGAAAGAAGAGAACTATCAACAAGAGAACCTCAGCAGTCTTGATGATGACGAAGCATGGCAACTCATGGACTTGAGCTTGCTCGACTTCAAGAGGTGGTGATCTGTGGTTAGAGAGTTTACAACTCAAAGAGAAAATATATGTGAAAGGGTTGAGTTACAATGAAGAAATGGCTCACTATTTATAGAGGAAAAATAGCTACTGTTCCACTGATTCCATGGATCCCTCACTTGAGGGATCCGTCCAGTGTATTACTGGGGATCCGTGGGACGCTCCCCTTTGCCCATGGGTTTTGGGTCATGGGTCATGGGTTATAGGTCATGGGTCCTAGACTTTGGACCATGGGTATCCAAGTAGATACAATGTATCTACAAGATGCAATGCATCTAGTCCATGGGTCATGGGTTAAAACCATGGGTCATGGATAATATCCATTTATGACTTATGCATGATGTCATGCAATGGGTTATGGGTTATGCTCCATGGGTATGGGTCATGGACTTTGGGTTTTACCCGACCATATTCAATGTATTTAGTCAATGGGTTAAATACTTACCGTTCCACCTATTGTATTACCCATTATGATACATACCAGTTATGTATATATTTACCCAATATGTAAACACTAGTTGTTGTACATATGTATTACTAAATCATTAAACCACTTTTACTTGTTTAGTGTTTTATGTGAAAACGTAAGTGTGTTAGTAAACTATTGGCTCAAACCATTTACGTATTTTATTTGTTTCCTTAAAATGATTTTACGTTTGTTATCGACAAAACATTAGAAGATCGTAAAATATAAATAAACGTTTTTACGACTTATTTGTATTAACAATCTCCCCCTTTTTGTTGATGACAAAACATAAAAAACATTTTATGGAAAAACTAAAATTCGTAAAAGTTTGAATTTGAGTTTTTACTTTCTTCTCCCCCTTTTTGTCGTAACAAAAAGAGCATCGAAAGGAAAGTAACACGTTGTTTTAAGAAGAACATGTAAAAATAAGAAAGAATAAAAGTGTAGAGAGCAAGTGACGGGAAGAGTTCTCGTCTTAACTCCCCCTTGACGAGTCCATCCCTTTGTGAGGGCGTCAAGTAAGAAAAAAAAACTACTAAGCTAATGCATTGCAACTATGTTTGCAAATGGTTTCGTCTTTGTGACGATAATGCTCCCCCTTGATGATTGCAACTTTGCAAGCGGACATTATGTAACATGATCCTAAAATATATTGAAAATGATTTTGCAATGTATTGCTTTGACATAAAACTCTCCCTAGCTTAGGATGTCAAAGTCTTCATGTGTATATTGAAAATCTACAAAGCAAATGTTAGAAAACAAGTATATAATGCATAATTTCCTGCAAATAAGACTCAAGTTAGTAGAAAACAAGTCTTCTGTTGCACGGATCCCATGGTTCTCTCCTTGGAGGGATCCTTCCAGGAAAAATGAAGGGATCCGTCTGTCTGAAAACATAATACAGCAATGGTGGTGTAACAAATGATGTTAACATCAAAGTGAGATATGTATTGAAGCAACAAACATATACTCAAAACAATATGGCATATAACATGTGATTTCATTCAATAAAATATGAGAGATGATCTACACATCTCTTAAAACTAAGAGAATGATTTAAACATGAAATGTGATTCCTAAGCGATCTAAGTTAAGCTTAAGACTAGAACACCACTTGAATCCTTAAGCTCACGGCTGTTTAGGTTTTTTGACCTCATCGAAACGTTCGAGGAGGTGATAAAACATGAAACGTTGCTCTTCACGTAGTTCATGTATCAAGCCTTCAACGTGTTGACAATGATAGCAATCCTTGTCATGGCTTGGAAAAAGTGGTGGTAAAAATGGATCGGCTTGACGTGGAGGTTCAAGTGAATGAGGTTGAGGATCCTCAAACGAAGGAGGGATTGGTGGAGGCACATTCAATGATGGATCAACAAAGGATGATGGTGGAGGTAGAGAGGTTTCAACTTCCATGTGGTCGGGTGGTTGACTTTGATGATTCTTCATAATCCAAAATGGACCATTTGAGAGAAGTGGAGAAAAGGATGCCGGTGCAAGTGTTGATTCAACACCTTGGGTTTGTTGCACATTCTTCTCTATTGAAGAGAGTGTCAGCAATGGTGGAGGATTAGATGGCCTAGGAGGCAAGTCCTCCAAATTGTAGAGAGGTGGAGATGATTGTGAGGTGGTAAATGATATGGCTCTAGGAACCAAAGATGATGGTTGGATGGAAATAGGTGTATTTGGTATGGGTAGTTTTTTGCAAGGTTGTCAAGATCGGGATCCTACCCAGGATCGTTTTCGTCTTTGCAAGATCGTGATCGTAAGATCGGATTGGGATCTTAAGATCCTACTCTAATGTTATTTCTTAATAGTTTATGTAATTTTGTACAAATCTACAAATTCTAATACATTATAACTACAAATACTATGAATGTTTCATATAAATGTTGTCCTAAATTATGATTATAAAATGTTTAAAAAGACTAACATGTTGTTTTTTGAATTCTACAAACAAACAACCCATAAATTTGTAGTTTTTTAGTTTGTAATTTGAGAAAAGTAAGATCGGATCGGATTAGATCGTAAGATCGTTCGGTCAAGATCGGGATCCTATAAGATCTTAAGCTTTCAAAGATCCTATGTAGGATCCGGATCATTTTTGCTTTGCAGTATCGTAAAATCGTAAAATCCTAAGATCAGGATCGGGATCCTGACAACTATAGTTTTTTAGGAACAATCCTTTTGGGAATTGGTTTGATAGGTGGAGGGGATATCCTACCATTTGTAGATTTAACGGGAGATGATTCGGTGGAGGAAATTTCGTGTACAACACGAGCAATTTTCTTGGGTGGTCCTTTGGTGGATGAGTTACCACTAGGAGCTTTCCTCATGATGAGATGATTAAAAGAGGTTTGTAAAAGTTTCTAAGTGCTGATAATGAGGATGTAGATAATGACTTTAGGAGTCTTAACAAGGTGGTTTATAAAGAAAGAGATTTTGCAAGTGCATACAAGACTTAAGCCACTAAGATCCTTTGGAATGTGATGATTAGCATGCACAAGAGTCAACTTCAGAGTTGCACTGATCTAGGAACTTAATTAAGATGAGATGGAGTGTTCAAGTTAGCAAGATGAGCTTGAAATGATTGTTTTAGCTAGAGTTGACATGAATCTGTAACCCGGATCCCACGGTTCCTTCCAATGAGGGATCCGTCTAGGCTAATCCTAGGGATCCGACTCTCAGCAGCTAAGAAAGGAGAAAAATGATGTTTGAAAGGTCTAATGCCTATACCTCTTGAGTGTTTCAGTCTTTCTAAGTGTCCTAAATGAAAGGGTACTTAAATGATCAAGGGCAATGAGTGATGTAGCTAATGATTGCCTTTTATGAAAGAAAATGGAACTTTTATGAGTACCAATGAATGACCAAAGATGACACTAAAAATTTGAGAGTGTCAAATGGAGCTAAATGATCCTAGAGATCAGATAGTAACTTAAGAAAATATTTTGGAAGATATCTTAAAAGTTATAGGAAATGGAAAAACTAGAATTTAACCCATTTTGAGGTAGGGATGACTAAAATCAATTTGCTAAAATTGAGAGATTTCTAAAACTAGATGTATTGATATGTGAGAGATGATGTGTGAGTAAAATAGAGGAAGAGTAATGAGTTTTGGTGAAACGATAAATCGAAAAGTGCCTTGAGTGTAATCCTAAGTGAGTTATGAGTGAGTATGAAACTTTACTAAGCTTGAGAAGGACTTAATTTGATCCTAAGGGACTATGTTTAGCTAGTGTGAAGTGATCTAAGGACATGGTTTGAAGTATAAAGACTGCAACTGCATTTCTGTTTGCCCGGATCCCACGGTTCCCTAAGTGGAGGGATCCGTCTAGCACAAACTAAGGGATCCGTCTCCTGCTAAACAGTACCTTTACAAAAGGTATGCAAGGGTTGCACAAGGCATCGTATTTCAAAACTAGTGTTTTCTAAGAAGTTTGAACACTAATATAGTCGAGACATCAAATGTGAAATGTTTTATTTCATGAGAGAAATAGCATTACAATGATAAAGCATGACTACTAAGGATTGACCCTATTTTGAAAAGAAACTAAGTTTCTTGAGCGTTTTCGCTACATGGATCATCAAATGGTTGATGAGTATTTGCCGATTCAGGGATGAAGAAAGTCTTCATGAAAGATGTGTTTAGAGGTTCCATCATCTTATTCACAAGTACGTACAACGGACTTTGAAATTGAGGGTGGAAGTACATGATGTGATGATAAAGGCGTGTCAAGAACATTCCATAAGGGATTAGTTTGTTCTTGGAGCCTTGAAGATTTACAATTCGCCTTGCGAAATAGGCGAGATTGTATGGTTGTTGTGTTAGCAAACAATACATTATGTGAGCACAACAAGCGGGAAGGATTTCTCGATTTCCCCTAAGACTCCAAAAAGTTTCACGTAGGATGAGTGCGAGAGGCTTGTACTCATCTCGGATATCTCGTGTATAGATAATGTTTGGATCATAGTAATAGGGTCGAGGTTTGCATAACATGCGAGTCAAGTCTTAAGGGGAAGGTATGTGTGAACAATATGGACTATTTTCTTCACGATGGTTGAAGAGAGAATCAAGAGACCAATCTTCAGTGAAGGCACATTCTCCATGATTTGGAATTCGGAGGATGTGAGCAAATTGCCCAAGGGTTAGAACAAACTTTCGGTTTTTGATTCAAAACCAAAGAGATAGAGAGCGATCCTCGTTACGAACGAGTTCAACTTGACGGAAGAATTCCAATACAAACCTCGGACATATTTTCTTGTTAATTCCGAGAAGGCATTCTAGTCCTATGGTTCGGCAAGAGGTATTGATACCTTCTTCGTATTGTAGACGAGTGTCGACAATACGTCCTTCATAGAAGTGACGAGTTTCAAGATTATTGAACCCACGGACATCATTTCCAGGTGTGTTGGGCTCAAGAGAGATGTTAGGGATGTAGACATAAGTGAGTGAAAAGTCGAACTCATACCCATGAGACATGACGTGACCTATGGAAGTAAAAAGAATAAGATGAGTCGTATTCAGAAAGATGATCACATAACGTTTTTACTAGATATTTATTAACAATGACAATTAACTCGCTTAGTGTTTAACATTCTAGTGGAATATTTCTTTTAGGAAGAAAACGGTTTTTAAATTGCATGAGAAACTGTTTTCCAGAAGGACGGTTCTCACGGTTCCCCTCCAAGAGGGATCCGGCTAGTAGAACTACAGGGATCCGTGGATATGTAGTGACAGAAAAAGGGTTTTGACGAAAAATAGATTTTTGCATCTTATAGTTTTATATAAAGATATGTATTTTAGCCAACATTTACTTTAGCATGCATTGTCGGTTTCTAAAGTATCTCAAGACCAAAAATACGAAAGATAAAAAGTAAAAGAAATGACAAACACATTATGAAAAATAAACTAGATAAACTAGAACATTAGTAATATTTCATTTCAATGCTAAGAACGATACAAAGGATTAGGTATATAACACCAATGTAGATTAACAACACAAAGTACATGTCTCCATAAGAAAACTTAATCATGGGGAACACGAGAGCGATGAGTGTCAAGACGATGAGTACGAAGGCGATGTAAACCATGATGATGAAAATCTTTCTTGGTTTCGGTTTGAGATGGAATGAGATGAGAAGGAAGATGAAGTTTGAATGAGAGGTAATTTTTTGAAAGTGGAAGATTTGAAAAATGAGGGTTTGGTGGAGTGGACGATCGGAGGGGATATTTATGGGGAACGAGGAATTTTTGAGATTTGTGTTTTGTTTTATTATTAGAAAGATATGATTTTTGGATTAAGTGAAATAAGACACAAATTTTATAAACCTAGACTTTAGACGAAAGAGTAACATGTATGCACGAAAAGTTTCCTAACGAAGCTACGTGTAATATAAGAGTATGTGAAAAGATAATCATATAAATTCCTATGTAAGTGATGCGTGCCAAAACAGTCAAGCTAAATCACTCAAGCCTGCCACTTGTGAATGGCAGACCGTAATAAGCTTAAAACTGCCTAAGCACGAATGCAATGAAGATCAGGAGAGTATAGTGTTTCCCCAGGTCGTTAAGTCCCAACGAGCCATGCGAGAATAGTCAAACGTGTAGTGATCGGGAGATTTGAACGGGAAAAAGGGATTGTGATATGATTATAACTAAGGAAAAGCCCATAAACTACAAGGGCTTAAATGCAAATTAAAGGAAATTAAAAAGATAAAATCTATTAAATAAATGCTATCACTAATTTTAAACTAATGTTTTTGTTTTTATGTTTTTATAATACTGAATTAAAAACTACGCGACGTACAAATAAAAACGTGAAACTAATACAATATAAATCCTAAAAATATGAAAAATACATTTTTACAATCCTAATGATAAAAGAAAATATTTAGAAAAATAAAACTATTTTTATAACTATTAATCTAATTATTATTAATTAAAAACTATTTTTAACTATTAAATATTAACCTAAAATACAAGAAAATATGAAATAAAGCTAGAAAAATAAAATTAAGACTTAGAAAAATCTAAAATAACAAAATAGAATTTTCAAAACTATTTTTGTATTTTTATGATTATTTTTCTATTTTCTAGGAATTAAATACTATTTAAAACTATTTAAATTATCTAAAAATACAAATTTAACTAAGAAAAATATGGAAAAATATTTTTTTGTCTTTTTATGTTTATCTAAACTTAAGAAAATTGAAAAGTTATTTTTTTGAACCTTTTTTTAATTTTTTGTATTAAAAGCTATTTAAAAATGCTTAAAAACTAATTTAAATTAAGAAAAATAGCAAAACAACTTAGAAAAATCTAAAAATTTTAGGAAAAGTCTAAAATGATATTAGGAAGCTAGGAAAATTAGAAAAACAGGGGCTTATGAGGAGGAAATAGAAACTGATGACCAAAAGCTTATTGAAATAAGCACTTATGTAAGCAAATGGAGTCCAAAAGCTACCAAACTGAAAAGGAAGCTACAATAAGCTAAAAGTACTAAAATGGAACAAGTTTAAACAAGCCTAACCCTTTGGATCACAAGCTCAATAGATATGATGAATTGATCTAATAAGCTAAAACAGTATCTGGGGTGGCATGTTTGAGCTTATGTACAAGCTAACAGATAAGTGAAAATGGAAAGCGTAAGTGGAACCTAACTTAGACCTGGTTGAGTACCTATGAACCAAAAATGAAACAAGGATGAGCTCTAATGAGCTTGTTACAAGGGTTGCAAACCCCTGTGCGCACTCACTTAAACTGAAGTCAGTTGCACAGGCATATCAAGCCCTTTTGACAAGCTCATTTGGAGCTTATGGAAAATTCACAAAAATACATAAAAATCACAATAATGAACTAGACCAGTAGAGCTTTTCAAAGCCACAAGTTCCATAGAGAATGACCTCAAATGAGTCCAATAAAAATCACTCAAGCTTGGCCAAAACTGAGATTTTCAAATTGACTTTTGACATAGAAATGGAAAAGTTGACTTAAATGAGATTTGAAGCTAATTTTTGAACTGAACTTGATGTTAATGGATGAAATAAAGATAATTCAATCTAAATCTATGAAATACAAACACAAAACAAGAATATGATTTGACAAATTCACCACAGTTAAGTTATGAAGACAGATTTATAGGACTTTTGACTTTGGACAAGTGCAGGCACAAATGAAAGACTCAAATGAGTTTAAAAGGACTTAATAAGCATAACCCAACAGATTTTTAACCACCACCTATACCTCTAGGACAGAAAAGACAGTGGATCCAAACACCCTTTTAACTTATGTTTTGCAAGTTTAACAAGGCTAAGTGGTGAACAGGCTAGTATCACTGATCAAACTAAGCTAATGAGACCTAAGTACAGCTAATGAAACAGGTTTTGACAGTTGATGAATACAAAACACAAATACAACCACAGTATGCAACTTGAGTAAAAATTGAAATGGAGAATGCTACTCACAAGTATCCCAGTTGTTTACAGGCCAGAACCAAACACACAACCACTCTATCCTACTCTATTTAAACCCATATCCATCCTCTGCAACACCCATTATCAACACCAAAGCAATTCTTGGTCCAATTTGACTTTTGTTGACCATGTACCACTTTTGTTTGAAACTAAATCATGAGCTTATAGAAAACTATAACAAGCCTTAATAAGTTTATGTGAGATGGAAATTGAACTTTTACAAGCTTGTAAGTGAGAATTTGAAACTGAATAATACCACAGTAAACATTAAACTTGGATTTTGAATGAAAACTTTGATTGATACTTAACAACACTTCAAAATGAGAATTTAACTTGAATGTGATACAAAGAAATGAAATTACAACATTTTTCTACTAAACTAAGACATTTAGATAAAAAACGACATTAAAGGAAAATAATAAAACTAACTACTCCATTAGCTTCTGTCTTCCTCCTCTTTTAAGCTTTAAAATTGATCCACGTGGCCTTCTGATAGATTCCCACCTCTTATTTTGGCCAATGGGAGAACTTTGAGTGAGTTAGCCATTTTTTCCATTTTGGCGGGAAGTGGAGATTTGACTTATAGGGCACTGTTTTATCAACTAGGGGGGGTGGTGGCTAGGTATGATGATGAGGGGGTAGTGGGAAAGGAGATAAGGTGAAAGTGATGGTGTTGGGAGATGGAATTTGCAAACAGTGCAAGGGAGGGGGAAGCAGGAGGTGGGAGGGAAAGTTATTCGTTTGACTGGTTTTGATCTGGGCAGTCCAAAAATGATTATGACAGGGGGTCACAATGGTTGGCAGGGTCAAAATGTATTTTGACAAGTCTAGGTTTAGTAATTATGATAAGGACTTGTTTGTAACTTTTCCAAACTTGAGGGACCATCTTTGCCAATATACCAAAGTTGTCATAAGGACCAAAATTGACAAGTTCCAATAGTACAAGGACCATTTTTGACATTTTCAAATTCTCCAGGGACCAAACTTGACATTTTTGAAAGTTCAGGGACTTTTTCTGCCATTTAACAAAAGATTTATTCAAGGACCATTTTTGACAAGTTAGAATAATTCAGGGACCTTGAATAACATTTTTTCTTTATTTTGATTTACCAGGGACTGTTTTTGACAACTTTTGAAACTTGGGGGACTAAAACTGCCAATTATGCAAACTTTATACGTTTTTCACCAGATTTTGATATTTTTGCATTTAAAACACATAAAACACTTATTTGTGATATTTTAATCATTTTGATGCATTTCTGAGTGTTTTCAGATGTTTTTGCAGTTTAATTAGTACAAAAATGATGAGTATTTAGACACTCATCAATCCCCCACACTAAGATATTGCTAGTCCCTAGCAATGATTTATGAAAATTTAATGGATTTTATCTCTTTACCAAAAGCCATTACTTCTGGAGTAGCCAAATGTTTCAGTTCAAGTAAGAACCTTGGTACACCGATAACCATCTGATTTATTGGCAAATCATAAACCATATAACGGATTTGATGTGTCTTTACCAGAAGCCGTTTGCTCTGGACTAGCCAACTCTTAGATAAATTATCAATATTATCTTTGGTGAGCTGATTACCAATTATGGATTTTCCACTGCCTTTACCACAAGCCATAATCTTGCGGGCTAGCCAACTCTTCACTTTTAAGGATATGGTGAGTTGAATACCATACAATTTTGGGCAAATTGCAAGCCGTCAACGGATTTGAGATCTCTTTACCAAGAGCCGTTTGCTCCTGGATTAGCCAATCCTTATGTGGGTTAGACATGGTGGACTGATTACCATTTGTTGTGTTTAGTACATAGTACTTCCACTAAAAAAAATTTAAAATTTGGCCATTTTGGGGAAAAAGGGACTAAAAGGGTACATTTATGATCAAATTCGCCAATTTCCCCACACTTAGAAATGAATATTGTCCTCAATATTCAAAGTGTGGAAACACAACAATTATTTTCTTTTTTAATATTTACAATTTTCAAAGTTTTTATATATACATATACAACAGGTGGGGTATTACCCCCACACTTAGGTGGTACACACGGGTGAAAACCCATGTTTAACTATTGTTTTTGATTACCGAGTCGCTAGCTTGACTCGACCCCGAATTCATTTGTTCATGGGGAAGTAAGTGGAAGAAACAATCTCCATCGGACTTTCATTCAGGATGTTTGGATAAACATTGAAGTACGTGAAAGTTCCACACCGATGAGATATAGAGACGCACCGGCCACAAATGGTACATGGAAATGCTTGGGTCAAAGATAATGTCTTCATTCCCGAAGGAGTGAAGAACAGGAGAAGTGACAGAATATATGAAGAAAAGAAAGAAAATCATGATAACAATCATGACTAACTCTTCATCCTCAATAGGAGAATTCATAGTTTCATGAATCTCCTCAGTTAAGCTCATTTGATCAAGACAAATCTCGGGTGTGTCTAGATCAAAGTAGAAATTATCATACTCCGACGGAGATATGATATGAGTGAGTTCACCGGAGAACTCCTCGAAGGTAAATGAATCATATTCAGAATTGGTATCAGTGGGTTCACTAGTGAACTCATCCAATGTAAATGATTCATAATCGGGGAGAGAATTATGAGAATGAAAAGTGGTACTGCCACTAATCTTCTCTCCCATATTATCAAAACAGAAGGCTTCCATTTCCGAAATAGAATCATCGGAAAGAATGTCACTATCCTTAATGGGGATAGGAGATGAAATAGGTTTTTCATTGAAAGCCTCGATTTTAGAAATGAGAAGACCGACATTCAGTAATGTTGCACGAAGTGCTTCATCTTTGATTTCAGTGTCAGTAACTTCATCATTCTCTTCTTCTAAGCTAACAAGCTCAGAAGGTAATTCTTCCATATAACTGATGTCTCCACAAGATAATGAATCGTCATCAATAGAATCGGAGCACATCTCAACATGATTACTTTGGAAGACAAGAGGAGGAGGGATATCACACACATGATCAAGAATTCCCTGTGACTCTCTTGGGATTGGGACAAGGTTCTCAACACTAGACTTTATGAATTCGTCCGATTCCTTTTCAGAAACAGTGTCAAGAAGCTCATCCCCATGTTCGAGAGAGTGAGTGGGAATATAGGGTGTGATAGCAGTTGTTTGAGAATGAATCTCAACTGCTGGGATATCATCTGATGAACTTGATGAATCTTCAAGTGTATCTTCATCATCACTGTCATCAGGAATAAAACGAAATTGAGAGCTAGATCTGGCTGCTTTTCCTTTTGCAATTGATTCCCTAATAGATTTTTCAAAGGCAATTTGGGATTTTAATTTAGCGACCGCTCTTCAGCTAGCAACTCTTCCATGGATTTCTCATGTGAATTTTGAATGACGGGACATTGTGGGAGTGGAGATTTGTCAAAACCGAAGGTTGACATTGATAATCATCATGAGGACCCCACAATATACACAAGAAAAACTGGGAACATTATGAAATGTAGTCTTATTGAACTCCTCACCTCTTTCAGTAACTCCGAAGCTCTAGATAAGTTTCTTGTTGGGTTTGTTGAGGAGTTTGAGTTATTTGGCACTGTGGAGGTTGGTCGTGATATGGATAGTCGTAATTGTTACAAGGAAATGGATTCCGTGTTTGACAATCGAAGTGAAATGGGGACCTCCAAAGTTCTCACAACAAAATGATTGTTGTGGCTGGTCATGTGAATAATATGGAATTTGGTCATTTCCAAAGTCCCGAGTATTACCGGAAGACTGTTCATAGACAAACGTGTTTCCGGATTGACACTCAAATCCTTGGTGAGGACCTCCACAGAATTCACAGCAGTGATGTTGATTATATGAGGATGAGTCGGGCTGTGGTGGGTAATTGGAAAAGTTTGAGGGGTCGTTAAATGAGTTCTGATGAGGATCATAATCAAATGAATTCCTCGAACCACAAAACAAACAACTCCCGTTCCGAATGTCATTACCACACTGTACACACGTACACCAACGACAGGGTGAACCAAAGAGAGGCTCACCACAACCGACACAAGGAATAAACGATTGCATTTGAGAGTTATGAGAAGGAATCTGTTTATTCAAAGAATCAACAAAACCAACATGGTGATCAGAATGACTATCAAGTCTCGAAGAACATTTTGAAAAATCCGGAGGTGGGACAAGTGGTGTGCTCGGAGAGCTAGCAATTTCCACCACTTCCGTTATGGTCTCGGTTCGTTCTTGAGAAACGTGAAGATTAGACAAGTCATTCTTGCTAGTCACCGGTCTACATTCTGCATGTTTGCTTTTAACCGTAAATCGTGAAAGTTTAGAATCAATTCTAGACGGTTTAGGAGCAATTGAGGGATTAGATCTTTGGATAACCGTAGGTTGGACGTATTTAGCACTTCCGTTATCAGAGGGAAGTACCTGGTCCTTTGTCACCCCGGTTTCTCTTTCCATTTCCCTACGCAGAATTAATGGATCATCACGAACAACACGAATTCTTGACATTTGCGATAAAGTCTGAAGCTTTTCAGCTTCGTCCCAGAATTCGTCGCAGTCGAGAGATTCCATGAGAATAGAAATTTAGAATCAAATGGATAGAGGGTAAAGAGATAAAGAATCAAAAAGGGTAAGAGGGTAAAGAGGAATATTTTTGGTATTTTTGAAAAACATGTTGAAAAAACAAAGGATGAAAATCTTTTTGGGTTTTTTGATTTTAAATATATAGATGGTATAAACAAGGAGTGAATATTCAAATCACTAATCTGCTAAACGTAAGACTATTAGCACTGCTCCCCGGCAGCGGCGCCAAAATTTGATGCGTGCCAAAACAGTCAAGCTAAATCACTCAAGCCTGCCACTTGTGAATGGCGTAACCGTAATAAGCTTAAAACTGCCTAAGCACGAATGCAATGAAGATCATGAGAGTCTAGTGTTTCCCCAGGTCGTTATGTCCCAACGAGCCGTGCGAGAATAGTCAAACGTGTAGTGATCGGGAGATTTGAACGGGAAAAAGGGATTGTGATATGATTATAACTAAGGAAAAGCCCATAAACTACAAGGGCTTAAATGCAAATTAAAGGAAATTAAAAAGATAAAATCTATTAAATAAATGCTATCACTAATTTTAAACTAATGTTTTTGTTTTTATGTTTTTATAATACTGAATTAAAAACTACGACGCATACAAATAAAAACGTGAAACTAATACAATATAAATCCTAAAAATATGAAAAATACATTTTTACAATCCTAATGATAAAAGAAAATATTTAGAAAAAGAAAACTATTTTTATAACTATTAATCTAATTATTATTAATTAAAAACTATTTTTAACTATTAAATATTAACCTAAAATACAAGAAAATATGAAATAAAGCTAGAAAAATAAAATTAAGACTTAGAAAAATCTAAAATAACAAAATAGAATTTTCAAAACTATTTTTGTATTTTTATGATTATTTTTCTATTTTCTAGGAATTAAATACTATTTAAAACTATTTAAATTATCTAAAAATACAAATTTAACTAAGAAAAATATGGAAAAATAATTTTTTGTCTTTTTATGTTTATCTAAACTTAAGAAAATTGAAAAGTTATTTTTTTGAACCTTTTTTTAATTTTTTGTATTAAAAGCTATTTAAAAATGCTTAAAAACTAATTTAAATTAAGAAAAATAGCAAAACAACTTAGAAAAATCTGAAAATTTCAGGAAAAGTCTAAAATGATATTAGGAAGCTAGGAAAATTAGAAAAACAGGGGCTTATGAGGAGGAAATAGAAATCGATGACCAAAAGCTTATTGAAATAAGCACTTATGTAAGCAAATGGAGTCCAAAAGCTACCAAACTGAAAAGGAAGCTACAATAAGCTAAAAGTACTAAAATGGAACAAGTTTAAACAAGCCTAACCCTTTGGATCACAAGCTCAATAGATATGATGAATTGATCTAATAAGCTAAAACAGTATCTGGGGTGGCATGTTTGAGCTTATGTACAAGCTAATAGATAAGCTGAAAATGGAAAGCGAAGTGTGGAACCTAACTTAGACCTGGTTGAGTACCTATGAACCAAAAATGAAACAAGGATGAGCTCTAATGAGCTTGTTACAAGGGTTGCAAACCCTGTGCATCAGCTTAAACTCGAAGTCAGCACAGGGCATATCAAGCCCTTTTGACAAGCTCATTTGGAGCTTATGGAAAATTCACAAAAATACATAAAAATCACAATAATGAACTAGACCAGTAGAGCTTTTCAAAACCACAAGTTCCATAGAGAATGACTCAGAAATGAGTCCAATAAAAATCACTCTAGCTTGGCCAAAACTGAGATTTTCAAATTGACTTTTGACATAGAAATGGAAAAGTTGACTTAAATGAGATTTGAAGCTAATTTTTGAACTGAACTTGATGTTAATGGATGAAATAAAGATAATGCAATCTAAATCTATGAAATACAAACACAAAACAAGAATATGATTTGACAAATTCACCACAGTTAAGTTGTGAAGACAGATTTATAGGACTTTTGACTTTGGACAAGTGCAGGCACAAATGAAAGACTCAAATGAGTTTAAAAGGACTTAATAAGCATAACCCAACAGATTTTTAACCACCACCTATACCTCTAGGACAGAAAAGACAGTGGATCCAAACACCCTTTTAACTTATGTTTTGCAAGTTTAACAAGGCTAAGTGGTGAACAGGCTAGTATCACTGATCAAACTAAGCTAATGAGACCTAAGTACAGCTAATGAAACAGGTTTTGACAGTTGATGAATACAAAACACAAATACAACCACAGTATGCAACTTGAGTAAAAATTGAAATGGAGAATGCTACTCACAAGTATCCCAGTTGTTTGCAGGCCAGAACCAAACACACAACCACTCTATCCTACTCTATTTAAACCCATATCCATCCTCTGCAACACCCATTATCAGCACCAAAGCAATTCTTGGTCCAATTTGACTTTTGTTGACCATGTACCACTTTTGTTTGAAACTGAATCATGAGCTTATAGAAAACTATAACAAGCCTTAATAAGTTTATGTGAGATGGAAATTGAACTTTTACAAGCTTGTAAGTGAGAATTTGAAACTGAATAATACCATAGTAAACATTAAACTTGGATTTTGAATGAAAACTTTGATTGATACTTAACAACACTTCAAAATGAGAATTTAACTTGAATGTGATACAAAGAAATGAAATTACAACATTTTTCTACTAAACTAAGACATTTAGATAAAAAACGACATTAAAGGAAAATAATAAAACTAACTACTCCATTAGCTTCTGTCTTCCTCCTCTTTTAAGCTTTAAAATTGATCCACGTGGCCTTCTGATAGATTCCCACCTCTTATTTTGGCCAATGGGAGAACTTTGAGTGAGTTAGCCATTTTTCCATTTTGGGGAAGTGGAGATTTGACTTATAGGGCAATGTTTTATCAACTAGGGGGGGTGGTGGCTAGGTATGATGATGAGGGGGTAGTGGGAAAGGAGATAAGGTGAGGTGATGGTGTTGGGAGATGGAATTTGCAGGCAACAGGCAAGTGGAGGGGGAAGCAGGAGGTGGGAGGGAAAGTTATTCGTTTGACTGGTTTTGATCTGGGCAGTCCAAAAATGATTATGACAGGGGGTCACAATGGTTAAGGTGGTCAAATGTATTTTGACAAGTCTAGGTTTAGTAATTATGATAAGGACTTGTTTGTAACTTTTCCAAACTTGAGGGACCATCTTTGCCAATATACCAAAGTTGTCATAAGGACCAAAATTGACAAGTTCCAATAGTACAAGGACCATTTTTGACATTTTCAAATTCTCCAGGGACCAAACTTGACATTTTTGAAAGTTTAGGGACTTTTTCTGCCATTTAACAAAAGATTTATTCAAGGACCATTTTTGACAAGTTAGAATAATTCAGGGACCTTGAATAACATTTTTCTTTATTTTGATTTACCAGGGACTGTTTTTGACAACTTTTGAAACTTGGGGGACTAAAACTGCCAATTATGCAAACTTTATACGTTTTTCACCAGATTTTGATATTTTTGCATTTAAAACACATAAAACACTTATTTGTGATATTTTAATCATTTTGATGCATTTCTGAGTGTTTTCAGATGTTTTTGCAGTTTAATTAGTACAAAAATGATGAGTATTTAGACACTCATCAGTAAGCATACTTATTATCTAAGCTAGTGTTATCTAGAGATAAGTAGTAGATCATACCTCTAATGCACTAATGAGTGTCTTTCTAATGACAAGAAGAGATGTCAATACACAACTTCGGTTCCTTCGTGATTAAGATACCTTCTTAGGGAAGGTAATCTTGTTACCAAGCAATTCATATGTCTTGATAAAAATGAGCTTTAACTAAGCAAAAATGACAAGGAAGGTTAGTGCCATTAAGTAAGATAAAATAAAAATAAAGGAAAGAAAAAAAAATGTTGTCATCTAATCAACATCCTACAAGAGTGTTTTTAAGACATGGTGTTTATTTTTGTAAAAGACCTTTTTTGTAGTTTCCAATTAAACATGGATCGTATCAAGTTTTTAAAGTACAACATACTCTAAGAAACTTGGTAACGAAGCTCTGATGCCAATTGTGGAAAACTAGAAGGGGGTGTTGAATAGTTTTACCGATTAAAACTTGGTTTTAAACTATTTAGATTAACTTATGTCAATCTATTTGAACGTGTGTGTTGGATGTTGATAGACAAGCATATAGATAAGTAAAAGGCTAAGATAAAGAGTAAGAAGCACAAAACCACAACGCGAGTATTTATAGTGGTTCGGCTACAAGGACACCTTCCTTGCCCTACTCCACTTTTCGAGTCACCTACTCGAGAGTTTGTAATCACTACACAACACCAACTCCTTGTGGCGGAGAAACCTTCACAACATTGCCTACTCTTTATCCGGTACAAGGCTAGATACCGGGTTCTTCCACGAGGTAGAACCAAACCTATCACAACGTCGCCTACCCTTTATCCGGTACTAGGCTAGATACTGAGTTCCATTACAATGGAGGAACTACTACCCAACACTACACAAATCCTATCCCTAAGGAGATCCACTCCTTATGACAACATCAATAAGGATATCAATATCCTTTGACCCAATACAAATCTATCTTGTACATCGAACACACCATACCGAATGTACACCTTAGGCACCTTTCACTAATGCCTTTGACTCGACTTCTAGGCACCCTTCACTAATGCCTTGTGACTTGACTTCTAGGCACCCTTCACTAATTCCTTTAGCCTTGACTTCTAAGCACCCTTCACTAGTGCTTTCAATATGGACATTCGGCACCTTTCACTAATGCCTTTACTTTGACTCTTCGACACCTTTCAGTAATGTCTTCGTCTTGACCCTTTAGACATCTTTCACATATGTCTTCGACACTACACTTCTAGTGAGAAAGAAGAGAACTATCAACAAGAGAACCTCAGTAGTCTTAATGATGACGAAGCATGGCAACTCATGGACTTGAGCTTGCTCGACTTCAGGAGGTGGTGATCTCGCCTTTAAGAGGAACCTAGAGAATCACACAAAAACAAAACTACATACAAAGATCACTTGGATCTGTGGTTAGAGAGTTTAAAACTCAAAGAGAAAATATGTGTGAAAGGGTTGAGTTACAACGAAGAAATGGCTCACTATTTATAGAGGAAAAATAGCTACTGTTCCACGGATCCCTCACTTGAGGGATCCGTCCGGTGTATTACTGGGGATCCGTGGGACGCTCCCCTTTGCCCATGGGTTTTGGGTCATGGGTCCTAGACTTTGGACCATGGGTATCTAAGTAGATACAATGTATCTACAAGATGCAATGCATCTAGTCTATGGGTCATGGGTTAAAACCATGGGTCATGGATAATATCCATTTATGACTTATGCATGATGTTATGCAATGGGTTATGGGTTATGCTTCATGGGTATGGGTAATGGACTTTGGGTTTTACCCAACCATATTCAATGTATTTAGTCAATGGTTCAAATACTTACCCTTCTACCTATTGTATTACCCAATATGATACATACTAGTTATGTATATATTTACCCAATATGTAAACACTAGTTGTTGTACATATGTATTACTAAATCATAAAATCACTTTTACTTGTTTAGTGTTTTATGTGAAAACGTAAGTGTGTTAGTAAACTATTGGCTCAAACCATTTATGTATTTTATTTGTTTCCTTAAAATGATTTTACGTTTGTTATCGACAAAACATTAGAAGATCGTAAAATATAAATAAACGTTTTTACGGCTTATTTGTATTAACATATATCATCATTTTAACCATATATGAATACTACATGTATAGATCAACTAGTTATGGGTAAGAGAGCATACCTTTGCTCTATTCTCTTTTTATGGTTTTTAGAAACCATAGACCCGAAATACTTCATGAGCTTTTAAAGTAATCAATTGTACTTTGTGAAAGTAAGTTGTGAATACTCTTGGGTTCTTCCTTTGATGTTGATTTCATTTTTATTTAGATAGAATGAAGTCTTTGAAAGAATCCTAGCATGAAGATTTCTCAAAAAAAAAAATGTTAGAGTTATCGATCATTGTCCAACATTTTATTTAACTATAAATATTTCTAAAACATGAGTTTTTTTTAAGAAATTTTCTTCTTTATAGTTTTCAAACATACACGGATCGTATCAAGTTTTTAAAGTACAATATACTCTAAGAAACTTGGTAAGGAAGCTCTGATGCCAATTGTGGAAAACTAGAAGGAGAGGTTGAATAGTTTTACCGATTAAAACTTCGTTTTAAAGTATTTAGATC
Source organism: Chrysanthemum makinoi (assembly GCA_910596185.1). Lineage (NCBI taxonomy): Eukaryota > Viridiplantae > Streptophyta > Magnoliopsida > Asterales > Asteraceae > Chrysanthemum > Chrysanthemum makinoi. The sequence goes on along the minus strand of OU343222.1, from coordinate 319,626,947 downwards.
GACTTATGTCAATCTATTTGGTATGTGTGTTGGATATTGATAGATGAGCATATAAGTAAGTAATGTAAAAGATAAAGAGTAAAGTAACACAAAACCACAATACGAGTATTTATAGTGGTTCGGCTACAAGGACACCTCCTTGCCCTACTCCACTCCCCGAGTACCCCACTCGAGAGTTTGTAAGCACTACACAACACAAGCTCCTTAATGTAGCGGAGAAGCCTTCACAAAGTCGCCTACTCTTTATCCGGTACAAGGCTAGACACGAAGTTCTTCCACGAGGTAGAACCAAACCTATCACAATGTCGCCTACACTTTATCCGGTACAAGGCTAGATACCGAGTTCCATTACAAAGGAGGAACTACCACCCAACACTACACCACAAAACAACTATCCCAAAGGAGACACACTCCTTGTTACAACACTAGAAGGATATCAACACCCTTTAATCCAAACTATATAACTTGTACATCGATGCACCATATCGAATGTACACCTTTGGTACCATTCACTAATGCCTTCAACACGACTCTTTGGCACCTTTCACTAATGCCTTCAACACAACACTTCTATAGAGGGAGGAAAGAACTATCAACAAGATTCACTTCAATGGTCTTGATCATGACTTGAGCTTGCACGTCTTCAAGAGGTGGTGATCTCGCCTTTAAGAGGAACCTAGAGAATCACACAAATATAAAACTACATAGAATGATCCTTTGGATATGTGGTTAGTGATGTTAGAATACTGGGAGAAAGTATATCTAAGAGTGGTAGTGAGCAAGAGAGAAATGACTCACTATTTATAGACAAAACATGTCTACTGCCCCACGGTTCCTACGGATCCCTCACCAGAGGGATCCGGCTAGTGCAAAACATGGGATCCGGCTACTGGGTCTGTTTAGTCTAAATTTTGGGTTGCAAACGGGGTTATGGGTTATGGGTATTGGATTATGGATACCCAACAAGATGCAATGTACCTAGTCATTGGGTTATGGATCTTAGGTCATGGGTCATGGATCATGGATAATATCCAACATGACTTAATGCATGATGTCATGCAATGGGTCATGGGTTATGGATCATGCTCTATGGGTATGGGTTATGGATTTTGGTTTTTATCCAACAACATTCTTTGTACCTAGTCAATGGATCATGGGTCATGGGTTATGGACTTTGGTTTTTACCCATTACTTACCCATTTTAACATATACAAAGTACATATACATTTCTATAAAATATAAGCACTAGTTGTTATGCATTTCTATAAAATATTACTTGTTAGTGTTTTATAAAAATGTCTTTGGTTTTATATAACTTATTTACTAAACATGTTTTGATATAGTTTTAATATGTTTAGTAAAAGTGTGTTAGTAAACTATTGGCTCAAACCTTTTACGTATTTTATTTGTTTCGTTAAAATGATTTTACGTTTGTTATCGACAAAACATTAGAATATTGTAAAATGTAAATAAACGTTTTTATGGTTTATTTGTATTAACATTGAGGATAACAATGAATTAAAGAGTGACGTTCGAGATGACTCAGATGATGGGAGTGAAGTCGCAGCTCAACTCTCAAGGAGTCATGGATTTTATGAATGGTGTTGGTGATGCATCAGATGATGACTTTGAAGACAAAGTTTGTATGGATGTTTGGAGTGAATTAGAAAATAAAATTCGACTTGAAATGCTATTTGAAAATAAAAAACAAGTTAAAAAGACTATAACACTTTGGTCAACTGCTCATAATAGGGAGTATAAACTATAACGTACTTACTTTCAAATGGGTAGCAAAGTGCAAGAGTGTCCACCTTGACAAAATAGAAAATTTAAGTACGGCTGAAAACGATCTCATAAACCTATTGAAACCGAATATGTCGACTCACCACCAGCGTCTACTTTCAAGAGCATGGATCTAGTGAGACGAATTATTTAAATGAGAAGAGTGAGAAAGAATTGTAGCCACATATTTTAAATAAGAAAAAAATAATACTCCGTAATAAGAAAATGCATTTATTTTTGTGGATGCAACTAATATTTGTGATTGTGGTTTCTTCTCATTTCTTCGCTACCATCTACTTCTATTAAAAATCCACTAGCTAATGAAGCTGGCGCGTCATCGACTAATGGCACTCGATATGACACAAAAGTACGAGATTATTTACATTACTTATAAATATTTGAATTTATGTTTGTTTACTGATGATATCAGATTATTTACCTTATTTTAAGGTTTATGTTTATTTGATGCTTATTTACAAAACAAATGTGTCTTATTACGAGTAATTTTGAGGGCATAATCTTCAAGTGCCAAAAGAATGTGTACCCAAAGTCAAATGGATAAAATGGAGGCGCAACATTAACATTATTGCGCCTCCACCGATTTATTGGCGTCAGTATCTGGGTGACGGAGAGAATGAAAGAGATGACGGAAGTAAGTAGGGATGTGTATTGAACATTGTACTATTTTCTTTGAACTTGTTCGTATTTGTATCATGATGAGGATCAATTTCTTTAACCCCGATAAGTAATTTGTATTTTTATGAATAAATTCTTTTAGCCATTATGTCGTTGCTAAAGGCTATTTCCATTGCCGCAAAAGACTTTCATATTCGAGCTTGTGGCGGTAAGCCTTTGGTGACGACATATTGACTTATAGTGCCGGCTTTTGTCGTAGCTATAATCAATTTGCTCTCTAAACACCCCGATTGTTCGATTGACACACTAAACATTAAGTAATAAGTGGTGATACTAAAACAAACATAAAATGATGTGTGTAAGGTTATCAATACACAGTATGGATGTTTAACCATGCATCTATGTTCGTAAAATGGCTCGAAATGACTCATATATTATGATGATAACGCATTTTATTGTATTTCATTACATAGTTACAAACTTCATACGGTACAAATTACAACACAATACACAAACATGACACATTATGCAAAACGCAATATCATGACATGAGCTTATATAAAAGCAATACAGTACATAAAACTAAGCTTAACAAACAAACACACATTTTATACATATATTATGACGTGCCCATACATATACGGATCGACGACATGCTCAAGGATGGGTAGAGATGACTTGACCAACGAGTATTCCTTCGTCACAGCCAAGGATGATCCTGTTTACATTAGATTAATTATTAGTTTTGAACTATTGAATCGAGTAATCAAATGTGCAATGTGGTTAAAATACAAGGGACTTACTCAGATGAGTCTTTAATAAACACGATGGTCCAAATACGACCAAGTTCAGAGGTAAACACATGGTCTAGTTTGTGAGTCGGCCCATTCCAAATGCACACAGTTTTGTCTTCAGATCCGGTAATGATAAAACTCACATCGGATTTAACATATTGGATTGATGTAACATTATTTGTGTGGCCTTCAAGAGTTTGAACACAAGTCATAGTATCATAGTGCCAAACCTAATGGCACAAAAAGTTAGTTTAGTTTTGTATATCTATGAGCATATAACATTTATCAAAAGTCTATGATATTTAGACATACCTTAGCAGTATAATCGTCGGACCCTGTGATGAAGTGCAACTTTTCTTCAATGTAACAAAATTCAACATTGTTCAAGCCTTTCTCGTGAGCGCTGATTGACAAACGTGGAACCAAAGATCCAAGGTCCCAAAACTAAAAGACAATTATATACAAGGTTTAGAATCATGTTTATGTTTAGTTACATGTTTGCAAATATGCAATATCGTAGGGTTGTCTAAAGTAGTACCTTGATGGTAGAATCGACTGATACACTTTGCAAATGAGTTGGTGTCCCTTGGATTGAATGCTACTTGCATGACATAATGTTCGTGTCCTTCAAACATCTTGGTGCACTCCCAACCGTTTTCCCAATCCCATAACTTTATAGTCTTGTCATCGGATGCAGATGGATGTACGGCAAAAGACCTAACGAAGTCGGCGTGTGCCTTCAATTCTGCAACACTTTCCATAGTGTTGTAGTTGTACACACGAATAAAACCATCATCGGCTACACAAATAATGCATTCCTTATGTGCAATAAACTTTGCATTCCGCACAATACAAAGCATACAATAAAAATTAAAAATTAATATAACATTGATTATATTGCCCCATATAAAAATCTTCACATGGTTAATTACATGTACTAACGGCTATTGTAAAAAAAATCTTATACCAGGTGATTTGGCGATTTCAAATGACTTCTCGGTTACCTGGTTAGAAGATGACACTTATAAGTTCGTATACATGCTTTAAATAAACAAAGTAACAACTACTGGAATGTTGGATTAGAACTTACTTGGGAGCGATAATTCCAGATATTAACATTTCCCGAATACAAACCAACCAAGACCCTTTACAAAATGTTAGAACTTATATCAAAACTCGTTACAAATTCAATAACAAAAATGTTCTAAATTAAGAGTAAAATTATTTACCATGGTTCAGTGGGATGCAAGTCGATTGATTTAACTCTCTCGGATTTTTGGTCGAATGTTTTCTGAAATTTACTAACACAGTATAAAGTATAAGTTATGTTAACATCAAAATGTAAATGAATTATACATTACCTTGATCTCAAATGTGGAAATCTATTTAACAAAAGTAGATTGCATCCCCAACAAAAAGCCAGAAACAATATACTTGTTAGTAACAATTAAAAAAAAACAACATAAACAAATATGCATGTCTATAACAAAAGTAACAAAATTAAGTATGAGCATTCTTTGGAGACTGAAGATCAAGAAATACGTTGTTAAAACACATCGATTCGTGAGCACATACGATTTCATAATAGAATCTTCAAGCCTTGACTCATTCTAACAACTCAAACTGTGCTATCAATTTAAATCTAATGGTATCGTCTAAAGTAAAAGAAAAATAAAATACTCCTGTTTTGAACTAACAGAACCCAAAACTAAACTGGATGGGTGATAGACCGGACTGGATTGAGAACCGATTTTCCTTTTCAGCTATAATCGGAATCAAGAACCGATCAAGTGAGCTAACCATTTATTTATATGTGCTAATAGAAATATTTAAAAGGAAAAGCTAACCATTTTTTTGTTGAAAGAATGATGTAAGAAGAAGAAGAAGAATGAGAGTTTTTAATTGGTGGTGATGAATATATTAAGGTGATATTGGAACATATATATACCATGAGGAATCTTAACACACAAGTGTTATCAACTATCTGTATCTTCACAGTCAAATTTGACCATGTTGTCACTCGATACCTTTATAATCATTGATCATGCAAAAATATTGGTTTAAAGGGTTAGGATTGTTTAAAAATCATAAGTAACTTAGGATAAGGTTAGTTCAAGGAAGATGATGTATGGCGAAATATTCAACATGCCTTGTTCCATGTATGTTGCATGACTATTGTCAATGATTGTGATTGAATTTATACAACTTTATCCCAGAGTTATTGTTCCCGCAACTTGAGTTGTGTAAAAACCTGCAAGCATTACCCCAACGATAGAAGCTACAAGTGAAATTACGACACACTTGTGGTTCAAAGTTACAAGAGTTAGTTCTTGTATCTTGCCCTCGATTAGAGTTACGAGAGTCTTGCCCCCGATTAGAGTTGGTCTCACCAACGAGAACTTGCGGTGCCGAGGAAGAGGTGTTCGAGGACAAAGGTTGAGGTTTTGAATTTAGCCTCATCTCCGCGGTGGTGACCATAGAGCGCATGGTTTCCAGGTCGGGAAAAGGGTCCTTGTGAGCTATTATGGTGGCAAAGGTTTGCAAATTTCTCAATTATCCCGTTGATAGCATATGTGCCTATGTCATCATCGGACATAGATGAACCAAGATTACTTAAAAGAGTAACAATAGATTCTATTTTTTGAAAATAAATATCGGCACTAAGATCACCCATTTGAAAGATACGTAACTCACCTTTTAAAGCAATAGTTTGTGTGGTTTGTTGTTGGGAATTTTTTTCTCAGCGTGGTCCCAAGCATCCTTAGCCGTGGAAGGGTTTGATTTGATTAGTCTACCTTGAAGAGTGGGAGAAAGGGTTAAGAATATCATGACTTAACGATGGAATCGGCGATTAGCCATTCATCCGTTGGTGGAGGGGATATAAGAGAGCTTGTAGGATCACCTTGAATGTGCTTTATGACACCAAAGTTGTTACAATGGATGATGTTTTGAATGGCATAGAGTTTCTCAACGAATGTGAGGGTAGGAGATCACTGTTGGTCATTATGATGGTGATAGAGGAGCAAAGGCGTGAAAGAAACGGGTGAGGGGAGAAGAGGCGATGAGGATTAGGTTTAGATATTTTAGGAGAGGATCGGTTTAGGCTGATATTGTTACACCCCGTGCCCGATTTGACTAAAAATTTAAAACTTTTGGCGGAAATGACATGACTTGAAACTTACCGCTTGCTACTCTTTTATGAACTGACAACAATCTGAAGAAGACAGACCCTTGAGGCTTTTTTTTAAATTAAACTAGACTCAATTACCTTTAAAATGATCGGTGACACGACTTCCAACGAGCTACGGTTGATTTTATGCAAAATTAAGAAAACGACCAAAAACTGAAAAACCCTTTAACTGCACTAAAGAACCCTCCTTAAGTGCACTACTACCCTCTTGTGCACTATGAAGCCCATCAAGTGCACTACAACCCTCTTGTACACTAAGCACCCCCTCAAGTGCACTACTACTCTCTTGTGCACTAAGGACCCCCTCAAGTGCACTACTACTCTCTTGTGCACTAAGGACCCTCCTCAAGTGCACTATTATCTCAAAATGACCCGTAAAACCTTTAAACATTAAATCATCACTTTAGACTTATATTTAAACATATATGATATACATTAACTAAAAATATACCATATACATTGTTTCATATAATTCTTGACCCATTTGACCCAAAATTGGTTTAAAATAGACCTTTTCCCAAACACCCCTTTTTCTGCATAACCCTTTTGTGTACTTTTGACCCATTTTCCGGAAAATGACTTTCATAACATGAAATAACACCAAAAGTTCCAGAAATCATTAGGACATTATAAACATCAAATATATGTATAACATTGGTCATAATGACCCGCGGAAACGTGCTTTACAAAGTAACGGGTGTTATGCCAAACACCCGTTTTGACCCGTTTGAATACACCAATTAAACGTAACTCTTTAACATACTTTAGGACCTGTAAAATGACTCTTAAAATATTTCAAAGACTTTACATTACAAACATTTAACCCATTTAAAACTCCCGGGGAATAACTTTGACTTCGAGCTCAGGATTCTACCTAAGCTCCTATTTTCATACAAACCTTCTAACATACACTCTTCCAATCCTTAAGTCTTTTCCAATCGCTTTACCTTCTTCACAGTTAAACCTACAAAATGGTTAAACAACTAAACCGTAAGCTTTCGCTTAGTAAGTAAAAGACATATCAAGTTATCATATGTCATTAATCATAATTTGCATCATAAATTTCTTAATCCAATATCATTTACATACACATAAAATCCACTTACTTTAATAATTTCATAACTAGGCTATTCACATAATTTCTAAACACACATCAACTCTTAAGCTCCATATAGCATCAATAGCACATCAACTATGCTAAACTCAACCAGCTAGTTTAAACAACTAACCTCGTCTTCATCTTAAACCAAACATACTAGTCATTAGGCCTTTCAAACCAAACGGGTCCTTGTGAGCTATTATGGTGGCAAGGGTTGCAAATTTCTCACTGAGCCCGTTGATACCATATGTGACAATGTCATCATCGGACATAGATGAACCAAGATTACTTAAAAGAGTGACAATAGATTCTATTTTACGAAAATAAATATCGACACTAAGATCACCCATTTGAATGATACTTGACTCACATTTTAAAGCAATAGTTTGTGTACGTTTGTTGTCAGCAAAATATTTCTCAACGTGGTCCCACGCATCCTTAGCCATGGGATGGTTTGCTTTGATTAGTCTACCTTGAAGAGTTGGAGCAAGGGTTAAGAATATCATGACTTAACGATGGAATCGACGGTTAGCCATTCATCCGTTGGTGGAGGGGATATAAAAGAGCTTGCAGGATCACCTTGAATATGCTTTAGGACATCAAAGCTGTTGCAATGGATGATGTTGTGAATGGCATAGAGTTTTTCAACGAATGTGAGGGTAAGAGGTTGATCACCGTTGGTCATTATGATGGTGATGGAGGAGCAAAGGCGTGAAAGAAAAGGGTAAGGGGAGAAGAGGCGATGAGGATTAGGTTTAGATATTTTCGGAGATGATCGGTTTAGGATGATGAGTTAGGATCCCTTGCAAAGTGATAGAAATTAAAAAGTTTAGAAAGCCTATCATCTAGTGTCACGTGTCCCCCCTCCTAATCTCTTCCTTTTTTTATTAAATTAGGTTAGGGGGTATTTTGGTCCTTTTAACTCATTTTTTTATTCCACCCCAAAATTTCAAACGTAAATAATTTTCAAACGACAAACTTTTATGAAAAACCGATTTCACCATAATTTTTTAAATTTAATTCTCTTTAATTTGGTATGCATTTTAATATATAAATCGCAACTTTTTTTCAACTTTTTGGGTGTTGATTTTCTTGAAATTTTCGACATTTTCGGCTCAATTTTTGTCTAGTTTAAAGGCCTAATTATGCAAAACTTAAAACACGAAAATTGTTATTTTTTTGCCTATTATTTTCCCAGATTTTTGAATCACTCAATTCCGATATAATATGAGTAAGATATTGCACGTTCACAATGACATCTTAGTCATATTCAGTGCACACAAAGTGTTTGATAAAATGCCTAAAAGAGATTTTTCTTATAAAAGTACATTCAAATGCACTAATTGATATACCAAAATACATCTTTTGTTAATTTGGTTAATTTTGGTTTTTTTTTTTAAATGATGAACAACCAAATGATAAATTGATGAAAATTGTGACCATAACTGATGAACATTATGATTTTTATTTAATTTATTTTATTTTATTTTTATTTTTGAAAACCGATAAACTGATGAACAAAATTTAAGAGAATTGATGAACAACCCTTTTTATTGATGAACAATACTAACTGATGAACAATTAATTGATGAACTGATGAACACTGTGACTCTAACTGATGAACATTGTGAATTCTTTTTAGGCAACTCATGAACATTATGATTTTTTTTATTGATGAACATTATGATTTTTTTTGTTAAAAAACTGATGGGCAACATAATCTAACTTATGAACATTGTGATATAACTGATGAACAAAAATAAAGAGAATTGATGAATGTTATGATAAACTGATGATCAACTCTTTTTAGTAATAAATATATCTTGTTCATCAGTCTTGAACAAGATTAACTGATAAACAATATTAACTGATGAAAAATATTAACTGATGAAAAAGATTAACTGATGAACAAAGACTAACTGATGAACAAAGCGTTTTTTATTTTACTTAAAAATAGCGATTAAAGATTATCACTTTTTGACACTTACATTAATAAAATGATTAATGATGCGTTGTGGTACAAAAATCAGAGCATTTAATGCAATTTTAACACTAAAAATCTAAGCTATACATTTTATGAAACACATTGTGTGCAACAAATATGACTAAAATGTCATCTTTAACGTGCGATATCTCATTCATATAATATCGTATTTGAGTGATTCAAAATTCCGGGTAAAGAGTGAATTAGTCTACAACTTTCGTGTTTCAAGTATTTCAAGATTTGGCAATTTTGAAGGTAAAAAATAAGGTCGAAAATGACAAAAATATCAAAAAAATCAAGACCCATTTGATATGTTAAAAAAAAGTTTGAAATATTTAACAAGATTTATACCAAACTAAAGAGGATTAAAGTTTAAGAATTATGGTGAAATCGGTTTTTCCGGAAAGTTTGTCATTTAATAGATATGTGCATTTGAAATTTGAGGTGGAAAAGCAAAAAACGGGTAAAATTACGATTTTACCCTTGGATGAATTTTTTGAATAAAATAGGTGGGAGAACACATGTCATGTAATGAGTGGCTTTTTACACTTTGTAATTTTTATCACTTTGCAATTGATCCACTACCTTACGCTAATACCATGTAAAGTGTATATTGATCGATTGATAAATGATTATAATGGAGTGCATAAATGTGCTAATGGGCCAATAATACATATACAAGACAAGACTAATAACTATCGGGCTTTAGACCTATAATGATCCGCTAACATAAAATCGCCCATCAATGAATTCTCGATACACACATTTAGTCAATCAGTTACGAGCTGCTAACATTAACATTATTGCGCCTCCACCGATTGGCGTCAGTTTTTGAATGACGAAGAGGATGAAAAAGACGACGGAAGTGACTAGGGATGTGGTGAACATTGCATTACTTTCTTTGAACTTATTCATATTTGTATTATGATGAGGATCTATTTCTTTTGGTTAAAAGATTTTACCCTCATAAATAATTTTGTATTTTTCTGAATAAAAATCTTTTAGCCGTTATCTCGTCGATACAACTGATGACGACGTGTTGTTGCTAAAAGATATTTCTATTGCCACAAAAGACTTTCATATAGGAGCTTGTAGCGATAAGCCTTTTGTGACGACATATTGATTTATAGTGTCGGCTTTTGTCATAGCTACAATCAATTTGCTTTCTAAACACCCAGATTGCTCGATTGACACACTAAACATTAAGTAATAAGTGGTGATGCTAAACCCAACATAAAAAGATGGATGTGTGTAAGGTTATCAATACACAATATGAATGTTTAACCATGCGTATATGTTCGTAAAATGGCTTGAAATGACTCATATATGACGATAACGCTTTTATTGTATTTCATTACATAGTTACAAACTTCATACAATACAAATTACAACACAATACATAATACACAAACATGGCACATTATGTTAAACGCTATATCATGACACGACAAGCTTATATAAAAGCAATACATTACATAAAAATAAGCTTATGACAAACAAACACACATTTTATTCATATATTATGACGTGCCCATATATATATACGGATCGACGACATGCTCAAGGGTGAGTAGCGATGACTTGACCAAAGAGTATTCCTTCATCGCATCCAAGGATGATCCTATTTACCTAAGAATAGTTATTAGTTTTGAACTATTGAATCGACTAAATCAAATGTACAATGTGGTTAAAATACAACGGACTTACTCGGACGAGTCTTTAATAAACACGATGGTCCAAACACGACCAAGTTCAGAGGTAAACACATGGTCTAGCTTGTGAGTTGCCGCATTCCAAATACACACAATTTTGTCTTCAGATCCCGTAATGATAAAACTCACATCGGATTTAACATATTGGATTGAGGTAACATTATTTGTGTGGCCTTCAAGAGTTTGAACACAAGTCATAGTATCATAGTCCCAAACCTAATGCCACAAAAAGTTAGTTTAGTTTTGTAAATCTATGAGCATATAACATTTATTAAAAGTCTATGATATTTAAATATACCTTAGCAGTATAATCGTCGGACCCTGTGATGAAGTACAACTTTTCTTCAATGTAACAAAATTCAACATGGTTCAAGCCTTTCTCATGAGCGTTGATTGACAAACGTGGAACCAAAGTTTCAAGGTCCCAAAATTGAAAGACAATTATATACAAGGTTTAGAGTCATGTTTGTGTTTAGTTACACGTATGCAAATATACAATATCGTAGGGTTGTCTAAAGTAGTACCTTAATGGTAGAATCGAGTGATACACTTGCAAACACGTTGGTTTCCCTTGGATTAAATGCTACTTGCATGACATAATGTTCGTGTCCTTCAAATGTCTTGGTGCATTCCTGTTGGTTTGTGGGAGTTATAAACACACACATAAACAACTAGAAGTGTGTGAGCCGATGGGGGCACACACGATAGACACGAGTATACGTGTTGAACGTAAATTATAACTTGAATTATATACCCAATATATTATGCATTACTTGACCCGATCCACTTATTAATCCATGGACTGTTTCATGGACTTGGGTCGTTTAGTTTGGAGCTGCCATGGGCCTTGAAAGCTTACAAACGATCGGGCAATGGGGAACTTGGGCTTTTAGCTTGTCGTTCAAGCAATAACCCAAGAATAGGGTCGGTTTGACTTTGCTATAAAAGCAAAACCCCAACAGATTATTATGGACGTGAGAACATGTGATAACATGTGACATATACATATCACGATCCATTCTCATGCAATATATACGACATATTATTTATCCTTAAACCAATTCACCTACAACTTTAAAACCCCTCAGTTGGTTTCCTTTAAAACCAATTAAGGTTTAATTGTTTTACACAAGTTCTAAACTTGCATCTTTGATTGATCCAAGTTGTGTTAGACTTTGTTGGTGTTTTCTTGTTAGCATTCCTGGTCGAATTGTTTCAGCAACAAGATTGGTTGGTTATCTGGTCGTGACTACATCTCGGACAGAAAAGATATATCGGACAATCTTGTGACCGATGTCGGGTATATGTATGGTAACAGTTTATCAATTGTTTTGGACATAGGATAAGAAACAAGATTTGGTACTTGGTGATATTCTTATTCATAAGTTATATTCAAGGGATCACTAGTTGATTGGTTTTATTATTACGTTCTCGACTAGCTTCAATATCGAACGTATACGTTAATCGAGTTTGTGTGTGATACTCTTCGAGGTATCTATTTTAGATACTTAAGGTTTCGTTTTAGTTTCTTGTTCCGTTACTAGAGATCAATTGCCAAGCAAGGTTAGCTTTTCTATATACCTTTTAATTAATTAATATTGTATTAATTATTTGTTTATTAATTACGTGCTTAACATAATTGCATTAACTAGATCCAATATCCACTGCGTACTCGTAGAGGTTACTGATTAACTTGTTCTAAAATCCCAACAGTGGCATCACGAGTCAACTCGTTTTTGCTATTATGGGTTACACGTTTCATAATTAATAAACATTTTTTTTAAAAGGCTGCATGAAACCTAATTTAGTTATTTGTTTTATTTTAATTTTGACAATTACATGCAATACTTGTCAATTTTTAATAAATAATAACTAGTCACACACAAATTAAAATTATATTGATAATTAGAATTAATTTGTTAATTGGAATTACTTGTTAATTAGAATTTTATTTACATGTCGATTATAATTACCATGTTAATTAAAATTAAATTGTTAATTAAGAATTGGGCAAATCGTATAAAAAGGTACTCATCTTATGTCCAATTTCAATTAAAGGTACTATTCTTTTTTTTTCTCAATTTAAGGTACCCGACTTTTTTTTTGGGCCGATTTAGGTTTTTTTCTAACTTCCGTTAACTATATCGTTAGTAAATTACATGTTTGGTCCTTGAGTTTGTATAGGCATTTCATGTTTGGTCTATTTTCATCCGCTTTCATACGCTAGATACGTTTTCGCGTCGTTTTTATCGTCTGCCGTTTTAGTCCGCTTTTACACGTTTCGTCCGCTTTTACGTCGTCCGTTTTTGCCGCTCGTTTTTTACACTTTTTCGTCCCGTTTACACGTTTCCATCTGTTTTACGTTTGCGCCGCCATTTTTGCACGCTTTTCTTCCGGTTTACCGCGTCCGCTTTTGCCGTTTTGCACGTTTTCATCAGTTTTTAAACGTTTTTCGTCCATTTTAACATGTTTTCATCTGTTTTAAGCTTTTCCTCCGTTTTGCGAAGTTTCATTTTGTTTACACGCGTTCGTCGTTTTTGCACGTTTACATCGTTTCGTTCATGTTTTACACGCTTTTGCGCACGCACGTGAAAACGGAAGAAAACGCGGTAAAATAGACGAAAACATGTAAAAACGGACAAAAATGAACAGAAACGTGCAAAAACGGACGCAAACGTGCAAAAACGGAAGAAAACATGCATAAATGGATGAAAACGTATAAAAACAGACAAAAACGTGTAAAAACAGATAAAAACGTGTAAAACCTGACAAAAACGTGCAAAAATGCATAAAACGCAAAAACGGTAAAAAAAACGTGTAAAAACAGACGAAAACATATAAAAACGGATGAAAACATGCAAAAATGGACGAAAACGTGCAAAAATGGACGAAAACGTGTAAAAACGGACGATAACGTGTAAAAACAAACAGAAACGTGCAAAAACAGACTGAAACGTGCAAAAACGGACGAAAACGTGCAAAGACGGACGAAAACGTGCAAAAACGGACGAAAACGTGCAAAACGGATGAAAACGTATAAAACTGGATGAAAACGTATGCAAGTGTATGAAACCGGACGAAAATAGACCAAACATGAAATGCTTATACAAACTCAAGGACCAAACATGTAATTTACTAACGAAATAGTTATCGGAAGTTAGAAAAAAACCTAAATCGGCTCAAAAAAAAAGTCGGGTACCTTAAATTGAGAAAAAAAAAGAATAGTACCTTTAATTGATATTGGACATAAGATGAGTACCTTTTTATGCGATTTGCCCTTAAGAATTACATGTTAAATTAAAATTACTTGCTAATTAGAATTAAAAGATAATTTGTATTCATTAATTGTTAATTAGAATTATTATGATAATTAGAATTACATATTGGTTATTAAATACATAATATTTCGTAATTACTTGTTAATTGAGATTGCCATGTTTTATGTGTTTTTCCGGCCATAAGACCCACTCAATTGCTTTTGCGATGTATGGGGCGATATAGGTATAGTATCCTAGTGACGGTCTTATGGTTCTCCGTTTGGGGAAGACTCGCAAGAGAACTCGGAACAATATGTGGTTATATATTGATGTTTATGTTTAATATGTTTGTGATTCCTATATGTGCATTATTACTTGCTTTGACACCTAATTGTATGCAATATGGAATAATACATATCGTAACCATAACATTAATATTGGTCTTTATTTACACGCCTAAATAACATGCTCATTGTAACCTGCTATTTGATTCGTGAAAAATCGTTTTTGTAAAATAAAGTGACCTAATATATGAAACACGTTTTCAAGAATTTAAAAACTAGACGCTATGGACACTTGAGATGTACGGCTCACCCACTAGAACAAACTCAAAAGGGGGTTCAAAGAGGTGCGCACGGTCGCACCGAAAGGATGTCTAAGGTTATGCTTCACACGGTCCTCTCCTCCCTGCGGTTCGATTGGAGCTATCATGAACCATGATGATCACTACAGTGTCATTACCAAAAGTTTTTAAAATTAGTGTTACAAAGTTTTTTTGCATGCTTCTTTGTACACGACTTTTACCACATCTATATGTGCATACCTATTTTTAATTTTAGGTCAGACCTAAGGGCCTTTCCAACCCATGGTAATTATTTCTCACTGGTCAGACCTCTGGTTATTTTTACACGTTCATACTTGGTCGACTTATCTCGAGTTAGCTTGGTCAGACCTTGAACCCGAGGCATAAGATGCGAACTAAACACTTTTGACATTATTACTTGATACTAATGCCTTAAATAGTCTCATAAATATAAGAGTTGCATTATGCAATTAACGCTCGTTGCTTACCTCTTGTCCTATTTTTTTATACACTGGTCAGACCTATGGTAATTAAGTGGGGTTGCAAGATGGATCTTAGTCTTAATTAGTAATTAATTGGGTAGTTAATTCTTTTAAGAATGTAATTATCAAAAATACTAGATTTGAACTTTTTATGTTCTGATTAATTGTGTTATTGCAACATAATTCGTAAACAAATTTGTTTTTCTTTGAAAGACAAACTTAGTCTCTTTTCCTAGTACGAAGAGTGAGACTTATACCTATCTTTTCTCTTTAGTTGACAAACTAAGATAGGATTCCAAAATTGATAAAATCTTATATGATCTTTCATTACCCTTTTCGTGGTCTAGAGTTAATTGAAAGATAGAATATTTTGTATAACTGGAAACATTATGTTTAGAGCTACCAAAATAAGTAACATCCTGCACTTGTCACGATGTATGAGTTTAAACCGCAAAGAGTAAAGGAATTACTAGCATATTTGCTAGGTAATCTTCTTGGACTCTTATTATTCCTAAAGTGCTAATTACCCTTGGCGCTATGTAGACGATAAAGGAGGAATGCATGCTAAAGATTCAAGTTAATTGAATAATAGAATGGCTAGTCCATTTTCTACATAAGTAGAACTTCATATACTCTGCTCAATACCTAATTACATGCTACTCGTAGGCATTTGAAGAGAATAGGAAAGTATATAAAACTGCTATATGCTTTCTATTGGAAATGTAACACTTACAATTTTGACAAATCCAGTGGGTAGCTTGCATTTTATTACTTAAATATCATTCATGTAATGTTGTCAATTTCAGTGGGAGCTACGGGATTTATTTCTTGTTAGTCACCCATATCATTTCAAACTAGCTTTGAAATAATCTATTACTTTCTGAATATGAACAACCATTGCTTAAAGGAAAATTGCATTTTATTTTATCAGATAACTCGTTGCTTTCCTGCTGTCGCTTCCTGAAATGTTATCTATAGAATAGTAATCCATAATTCCTTATTGCAGGTTATGGTTCTAAACTACTTATGGTATATATGACATTAATCATACCGTTTGAACAATCAATCACGTGTTGTTTTCATAATATGATGTTGTACCTTTCACAAGTGGGAGAAATCTCAAAGTGTGTGCAAGGAACAACAATATTATTGGTATCTCTTGACCGCAAGGTAAAGTAAACTAATAATTCTACTAGGACTTAAACACGTTAGATGTTTAATGACCTACTACATGTAAATAAGAATTCTACTAGGACTTAAACACATGAGATGTTTATTGCCCTACTACATTCTAATAATGATTCTACTAGGACTTGAACACGCTAGATGTTTGTTGCCCTACTACATTCAAATGTCATAATATAGTGTAAAGATACTTCAACATTTGACTACATGTTTTAGTCAACATAATTATGGTTATATGATAATGATCATAATTCTGAAGTATAAAATTAACTTGAAATTACTATAGAACTCAATAGTTTGCGTTCATGATTACTTTTGTTAGTATAATTATGCTTACATGTTAAGACATAATTATGAAGTCCTTGTATTTGTCAATGACTTATAACATAAAGTATATATATAGTAAACGTGTTATGTCTTCTAGTTAACACATAAACATAAGGCCTTTGAATTATATCAAAGGTTTATAATGTATTATTGAAATGTTCTGTCTTCTTGTTAACACATGAACATATAATCCTTGAACAGTTATGTCTTCTTGTGAACACGTGAACATAAGTTTCTTGTATTGTTCAATGAATATACATTATTGCATGCACTTGGTATGTAAACACTTTATATGCAATTTGGCTCGACCCAATTCACAAGTATTTGGTCCAAAGAGAATTAAGTTATCTATAGAATTCTGATATAGTTTCACAATTCTAATAACTCATAGGATACCACTTCATTATGGTATGTCTAATGTGTTGGATCAAACCTTATTCATATTGTTTGGTTCCTGATAGCTTTAATTGCTCTACCTCCAAAACATATCAAGGTTAGAAATTGCGTGTGTCATGGATACACTCAATAGAGTTCAAACCTAGAAGGTATTCAAGACAACCAATAACTGAAAACCCTAATTTATTAGGGATTTGAGGTTTTACCACTCAAACCAATTGAATCATAAACCCTTTTGGATTTTTGATTTTCTACACTTCCTAGCTTGAAGATTGTAGTTTTGATGTTCTTCCTAGCTTGACGAAACACAAAAACTGTTGCTAGAACTTTTGGTTAAAGAGTGATACTAAATTAGAGTTTTTCTATAAACCCTAATTTGAGTTTTTGGAAGGAATTCCATTATGTCTTGATTTAAGTTCTGAATTTGTTAAAATCTTATGAAGCATTTTATTAACAAATCTTGAGATGAAAACTTAAAATGTATTTTCTGATTCTCCATAAAGAACAATTTATTGTCGCTTAAATACTTAGTATTTAGAAAATTGTCTCTACTTACAAAAGTAAGTGGCAGTATACACATATCTCAAAGTTTTGAGAACAAAATACTCAACCTTCTAAATTTCACTTATTAATGTCATACTAAGGTTAAACATGAAAATGTTGACCGAAGTATAATGATTACTCTCATTCATAAATCCGAAAGGATACCTCATCACTTGAGTGATATTTTATATCAATGCTGAGGAATATAAGTTAGAAGATTATTGTAAATCAGCTAACTACTAAAATATATTATCACATCTTGAATCTGATAAATGTTTTAGAATTATGAATGATAAGATGCAGTCCTTAAAAGGCAAATCGAGTTTTGTGATTGATTGTTATTTCGCCTAACAGTTAACCTATGAGGTTGGAATGAGTTTCTTTTGAAGAATGACTCACAAGGACAAAATTGTATACATATTAATGTTTGGCATTTTATAAGAAGTTTTTTAATCGTACTTAAGCAATTGACTGTGATTAAATTTTCTTATATAATACATGCATTAATTATACAAAGATATTTAATTGTCATACATGTGATTTGTATGAAGAATATGACAATTAAGATTTTATAACTCTTTCTTTATGATTACCTTTTGAGAAGACGGTGTGTAATCAAAAGGGTTATGAATCTATATTATCTTTATGTAGTATACAAAATTTGATCAATCCATATTTTGAATTGGATCATGCATCTAAGAGCTGAGATCTTGAATTTAATTACAATATGATTCTGATTGAATTAAGATATCTCTTGAGTACATCTGACATTGAGTGGGAGCATTGTGTTTTTCCTTAAAATTTACATGTTGAAGATCTCATTCTATTTAAGCTAGATATTGATCCTTAAGCTTGGAATGAAAACTTCATTTGGAATTTAGGGAGTAAAACAAACAACCTTGGAATAAATGTTTATCTGGAATAAACAAATGCGGAAAATTAAGTCTAACACAAATGCAATATATTATTCAAGCAAGTCTTAAATGATATATTTCACTTGGAATAATTTACATGGAAGGAAACCTTGTGTTTTTAAAATAAGGGTTTATCATGTATATATTATATTGTGTATAAGACTAGTTGCTGTTTTTGTACGAGAACAAAATAAGCTGACAACAACAATATCTAAATTAGAGTGTTTAGATTATTGTTTTTATAAATGTTTACGAATTATAAAGCATAATGTTGTATAAGTACAAATGATGCTAGAGGATTATTAATACTAGTTGTAGGAGGATTTTATCATATATGAAAAATCTACTAACTAGCTATGCTCAACATAGAGCATTGTTGCATTACACATTAAGGAATGAGAATACTTTACACTTTTAGAAACTGTAAGGATGACTGTCAGTATGTTGTTGATTTCTAATACCTCATGCAAGGTAAGACAACGTCTCCATACTATAATTCTTGCAATAGTATGAGCATATGAGATAAGACACTCATCTTATATTTCAAATCACTCACTATATGTGATATTTGAAACAAGTATTCGGAAAGTTTACTCAGATGACTATTTAGTTTTTCTTTTAAAGAAAGGTTGAGAATGTTGGAAACATTAGGGTTCAACTTACTAAATGAGTTTCATACATATCTGTTTTAGTATTCGGATAATTGGGATTGATAGACAATTTTTACATTATGATGAACAAAGATACTTGGTATTTGTTATTCATTCATATAATAATTGTTATCCTATATTTGCATGTTTAATCCTTGAATAATTTTATTATTCTAAATATGTCCATTGTCAGTTAACAATATGGGAATATTGTTATGATAAGGCAAATGTGAGTGGTGGTTATAATTCTAACGAGAATTCGGATTGTTCCCACCAAACTCATATGTATTCACTAGATATGCATATTGGATTCCCCAACTTTCAAACATTTACTTTTGGATCCTTGTTATAAGTAAAATATTGAAAATGGTTTGTTATCTTCATCCTTAGACTTGAGATGCAAGCCAGTTCTGTTATGTGTGGATATCATTCTTTGTAAGTATACGCAAAACGCTATCTGAACAAGGTAGTTATAAAAGCTATATTTGGAGTGATGTGAAGCAGCATCCACAACACTTGTAGTCAATAAAGGATTTGTTACTCCACTTGATATGTGCAGAAAGATACCATGGCGCCTCTCCAGAATTAATAAAATAATTGTTCGGCCGAACCCAAAGGGTAATGCAAGATGATACTTGATTACATTTGGTATATCTAATTAAATTCTATAACGAGATTCAAAATGGTTAAACTATATGGAATAATTTAAGATCCATAATCCATGGTTTAACGGTATCTATAACAAAGGATGATTAGAGCAAGACATTGAATGACCATGCTACTAAGAAACTTTTACGAAACTATTCTCTCAGACACTTTTAGTTAAAAGCGAGTGAGATCGTTTGTTGTAGGCTTCCGTCGTTAGTTTTGTGCCATTCGACACACCAACTCCCAAGTGGGAGCTGTTGGTTTGTGAGAGTTATAAACACACGTAAACAACTAGAAGTGTGTGAGCGATGGGGCACACACGATAGACACGCAGTATACGTGTTGAGCGTAAATTATAACTTGAATTATATACTCGATATATTATGCATTACTTGACCCGATCCACTTATTAATCCATGGACTGTTTCATGGACTTGGGTCGTTTAGTTTGGAGCTGCCATGGGCCTTGAAAGCTTACAAACGATCGGGCAATGGGGAACTTGGGCTTTTAGCTTGTCGTTCAAGCAATAACCAAAGAATAGGGTCGTTTTGACTTTGCTATAAAAGCAAAACCCCAACAGATTATTATGGACGTGAGAACATGTGATAACATGTGACATATACATATCACGATCCATTATCATGCAATATATACGACATATTATTTATCCTTAAACCAATTCATCTACAACTTTTAAAACCCCTCAGTTGGTTTCCTTTAAAACCAATTAAGGTTTAGTTGTTTTACACAAGTTCTAAACTTGCATCTCTGATTGATCCAAGTTGTGTTAGACTTTGTTGGTGTTTTCTTGTTAGCATTCCTGGTCGAATTGTTTCAGCAACAAGATTGGTTGGTTATCTGGTCGTGACTACATCTCGGACAGAAAAGATATATCGGACAATCTTGTGTCCGATGTCGGGTATATGTATGGTAATAGTTTATCAACTGTTTTGGACATAGGATAAGAAACAATATTTGGTACTTGGTGATATTCTTATTCGTAAGTTATATTCAAGGGGTCACTAGTTGATTGGTTTTATTATTACGTTCTCGACTAGCTTCAATATCGAACATATACGTTAATCGGGTTTGTGTGTAATACTCTTCGAGGTATCTATTTTAGATACTTAAGGTTTCGTTTTGGTTTCTTGTTCCGTTACTAGAGATCAATTTCCAAGCAAGGTTAGCTTTTCTATATACCTTTTAATTAATTAATATTGTATTAATTATTTGTTTATTAATTACGTGCTTAACATAATTGCATTAACTAGATCCAATATCCGCTGCATACTCGTAGAGGTTACTGGTTAACTTGTTCTAAAATCTCAACAATGGCATCACGAGTCAACTCGTTTTTGTGATTATGGGTTACACCTTTCATAATTAATAAACATTTTTTTAAAAGGCTGCATGAAACCTAGTCTAGTTATTTGTTTTATTTTAATTTTTACAATTACATGCAATAACTTTGAGTTGGAAAAGATGGTGATCGACACCCACAAGTTGATGTACGATCGGTTTAAGCAAAGAAAACACACAATCAATTTTAGGTTTAAGCTTATGAGTACAAGAGATGCAAAACACAAGACCCCTAGCCTTGTATATATACTTAACTAAACTTGGAGAACAAGTTTGAGTTTGGGTTGGGTTAGGATTCCCCTATGCCGATCGGTTATGCATTCCAAGGGGTGTTCCGGAACCTTCCCAATCTTCATTTTGCAATCTAGTCCTTTCCAATTACATTTAACGACCGTTAGTCCATTACAATTAATTACTTAATGCCCGTTATAATTATTTCGTTTAATTAATAAATAAATATACCATTTACATTTAATTATTAACTTTAATTTTCATACGCAAAGTGTGCAATCCCGTGGTCTCGAGTTCGATCCTAACTCACGTCTACTAATTTATATCCATAAAACCAACAGCTCCCACTTGGATATATCTTAATAGAGTGATCACATCGGTTAGCGTCTAGCAACACTTCGATGCCTCTAGTACATCTCGAGCAAGGCTCCTGGAAAACCTTTTAATTATTTCTCATTATTATTATCCTTTTGTTTCTAATACCACGTTAAATAAAGATATGGAATTAAGTCATTCTTTATTAAACTATTCCGTTTCGTTACAAGTGAAGATGACCAAGATTACCAAATCTTCGAACATATTCGGGGAGATTTTGGATGCTGCCGCATAAACATCTTGTCAACCCTACGAGGGGCCCAACAATATTAAACTCCAAATAAATTTGAAATAAAAATTCTATCTTGACTACTGAGACTAACCCACAAACTTTGTAACAGTTAAAAACAACCCTTATGACTACCATTCACGATAGCGTTAAGTTGTTCCACGAAATGAACTACATTTATGACACTTATTCGGTATCTCAAGTCTGAGGATAACTATTCATAATTTACTTATAACAATATCCACAAAGTAAATTATGCAGTTAGGATAAGTCCTATATTCAATTCATTGAATATCATCTTAAATTGGTATGCATTCTCATCAATATACTTTCAAGTATATTCTACCACATCTCTCAGATTTGTGTTAGTTTAATGATACTCCCATATCATCAATCGACAACGGACAATTAAGAATAACATAGTTACTCATGGATTAAACATGCAAATATAGGACAACAATATTATAAATGAAAATAAACATAATCCAAACTTTATTTCATCAAAATAATAAATGTTTTACATTATCCTTTATCCAAATACTAATCACAGTTCTGCATGAAACTATTAGCTAAACGAAGTCCTATTTCATTGGCAAGTCCAATAAGCTTGTCTCTAGCCAAAGCCTTAGTGAAAGGACCAGCTAAGTTATCATCTGTGTGAACTTTCCATAGATTTATTTCACCTTCACGGACTTGTTCCCGAATATAGTGATACTTCCATAGAAAATGTCAGTGCCCTTCGACTCCGGTTCATTGGCAAATATGATTGCTTGTAATTGTCACAATACATATCAATAGGCGATTCAATTGAAGGCATAACACCAAGCCTAAAATGAATTTCCTAATCCAAACGACCTCCATTGCACTTCGAAATGTATTCGCTACATCGTACACATACATCGCAATCATACTCGCTTCTTGCTCTTCCGATCCAATTTGCTCCTCCATTGACGAAAGACATAACCATTTGAGACTTCAGATCATCTTTATCACATTGCCGGGGCGCATCACAAGAACTTTGTAACACCAAGCTCTATGTCTGGATTTCCACCATACACTAAAAACATATCTTTCATATTCCTAAGATACTTTTGTGGACGTATAGTCCGGACTGGGCCAGGAATGGGTCAGGCCCGGCAGATGCGGCCCACTCTACGCCTAAACCCTAATCCATGCCTATAAATACATGACAGGTTATCTCTAACCCTAATTCATATTGGCTACATCACGCCGATACTAACTTGACCGTCGGAGGTGGACCCCGGGCTACGGCCTGGGTCCACTCCTAACGGATTCTCTTTGTTGAGCAGTGTCTACTAGGGCTCGAGAAGGCGACTAACGCCGGGGAGAGTCGTTGAATCCTGCCAGCGCGTTATGCTTCAACAAGTTGGCGCCATCTTTGGGACCACGAATAAATTATGCTTCGTGTTCTCGTATTACCGAAAAGCAGAAATCAATTTATAAAGTCGGTAACTCTAAAACCTTTGCATTCTGCGTGGTCTTTTCTTTTTTATGTTTAAGTTATGCCATCTTGGTACCTGCGCATGGTCCAATCCTCTTAGCGCAGCCCTACAAATTAGCTACAGTATGCATTAATTGCATAATCAATTCAACCTTTTGGCATGACTAGTTTAGGCAATTGACAATGGCCAACAATTGGGATTATTCGATGATATTATATTGCTAATAACGCTCACCCTTATATGGTTATTGTTTTGCTACAACATGATAAATCTTTACATAAGATACAAGAATGGGTATAATAGTCTATTCTTTTACATATAAAAGAAAAAGTTCGTATGTTCGGACCTATTTTATCTTTTAGCCGCGGTTTCTAGCTAACTCCGCGACATATTTTAATTTGTTATTTCCATATACTTTATGTCTTAACATTTTTTATCTCTTGCCTACATGGCGTGCATGCACTAAAATAAACCCACGATGGTAAAAGGATAAGTTAACCTACTAAACAACTTGTTGAGTAAGAGGGTTGCAAACCCATCAACATTGGATCACGTTTCCTTGTTAAACACCTTGTTCTCAAGACGTTGGAATAAGTTTGTGCGCATCCCACGATGGGTGCGCAACATCGCATATGGTGCACGTTTAACAACTTAGGAACCAAGACACTTGATTCCTTGATATGATATTTACAGTACGCTGCATATCACAACATACACGATTATGCTAAAAAAAATAATAATAAATAAATTTATGATAAAGTCCGCATAATCGGACCTATTTTATCTTTTAGTCCGCACGATCGGACCTAAGCAAATATCCGCACGATCGGAGCTTTTTTATCTTTTAGACGCAAATTAATTCGCGCAGATACTGTTTTTACGGTTGGTACTCCTGTTCGCGCCCAAACAACGCAGTCGTGATCAATCTACCCGCGTTAGACCGTGCGTTGAACATCTTCGCGAGAGAGCGCTGCAGCGCGAACACCACGATGCTAGTCAATCGCCATGGCGCCTTGGACCAAAGGCCGTGGTATAAACATCTGCGATCATCCAGAAACGTTCGAGTCTATGCGGTTAAGATAAATCCATCGTGTCTATTCATCGCCGCGTCACGGTACGTCCATCCGTTAAACAAAAACACAATTAATTATTTCGCCGATGCGCATCCCATGACGGTGCGACCTTTGCCATTTTCGTATGTGCTATATATTATTTATGCTATACGCAATATATTATTCATGCTATGTGCTGTTTATTGTTTCACTTCATTAGGTTTTATATGTTGCGATTCGCGGCATATATTTTAATCTTGCATTCAGGTGTTTTTCAGATAAATAAGTTTAATGCTCCTACATGAGTAGCACCATCAAACTTGGGGGCTACGTGGTGTATACTACCATCTTGTTTCCGTACGCATCGGCGCATGTATATTTAGGAAGAGAACGCAAGCTCGGTACAAAGACGAATTTAAATATTCGCACGCATCTTTACCGCAGGGGAGACGTCCTTTGTCGGTTGTAAAGACGGATGTAATCAGCGAAGCACGTCTTACGTAGCACCTTTTATGCAGCGCCCACTTATGCAACGAAGTATATGTCTTCCACCTCTTTGTCGCGCAAGCATACAAGCACTTATGCAACGAAGCATAATCTTACATACCTCTTTATGTCGCACAAGCGCACTTATGCAACAGAAGCATGTCTTCGTCGCATCCTCTTTGTCGCACAAGGCCGCGCACTTATGCTACTTAGAAGCACGTCTTCCGTAAGCACCATGTTGATGTAAGCTCATTGGTACAAAAGGTACGCCCTTACCCGAGGATGCAACATGCGGGATCCACTTTCACCTACGCTGCCATGAATAGAACTTAAGTCTAGCATAACATAGCCATGCGCTATCTCATACTAGACTTGGGGGCTTGTGGACGTATAGTCCGGACTAGGCGAGAATGGGTCGGGCCCGGCAGCATGCGCCCACTCTACGCCTAAACCCTAATCCATGCCTATAAATACATGACAGGTTATCTCTAACCCTAATTCATATTGGGTACATCACGCTGATACTAACTTGACCGTTGAGGTGGACCCGGGGCTACGCCTCGGGTCCACTCCTAACGGATTCTCTTTGTTGACAGTCTACTAGGGCTCGAAGAGGCGACTAATGGCCAAGGAGAGTCGTTGAATCCTGCGCCTCGATTATGCTTCAACAACTTTAGAATATGTTTAACAGCATGATCCAGTGAAGTTCACCGGATTACTGTTGATATCGACCGGTCATGTTCGGCGCGAGCGCCACATCGGCCTTGTACATCTCACAGCATACGTAATAGATCCTACTGTCGAAGCATAAGGAACTTTTTGCATGCGTGCCACCTCAGCAGGTGTTGAAGCACACATATCGCTACATAAGCCATGCTTTACTTCCATCGGCAAATATCCTTTCTTGGATTTTTGCATATTGAATCTCTTCAATATTTTATCAATGTAAGCGCTTTGACTTAAACCAATTAACCGCTTTGACCTATCTCGGTAGATCTTGATTCCCAGAATGTATGTAGCTTCTCCTAAATCCTTCATGGAAAACATTTCCCAAGATATGCCTTAACATTTTGCAAACTTGGAATGTCTTTTCCCATAATTAATATGTCATCGACATAAAGGATAAGGAAAATTACCTCACTCCCACTAACTTTGTGATATACACATGGCTCATCAAGATTTTGAATAAATCCATACCTTTTGATTTCTTCATAAAATCTCTTATTCCATTGCCTCGATGCTTGCTTCAATCCATAAATGTACCTTTGAAGTTTGCATACACGGTTTGGAAATTGTAGATTCACGAACCCCTCAGGTTGCTTCATATAGATGTCTTCATCTAAGCGACCATTCAAGAAGGCGGTTTTGACATCCATCTGCCATATCTCATAGTCATAGTACCGCTATAACTATGAGAATTCTAATAGCTCTAATGTCCGCAACAGGAGAAAAGGTCTCCTCGTAATCTATGCCATAAGTTTGAGTATAACCTTGCGCAACTAGACGAGCTTTATAGATGTGTACATTGCCATCCATGTCAGTCTTAATTTTATAGAGCCACTTACTTCCAACCACCTTGGCGTTTGGAGGTAAGTCAACCTCTTCCCAGACTTCATTTTCTCTCATGGATTACATTTCCCCATTCATTGCAATTTGCCATTTTTCCTTTTCAGGACTTGCCATGGCAGCTTTATAACTAGTAGGCTCTCCAAGATCTCCTAACATAGTTTCCTCAACCTCTACGTTAAGACATAGACGTCCAGGTGCATGCGTAGACCTTACAGATCTACGAACGGGAATCACTTCAACTTCGGTGGAAGACCGGACTATCGGTTCGACCGAAGAATGCGTTAGTGTTTTAAAGGTAATGCATCTTCTTGATCATCTTCCAGATCATAAACTCTCCCACTAAATTCTTGAGATAAGAGATCATTTTCAAGAAACTCTCCATACCTAGCAACAATTACTTTATTTTCAGTTGGATAGTAAAAGTAGTAACCCATAGTTTCCTTAGGGTATCCTACAAAGATACACTTTACAGATCTTTGTTGGAGTTTATCTGCTGAGTCACGTCTAACATACGCCTCGCAACCCCAGACCTTTAAATAAGACAGGTTAGGAGCTTTACCATGCCATATTTCATATGGTGTCTTATCAACCTTCTTTGTAGGAACCATATTTTGAATGCGAACAGCTGATTCTAAAGCATAATCCCAAAAGGTTAAAGGTAGAGTAGTAAGATTAAACATAGATCGTATCATGTCCAACAATGTACGATTCCTTCTCTCAGATACACCATTTTGTTGTGGAGTATATGGAGAAGTGAGATTCTGGACAATTCCATTCTCAGCTAAATCATCTTTAAACTCTTGGCTTAGATACTCGCCTCCTCTATCGAATCGAAGAGCTTTAATCTTCTTTCCCAATTGCAGCTCTACTTCTGCTTTGAAAACCTTAAATGTTTCAAACACCTCATGTTTATGCTTAAGTAAATAAACATAACCATAACGGCTGAAATCGTCAATAAAGGTTAAGAAGTAGCTAGCACCTTTCTTTGACACATGTCTAAGTAGTCCACACACATCAGAATGAATAAGACCAAGTAGATCAGACGCCCTCTCCATATTGCTATGAAAAGGTTTCTTCATCATCTTCCCAGATATGCATGACTCACATTTATCAAATGATTAATCATTGATATTTTTCAAAAGCCCTTCGTGTTGTAGCTTTTGCATGCGAGCCTTGCCTATATGAGCAAGTCTACAATGCCAAAGATAAGAAGAATTCAAGTCCAACTTTATTTTCTTATTGATGCTAAACATCGAATTATTATATTTGTTAGATTCATTTCCAATCACATCAATTTCAAACACACCATTCACAGAATCGCTTAAAATAAAATACACCATTTAAAGAAACAGAAATTGATTCACGTGAAATAGTATGAGTAAAACCATCATCCAACAAACTGAAAAGGAAACAACACCTCTAATTATAGAAGGTGCGTAATGACAATTGTTCAATAACATTACTAAGCCCGAAGGCAATACTAAACTAAACGTTCCTATGGCTTCAACAACTGCATGTGCCCCACTGCCCACGTGCAGATATTGCTCCCCATAGGCTAGCTTCCTCTCCACTCTAAACCCCTAGATGTGTTACAAATGTGAATATCACATCCAGTATCATATACCCAAGAATTTTTATGATTTAGAGTAAATAATTCAATTACAAATAAGTTACGAAGAACCGCGCCGAGGACCCAGATACTTCATCTTATTTTCCCGTAATTCATCAAGATAGAGAGCACAGTTTCTCTTCCAATGCCCAACGACCTTGCAGTGGTGGCATGCTTGATCCTTTTTAGGATTTTCCTTCCTAGGAGTAGGGTAATTCTTGGGTTCTAGTTGATAGGCCATAACTTGTTTACCCTTATCAACTTTCCCATTGCCCTTCACCTTCTTGTTGTTCGCACGCTGCGGTTTTGGCTTATTTATCCTTCCACCCTGAATAGCAAGTACCTGGGGAGTTCTGAGGTAACCCTTTTTCATAATCAATTAGCAGTGCGTGTAAGTCAGTAATTGTCTTCCCCACGCAGTGCATATCGAAGTTCCGAACAAAACCATTGAAATCCTTGTTAAGGGATCTGTTGATCAAGTTCACAGCAATGTCATTTTCATAAACTTTGCCAAGTGCCTTTAATTGGTCCATGTATCCTTTCATCTCCAATACATGAGCACTTACGGGTTTGCCCTCTCCCTGCTTGCAGCTGTGTAATGCATCGATCAAATCATAAATTTCGACAGCAGTTGGTTTCTCGAACATAGCTCGAAGTTCATCGAGCATCGTAGATGGGAAGTAGTTTTCGAACTGCTTTTGGAGAGCAGGTTCCATCGTTCCCAACATTAGACAAGCCACATCGTTATGACGCTTATACTCAATTTTCCAAGCAGCCTTTTCCGCTTCCGATGCGGTAGGTCGTTCAAGGCGAGCAAAGGCGTGTCTGACGATAATCCAACCGATCATCAACTCTACAGACAATTCTCAAAGCGGTGCCAATCATTGAAATTCTTAGAGCGACAACTTTTCTCGATCAAAAAGGTTTTGAACGCAGAACTTAGTCTGATGTTAATGTTATCGTTGTTTTGAGCCATTTCTACAGAAAAAGTTCAAGTATTAGTATTTTCGATAATACAATTTTCCAAGAAAATAAAATATACCCAAGGTAATATAAACATATAGCCATATAATTTTCTCGAAAACTAGGATCCAAATTATCATAGGTTCATTACATCAGTTGATATGCTAGTAATGAAAGCATATAATAAGGTAATCTGTCGAACAATAATTTGCAAACAATTTCCAATTCCTAGATCATTATGGGATTTATATTTTCCAACGCTATTGCAAATATAAACATGTTTCATCCCATATTATGCCTTGAGTCCAGGTCTCACTTCCTACTCAATTTAAGTGTCTAACTTAAAGAACTGCAAATATGTTCATGTAAGGTTTGACTTTACATAAAGATTTACCTCTCCATCATAATATCGCCAAGTTCTAACATGACGTAAATTGCAACTTCAAGTGTTCCTTTAACTAGATGGCACAAACTTAATTTATAAAGGGTACTAGTTTTGATTTTATGTGGTCAAATCAAATATGTACAAAGATGTCATGCATTCATCTTGTAGCATAAATTTTAATAAAAAACTTTTTATTACCAATTCATAAAGATCAAATTATAAAGTTTTGATTGAGGTATTGGTTTCGCCAATCAAGGAATTTACCTTTAATTATCGTCCATTATACCGTACTGTTGCATAAGTCTAAAGACTTAGTGTTTCGGGTAATTACCACCGAAGTGGCACATGGAATTAAAGCTAATTCGCCCTTAAGATGATTTTGTACGCATAGCCTACTTGGTAACTCCAATTTGACTCGCAAGCAAGCGGAGAATTTGGTCAGCGCTGAAGCAATAACCTCCTTCTTTAGGGTCACAATTTAATGCGCTTCCCTCCTAATACTTCCCACACAGTCTGTCAAATTGGGTGAGCCGTTCTCACTTTTTGTACCAAAATCATCAATCAATTAAACTATTGAAAACTTAACTCTTCAAAAACAAATCAAATTTCACCATTGTTTAGTCCGTATTGTTTTTCTATTCAAAATTACCCTTTGCTTAAAACTTGTCTTACATAATAAACAAACAAGTAAACAAATAAAAAATAAATAACTAAAACAATGCGCACATAACTAACAATTAATACGTGTAAACAAGTAGCCACATGCAACTTATTCGAGAAAACCTATTAATAATTAATGTCTAGATTAATTAATGTATATATTAATTAGGGCTTTCACTCCAGCAATAGAAAGTGAGCCACATACATCGACGAATCGATTGCGTAAACCCAAATTAAAAATATACCAAATTGCACATAATTGATTCATTAATATATATAATTGGAGTCTTCCCCAATTCAAGATTTATCATAAATAAACATGTGATAAAATATCTTAACAATTAAACAATTCAAGCAACTATCCATGACAAACATGCATGTATCATCATGGATATAACATAACAATTTATTTAATTAGTCACAAGATCGCATATCATTCCATGTCACATAACATATTATTCATGAATTAATCACGTAACACATATATTAATTCTAGGTTTCGATAAGGTTAACATAACAACTAAAACCCTAAAAATTTTAAATAGTGATCGACCAAAAAATTTTAAGGGGTACGCCCCATATAAAAATAATTAATCAACCCATACAAAAAAAATAAACCAAAACACTAGAATAATCATATCAAACATCATACAATATTCGTTTTTTACGCGTTTAGTAATTAATTACTCATTAAAACCAATGGCTCTGATACCACTGTTGGAATTATATATCATGACATTCAATAATAAAACACAAAACATCAAAGAATACATGCAGAAGCGTATAGGAAAGATTAACGAATAATTAATTAACATAAACAAGAATATGCGTACCTTTTCGATTCAAGAATCAATTCCGGAAAACTAGCAATTGGATGAACCCTAATTAGGGTTTATAGGATTATGTGAATTACCCCTTACCGTTTTGTAATTCAATCCAAGAATACTAACAATAATGTGTTAGTACCACTTTCTTGTACACACGTACTATACCGAATTAAAGGAATGCTAGTTTTAACTAAACAAATAACTTCGAGTTGGAAAAGATGGTGATTGACACCCACAAGGTGATGTACGATCGGTTTAAGCAAAGAAAACAAACAAACAATTTTAGGTTTAAGCTTATGAGTACAAGAGATGCAAAACACAAGACCCCTAGCCTTGTATATATACTTAACTAAACTTGGAGAACAAGTTTGAGTTTGGGTTGGGTTGGGATTCCCCTATGCCGATCGGTTATGCATCCCAAGGGGTGTTCCGGAACCTTCCCAATCTTTATTTTGCAATCTAGTCCTTTCCAATTACATTTAACGACCGTTAGTCCATTACACTTAATTACTTAATGTCCGTTATAATTATTTCGTTTAATTAATAAATAAATATAACATTTACATTTAATTATTAACTTTAATTCTCATACGCAAAGTGTGCAATCCCGTGGTCTCGAGTTCGATCCTAACTCACGTCTACTAATTTATATCCATAAAACCAATAGGTGATGGAGGAGCAAAGGCGCGGAAGAAAAGGGTGAGGGGAGAAGAGGTAATGAGGATTAAGGTTAGATATTTTAGGAGAGGATCGGTTTAGGCTGATACCATGTAAACTATATATTGATTGATTGATAAATGATTACAATAGAGTGTATAAATATTGTGCTAATGGGCTAATAATATAAATACAAGCCAAGGTGAATTACTATCGGGTTTTATACCCATAATGATCTGCTAACATAAAATCGCCCAACAATGAATTCTCGATACACACATTTAGTCAATCAGTTACGAGCTGCTAACATTAACATTATTGCGCCTCCACCGATTGGCGTCAGTTTTTGAATGACGAAGGGGATGAAAAAGATGACGGAAGTGAGTAGGGATGTGGTGAACATTTTACTATTTTCTTTGAACTTGTTCGTATTTGTATTATGATGAGGATTTATTTCTTTTGGTTAAAAGGTTTTACCCTCGTAAATAATGTTGTATTTTTATGAATAAAAATCTATTAGCCATTATGTCGTTGCTACATGATAGGTGCTTTTTGTATACACATTTATCATGGTTAACTTACGTATAAATGCACCTATTTTACTTGAGGATTACTACTTTAAAGAGGTTTTATGTATTTAACAGGTTTGAACAAATATGGGCTAAAATAATCAAAATAAGAACACGGGCTCTTGAAGAACAAAAACACGGAAAAGAAAAAGAAAGATCGACAACTTTCGTGTTTTGGCCAAGTCCTGATTCTCAACGACGCTGTGCCTAGAAGCTGTCAAAAATTACTGCAGATTTCAGGAATATTTCTAGAGAGAATTAAAGCTAGTATCTTTACTTCCCACCAAAACCAAGCCCCATGTAGGAGTAACCTCAGTAAAGTGCGTTTGAGGGAAGTAGACTTACTTCCCATACTCCTACTTTCCACAAAAAATCTACAAGTAACCTCAGTACATTACAAGAGCAAAGAGGAGTAGAGTTACTACCATTACTTTTATTTCTCCTGCACAACCTCATGGCTCATAAGGTTCTACCAAGCAAATAACTTTTGTAACCCTACTTCTACCCCTATATATGGATCGACATATTCATCCACCAGTCATCCATTATTCACCAATTAATTCATCACTCTACAAAAAAACCCGAGCGACTATAAAACCCTTCCACCATCTCCATCAATCACGAATTATTAATCAGTCCAAGATCTTGAAGATGCCATCAATGACAAAGATGATTTCAACAACATCCATGGAAGTCTAAACATCTTCTAATCTCTCCCGGTGAAAGATATATGGTTTGATGATGTTCTTGATTTTACATTGTTTGATATACATTGATTCATATGATTTTAATGCATATCTTTTGTTTGATTTCAATGTTTTAATATAATTATTTGATTGAATTATCGTAAGACATGCTATTGCGAGTCAACGATTTGTGACGAGCCCAATTAGTATAGGGGTTAATACGGTCGTGTGGTAAACATAACTTGTACCCAAAATTGTCCATTTCAAATAATACAAACTATGTCTATGTGGTTTGGAAGCAGACATTAGTAATAATCCGTAACTTGGTCATATCAGTATATCCGGAGCCGGGAGGGATTACTTTTTACTCAACTGTTTACGAATCTAATTTTTATTTGCTTTTTTACTTTTCTCGCTTATTTACTTTCTACTGTAGTTAATTAGTATTTTAGTTATTAAGTTCTTAAAACAAGTCATCAATCAATCATTTATTTTGTAAAACTTAGCTATAACCACATACTCTTCGTGGATTCGATACCCGCTTGCCCTATCTAGTATAAGGTAGTTAGGTTTATTTTTTATCGGTACAACGACATCAATCACTACAACTGATGACATCTCGTAGCTAAAAGCTATTTCCATTTCCGCAAAAGACTTTCATATACGAGCATGTAGCGATAAGCCTTTTGTAACGACATATTGACTTATAGTGCCGGCTTTTGTTGTAGCTATAATCAATTTGCTTTCTAAACACCCTGATTGTCTGATTGACACACTAAACATTAAGTAATAAGTGGTGATGCTAAAACCAACATAAAAAGATGTGTGTAAGGTTATTTGTTATACCCGTATCCCGGATACAAATTGGCCCCACCTTAGATGAAATTGACCAAGGTTTAACGTGATTGGTTAGTCAACGAATGTTAAATTGACTAGTCAACTCAACAGTCAATCTATTAATTAACAAATGTTATGTCATAGTTATAGAAAGAAGAGGGACCTATGTTGCTAAGTGGTAAACTTGTTATAATGTTTTTAGTGGCCAAATTAGAAGGAATGGGACTTGAGGGACCAATTGTGTCAACTGGAAAAACATACCACCTACAAGTGTCTGGATAACTCTTAATATTTCTATGAATATCCAGAAAATATGTGGAGTGTGTGTGTGTGTCGTGATATGATGAAGAAGGAAAAGACATGGTGGTCTTGATAATCAAATTGTGAAGGAATTAATGTTCCCAACCATGAAATAAGCTAGTATTTATGATCTCAACCCAAGTAAGTACTTTTATTAATGTTTAATTGATGAATTGGTAGGTTAGGGTTTATGAACCCTAACTTGGGATAATTGGGTAAAAGTGATTTTAAGCTAATTAAGAGTTATAGTGATCAAGAGATGATTTTATATTGGGTTAAAGTCAAGTAATTTATGGGTTGGATCATCATATGATTAACATATAATTATATGATGATTAGAGGTGTGTCTATAGGTGAGTTAAATGGCTGTTTTAATCCATGGTTATAGCTTTGGAATGATGTATTAAGTGTATATTGATTATGTGTTTAAGGGTGCTAAACTTTAGATGATGATGATGATGTCTTTGGTATTATTTAGCTTGGATTAAGGTAAGTAACTTGCACTAAAACATATGTTATATATGTGTTATCCATATATGTGTTATGATTGTGATAGTGTTTAGCGTATGGATTGAGTAATGGATGAAGGTTTATGTGGTATATTAAATGTTATGGATTGGAAGCAATGTAAGTGATCATGATGCTTATGTGCTAATATGTGTATGATATGTGTTTTATGTCGGGTTACTTATTAAGCGAATGTTTATGGTTTAGTTGTTTAACCGTTTTGTAGGTTCAATTGTGAAGAAGGCAAAGCGATTGGAAAAGGCTTAAGGATTGGAAGAGTGTATGTTAGAAGCTTTGTATGCAAATAGGAGCTTAGGTAGAATACCGAGCTCGAAGTCAAAGTTGTTCCCCGAGAGTTTTAAATGGGTTAAACGTTTGTAATGTCAAGTCTTTGAAATGGTTTAAGAGTCATTTTACAGGTCCTAAAGCATGTTAAAAAGTTATGTTTTAAGTGGTGTATGCAAACGGGTCAAAACGGGTATTTTGGCATAATACCCGTCACTTTGTAAAGCATGTTTCCGTGGGTCATTATGACCAAGTTTATGCATATATTTGATGTTTATAATGTTTTAATGATTTCTGGAAGTTTTGGTGTTATGTCATGTTATAGAAGTTGTTTTCCGGAAAATGGGTCAAAAGTACACAAAAGGGGTATGCAGAAAAAGGGGTGTTTGGGACAAGGTCTATTTTAACCCATTTTGGGTCAAACGGGTCAAGAATGTTTGGAAAAACAATGTATATGGTTAAGTGTTTGTAAAGTGGTTAAAATAGTTAGAGAACTAGTTGAGAACTAGTGGAGAACTAGTTTGGAGAACTAGTCGAAGTCAGTTTTCAAAAAATCATATCTTTTTAACCGTAAGTCGTCACAAGTCGTGCCACCCGTCATTTCGAAGGTAATTGAGTCTAGTTTCATGTAAAAATAGTCTCAAGGTCCAGATGTTTATAGATATTTGTCAGATTGTAAAAGAGTGACAGTGGGTCAGTTTTCAGGTGTACTTTTTGCGAAAAGTTTTAAAATTTTAGTCAAATCGGGTACGGGGTGTAACATTATCAATACACAATATGAATGTTCAACCATGCATCTATGTTCGTAAAATGGCTTGAAATGACTCATATATTACGACGACAACGCATTGTATTGTATTTCATTACATAGTTACAAACTTCATACAGTTAAAATAACAACACAATACACAAACATGACACATTATGCTAAACGCAATATCATGACATAAGCTTATATAAAGCAATACAGTACATAAACATAAATTATGACAAACAAACACACATTTTATTCATATATTATGACGTGCCATACATATACGGATCATCGACATGCTCATGGATGAGTAGCGGTGACTTGACCAACGAGTATT
This sequence comes from Chrysanthemum makinoi, assembly GCA_910596185.1. NCBI lineage: Eukaryota > Viridiplantae > Streptophyta > Magnoliopsida > Asterales > Asteraceae > Chrysanthemum > Chrysanthemum makinoi. The sequence goes on along the minus strand of OU343222.1, from coordinate 319,590,624 downwards.
CCTTCATCGCATCCAAGGATGATCCTATTTACATAAGAATAATTATTAGTTTTGAACAATTGAATAGAGTAAATCAAATGTGCAATGTGGTTAAAATACAAGGGACTTACTCGGATGAGTCTTTAATAAACACGATGGTCCAAATACGACCAAGTTCAGAGGTAAACACATGGTCTAGTTTGTGAGTCATCGCATTCCAAATGCACACAGTTTTGTCTTCAGACCCCGTAATGATAAATCTCACATCGGATTTCACATATTGGATTGATGTAACATTATGTGTGTGGCCTTGAAGAGTTTGGAGACAAGTCATAGTATTATAGTCCCAAACCTAATGCCAAAAAAAGTTAGTTTATTTTTGCATATGTATGAGCAAATAACATTTATTAAAAGTATATATATGATATTTAGACACACCTTAGCAGTATAAACGTCGGACCCTGTGATGAAGTACAATTTTTCTTCCATGTAACAGAATTCAACATTGTTCAAGCCTTTCTCGTGAGCGTTGATTGACAAACTGGGAACCAAAGATCCAAGGTCCCAAAACTGAAAAGACAATTATATGCAAGGTTTAGAGTCATGTTTGTGTTTAGTTACATGTTTGCAAATATGCAATATTGTAGCGGTGTCTAAAGTATTACCTTGATGGTAGAATCGAGTGATACACTTGCAAACGTGTTGGTGTCCCTTGGATTAAATGCTACTTTCATGACATAATGTTCGTGTCCTTTAAACGTCTTGGTGCATTCCCAACCATTTTCCCAATCCCATAACTGTTGGAAAATTTAGTGCTCTTGTGGGATTAGTTCACACCTGGTTTTGGGTTAGGAGGTACGGAGTGTACACCCATGACGTCCCTGAACACCCTGACTCAATAGTGGTTTGTACTGGTAGTGCTAAGTTAGTACTGATAGTGCTAAGTTAGTACTAATAGCCAGTGTTTGTACTGGTAGTGCTAAGTTAGTACTGATAGTGCTAAGATAGTACTGATAGCCAGTGTTAGTACTGATAGTGCTAAGTTTGTACTGACAGTGGATTGGTTCCTACTAGCAGTGGATTGGTTCCTACTGGCAGTGGATTGGTTTCCACTGGTAGTGTATTGGTTCCTGCTGCTAGTGTACAGGTTCCCACTGGTAGTGTTGCAGTGATTATCAGTAACATCTTTCACTCATTTAAGTGACTGTTATGACTGCTTTATGACCACGTTTAATTGGTCATGTAACCACTATTTCTATGATAATGGAGGTTTATTATGGGTGATTAATTGGCCATTAATCATACATAATGTCCATTCATTAGTGTTGAGTGTTCTCTACTATAAATAGAGAGTGACGTCTTCAGCTTGAAATACATTGAATCATACTGATATCAACAGAAACAAAGATTAAGCTAAATACTTATAAGCGCAACGGTTATTGAATTGTGCCTAATTCTATAACTACATTTGGTCTTATCCCAAGTAGATATTCGTGTAACCCAGGCATTAGGGTCGAATAGTTTACTTTGGAAAGTGATCACACGATTCCAAGTGTTATCCGGTAACCACCTAGTGGTATTTGGTATTGCTACTGTCTTTGATTATCTTACCCTGTTCTGGAAACCACACGACCAAAAATCAAAGTAAACTATTTGTGATAATCAATGGCTGCTGCTGCAATGAAACACATGGCTTCAAACTTTGCTAAGACGGACAAGTTTGAAGGGATGGATTTTAGGAGATGGCAGAAGAAGATGCACTTCCTGCTGTCAAGCATGAGTGTGGTCTATGTGCTGACCACTCCTATTCCTCATGATGGGGATGATGCTACTGTTGAGCAGATAAGGAGGAGGAGAAAATAGGAGAATGATGACTATATTTGCAGAGGTCTTATTCTCATTGGTATGTCTGATTCTCTGTTTGATATTTATCAGAACTTTGAATCTTCCAAAGAACTGTGGGGTTCCTTGGATGCCAAATATATGGCTGAAGATGCATCAAGTAAGAAGTTTCTTGTAAGTAATTTCACAAATTACAAAATGACTGATTCAAGACCAGTCATGGAACAATACAATGAACTTCTTGGAATACTTGGAAGGTTTACACAACACAATATGCACATGGATGAGGCTATTTCAGTCTCTTGTGTTATTGATAAACTTCCTCCTTCTTGGAAAGATTTCAAGTATACCTTGAAACATAAGAAAGAGAAGTTAACTCTAGTTGAGTTGGGCAGTCATCTGCGCATTGAGGAATCTCTCAAGGTACAGGATAATGACAAGCCAAAGTGTAGCAATGCTACTGGACCATCTGTTGTCAATATGGTGGAGCATAACAACTCCATCAGGTACAATGACAACAAAGGCAAACGCAAATATCATGATAACGCAAGGGCAGATCCTAACAAGAAGGCAATACCTACTTATTGGAAATGTGGTAAAACTGGTCACATTAAAAGGGATTGCAAGGGTGTTAAAGTTGGTAAAGCCAATGGATCAAGCACTAATGGTTCAGGGAGTGGTGGTTCTTCCAACTCACTGAAAGGTCAGAATATGTTTAATAAGTCTTTTTAGATTTATTATGTTACATATGTATCTGAATCTTATTATGTGCAGGATGATGATGTTGCGTGGTGGGTTGACTCTGGTGCAACAGTCCATGTGTGCAAAGATAGAAGCTGGTTCAAGACTTATGAGTCACTGAATGATGGTTCTATTCTTCACATGGGAAATGAGTCAACAACCTTGGTGCATGGTCGTGGTTGTGTAGACCTTAGGTTTAGTTCTGGAAAGATTGTAACTTTGTTTAATGTTATTCATGTTCCTGATATAAGGAAAAACTTGGTTTCAAGTAGTGTTTTGAATAATCATGGATATAAACAAGTTATTGAGTCTGATAAATTTGTCTTGTCTAAATGTGGTGTTTTTATTGGTTTTGGCTATTTATGTAACCAAATATTCATGCTTAATATTGTCACTGATAGTGTTAATTCAGCCTTTGTGACCACCTCTGACCTGACTGACTCTACCCTATGGCATGCTAGACTTGGCCATGTTCACTATAAAAGGATGCAAGATATGTCTAAGGATGGGTTAATCCCAGCATTTGACATGGACACTGAAAAGTGTAAAACTTGCATGTTGACCAAGATTACCAAGAAACCCTTTCAGGGTGTTAGTCGTGAGACTAAGCTCTTAGAGCTAATACACAATGACCTGTGTGACTTGCATGCCACTCCCTCTTTGGGGAATAAGAAGTACTTTGTGACATTTATTGATGATGCTTCTAGGTTTTGTTATGTCTATCTGTTACATACCAAGGATGAAGCATTAGATAAATTCAAAGTATTTAAAACTGAAGTTGAATTGCAACTTGGGTCCCTGATCAAAAGATTAAGGACTGATAGGGGAGGTGAGTACATGGATACTCTGTATTTTCAGTCTGTTGGTATAATCCATGAAACGACTGCCCCTTATACTCCTCAGCAAAATGGTATTTCTGAAAGGAAAAATAGGGTGCTGAAGGAGACGGTTAATTCCATGTTGTCCTATTCAGGACTGAGTCAAGGGTTCTGGGGTGAAGCTATGTTAACAGCTTGCTATTTATTAAATAGGGTTCCCAACAAAAGGAACGAGACTACCCCTTATGAACTCTGGACTAAAAGGAAACCCAACCTGAACTATCTCAGGGTTTGGGGTTATAGGGCTGTTGTAAGACTCCCTGATCCAAAGCTAAAGACTTTGGGTGAAAGAGGCATTGACTGCATCTTTGTTGGATATGCTGAGCATTCCAATTCTTTTAGGTTCTATGTTATTGAACCTAATGAATATGTTTCAGTTAACTCAATAATTGAATCAAGGGATGCAAACTTTGATGAGAATAGATTCTCATCAGTCCCTAAACCAAGTCAGAGGATTCCTAATGGAACTCATGACACTGGTGTATCAGAGGTCCCTGATGAAGTACCATCAGAGGTCCCTAATGAGGTTGTGGTTCAACAACCTGAACCTATGCTCAGGAATAGCAAAAGGGTCAGGACTCAAAAGTCATTTGGACCTGAATTTCAACTATACTTAGTTGAAGGAACCAGGGATAAGATCTCAAACCAATACTCCTATTGCTTCATTGTTGAGGATGATCCCAAAACATTTGAAGAAGCAATGAAGTCCCAGGACATTGCTTTCTGGAAAGAAGCAATCAATGATGAGATGGATTCCATCATGGGCAACAACACTTGGGTGTTAGTTGATCTACCACCAGGTTGCAAACCTCTGGGTTGCAAATGGATTTCCAAAAGGAAAATAAAGGTATATGGAACTATTGAAAAGTTTAAGGCTAGACTAGTCATTCAGGGCTTTAAACAAAATTTAGGAATAGACTATTTTGATACTTATGCCCCTGTGGCTCGTATCAGTACCATAAGACTGCTGATTGCTTTGGCATCTATTCACAATCTGGTTATTCATCAGATGGATGTGAAGACAGCCTTCTTGAATGGTGAATTGGAAGAGGAGGTTTATATGAACCAACCTCAGGGCTTCATCATGCCTGGCAAGAAAACAAGGCATGTAAACTGATTAAGTCTCTTTATGGACTGAAGCAGGAACCTAAGCAATGGCATCAAAAATTTGATGAAGTGGTTTTGTCTAGTGGTTATGTTCTTAACCAAGCTGACAAATGTGTATATAGCAAATTTGACGAATCTGGTAAAGGAGTCATCATTTGTCTATATGTTGATGACATGTTGATCTTTGGCACTGACCAAAATCAGGTTGACCTGACAAAGGAATTTTTGTCATCAAGATTCTCCATGAAGGACATGGAGGATGCTGATGTTATCCTTGGTATAAGGATTAAACATGAAAGTAAAAGAATTTCTATCTCTCAGTCTCATTATATTGAGAAGGTGTTGAGGAAATTCAATTACTTTGATTGTACTCCAGTGAGTACACCTATGGATACTTGTGAGAAGCTGATGCCTAATAATGGCAAAGTTGTATCTCAACTTGAGTATTCTAGGGTAATTGGCTACCTGATGTATGCCATGGCTTGTACAAGGCCTGATATTGCTTTTGCAGTGGGTAAACTGAGCAGATATACTAGTAATCCTAGTGCTCATCATTGGCAAGCAGTTCAGAGGTTACTGAAGTATTTGAAGAGAACTATGGATTATAGTCTCTCATATACTGGTTATCCATTAGTTTTGGAAGGTTACACTGATGCAAGTTGGATCAGTAACACTGAAGACAATTCGTCTACCAGTGGCTGGGTATTCCTACTTGGTGGAGGTGCAATTTCTTGGGCATCCAAGAAGCAAACTTGTATCACCAGTTCAACAATGGAATATGAATTTGTGGCCTTAGCAGCTGCTGGTAAAGAAGCTGAATGGTTGAAAAACTTGCTTCTTGAGATTCCATTGTGGCATGAACCTATAGCACCTATTTCTATCCGTTGTGATAGTGCAGCTACATTGGCAAAGGCTTATAGCCAGATGTACAATGGGAAGTCTAGACACTTGGGTGTCAGGCATAGCATGATTCGTGAGCTTATAATGAATGGGGTGGTATCTATAGAGTTTGTTAGATCTCAACAAAATTTAGTTGATCACTTGACGAAGGGTCTGGCTAGAGACTTGGTTATAAAGTCTGCTAAAGGGATGGGTTTAAGTCCAACTTAGTCACTGAATGCTAGGACACCCAACTCCCTCCTGAGGAAACTTGGGAGCTGAGTTCAATGTGGAAAGCTGAACATTCAGTGGACTGGAGCACATGTTTTATTTTACATCCCAAGGTTGTGCTCAGAACCTGCTGAAAGGAGGATGAAGTCTTTACTTCTTAATGGTTAATTATCTTTGAAAAAGTGCTTGGCAGGAGCATGAATAAAGAGGAAACACCTATGTAAATGTTGAAGTTTTGCCACTTCAGGGAGCTTTTGGACTTTTAGCTTTTACAACATTTATGAATTTGGATATGGACACGTGGCTTGTATAGTGTCAGGAGCTGTTAAGTGTTTGAAAACTTGTGTATATTTTATCTTCAGGTATTCAAATGGGTTGAAGGGTTCAATTCTTAGAACACCCTGATTCTCGAATATTTGAACGTGTAATGTACTAAGATGGAAATTCAATCCTCAGGATATTTTCGTTTATGCACATGTTTTGTTTGATGTTTGTTTTTTGTTGAAAAGGAAGTGAACTAAATTTGGGGAGGATTGTTGGAAAATTTAGTGCACTTGTGGGATTAGTTCACACCTGGTTTTGGGTTAGGAGGTACGAAGTGTACACCCATGAGGTCCCTAAATACCCTGACTCAATAGTAGTTTGTACTGGTAGTGCTAAGTTAGTACTGATAGCCAGTGTTAGTACTGATAGTGCTAAGTTTGTACTGACAGTGGATTGGTTCCTACTAGCAGTGGATTGGTTCCTACTGGCAGTGGATTGGTTTCCACTGGTAGTGTATTGGTTCCTGCTGCTAGTGTAAAGGTTCCCACTGGTAGTGTTGCAGTGATTGTCTGTAACAGCTTTCACTCATTTAAGTGACTGTTATGACTGCTTTATGACCACGTTTAATTGGTCATGTAACCACTATTTCTATGATAATGGAGGTTTATTATGGGTGATTAATTGGCCGTTAATCATACATAATGTCCATTTATTATTGTTGAGTGTTCTCTACTATAAATAGAGAGTGACATCTTCAGCTTGAAGACACATTGGAAAAGAACAATATCAGCAGAAACAAACATTAAGCTAAACACTTATAAGCGCAAGGGTTATTGAATTGTGCCTAATTCTATAACTACATTTGGTCTTATCCCAAGTAGATATTCGTGTAACCCAGGCATTAGGGTCGAATAGTTTACTTTGAAAACTGATCACACGATTCCATGTGATATCCGGTAACCACCTAGTGATATTGCTACTGTCTTTGATTATCTTACCCTGTTCTGGGAACCACACGACCAACATGAACTTGGTTGTGTTTGGACCATCGTGTTTATTAAAGACTCATCCGAGTAAGTCCCTTGTATTTTAACCACATTGCACATTTGATTACTCGATTCAATAGTTCAACACTACAAGAAAAGTGGCTTTTTAGGACCCCCATAAGCGTCATAAAATGGTACTTTTTAGGACCTTTCATTTAATAGGACCAAGGATGAAAGCGTTTCATGTAAGGCGGTTGTAATAGGTCCAAAGTGTCCTAACCCTTATGAAACCAATTTTATGGTCGTATTATATGTCTATGAACAACACAAATAGCGTCCTAATAAAACCATATTATGACACTTTTACAATGTTTTAACATGTGATTACCTACTTTTAATCTTTTGAGACACATAAAAACGTCCTTAAAAGTATTGTTAGGACGCTTATGATGTAACATCATAGCTATTTTAGCAACCAAGAAAAGGGTACTAATAACTCAAATAAGATTATGATACCAATTTTATGGTCGCATTTTAGGTCTATAAACAACACAAATAACGTCCTAATAAAAACATATTATGACACTTTTCCAATGTTCTAACATGTGGTAACCTACTTTTAATCTTTTGATACACATACAAGCGTCCTTTAATGTTAATTCTTAGGACGGTTATCATATACCATTATAGTTACTTTAACACCAAGAAAAGGGTCCTAATATCCCAAATACGATTATGAAACCAAATTTATGGTCGCATAATATGTCTATGAACAACCAAATAACGTCCTAATAACAACATATTAGGACACTTTTACAATGTTGTAAAACGTTGTTACCTAATTTTAATCTTTTGATACACATACAAGTGTACTTAAAAGATAATTGTTAGGACGCTTATCATATAAATTGGTAGGTTGTTTGGGATAGCTTATCAAAACCGCTTATATTATATTTGGGTCATTTGGTATTGCTTATTCAGACTGCTTATAAACAACTCCTATAAATAGCTTTAAGCATCACAAACAGTTGTTTATATGTAGTCTCAATAACAATCACAAACAACCCGAATATAACAAAAGCAATTTCGATAAGAAACCCCAAACAACCCCTATAAGCAGTTATATTGAAAAGCAATCCCAAAAAGCCATATAAACAGTTACTTCATTAAGCAATCCCAAACGGCCCTTGTAATCAGTTAATCAAAGAGCAATCCCAAACAACCCCTATAAACAATTAAGTCAATAAGCAATTGTAGACAGTCCTGTGAATCATGTAATGATGTAACCCAAGCAAAATATATCATTGATAAGTATCCATTTCAAATTTGTAATCTCTTTGAAAATTAAGTGGTCTGTACAGCAATCACAGATAGCCACTATCACTGAAGGGAAATCAAGAGTGGACTTGCACACGCTATAGGAGCATAAAAGGTAGATCACGTAAGAAGATTGAGAGCTGAAGGTGGCACCACACGCTCGATCTCCCTTCCTCTTAATATATCAGTTGTAACCGAATTGAACCGCTATGAAAATATTTCCAAAGTACCTGATCATCCAAGTAACAGTTGTTAAAACAATTGTTATAACAGATTATTAAAACAAGCACAAGTATTAACATGCACACATAAGCTTGTTATCATTCAACAACTTTGAGTCATTACAACATTCTGAAGGTTGTTTGAGTCATTACAACATATCATTGAACATGCAGCATATGCATTCTGGTGACAGGCTGCAATTTAAGAGGTACGGTCATCGAATATATTAGAAATGATGAAAACTACCAGCGACGGAGGATGTCTTACATGAGAGTAAACTGGCGGTGGTTCGTGTGTTGTTGCAGGAGGTGTGAGTGGAATCTCCCAAGCCTATGAGTGCAAGTACCAAGCAAACAATAAACAAACTTGGAGACCTGCTCACATAAAGCGTGCACTGCCATAATCCGATTAAAAATATCTAAAGCATGTTACCTTCTTGCAGACAATTTCGTGTTAAAACTTTATACTTTTTTGGTACTCGTCATAAAAGATGTCTTATTACTTTCGTATATTTTTCTCAAATGCTAATTTTTCTAACTAATAATCAGGTTTCATCAATATTTTATCCGTCACTTTTATATTTTCTTGTGCATATTAAACTACTGAAGTTTTGGTTGAAGTCTCAATGAATCTGAAAAATAACTATTAAAAATAACATAATAACGGTCTTTGAAGTTAATTATGATATGTTTAGGCAAATCTTAAGTAATTAAACACGTATTTGAAGAATTATTTTACTGATTATTACAAATAAACGCGACTCAGAAAAAATTAGTGAATCACCTCGCATGACTGAAAGTGCGGGCCCGTTATTTTCATGGTAAGAGTCGGCACTTGCCGCTGGTTGCATAGACGTACCTAGAATGACAACAATTACGAAATTAGTATATGGTAATCTGAAATTTAGTAGCTGTGATTCCAGATAAGTCATTACGCTACCTCAAGTGACAGACCATTGACGCCTATTATTTGTATGTGTCGTGCTAAAACCTGTTCCAGTTTGCATCGCGTCGCCTAAAATGATAACAGCAATCATAAAATTAGTTAACAGTGATCCGCAAGTTTAAAGATGTTTAACAGGAATAATAGAATTATAGATTCATGGTACATCAGATCAGGATTTATTGAACCTGCAACATGACGTGTTTCAGTCCCGAACGCCTCATTCGTTCCGCTACGTTGGTTCATTCAGTTTGAAATTGTATCTGCCTTAATAGCATGAAAACTGCAGATTCAAGATTAGAAGTCATACACAATTATGGTTACAATTTTCACGCGACTAAAGCCGTATATGACGAAAAATAAAACGTTAGGGTAACCCAGTTACTTGATTCCCAGAACTTGTTTCTGTAGCCGCATTAAAATTATCGGATAAGTGAAAAAATAAGGTTAAACAAACAACGGCTTAGAATTTAACAAATAATCTAGAATCCCTTAATCACAGAAATTAACATTTCCGCACAGAAAAATTATACCTCCGGATGGTATTACAACACATAAAACCGCCTCCCGACACACGTCACAATTGCAATGTCACCCTACTGACTTCTCGCCAACGCTTGAAACCCGTTCGGCATCTGAACGGCCTGATCTCCATGACGCATCCAAACAACCTAGTTATCTTCAGGTTGTCTGATCCCACTTGATCTCCCTATTTCCAGCTGAACCATTATCCTCCGCTTCATCGTCATGAATATTCACTGCGCATGTGAAAGTTCTGAAAATATAAGAAGAGTCGGTGAGGTGTATAAACCAAAAAAAATGGCGGGGTTGATCGCACCTCGTGTAGCCTGACAACCTTTTTAGGCTTGTGCCAATGCAGGAAGCCATCGATTACTTTGCGGCTGCATGCTCGACATCTTTTATAGTACCAGCCTTTGGATGTGCCTACAAACATTGACAAACAAATAAACATCAGCCGATCATTTAAGTTGGTGCCTGCTAATTATTCATGGTTAACAAAACTAAATAATAAAGAGTGAATTGCTTACCTCGTGTTCTGTAAATACCATTTGTCAACAAAAAGCTCCATCACAGCCGGCTGCAATAATATCAGAGTAGAAAGAACTCTGAATTGCTTCTTTTGCCTGCCGAACCACAATAACACATACATGAACATCATGTAACTCCAACTGACTTGTAATAATGTAATCATAAAAATAAAAACATCCCATCCACTATATACATTGATTCATTATTGCGGCACACCTTTTAAATTCTTCTATTCTTTTTAAGCTACTAAGAATAGTAAATAATGTAGTTCATAACAGAAGCTTACCAACAACATGGTGATTATCTGCTATGTAAGAGAATCTGATATAACACTAAACTCAAACCTTTTGTCAATCTTGTTTACCCCTGCACGCTCTGCTTCTGCCCCCAATAAACTGTATCTACAATTGCATCATAATTGCAGCGGTTATTTTAATATGATTCCTCATATTATATAATCACTTCCTATACGTATGCCCAAGCACCACACAATAATATCAATATACAAACAAAGATTACCTTTCGAGCCCAACCGCTTGTCAACTTTCACTCCAAAGTCACAGACAAATGCCTCCGAACTCGTCACAGTTCCTGTTACAAAAGAACATAACAAAATGATGATAGACTATTTAAACCCACAATTTAAAATATAAAACTCAAACCTCCAGATAAATTAACGGTCACTTACCAACCTCGTTACAATCCGGCTTCACCACTAAGATCGACAACCTTTACCATTACTGATACTTCACTATTAGCTCCTATCACACCGCCAAATTATAAGAAATAAGCAATCAAAAAAATGAATAGTCAAATCAACATTTATCCTAATATCTAACCTAACATCCATTTTTTTAACTACAATTTCTAACAACAAAATTATAACAGTAGAAATATAAGAAATAAGCAATAAAAAAAATTGAAAACCACAACAAAAACAACAAAACATCATCAACCCATAAACCAACAACAAAAACCTGCAAGTGAAAATTCCTTACATCACCGCCGCTCATGAACGGATCTCAGAATAGGTTTATGGTAGAATCTTGAAAGAGATTTGTTATCTCAAATTAGGTTTGATTATATAATCAGTATTGTTATGTGTTATTTTAATCGGTGTATATGTCTGTGGATACTTCTGGATGTGTGTGTGTGTGTGTGTGTCTGTGGAAGTGTGGATACATCGATCATTGTTTATCCAAAAGTATGAAACATATCTGCTGCAAGACACTAAATGGACCATTTTTTGGGCTTTTCGGAAAAATTGGGGCAAAACGCTACAGCCTAAAAAAAGGGAATATTCCTTCGAATATAGAAGATGCTTTCGGGTTTTGTATGATAGATATAATAGCTTACATAAATTGAAAGAAGAACGTGTTCAAAAAGAAATTGAAATAAGAAGTAGGGAGGGGGTGTTCATCGGTTCGGTTATCGAGTTGTTCAATTTATTCGGTTTAGTTATTTTGGTTAAATTTTTTTTAGTAAAACCGAAAACCAAACTGAACTAGAATTCAACCGAACCTAACCAAATCTAAATTTGAATTAGCTTCGGTTTTCGGGTTGACCCGAATTACACCATTTATATTTTTTTAAATATTATTATATAGATTTTTAGGGAAAAGAATATTTCAAATATGAAAAGTGTTTTTAATATTAGAATAAAATTTTAATGGTATTTTCTTATATAGAAATATATAAAAACTATATATTTATATAAATTCGGTGTTTGATTGAAATAGCCAAAATCATGTCCAAACAAAAAACTGAATTTTTTGTTCGATTCGGTTATAACTTTGGTTATGTTTTGATCGGTTCAGTTCGGTTTGATTTATTCAATTATTACCCAAACAATGCACACTCCTAAGAAGAAGCGTCATGCATCATGTAAGTTTATAATGTCAAACTTTTATGTACCGCCATGCAACAACTCGATAAGTATATTTTATAACCTGTGCGACGGATAACTTTGTAAAGTTTGAAATCCACAAGCTCAAACTTATCGATGATATCAATGTCACAAATTGCTATCTAGCATGCGCTTTTACTTAATTTGAATCAGAATCACTATTTCTAATTAGAGTTAATTACATAAATGGTCACAGTGGTTTGGTCATTCTTTCACTTTCAGTGACTAAAGTTTTTTTTGACTGGTTCAGTTACTGTGGTTTGCATATGTTACGGATCCAGTCCATATCCGAATGAAATGACCAAAATGTCCTTGTCATCTTCTTTTTCAAATCTTTTGACAACTAAGTAACGACCGTTAGTCCTTTATACGTTTTCATTCGTATTTACACGTTTTCGTCCGTATTTACACGTTTTCGTCCGTTTGTACACGTTTTCGTCCGTATTTACACATTTTCATCCGTATTTACACGTTTTCGTCCGTATTTACACGTTTTAGTCGGTTTTTACACGTTTTCGTCCGTTTTTACACGTTTTCATCCGTATTTACACGTTTTCGTCCGTTTTCACACGTTTTCATCCGTTTTCACACGTTTTCATCCGTTTTCACACGTTTTTATCCGTATTTACACGTTTTCGTCCGTTTTTACACGTTTTTGTCCGTTTTTACACGTTTTCATCCGTATTTACACGTTTTCGTCTGTTTTTACACGTTTTCATCTGTATTTACACGTATTCTTCCGTTTGTACACGTTTTCGTATGTTTTTACACTTTTCATCTGTATTTACACGTTTTCGTCCGTTTTACACATTTTCATCCGTATTTACACGTTTTCGTCCGTTTTTACACGTTTTCGTCCGTTTATACACGTTTTCATCCGTATTTACATGTTTTCATCTGTATTTACACGTTTTCGTCCGTATTTACACGTTTTCGTCCATTTTTACACGTTTTCATCCGTATTTACACGTTTTCGTCTGTTTTTACATGTTTTATTCCGTTTTTACACGTTTTGTCCGTTTTTACACGTTTTCGTCCGATTTTACATGCTTTCATCCGTTTTTACACATTTTCATCCGTATTTACACATTTTCGTCCATTTTTACAAGTTTTCATATGTTTTTACACGTTTTCATCCGTATTTACATCTTTTCATCTGTTTTACACATTTCATCTGATTTTATACGTTTTCATCCATTTTTACACGTTTTCATCTGTATTTGCACGTGTATAAACGGATGAAAATGTATAAAAACAGACAAAACATGTGAAGATGACCGAAAACGTGTAAAAACAGACGAAATTATGTATGAATGGACGAAAACATGTAAATACGGATGAAAACGTGTAAAAACGGACAAAAACGTGTAAACACGGAAGAAAACCTGTAAAAACTGACGGAAACGTGTAAAACGGACAAAAACGTGTAAATACGGATGAAAACGTGTAAAAAGAGATGAAAACGTGTAAATACGGATGAAAACGTGTAAATACGGATGAAAACATGTATAAATGGATGAAAACGTGTAAATACGGATGAAAACATGTATAAATGGACGAAAACGTGTAAATACGGACTAAAACGTGTAAAAACCAACAAAAACGTGTAAAAGCGGACGAAAATGTGTAAATACGGACGAAAACGTGTAGTTACGGATGAAAACGTGTAAATACGGATGAAAACGTGTAAAAACGGATTAAACGTATAAAAACGGACGAAAACGTGTAAAAACAAACGAAGACGTGTAAATACGGATGAAAACGTGTAAAAACGGACGAAAATATGTAAATACGGATGAAAACGTGTAAAATGGACGAAAACATGTAAATACGAACGAAAATGTGTAAATACGGATGAAAACGTGTAAATACGGATGAAAACGTGTATAAACGGACGAAAACGTGTAAATACGGATGAAAACGTGTAAAAACCGACGAAAACGTGTAAAAACGACGAAAACGTGTAAATACGGACGAAAACGTGTAAAAGATAAGGACAATACAAAGACAGATAACCCATACATAACTTCCAAAAGATTGAGACATATAACAATACAAAGACAGATAACAAGTGTCCTATTATGGTGTATCAAGTTTTGATACCCAAGTATCAAGTGTCATACTAACTAATGTTTAAATAAAACTTTTGTAAATAAGCGTTCTAAAAAACTGATGTTTTATGACTCAAATAAAGGAGTGTTCTATTATGGCGTAGGATAATAAAACCACAACAAATAAGCGTACTATAAAGGTTAATGTTAAAAGACACAGTTGTCAAGGGTCCTGTTAATTTTTTTTCAAATAAAACTTTTGCAATTAAGCGTTCTATAAAACTGAATAAGCGTTATAAAAAGCGGATGTTTTACGACTCTAAAAAGATGTGCCATATTGTGGTGTATCATAAACAAACCATTATGAATAAGCGTTCTATAAAGGTTAACGTTATAAGACGCTATTGTCAAGAGTCCTATTCACTTTTTTTATAAAAAAAACGTTTGCGAATAAGTGTTCTATAAAACCGATGTTTTATGACTCAAATATCAAGTGTCTTATGATGGTGTATCAATCTATGGGACCCAAGTGTCAACTGTCATATTAAGTTATGTTTTAATAATACGTTTGCGAATAAGCGTTTTAAATAATTAATGTTTTATTACTTATATATCAAGTGTCCTATTATGGTGTATTGTAATAAAACCATAATTAATATGCATCCTTTAAGGGTCCTATTAAGTTTTGTTATAAAAAAAACTTTTGCAAATAATCGTTTTAAAAAAATGATGTTATAAAACCATTGTACATAAGCGTCCTATAAAGTTTAACGTTATAATACCCACGTGTCAAAGGTCCTATTAAATTTTGCTATAATAAAACTTTTGTGAATAAGCGTTTTAACTAACTGATGTCTTATGACTCAAAACTCAAGTGTCCTATTATGGTTTATTATAATACAACCATAATGAATAAACGTCTTATAAAGGTAATTTATTAGGATCCATATTTTAAGTGTCATTTTAAGTTATATGATAATAGGACCCCAAATCATCGACCATCCTATTATATACCTTTTTAGGACATCGCCTAAGTAGCAAATATTTAAAAATGACCCTAAACGCTCATATGTCCTATTAAACAGTTTTTTAGGACTCCATTATCATACCGTCCCACACAAAGGGTCCTAAAAAGCCACTTTTGTTGTAGTGCAAAACTAATAATTATTCTAATGTAAACAGGATCATCCTTGGCTGTGACGAAGGAATACTCGTTGGTCAAGTCATCTCTACCCATCCTTGAGCATGTCGTCGATCCGTATATGTATGGGCACGTCATAATATATGAATAAAATGTGTGTTTGTTTGTCATAAGCTTATTTTTATGTAATGTATTGCTTTTATATAAGCTCATGTCATGATATTGCGTTTAGCATAATGTGTCATGTTTGTGTAGTGTGTTGTAATTTGTACCGTATGAAGTTTGTAATTATGTAATGAAATACAATAAAATGCATTCTCGTCATAATACATGAGTCATTTCGAGCCATTTTACGAACATAGACGCATGGTTAAACATTCATATTGTGTATTGATAACCTTACACACATCCATCTTTTTATGTTGGTTTTAGCATCACCACTTATTACTTAATGTTTAGTGTGTCAATCGAACAATCGGGGTGTTTAGAAAGCAAATTGATTATAGCTACGACAATAGCCGGCACTATAAGTCAATATGTCATTACCAAAGGCTTATCGCTACAGGCTCATATATGAAAGTCTTTTGTGGCAATAGAAATATCTTTTAGCAACGACACGTCATTAGTTGTAGCGACGTGGTAATGGCTAATAGAAATTATTCATAAAAATACAAATTACTTACCGGGGTAAAAGAAATAGATCCTCATCATGATACAAATACGAACAAGATCAAAGAAAATAGTACAATGTTCACAACACATCCCTACTCACTTCCGTCGTCTTTTTCATCCTCTTCGTCATCCAGAAACTAACGCCAATAAATTGGTGGAGGCGCAATAATGTTAATGTTAGCGGCTCGTAACAGATTGGCTAAATGTGTGTCTCGAGAATGCATTGCTGCGGTGATTTTATCCCTTTGAATTAATTTGGGTACACATTTTTTGGGCACTTGAAGAACTTGACGCATGCCCCGGTAACCTCCTACCCCGTCCTGGATTATGCCCTCGAAACTAATAATACACATTTGTTTTGTAAATAAGCTTCAAATAAACATAAACCTTAAAATAAGGTAAATAATCTAATATCATCAGTAAACAAACATAAATTCAAATATTTATAAGTAATGTAAAGGGCTAATAACCTATTAAAGCATCATACTTGTCACAAAAAGCAGTTTGACGTAGCGAACAAAAAAAATAGCCCTTTTGGCTACTAAACTTGAAATTCTTGTCTTCAATTGAGTATTATGACCATTTTACCCTTCCAATTTACAGAAATGATCCCTGTGGGTTTGCGAAAATTGCATCCATCGTCCCTAGGCTAAATTACAAAAATAGTCCCTATCATTTGAAAAAATTGCGTGGATAGTCCAAGTAATTAAATCATGTTATCTTGAAGATCAACGTGGTGGGTGAGTTGGTAAAAACCCAGTAATGCACTTGTGAAAATAAACAATCGAAACAAAATATCATTAAATAAAGAAAAAGTTGTCGTTTGTACTGCTATGATATAAACATATGCTGCTTGTGAAAATAAACAATCCAAACAAAATATCATTAAAACCCACTAATGCACTTGTGAAAATAAACAATCCCAAACTGCATCTGATGCATCCACAATATCATTCCTACACGGAGGCTGATATGAATGCTCGTCGTCACACTGGTCAACCACTTTAGCTTTAACACTCCTTCCATTACCATAAATCGTTATGTCTTTGAGACATCTTTTTCCACCATTATACCCACTTGGATCAATTCAACCAAATACCTTCAAATCAAACACCAATCAAAATCCAAAATTAATTAACTAATCTTCATCTTCTTCCAACCCATTAATCTTCCTCAACACCATCAACCCAGCCACCTAAAAAACTCAAAACGTGGTGGTGGCACAACAGGTGGTGCCGGCGCGTGTGGTGGTGGATCGGGTAGAGGGAGTGGAGAGGATTGTTTTGGTGAAGGTGGTGAGGGGTGGTGGCCGGTGGTGAAGCGACGGCGGGTGGTTTTTCCGTCCGGCGGCTAAGGTGAGGGAGAAAGATTAATGGGAAGAGGCTGATAGGGATAGATGATGAGATTGTTAGAGATGTAGT
This sequence comes from Chrysanthemum makinoi, assembly GCA_910596185.1. Classification (NCBI taxonomy): domain Eukaryota; kingdom Viridiplantae; phylum Streptophyta; class Magnoliopsida; order Asterales; family Asteraceae; genus Chrysanthemum; species Chrysanthemum makinoi. The sequence continues at coordinate 319,572,995 of OU343222.1, read as the reverse complement.
GGTTCCTGGTGGGATTTTGATTCAGAATGATTTGTGTTGAATGTTGAACCACCGACAAAGAGATCAATAAATTGAAGCTAACAAGAACAAGGATAAGCTACAACAATTGAAAATGAGTTTTCTCTGTACAAGTCATAAATGGAGACCGGAACTTTGGTTCGAGATGAAGACTTGTTGCTTGAAGCTTAGGAGTTATGCTTGTGATGTTTACTCTCATAGAGTTTCTGGCTATTAGTCTTTTTGAAGAATGATTGATTTGAAGAATGAGTTAAAAACATTAATGGGGTTATTTATATACTTGGGACAAAGAATACAATTTTTATAAATTTAAGGGTAAAATAGTCATTACAATTTTGTATTTTGGAATTATTACTCAATTCAAGACAAAATAGTAGGTTTAGTAGCCAAAAGGGTTATTTTTTTTGTTCGCTACGTCGAACTGCTTTTTGTGACAAGTATGATGCTTTAATAGGTTATTAGCCCTAATGTAAATAATCTCGTACTTTTGTTTCATATCGAGTGTCATTAGTCGACGGCACATCAGCTTCATTAGCTGGTGGATTTTTATTAGAAGTAGATGGTAGCGATGAGTTTACGGGTTTAACAATTGGTTTTGGATTGAAAGTAGACGCTCGTGATGAGTCGACATATTCGGTTTCGACAGGTTTACAAGATCATTTTTAGCCGTACTTGAACTTTCTGTTTTGTCTCGGTGGACACTTTTGCACTTTGCTACCCATTTGCGACTTTTACTTTTAAGTACTTTATACTCCCTATTATGGGCGATTGACCAAAGTGTTACACCATTTTTAACTTGTTTTCTATTTTCAAATAGTCGAATTTTATTTTCTGATTTACTCCAAACATTTATACGAACCTTGTCGTCAACGTCGTCATCCGATGCATCACCAACACTATTCATAAAATCCATAACTTCAAGAGAGTGTGATTGAGCTGCAACTTCACTCCCATCATCAGTCATCTCCAACGTCACTATTTGATTCACGGTTATTCTCACTATATATTGGGAGTTGCATTCATCAAATGTCCCAAATGTATCATTATTAGGCAATGCAAATTGTGAATTTGGTCGGGTGTAAAACTACAAAGGAGATCAAGAAAACTAGTGTTTATGGGCAACATTACATGCTAATAAATAATCTATATGGGTAAGCAAAAACTACAAAAGTATAACACAAAAATGTAGTTGAAAATGAAAAGCTTCATTGAATAAAAACCATTGTTATTTAGGTAGTTGACATTAATGTGTAATATTGGCAAGTGATTTATGAGGATATTTTAATATTTAAAGCTTGAAAAACAAATGTGCGTAAAAGATTTTTTATAAGTGAGAAGAGTATGAAGCATATATCTATTGGTTGTCATACATTAATTTTTAACTCTCAACTAACCAATTTATGATTCACTCCATTACTATCTTCTGAATTTATGCAACTACTCTGTATAGTAAGTTAAGCACTGATTGCTAAACTTCAACACCGAAACCTTGTAAGATTGCTAGGATACTACATGAAGGGGAATGAAAAGATATTGTATATGAATACATGCGTAACAAAAGCTTGGATGCCTTCATATTTGGTAGTATTAATAACAATTTCATATATCAAAATATTGACTTTAACGTATATGTTTTGGCATCAATCAACTTATTAACAATTTTTCTACGACATTTATACAAGATCAATCACCAAGTATATATCTGGAAGTAGCAGTTCGTTGCACTAGGAAAGTTTTTTGTTGCGCATAGTTTATGTTGACGTATGGTCCGGACTGGGCCAGGAATGGGTCAGGCCCGGCATCAGCGGCCCACTCTACGCCTAAACCCTAATCCATGCCTATATATACACGGGTGCCAGGTTATCTCTAGATCATCATATAACACTTTTTGCTATGCCACAGCGCATACTAACTTGACCGTCGGAGGTGGACCCCGGGGCTACGGCTCCGGGTCCACTCCTAACGGGTTCTCTTTGTTGACAGGTCTACTAGGGCTCGAGAAGACGACTAACGGCCAAGGAGAGTCGTTGAATCCAGTCCGCGCCAGATTATGCATCAACAGTTTAATTCAAAACTCGAATGGAAGCTAACATTAATAACCAAATAACCAATTGTATTGTATAATTAAAGAGGTAGTGTATATAAGCTAGTATATATAACATAGTTTTATAAGTTAAAGGTTAAATTTGTAAAATTTATATAGTAAATAAGAGGCTTGTGATCCACAAAAGTAAAAAAAAAAAAAAAAAAAAAAAAAAAAAAAACATATTTACATTAAGAAAAAACAAAACCTATTTTTGCAAACAAAGTTGAAAAAGCAACTATTTCTAAAATTTGAAAAAAAAAAAAAAAAGGAATGAAAATTGGGTGGGGTTTTTTTTGTTTTTTCAAGTGATTTTGGTTTTCAAACGAGCGGGAAAGGTGTCATTTTGTTTTTTTTTTTGCTAAATGTTTTTTTGATCAAGTATCTAAGTAAATACGGAGTATTACGTTGTTATTTTACCGAATTGTCATAGACAAGTTAAAAAGTATAAAATCCATCACTGTCAATGATACTAGTCATACTACATACACGGAACATGGCATATTGAATAGATTAAACTTTGAAAATTATAAAAGTTTAATTTCAATGTAAAATGGAGAACACTATTATCTCTAATTAAATAGATATTCTGGACAGCCTCAAAATCAAAGTTATGGTTGTCGTTAAAGATCTTCGCAACACTCTTCCATGAAAATACTTTTAAACCTGAACCTTCTCTCTCGTCGAAAGTAAGCTCGTGAAAACACGTCTCAAGAAATGTTTTCACTACGTTAATACATATAAGAGTGTGTGAAGAGTAGTGTTGGCACGTGATATTCGTTAAAATATACATCTTTTTAACATTGAAATTCTCACATTTATGACAAAATAAATAACGAAACTATATATTTTAATTGCAAATACTCTTAAAAGTCGTTATTATACTTTGTAGGTACGAAGAATTCTAAACAGAGCAAAAACGTGAAATTTTGAACGAGTTTCGATCACGTATATATTTTTATCTAAGTCGAAATGAAGCCCCAAGGATACCTAAAGAAAGAGCATGGGAAAACGAGCCAATGGCGGTTTCTTTGGAAAAATCCTGCCCAGCCAAAGAAACTGAATAAAATAATTATGCTTGCATGACAAACAAGGAACTATTACATATCCGAGTGGTAAGCCTCTGTTGTGTCTTGATAGAGGAAACCCAGGTTCGAGTCAAGGCCAGTAATTTTGATATTAACCAGCTAGCCACGTCAGCATCCACGTCACGACCAGTTAGCATCTAGTCTGCAGGCCGCGTAAGCACAACAAACGCAGCACACACGCCAGGCACACGTCCCCGATGTTGGTTTGTGGGAGTTATAAACACGACAAAACGACTAAGAGTGTGTGAGCCGATGGGGGCACACACGATAAACACGAGTATACGTGTTGAACGTAATATACTTGAATATACATTGCCCGTTATGCATGTAACTTGACCCGATTAATATCTCGACCCATGGACTGTTCTTGTTATGGGATTGGGTCGAATGTGGACAGCCATGTGCCCTTGTGAACCAACTGATCGAGTAAAGAAAAAGGATATGGGTTTGTTTGGGTCTTGGCTTGTTGACCAAGTATTAACCCACGACAAAAGATTGTTTTGTTTGACTAGAAAACTAAAAGATACCTTACATCTGATGCATGCATATACGACTAATTATATATATATATATATATATATATATATAGTGAGGATCATGTGCGGATTTTTATTTTTAGTGAGGACGTACGGACAGATCTGGACCGCCCATTCCAGATCTGATCTTGACTTTTTGTAAAAAAGTCAAGATCTGCGCTAACTTCACGGTACCAATTGACCATGTAAACGATTTTTTTTAATTTTTTTCCTTTTGAGCGATCCTTACTATTGTTATCTTCTTTCATTTTTTTATTTTTTCAGATTTTTCTGACCACTTTTTGTTTTCTTGATTATGAGTCCTACCGTGATATTAACGATATTATGAGTTCTAGTGTGATATTATGAAACTGTGATATTATAAAATGATGATATTATAAAACCAACTGTGATATTAAGTTTTTTACATGTAAAAATGAACCTTGATATTAAGAAACATATGATAGTTACTATGATATTAACAATTTTATTAAAAAAACATATGATAGTTACGGTGATATTAACAATTATATTAAAAAAAAAGAAAAAAATTTCCTGTGATAGTAAAAAGAAACCGTGATATTAACATTTTTTTATTAAAAAAGGAACGGTGATATTAATAATATTAGTAAAAAAAACAAAAAAGTAACGTGATATCAAAGAAAAGTTAGTGTGATATTAACAATTTGTATTTAAAAAAAAAACTTTACGTGATATTAAGATCAAATCTTGACTTTTTTACAAAAGTCAAGATCTGATCTTGACTTTGTCAAGATCAGATCTTGACTTTTGTAAAAAAGTCAAAATCGACCTTAATATCACAATACCTTTAATCATGAAAACGATTTTTTTTTGAAATTTTTTTCAGCGATTCTTAAATATTTTTAATCCTCTTTATTTTTTTAATTTTTTCAGATTTTTTGAATTTTTTTTTAAAAGCTACTGTGATATTTCCGCACCATCCCTACTTAAAAGGCTAAAACCCACCCGATCCCTTCCATATATATATATATATATATATATATATATATATATATATATATATATATATATATATTTATATATATATACTAAAGATCTGGGAACCATGTTACACTAACAAGTGTAGCATTAACTAAAATAGTCCCTAAAGTTTAAGCGTCTTTGCAACCTAGGTCCCCACAACAATTCTAGCATTAATTACTATCTATAGCAATTTAACGAAAATAGTCCCTAACGTTTAAGTGTCTTTGCAACCTAGGTCCTCACAAATTAATTAGTATGTATATTCATTTAACAAAAATAGTCCTTAAAGTTTAATTGTCTTTTCAAGAAACACATTGTATCATTTTTAATTAGTATGTATAGTCATTTAACCAAAATAGTCCCTAAGGTTTAATTCTCTTTGCAACCTAGGTCGTCACAAATTTCTTGCCAATTCATTTGTTTCAAATTTACATGTGCAAAAACAACCCCGCCGCAACGCGCGGGTTACAACACTCGTTAATACCCTAAAAACTACTCCAATCGATCCATGTGAACTCCTCAGATTATTAGTTGATTTCTTTGTAAATTAATTAAGGTTTGTTTTGTTTTTACTTGTTCCTAAACTTGCCATGATTCAAGTGTATTAGGTGTAAGATAGATTGGAAGTTTTTCTTGTTCCAAGTTCCTAGTAGAACTTGTATGGCAGCAAGGTGAAGGTTTGGTTTTGTTTATGGTCGTGGCACACTTCTCGGACAAAACACAAGGGTGATATCGGATATGCCTATCCGATATCGGCTAAAGAAGCCACTTCAGCTTCTTGTTGATTTTTGGTTCTCGGGCATGAAGCAAGCAAGTTCTTGGGTGGTTTTTCTTGTTCGTGATATATTTCAAGTGGGTCAATTGTTTATTGGGTTTATTACGTTCTCGACTAGCTTCATAATCGAACGTATACGTTATCGGTTTTGTATGTGATACTCATTGAGGCATCTATTTTAGATGCTTAGTTTCGTATTGGTTTTATTGTCCGTTACGCTTGCGTTCAAATAGCCACGAAAGGTTAGGTTTTCTTTTATCCCTTTTATTAATTAATTGTTATATTAATTAATTGTTTATTAATTACGTGTTTAACCTAATTGCGATTACTAGATCCTTATCCGCTGCGTACTCATAGAGGTTAATGGTTAACTTGGTTCTAAAATCACAACAGTGGCATCACGAGTCAACTCGTTTTTGCGATTATAGGTTACACGTTTCTTATTAATAAACATGTTTAAAAGGTTGCATGAAACCTAATTTAGTTATTCGTTTTATTTTCTTTTGACAACTATATGCAATACTTGTCAATTTTTAATATAAAAATAACTAGTCACGCACAAATTAAATTATATTTATAATTAGAATTAATTTTTTAATTTAAATTACATGTTAATTAGAATTACTTTGCTAATTGTAATTAACTTGTTAATTAGAATTACTTTGTTAATTGGAATTAAATTGTTAATTTAAATTACATGTTAATTAGAATTACTTGCTAATTAGAATTAAATGTTAATTAGAATTAATTAATTGTTAATTAGAATTATAATGATAATTAGAATTAAATATTGTTTATTAAATACATAAAATTTCGTAATTACTTGTTAATTGAGATTGCCATGCGTTTTTATGTGTTTTCCGGCCACAAGACCCACTCAATTGCTTTTGCGATGTATGGGGCGATCTAGGTATTGTATCCTAGTGACGGTCTTATGGTTCTCCGTTTGGGGAAGACTCGCAAGAGAACTCGGAATAACATATGGTTATATATTGATGTTTATGTTTATATGTTTGTGATTCCATTATGTGCATTATTGTTACTTGCTTTGACACCTAATTGTATGCAATATGGAATAATACATATCGTAACCATAACATCAATATTGGTCTTTATTTACACGCCTAAATATCATGCTCATTGTGACCTGCTATTTGATTCGTGGAAAATCGTTTTTGTAAAATAAAGTGACCTAATTTAATGAAACACGTTTTCAAGTATTTAAAAACTAGACGTTATGGACACTTGGGATGTACGGCTCACCCACTAGAACAAACTCAAAAGGGGGTTCAAAGAGGTGCGCACAGTTGCACCGAAAGGATGTCTAGGTTATGCTTCAGCGCTAACGTGGTCCTATGCCTCCCTGTGCGTTCGATTGGAGCTACCGTGAACCATGATGATCACTACAGTGTCATTACCAAAAGTTTTTAAAATTAGTGTTACAAAGTTGTTTTGCATGCTTCTTTGTACACGACTTTTATCACATTTATATGTGCATACCTATTGTTAATTTTAAGTATTTGCCATCCAACTATGAACACGTGCATTTGGATTGACTTCTCTGGTCAGACCTAAGGGCCTTTCCAACCCATGGTAATTATTTCTCACTGGTCAGACCTATGGTTATTTTTACACGTTCATACTTGGTCGACTTATCTCGAGTTAGCTTGGTCAGACCTTGAACCCGAGGCATAAGATGAGAACTAAACATGCTTTTGACATTATTACTTGATACTAATGCCTTAAACAGTCTCATAAAGTCTAAGAGTTGCATTATGCAATTAACGCTCGTCGCTTACCTCTTGTCCCATTTTTTTATGCACTGGTCAGACCTATGGTAATTAAGTGGGGTTGCAAGATGGATCTTAGTCTTATTAGTAATTAATTGGGTAGTTAATTCTTTTAAGAATACAATTATCGAAAATACTAGAATTGAACTTTTTATGTTCTGATTAATTGTGTTATTGCAACATAATTCGTAAACAAAATTGTTTTTCTTTGAAAGACAAACTTAGTCTCTTTTCCTAGTAAGAAGAGTGAGACTTATACCTATCTTTTCTCCTTAGTTGACAAACTAAGATAGGATTACAAATCAATGAACTCATTTATGATCTTTCATTACCCTTTTGTGGTCTAAAGTTAATTGAAAGATAGAATATTTTGTGTAACTGGAAACATTGTGTTTAGAGCTACCAAAATAAATAACATCCTGCACTTGTCACGATGTATGAGTTTAAACCGCAAAGAGTAAAGGAATTACTAGCATATTTTCTAGGTAATCTTCTTAGACTCTTACTATTCCTAAAGTGCTAATTACCCTTGGGGCTATGTAGACGATAAAGGAGGAATTGCATGCTAAAGATTCAAGTTAATTGAATAAAAGAATGGCTAGTCCATTGTCTACATAAGTAGAACTTCATATACTCTGCTCAATACCTAAGTACATGCTACTTGTAGGCATTTGAAGAGAATAGGAAAGTATATAAAACTGTTATATGCTTTCTACTGGAAATGTAACACTTACAATGTTGACAAATCCAGTGGGAGCAGTTGCATTTTATGACTGAAATAACATTCATGTAATGTTGTCAATTTCAGTGGGAGCTACGGGATTTATTTCCTGTTAGGCACCCATATCATTTCAAACTAGCTTTAAAATAATCCATTACTTTCCGAAATATGAACAACCATTGCTTAAAGGAAATTGCATTTTATTTTATAAGATAACACGTTGCCTTCCTGCTGTCGCTTCCTGAAGCGTTATCTATAGAATAATAATCCACAATTCCTTATTCAAGGTTATGGTTCTAAAACTACTTATGATATCTATGACATTATCATATCGTTTGAACAATCAATCAAGTGTTGTTTGTTTTCATAATATGATGTTGTACCTTTCACAAGTGGGAGAAATCTCAAAGTGTGTGCAAGGAATAACAATATTATTGGTATCTCTTGACCGCAAGGTAAAAGAAACTAATAATTCTACTAGGAATTAAACACGTTAGATGTTTAATGCCCTACTACATGTAAATAAGAATTCTACTAGGACTTAAACACATGAGATGTTTATTGCCCTACTACATTTTAATAATGATTCTACTAGGACTTAAACACGCTAGATGTTTGTTGCCCTACTACATTTAAATGTCATGATATTATGTATAGATACTTCAACATTAGACTACATGTTTTAGTCAACATAATTATGGTTATATAATAATGATCATAATTCTAAAGTATAAAATTAACTTGAAATTACCATAGAACTCAATAGTTTGCGTTCATGATTACTTTTGTTAATTATGCTTACATGTTAAGACATAATTATAAAGTCATTGAATTATTCAATGACTTATAACATAAATTATATGTAGTAAAAGTGTTTTGTCTTCTAGTTAACACATAAACATAAGGCCTTTGAATTATTCAAAGACTTATAATGTATTATTGACATGCTCTGTTTTCTTGTAAACACATGAACATATAATACTTGAACAGTTCTGTCTTCTTGTGAACACGTGAACGTAAGGTTCTTGTATTGTTCAATGAATATACATTACTGCATGCACTTGGTTCGTGAATACTTTATATGCAATTTGGCTCGACCCAATTGACAAGTATTTGGTCCAACGAGAATTAAGTTATCTATAGAATTCTGATATAGTTTCACAATTTTAATAACTCATAGGATACCACTTCATTATGGTATGTCTAATGTGTTGAATCAAACCTTATTCATATAGTTTGGTTCATGATAGCTTTAATTGCTCTACCTCCAAAACATATCAAGGTTAGAAACTGCGTGTGTCATGGATACACTCAATATAGTTCAAACCTAGAAGGTATTCAAGATAATCTATAACTGAAAACCCTAATTCATTAGGGATTTGAGGTTTTACCACTCAAACCAATTGAATCATAAACCCTTTTGGATTTTTGATTTTTCTACACTTCCTAGCTTGAAGATTGTAGTTTTGGTGTTCTTCCTAGCTTGACAAAACACAAAACTGTTGCTAGAATTTTTGGTTGTAGAGTGATACTAAATTAGAGTTTTTCTATAAACCCTAATTTGAGTTGTTGTAAGGAATTCCATTATGTCTTGATTTAAATTCTAAATTTGTTAAAATCTTATGAAGCATTTTATTAACAAATCTTGAGAAGAGAACTTAAAATGTATTTGGTGGTTTGAGAATTGTCTCTACTTACAAAAGTAAGTGGGAGTATATACATATCTCAAAGTTTTTGAGAACAAAATACTTAACCTTCTAAAATCTACTTATTAATGTCATACTAAGGTTAAACATGAAAATGTTGACCGAAGTATAATGATTACTCTCATTCATAAATCCGAAAGGATGCCTCATCACTTAAGTGATATTTTATATCAATGCTGAGGGATATGAGTTAGAAGATTGTTGTAAATCATCTAACTAATAAAATATATTATCACATCTTGAATCTGATAAATGTTAACATATGAGGTTGGAATGAGTTTCTTTTGAAGAATGACTTACAAGGACAAACTTGTATACATATTAATGTTTGGCATTCAATAAGAAGTTTTTAATCATACCTAAGCAATTGACTGTGATTAATTTTTCTTATATAATACATGCATTAATTATATAAAGATATTTAATTGTCATACATGTGATTTGTATGTGGAATATGACAATTAAGATTTTATAACTCTTTCTTTATGATTACCTTTTGCGAGGACGGTGTGTAATCAAAAGGGTTATGAATCTTCATAATCTTTATGTAATATACAACATTTAAGAAATCCATGTTTTTGGATTGGATCGTGCATCTAAGAGCTGAGATCTTGAATTTAATTACAATATGATTCTGATTAAATTAAGATAACTCTTGAGTATATCTGACATTGAGTGGGAGCATTGTGTTTTTCCTTAAAATTTACATGTTGAAGATATCATTCTATTTAAGCTAGATATTGATCCTTAAGCTTGGAATGAAACTTCACTTGGAATTTAGGGAATAAAACAAACAACATTGGAATAAATGTTTATATGGAATAAACGAATGCGGAAAATTTAGTCTAACACAAAATGCAATATATCATTCAAGCAAGTCTTAAATGGTATATTTCACTTGGAGTAATTTATTACATGGATGGAAACCTTATGTTGTTTTAACTAAGGATTTATCATGTATATATTATATTGTGCATAAGACTAGTTGTTGCTTTTGTACGGGAACAAAATGAGCTGACAACAACAATATCTAATTGAGAGTGTTTAGATTATTGTTTTTATAAATGTTTACGAATTATAAATCATAGTGTTGTATAAGTACAAATGATGCTAGAGGATTATTTATACTAGTTGTAGTAGGATTTTATCATTTATGATAAATCTGCTAACTAGCTATGCTCAACATAGAGCATTGTTGCATTACACATTAAGGAATGAGAATACTTTACACTTTTAGAAACTGTAAAGATGATTGTCAGTATGTCGTTGATTTCTAATACCTCATGCAAGGTAAGACGACATCTCCATACTATAACTCTTGCAATAGTATAAGCATATGAGATAAGACACTCATCTTATATTTCAAATCACTCACTACATGTGAAATTTGAAACAAGTATTCGGAAAGTTTACTCAGATGACTATTTAGTTTTTCTTTTAAAGAAAGGTTGAGAATGTTGGAAACATTAGGGTTCAACTTACTAAATAAGTTTCATGCATATCTGTTTTAGTATTTGGATAATTGGGATTGAAAGACAATTTTTACTTTATGATGAATAAAGATACTTGGTATTTGTTATTCATTCATATAATAATTGTTATCCTATATTTGCATGTTTAATCCTTGAATAATTTTATTATTCTAAATATGTCTATTGTCGGTTAACAATATGGGAATATTGTTATGTAAGGCAAATGTGAGTGTTGGTTATATTCTAACGAGAATGTGGATTGTTCCCGCCAAACTCATATGTATTCACTAGAGATGCATATTGGATTTCCCAACTTTCAAATATTTACTTTTGGATCCTTGTCATAAGTAAAATATTGAAAATGGTTTGTTAAAATCGTCCTTAGACTTGAGATACAAGCAAGTTCTGTTATGTGTGGATATCATTTTTTGTAAGTATACGCAAAACGCTATCTGAATAAGGTAGTTATAAAGGCTATATTTCGGAGTGATGTGAAGCAGCATCCACAACACTTGTAGTCAATAAAGGATTATTTACTCCACTTGATATGTGTAGAAAGATACCATGGCGCCTCTCCAGATTTAATCAGATAACTGTCTGGCCAGACCCAAAGGGTAATGCAAGATGATACTTGATTACTGATTGCTTCTAAACAGTCTATCTTTTATTAGTCAACCACTTGTGAATGGTCAACCATAAAAGTCAAACAGCTCAGAACAAAATGCAATTAAGTCCAGAGGAGTTTAGTGTTTCCCCGGGTCGTTAAGTCCCACAAGTGTGTAAACTGTAATACAACGAATCTGTGATCGGGAATATTGACAGGAAAAGGTTATGATTGATTACACTAAGGAAATTAAATCTAATAAAGACTTTTAAGTCATTTTAATTCTATATTTAAAATCGATTAACGTTTAAAAACCTAAAACGTACGTTTAAATAAAATTACGTGAACGTACGAAATAAAACGTGAAAATAAAGAAGTAAAATACCTACGGATATGGAAAATACATTTTTACAATCCTAATGATGCAAGAAAATTATTGGAAAAATAAAATTATTTTTATAACTATTTATTTAATTATTATTAATTAAAAACTATTTATAAATTATTTAAAATGCACTAAAACACAAGAAAATACAAAATTAACCTAGAAAAATGAAATTATAACTTAGAAAAATCTAAAATATTATAAAACTTATTTTAAAACTGAAAATATATTTTTAAGACTTTTTATGTATTTATTATTAATTAAAAATGATTTAAAAATACTTAAAACTAATATTAAATAAGAAAAGGACTAAATGAGCTAGGAAAAATCTGGAAATTTTATGGAAAATCTAAAATATTATACTAAGCCTGGGAAAAATATAAAAAGTTAGATAAGCCCACTAATAAGCTGAATTGGGCAAATAAGCAGTTTGAATAAGCACTTCAAATAAGCAATAAGCTATCCAAAAGCTACCATAAGCTACTACAACCTAAATCTAACCTAAATTGAGCTAATGCAACTGATTGGGACCTAAAAAGCACAAGCTACATAAAGAAAGCTCGAGACCAGATTTCAACTCTCAATATGCCAAACGGCCCTACAGCAGCTATTTTAAGCCCTGATTAAGGTGGCTTATAAAAATCCTAAAAATAAACTAAAAATACCCTGTTAACCACAACCAACCAAAGAGCTTAAGTCCTAAATTTCAGCTAAAAAGGATGAAAAATGAAGAAATTAAAAATCAAAACTAACAGTGGGTTAGGATACTAGGATGCTGATGCAATAACAGGGCACTTCTTACCTAAAAGAGGAGCTGAAAAAGAGCTTATAAAAATTCCTAAAAATTCTACTAAAATGGTACCTTGAAAGACAACCAACTGAAGTTAAGGTACCCAAAATCTCAACTAATTTGAACTAGAAATGAGCTTGTGAAAAATCTATAAAGTTTTGTAAAAACCATCATTTTCACTTTTGCAAATTTTGACTTATGATCAGATTTAGAAAAATTTGACCAAAACGAGATTTGAAACAAGATTATTGAACGTAAATGATATGATGAGATGAAATACTACTGATATAAGCTATATCATGATGATCTAATCCTAAAAATGCAAGCTAATAAATCCTTTACTAACTGATTAACACAAGAGATCAGTTAGAGTGCAAAATTGACTTTTAATGTATGCACATGAGATATGATGACTGAAATGAGAGTACAACACCACTATAAGCCTAAATCTACTACTCTAATCAACAGAAACAACTTCAAATTCAGGAAACTCTCCTTATCCAAGCACTCTATTATGAGACTAATATGCAAGTATTTCACTTCTGCACTACAAACCTAACCATGACTGCAATTTAATCAGGTCCTAATACCTAACTAATACAAAAACTTCAACTAAAACTATTAATGGAATAAAATACTAATTATTCAAATGAAACAGTAATGAAATAGAAATGGCAAGATTAGATGAGCAGAGCTTACATAAGTCCAGTCACAAGGACTTGTAAAACAACACAGAATACCACTACTTAACTGATTTCAACCCAAATCAATATTATCAACCCATTTTCAACTCCAAATCAGCAATCCAGAAACACCAAACTGTATTGGAATATGAAACAAAGGAATGTGATCAAAGACAAGCCTAGCTTGTCATAACCAAGCTATCAACCCAATCAACTTATTCCAGAACTGCTTATCCACCCAGAACAGCTTATTATGAGCTACTTTGACTTTTTGTTGACTTTTCTGGGATTCTTGAATTAGAACAGATATGAACTGCAATAAGCTCACACCAAGCTATATTAAGCTTATATGAGCTTATAGAAACAAATAATAGGCCTCTTTAATTAAAACTTAACTTGATTCGAACTTAACAGTAAAACTTGAAAACTTGAATTTCATTAACATGGAATTTTAACACAATACAGAAGAAATTTAAGACATATGACTTGAAACAAACTAGAATTGACAATAAACACTTAATCTTGAAACTGAAAATGACAATAAATTAAATCTACACTATGAAGGGTCTAAAACTAGTGACAGACTTCTCAGTGTGTCTTCAATGCCTTTTATAGCCATCCAAAAAGCATCTTCTCATCCCTCTAATCAATCCCACCTCCTTTAAGCCGTTGGATCATTAAAACTCATCATGGCCGTTTATCACGTTTTGGCGCCAAAAGTCATCCACGCTGCTAGGGGCAGCTTTATTGCAATTAAAGAACCTTGGTTGTTTGTGGAGGTGTAAGGGACAAGTTTGGATAGGTTTAGAGGCCAAGTTGGAGGGTTAGTAACAAAAACAGGGTATGTGAGTATAACAGTGAAAGGATGGTGGGGAAAGCATTAAATGCTTAGTGGTTGTACAAGAGGAGGGGGCATGAGCTGGAGAGTAGTGTAGCCAGCTGTCGTGATGAGGTGGTGGTGGTTTTGGAGCAGTTACAGGTTTCAGTGTGTGAGGGAGAGGGAACAGGGAAGACGGTTTGTAGGAGGGAATTGGTTTTGACCGTTTGACCGTGGGATTTTATTAATAAGCTGGGGGTTCAAGTTTGGGGGGTTCACGGTTTTGACAGGGGGTTCAAGGGGTAAAAAGGGTTGGGCTTTTGGCTTTTGGGCTTGGATTAATAAGGATCCGGTTTGGTTTGTAGTTTATATCACAAGGACCAAAAGCGTAATTTCTGATTTTTTTCAAGGACTTATGTTGTCAACTTTCCCAAGTTATCATAAGGACCAAAGTTGATAATTTTAACATTTTAAAACTTTAAGGACCATTTGTGTCAATTTTGGATTTTGAGGGGGTGAAATTGTAAATTTCCCAAAAGTTATCAAAAGGTTCCAAATTGTAAGTTATGAATAGTACAAGGGTATTATTTGATAAATTATACTTTTTTAAATACCCAGGGACTAATTTTGCCAATTTTGAAACTTGAGGGGTAAAAGTTGCCAATTGTAGAAAACTTTCATCCAGGGATTATTTGTGAACATGTTTGATTATCCAAGGACTAAAAGTTTTGCCATTTTGTGAAACTCCAGGGACTGAAAATGACAATTTTGTGAACTTTGATCATTTTTCACTTGTTTCAATCTTTTTGTACCTGAATCACATAAAACACATTTTCATGATATTTGTAACATTTATATAGTCATTTGTGTGTTTTTGGCTGTTTTTGTCGGTTTAAATAATATAAAATATATGTGTATTTAGACACATATCAATTACATTTGGCATGTCTGAATTAAAATCTATAACGAGATTCTAAATGGTTAAACTATATGGAATGATTTAAGATCCATAATCCATGGTTTAACGGTATCTATAACAAAGGATGATTAAAAGCAATACATTAATGACCATGCTACTGAGAAACTTTTACGAAACTATTCTCTCACACACTTTTAGTTAAAAAGCGAGTGAGAGCGTTTGCTAGGCGTTTTCGTCGTTAGTTTTGTGTGCCATTCGACACACCAACTCCCAAGTGGGAGCTGTTGGTTTGTGGGAGTTATAAACATGACAAAATGACTAAGAGTGTGTGAGCCAATGGGGGTACACACGATAAACACGAGTATACGTGTTGAACGTAATATACTTGAATATACATTGCCCATTATGCATGTAACTTGACCCGATTAATATCTTGACCCATGGACTGTTCTTGTTATGGGCTTTGGTCGAATGTGGACAGCCATGAGCCCTTGTGATCCAACTGATCGGGTAAAGAAAAAGGATATGGGTTTTTTTGGGTCTTGGCTTGTTGACCAAGTATTAACCCAAGACAAAAGATTGTTTTGTTTGACTATAAAATTAAAATATACCCAACATCTGATGCATGCATATACGACTAATTAATACCCTAAAAACTACTCCAATCGATCCATGTGTACTCCTCAGATTATTAGTTGATTTCTTTGTAAATTAATTAAGGTTTGTTTTGTTTTTACTTGCTCCTAAACTTGCCATGATTCAAGTGTATTAGGTGTAAGATAGATTGGAAGTTTTTCTTGTTCCAAGTTCCTGGTAGAACTTGTATGGCAGCAAGGTGAAGGTTTGGTTTTGTTTATGGTCGTGGCACACTTCTCGGACAAAACACAAGGGTGTATCCGATATCGGGTAAAGAAGCCACTTCAGCTTCTTGTTGATTTTTGGTTCTCGGGCAGGAAGCAAGCAAGTTCTTGGGTGGTTTTTCTTGTTCGTGATATATTCAAGTGGGTCAATTGTTGATTGGGTTTATTACGTTCTCGACTAGCTTCATAATCGAACGTATACGTTATCGGGTTTGTGTGTGATACTCATTGAGGCATCGATTTTAGATGCTTAGTTTCGTATTGGTTTTATTGTCCGTTACACTTGCTTTCAAATAGCCATGAAAGGTTAGGTTTTCTTTTATCCCTTTTATTAATTAATTTTTTATTAATTACGTGTTTAACCTAATTGCGATTACTAGATCCTTATCCGCTGCGTACTCATAGAGGTTAATGGTTAACTTGGTTCTAAAATCCCAACACCCGACAGCCTTTATGGTGTAGCTGACGTGTCCTAATAGGAAGGTGCCATGTTGCATCCTTGTTGGGTAGGAGGGCCAGTGTTGTATTATTAATTGTAGATTAGGAGCTGAAGTGTAATTGTTGAAACCCTAATTTGTGTTTATAAAACCCACTCTCACATATTTTTTTTCATCATTCTTCAAAAATTTCTCTCTGTTAGTATGTTTTTTAAGTTAGGAGTAGAAGTGGAGTAGGGTAGTTTCTATGTTTATGATTTTATGTTAATGTTCTTTACTTCTTAATCTCTTTATATGCAAATCTTGCACTTTTTTTATGTTAATGTTTTTTTATTTTTTAATTCGATATCAGCAACTTAAAAATAGTTGCAGATTCTGGAAAGACCACAATATCAAGTAAGATATTAAGTTTGACCGGCCAGATTCTTGATAGTAAAATCAAGGAGACTACAGCTAAAATAGCATATTTTGAGACTCGGACCAAGCGGTTCACCATGCTTGATGCATCAGTTATTTCTTTGGTGTAAACATATTCACTTTTTGGTGAAAAGAGAAATTAACGATACTTTCTTGGTGTTTTCAAGGGTGCAAAAGTTGTGTACCTGAAATGATTCATTATGTTTCTCAAGCTGATCCAGGTGTATAGGTATACACTTCTGTTTCTTAACACCGGCCTTTTTTTATAGTAAACTAGGATCTTTCCATACCACCTGTAAAAAAAATATAGATGCAAAATATTAGTACTATATTCATGACAATTTTTTCATGTTACATCTGCTTCAAAGAAAGAATTTGAAATAGGAGAACAAACTTTGGAGCTTGTAGACCTTTCAAGAACTTTGGGTGTTCGCAACTTGCTAGTTTTTGTCAATAAGATGAAGACCGTAAGCTGGTCAAAGGAAAGGTGCTCGATTTGTTTTAAATTTTCTCTGTTACAGTCTCTATCTTATTGACTAGAACTAGTAAGCTGGTCAAACAAAAGTAAATTGAGTCCGCTTTTCAAGTTAACAAGCTACAATGTAAAGGATGGTAAACAAAATTTTCGATTTAGCTTCTTGTATTTAGGTCTCTAAGGGCGTGTTTGGTTGGTAATATTTGGATGAATTTGGTGGTATTTATAATTAGAATATCACATTAGATGTGTTTGGTCGACAATTGGGGGATATTTAAAATGCTAAAAGTGCCTTTATTAGAGTGAGTTAGAAAACCTTTAGTTATGGGAAGAATTTTACATTCTAGGAAAGAGAAAAGTTTCAGAAGGTTATCTCGGACAAAACTGCCCCTCACATGACGTGGTTCTTATTCTTCATTTGTAGTTTCTCACTTTCACCTATTTCTTTCCCACTATTATCAATACTTTTTATTTTCATAACCTCCTACAAATTTTGGGTTACAAAAGTTTTAATTTTCGTGAATGAAAATTTGTAGGAGGTTGTGAGAATAAAAAGTATTGATAATGGTGGGAAAGAAACAAGTGAAAGTGAGAATCTACAAATGAAGAAGAAGAACCACATCATGTGAAAGACACTTTTGTCCAAGATAGCCTTCTGAAACTTTTCTCTTTCCTATAGTTTAAAATTCTCCACACAACCTAAGGTTTTTAACTCTCTTCAATAAAGACATTTTTAACATTTTAAATATCCCCCAATTGTCAATCAAACATGTCTAATGTGGGATTCTAATTATAAATACCACCAAATTCCTCCAAATATCACCAACCAAACACGCCCTTAGAGACCTAAATACAAGAAGCTAAATCGAAACTTTTGTTTACCTTCTTCTACAATGTAGCTTGTTGACCTGAAAAGCGGACTCAGTTTATTTTTGCGTGATACGGCATCGTCTTCTTCGTCATCCTAAAACTGATGGGGATAAATAGTTGGATGTGCAATAATGTTAACATTAGCGGCTCGTAACTGATTGACTAAATTTGTGTGTCAAGAACTAGTTATAATACATGTGCACGCACAGAGTTTTGACAAAAAAAATTATTTTGTATCAATGCTGAATATTGTGTCTTTAAAGGTAATTACATATAATTATATACTTATGCACGAGTTTTTCATTATCAATTAATATCCATTAGAATTTTGTATAACCAAATTTTGTAAGAAAATTTTGTTAGATAACTCAAGATTCAACTATATTTAGCTGATATAGATGTTGATGTTCCTATTTAAATTTCACTATTGATATTATGATGTATACAAGATGCGAGTTTAGTTGCACATAATAAACGTTAATGAAGTTAAAATATACTCCTTAAAGTTTTTAAAAAATGTTTTTCTACATATCCTTATATAAATAAATACAAAATTACATAAGTAGTTGTTATAAGTACAATCACGTTTTTTTTCTCTTCATATTACAGTAGCTCGTACTTACAATTTGATAATTATATTCCCGTTTTTAATAATTTAGCCGTGTTTAATATTCAAATTCGTGCCCACATTTGTCATACTTTTAATATGAAATAAATGAGTCCTTAGTGAACATATTATAAAAAAATGATATTTATAATCTTATGTATATTTATATGTTGGAGTTTTAAAACACCATATATATTGTATTTTTAAGTTATAAAGTATAGGAGGTATAAAGTATAAGGGAGTATTTGTTTAATTTTCAAAGTTATTAAAAAAATGAAAACTTGTAATATTATTATATTACACTTAACTTTATACAATTTTTAAAAATTTAACCACTAAAGTTTTATTAATTACCCCCTCTTTTTTTAAGTTTTTGTTTTCATAAATTTGACACCTATGTTTTTATGTGTTTTTCTTCTCAATCAAAATTTTTCATCAAATTAATTAAAGGTTGACCAAAATCAATTTAATTTTGACTTTTATTAACCAATCATATCACACGATTTTGCTTATGTGGCAAAATCAAGCTTTTCTATTGGCCTAATTTTTTTTTCATTAAAAATGATATGACAAAATCATTCAAATGATGTAATTCTTTTATTATATAAAAGATTCATTGATGCGGCAATTTTATGTAAGATGGTACTTGAAACATCAATAAACACAAAAACAACCACAAGTTTTGAATATGTGACATGTAACCAAGGGTTTGAGTGTTGATCAATAAGAGCTAAAAGATAATAAGGAATCAGGAAGATGTTTTTTGTAAAAATGTTTGCAGTTTGGTCAACTGAACCAATTTTTTGAGTTCTTAAGATACCTTTTGTAATTTTTTCTTTGACGAAGGAAACATATAACTCAAAGTGTTTGGACCTTTCATCAAACATAGTATTATTAGCCAACTCAATGGCAACCATGTTTGTCATAGGGAGTCAAGGTTCACACAAGGTCTTTAAGAATTTTTTGAATTCAAATAACTTCGTTGAAGCCATTGATCTATACCTAGCCTCAGTGAGATTATAGATTAAAATGTTTTTTTTTTGGTTTTTTTTAACTATATAGTATCCGCTGCCGTATCACGCAAATAGTCTATCAGTTATAAATTAAAAATTGAATCTATATATATCGGTTTATAAAATAAAAGTTTGTAACTACGCTGTTGTTCATATAAAAATAACCGTTACCAAATTTTCCTCGATAAGTACATTAAAAAGTTGTATAAATTCAATCACTATCATTGACAATAGCCATGCATGTTGAATATTTCGTCATAAGCTTCCGTGAACTAACCTTATTATATTTTGCTCATGATTTAAAAATAATCCTAGCCCTTGAAAGTTATTAATTTTCATGATCAACGGTTTTAAAGGTATCGAGTGACAACATGGGTCAAATTTGACTGTGAACATGCAAATAGTTGGCAACACTTGTGTGTTAAGATTCCTCATGGTATATATATGTTCCAATATCACCTTAATATATCCATCACCACCAATTAAAAACTCTCATTATTCATCTTCTTCTTCTTACATCATATATTCTTTCAAGAAAAAATGGTTAGCTTTCTCTTTTAAATATTTCTGTAAGTAGTATGTACATATAAATAAATGAGTTTCTAAGTATGACTCCCTCGATCGGTTCTTGATTTCAATTATAGCTGAAAATGAAAATCGGTTCTCAACCTAGTCCGGTCTAACACTCATCCGGTTTACTTTTTGGTTTGGTTAGTTCAAACCTGGAGTATTATTTTTTTCTTTTACTTTAGACAATACCATTAGATTTAAATCGCTAGCATAGTTTGAGTCATTAGAATGAGTCAAGGATTGAAGAGTTTTATCACGAATGCTGTTTTTTGTAACCCGAATTTTTTTGATCTTCAGTCCTCAAAGACTGGCTCATACTTAATTTTGTTAATTTGGTGTTATAGACATGCAATTATGGTTTTTTTGAATTGTT
>OU343222.1:319525333-319551902 GCA_910596185.1 Chrysanthemum makinoi | reverse complement strand
TGCATTCCAAATGCAACACGCTTTTGTCTTCGTGACTCAGAATGATAAAACTCACATCGGATTTCACATATTGGATTGATGTAACATTATGTGTGTGGCCTTGAAGAGTTTGGAGACAAGTCATAGTATCATAGTCCCAAACCTAATGCCAAAAAAAGTTAGTTTATTTTTGTATATGTATGAGCAAATAACATTTATCAAAAGTCTATATATGATATTTAGACATACCTTAGCAAAGTATAATCGCGGACCCTCGTGATGAAGTACAATTTTTCTTCAATGTAACAGAATTCAACATTGTTCAAGCCTTTTCATGAGCGCTGATTGACAAACGGGAACCAAAGATCCAAGGTCCCAAAACTGAAAAGACAATTATATGCAAGGTTTAGAGTCATGTTTGTGTTTAGTTACATGTTTGCAAATATGCAATATTGTAGTGGTGTCTAAAGTATTACCTTGATGGTAGAATCGAGTGATACACTTGCAAACGCATTGGTGTCCCTTGGATTAAATGCTACTTGCATGACATAATGTTCGTGTCCTTCAAACGTCTTGGTGCATTCCCAACCGTTTTCCCAATCCCATAACTTTATAGTTTTGTCATCGGATTGAAAGTACGATGGAAGAGATGGATGCACGCTAAAGACCTAACAAAGTCTATGTGTGCCTTCAATTCAACAACACATTCCATGGTGTTGTAGTTGTACACACGGATAAAACCATCATCGGCTCCACATACAATCCATTCCTTATGTGCAATAAACTTTGCAGTTCGCACTATACAAAACATACAATAAAAATTGAAAATTAATATAACATAGATTGCCCCATATAAAAATTTTTACACGCTAATTACATGTACTAACAAAATTCATGAAAAAAATCAAATACCGTGTGATTTGGCATTTCAAAAGACTTCTCGTTACCGGTTAGAAGATGACACTTATAAGTTCTAAGATATATGTTTTAAATAAACAAAGTAACAACCATCGAATGTTGATTATTAGAACTTACATGAGAGCTATAATTCCGTGATATTAACATTTCCTAATACAAACCAACCAAGACCCTTTACAACATGTTAGAACTTATATCAAAATCCGTAACAACTTCAATGACGAAAATGTTTGAAACTAAGAGTAAAATTTTTACCATGGTTCAAGAGGATGCAAGTCGAAAGATTTAACTCTCTCGGATTTTTGGTCGAATATTTTCTCAGTCGAAACAAAACGTGTTACCAACACATATAAAGTATAAGTATTTAACAACATCAAATGTAAATGAATTATATACATTACCTTGATCTCAAATGTGGAACTCTATTTAACAAAAGTAGATTGCATCCCCAACAAAAAGCCAGAAACAATATACTCGTTAGTAACATTTCAAAAAACCATAATATGCATGTCTATAACAACAAAATTAAGTATGAGCATTCTTTGGAGATCGAAGATCAAAAATTGTTGTTACAACACATCGATTCGTAATAGAACTCTTCAATCCTTGACTCATTCTAATGACTCAAACTGTGCTAGCTATTTAAATCTAATGGTATTGCTCCAAAGTAAAAGAAAAAATAATACTCCAGTTTGAACTAACCAAACCAAAAACTAAACCGATGGGTGGTGACCGACCTGGATTGAGAACCGATTTTCATTTTCAGCTATAATTGGAATCAAGAACCGATCGAGTGAGCTATTTTTAAAAACTCATATATTTATATGCACAATACTAATAAAAATGTTTAAAAGAGATAGCTAACCATTTTTCTTTGAAAGAATGATGTAAGAAGAAGAAGATGAATAATGAGAGTTTTAAATTGGTGGTGATGGATATATTAAGGTGATATTGGAACATATATATACTATGAGAAATCTTAACACACAAGTATTATCAACTATTTTGGCATGTTCACAGTCAAATTTGACCCATGTTGTCACTCGATGCCTTTAAAACCGTTGATTATGAAAATTGATAACTTTCAAGGGCTAGGGTTATTTTAAAATCATATATAAGCAAAATAGAATAAGGTTAGTTCACGGAAGCTAACGTATGACGAAATATTCAACATGCAATGCATGTCTTGTTCGGTGTATTTTAATTTGCATGACTATTGTCAATGATTGATGACGATAGTCTGAGTCGGTCATACATCCCGACTACAGCTTCACTACTTGCAAGCCGTGCTTAACCGAGCCAATATCAATACGCCGCTTGGGTTCACGAAAGCCCAAGCCCATATCTATTTACGGAATAGATATCCGATATCTTCTAAAAATAAGAAGATAATCATTCCCAACCGACTTAGCGATACGCCGGTTGGGGAACACGGAACCAACAAGGATTCCGTATGCGATATAAAGGGAATTATATCCCTCGTTTAAGGTACGATCTCATAACCCTAAAACTCCTTAAACCCTAAACCGACATCACTCACGCCGAGGATAATCGTGGGAGACAATCCCACGATAAGCCTAACGGTGTTTCTTGTCTCTAGTGCTAGTGTCTCAAGCAAGAATTTCATTGGTAACGAGAACCGAGCTCCAAACCAGAACGCCCAACTTTGTATCAACAAGTGGTGCCATCCGTGGGACCCTAACCCACTCACCACGTGGTCCGACAAAGCCCATCGTAAGTCTAGCAATTGAAAAGCTTCATGCAGTGCGCTCTGGAGGTGGTCAATGCTTTTGGGGAGGTCAATGCTTTTGACTTACTCAACCGACACTAGAATGACAGCACGTAATCGATCGCAATGACCTCATGGGAAGAAGTCGCAAAGTGGACTAACCCCAAGCTACCCTCGGGACAACCGGCCGCTAAAAATAAGTGGATCGTGCCAAGACTTGATCTTCCCTTTGGTGGAACCACACTCTGAACAACCCAAGCCACTACAACCACCACGAAAGTGGAGTAGACCCATCAGCAAGACCGCTTTACTACTCCCTTCCAATCGGTGCTAGAAACCGACTGACAAAGGTAACGGAGGCACCAAGCCGATGGGTATAGCGGCAGTAAACAAACGACTCACTCAGGTAGCCGAATTAACACTGTTTTCGTATCCCAAAACTACTAAAACATTAACCGCCTCATGCAAGAGGAAGAAAAGAATAGATCGTGTCGGAACTTGAAAGCTCGACTCAATTTCGATTCGAATATGATACTTCCACCGCGCCACCGTAAAGAAAAGCCAGGAAGCGTCATAAACCCCCAAAGATTCAATGTAATCGGAGGAGAATCGAGGGTGATGAGACATCTCGCTCACAACACTTGAGTGATAGTGATGGAGAAGAACGGCGCATCGCTGTCTATGCCGCATCGTAGCCGTAAAGTACATGATGCATCAGCGCAAAGTATTCCCCAAGTGAGAGCCCTTCGATCCGACTACAAGTCGACTCGAGAAATGGCCGCGAAACGCCGTAAGAAGGAAAATTCATCTTCGATAACCTCTGGACAACGAGGATAGTGATACAGACATTGAAGTCTAGAAGCGCACGCGATAGCCAAGAGGAAGACATGTCTCCCCGTGGGCCGTTGAAAGTGGATGCGCTCACCAGACGCATCGCTGATTTCTCCGAAAACAAGAAAAGGCGCATGCCTACGTAATGTCAAGACCTATGATGGAACAGTGATCCGACGATCACCTAAAAATCTTGAATCACCCGCCACCATTGAGAACTGCCACAACCGCAGTGGTGCCACATGTTTAATTCCACACTAGTGGGAAGTGCGCGTGAATCGTTCAACAAACTCCCAAGAAGAAGCATCAATGGTTTTGAAGAGTTGAGAAAGGCGTTCAGCCTAAATTTTACTCAACGAAAAAAGTGCGCTAAAAATCCCGTGAACTCGCCAGGTAAAGCAAAGACCAAGGAGAATCTACGAGCGCATTCATGGAACGCTTTAAAGTTGAATGCATGCAAGTTAAAGCATGTCCTCGGTACAAGATTTCGGCTTCATGAATGGGATTAATAACCCATAACTCATCAAGCGGTTGAACGACAAGATCCCGGAGACCTTTGATGAACTCATGGCGCACTCGCCTTTTTCCGGTGGAGAATACGCGATAGCAAAAGAACCACTCGAGCTACCGCCACGTGAACAACCCGGGAGGCAATTGAACGACCGAGGTAGTAACCGCAATAGAACTATCGCAGCCAAAGGAGCGCAGAGATAATGACGTATACTCGATCAAAACACCAAAGGAAATACTCGCAATGAAGGTGCTAATTTCCCAAGACCACCGCAGATGCGCATACCCGTAAGATAAGCGACCGAATGGATAATCGTGACTACCACGCAAAAGGGTCACACCACTAACGAGTGTGTCCAACAGCCAACTCATCGACAAGATGGTTAAGGAGGGCGATCGACCACTTAGTTAAAAACATTAAAGAGGGAAGAGATAAACAAAAGAATGGAAGCAAGAAGGAGACACCCAAAGATAAGGCCGACACAATCTACATGATACAGACGTGGAAACGAACCACTAGACAAAAGGTCACCAGAGTTTTCCGAAGAAGTTTAAATCTCTTTCCCTACTCTAACCGCGACAACGAAATAGAGCCCCTCACCATTGAAATTAGTGCGGGTGGTCACGACATACACCGCATGTACATTGATGGTGGGGCATCGGAAAATATCATGTATGAGCATTGCTTTAAAAGACTACGACCTGAAATACGCAGTCAGCTAAACCCGGCCGACACAAAGACTCACTGGTTTCACGGGTGAAAAGATATGGCCCATGGGGCAATCGCGATTACTAGTCACGTTGGCAACGCAGAGCACTCTACGACAACCTGGATGGATTTCATGGTGATCAAATCCCCTTCGCCATACAATGGCATTATTGGGAGACCCGGATATCACCATGCGCTACGCAGTGTCAACAAAGACGGATGCTTAAATTCCAAGAGAGGTGGGGCATTGTTACTTTACAATGCCACGGTACTCAACAGAGAATGTAACACCGGTTACATGCGTAAATGGAACCAACTCACACATTGCGCAGCCCAAAGTCCCCAACTTGAAGGTCGCATTCACCCGTATACCCGAATCAGAGATAACCATTGAGGGTCATTGTCGGACAACCACAGCAGCCGTGGTGCACGCCCTACAAAGAACGGATATTTTCGCGGGGAGCCAAAACACATGACCGAGTACCACGCCGATCACAGAGCATAAACTAAGAATCCGACAAGGGTACTCACCGACACGCCGTAGAAGCGCGGCCAAGCCCCAGAGAGGGCACATGCAATTCTCAGAGGTACAAATTGGTAACTGCGGAATCATGCGCGGAAGTCTACTACCACGACCGCTTAATCCAAAGAATGGTCAAAAGTACTTGAGTTTGGCTTAATGTGTGTAGACTTCACCCACCTTAACAAAGCATGCCCAGTAGATCGTATCCATTACCGTGAGATGACCGAAAATAGAGTCCTTGTGTGATACCCGTTGTAAAGTGCTTTGACGTGCATAAAGGGATATCACCGTGATACGATGGCTAAGGAAGACGAGAGGAAAGACAGTTTCCACACAAGCCAAGGCGCATCGTATACAAAAATGCAATTTGGCTTCAAGAACGCGGTGCCACCTATCGCCGTTAGTAGACAATGCCTTTGAAAAACAGGGCCGTGAACTGAAGTCTATGTGGATGACCCGTCATAAAAGTTACATCAAGTTGAACTTGTGCGCGACATAGAAGAAACATTCAAGACTCTACGAGAAATCAACATGAAGCTAAATCCTAAGAAATGCACCTTCGGCGCCATCAAGGCATGTTCTTAGGATACCCGATAACCCCGATGGCATAAAACCTTGTCCGTAAAGACAAAGGCGTAATAGAACTTCCTCACCACGCGACGGCGCGAAGTCCAATCCTCAACTAAAACGCCGCCTCAACAAAGTTCCTCGTTTAAATCACAGAAAAGTCATTGCCTTTTTCAAAACACTCAAGAAGTGTATAAAAAGGGTGACTTTCTGTGGACTAACGGAGTATGAAGAAGCCTTCACTACACTCAAACAAAGATCTAACGCCCCAACACTCGTGGCACTCCACCGTGGAAGAACTGATCATGTATTTATCAAGAACTCATGGGGCCAAAGCTAGCTACTAACAGATAGGGACTCGCAGTAAAACCCCTATCTATTTTGTCGCAAGAAAGCCAAAAAGACGGAGATGAACTACAAGTACATGGAAAAGTTGGTCTTGGCACTAGTGTTTGCCGCCATGCCGCTCGATACTTCCAAGCGCACCCATAGCGTGTAATCACGATCGCCATCAAGCGCATCATCTCCAAACCCGATGCCGTGATCTACTCCGTGGTGGAGTGTGTTGCTAGGCTTAACATAACATCTCCGCCTTAATCGCAATAAAGGGACGTGTTCCGCGCACTTCATCATCGAAGCCGATATCGACGAAGTACCTACACCAAGCGGTAGGAACTACAAGATCCATGGATTTTGTTTACGACGGTCCTCATGCGCGCTGACGCGTCGAGCGGCCTTATTCTCACAAACCCGGTGGGAATGGAATTCACTTACGCGACCGCGCTTTGAATTTACCGCGACAAAAACAATGAGGCAATATGAAGCTCTAATCGCCGGACTACGACAAAGTCAATGGGTGTACGAATTGAAGCATGTGACTCCCTGGCTAGTGGCCAACCACGTGTTGAGTGAATACGTCCAAAGAAGAGAATATGATTCAAGATCTTGAGAAGACTAAGACACCGATCAAAGGCTTTGACAGATTTACTATTAGCAAGTCCCTAGAGGAGAAAATCGCAAGCGCACGCAGATGAGCAAGATTGCTCGACAAGCTTCGCACACTTATCAAAGCAAGTGCCGGTGGAAACACCTAAAGCAAGTCAATATCGGAGATGGAAGTCTCCGCAATCATAGAGGAGGTTGGTCCTACATGGATGACACGACATTACGGAATTCTTAAGCAAAGGAACATTACCCAAGAACGTACGTAAGTCAGTAGAATACGGCCACACACGCAGTAGATTCAATTGCGCGACAACATATTGTACCGACGTTCTTTCCTTCAACCATGGTCCGCTGCGCCGCCCCTACAAGCAAATTACGTGTCATGAGAAATCCATAAGCTCATGCAAGATACGTGACCACTCGGTCCGCTGTAGCACGCCATGCGATCAGATACTATCGCCAACCATGCATCGAGATGCGCTGACCTAATAAGGAAATGCAATGATTGCCAAGTTCACGCATCCGCCCCCGCCGCCAGCCACAAAGACGAGCTAACGCTTTCGCAATCACGCGCTACCGCCATTCTACAAATGGGCATTGATACAGGTGTCCTTTTCCAATAGCAGAAGTGTCTTAGTTTCTCATAGTGGCTATAGACTACTTCACCAAGTGGATAGAGGCAAAAGAAGTGGCTTACTAACAGCCATTCGCACCAGCGACTTTTGTCTACCGTGGCCAATGAGGCGAAGTCATGCAGAAGATACGTGTAAGCTCTGACCAAAGTGGAAGGACCATGAGGTTATCAAGCAATAGGCACAAAGGCCAGCTATTTATAGGCTTGATGGTCGCGACCTACCACGACATGGAACATCGCAACCTCAAGAGGTGCTACCTATAAAGAATAGCTACGCACGTAGCACAGACGCCCGCACTTTTAGTGCCCAATAAACATTCATGTATTCTTTTTTTTTATCGTTTCTTTTGTATTTCAAAACCTTGCAAGTATCAATAAAACGCCATGTGCCTAGCTAACTCCGCGACACATTTTAAAGTTGTTATCTCCATATACTGTATGTCTTAACAATTTCTTATTTTTTCTTGCCCACTATGGCGCGTGCATGCACCACTTAATAAAACCACGATGGTAATAGGATAAGTTAACCTACTAACTAACTTGTTGAGTAAGAGGGTTGCAAACCCATCAATAATCGATCACGCATCCTTGTTAAACACCTTGTTCTCAAGACGTTGAATAAGATATGTGCGATCCCACGATGGATGCCAGAACGCATAACGCAGCACGCGCTTAACAACTTAGGAACCGAGACACTTGATTCCTTAATGATATTTACAAGATTGCTTATCATGACACACACGATTGTGATAAAATACTTTGAATTATTTCTCGAGTATACTATGGCTTTCATACATGCTTATGGATTACCTATATTAGACCTGGCGCATTACGCTTGTTTCTTCTCGGCAACTAAGGTATCTTTTATGCAAAACCAAAAGTTTATGTATACATTACAAGTTTCAATAATACCCACAAAGAAAAACCGCAACTTTTATTCATAACTACGAAGTTATTACAAAAGATAGTAAACATGTCGCTCAATACCACTACAACGCTTAAGTAAAGAAGTGCCAACGGACTCGTTGCTTTTGGCTCCGCTAACACCTTCAACACATTCAAGATCCCGACGATACACTAAGCCACACTTTCTGGCACTCCATCGCACTGGCAAATGAGCCGCACCAACCCCACACAAAATGGCCTTACCTCGCAATACCTTCTTTCTTAGCAAGACGGGTCGCATGCGCTTCCAAGACTTCCTTTAAAGGTACCTCTTTATCCAAAGCAAATGGATTCGACTATCCCTAGACGCCAAGAAGACAGTACTCTTGAGCCGTGGACTCGGGCTTCAAATAAAAGTCGGCGTCTCTAAGACCTCCCAGACGATGACGCCAAGGTCAACAACCCCGCCATAATTACATTTATCTGATAATCTTGATCGCGCCAAGTTCAAATCGGGGAGCTCTAAGTCCTTCATTCTCGCATGGCGTTACCAAGTGATCATATGACTCAAAGATCATAATTTGGTACCTTCTCAATAGCGCCTTCGCCAGCTCATTGCTTCATGAAGCTTTTCAATTGCTTCACTTACCACGCCCGCAGCGCACCGCACAACCTCCCCAAAGCATTGACCACCTCGGGCGCATTCCGTGGTACCGAGAGCAAATTTAGGAAACCGTGCCTATGAGCCACCTGCGCCTCCGCTATCATGGACATGAGCCGAGGATACAACTCCTCGTCATACTCGAGGCTAAGCTTACGCCAGCCGCCTGTACTTCCAATGACCAACTCACAAGAGCCCCAAGCTCCCCCGTGCGCGAACAAAGTTTCCTTACCCTCGCCCAAATGTTTAAGGCCCAGCCGCACGCAGACTTATACCCGCATACCAAGACGATCTTGAGTTATTTGGCACATTAGTGCCATCTTGTCCTCGCCTGCTTTTTGCCGCAAGCCGATCCTAGCTTCCTTCGCGCATGGGCGCTATCCAGCTTGCGCCGCAAGCTTGCCGGGCCATGCCCAACAAAGATATTGTTTGGTCCTTTTGTGAACTTTGGTCAATCCCACCGTGATACTGTCTTTCACCTTCACAATTAGTGCGTACCATGCAGCGGAGACCTCGACCAATTCTTCAACCAAATGCTCAATGGTGCATCCAAGATCGACTTCATTATCCCCGCTCGGCTACCGTAATGCGCCGATCAGACCTGACTCGCCGATGACTCTATAACCCGCTCCATCCTCAATACTTACCAAGCAATGTCGATTCACAACCAGCACATTCACCAACAAAAGAAAATTATACATGGAGGTCAGATATCGCGGGCTCGCCCTCACAGAAGGGTGCGACGACGCTTCATCCGTGGAGGACAACTCACGCTAGCACCACGGGCGTTTCCTTGAAGACCCCGCGACCATCATCCCTTCGATCCTTTTACCACTGCCAATGCATTCTTCTTCTTCCTTCTTCCATAGGTTGGGCCACAGCTACGCGCGGTGGCCGCCACGTAAGATGGTACTCGGGATTCGGCCGGCTTTGTAGTGGTGTGGTTTCCACTCAAAGAATCAGGAACTGTACCGCTCCCGCGATTCAAATTTCCATAGTACGCCCTTCGGTAGCCGCTAAAATAGGCTCTTCATCATCCCTCAAAGTCTTACTCCTCGTTCCACACACGTGGCTTCGCTTAGTGTTCGACGGTGAATAGATCCATCTCTCGAAAGCAAAACAAGATACATATACAAACAAAGTTATATAATGCGCCACATTACGGAAGATTGTTCTTACATTATTTACACACGTAAGTACAGAGGAATAAGTACCACCCGCCAATGGCGCCTAAAAAGATAGGGATCTCATCTTCGGGGCCAAAATAATTACGGTTGATTCCCATATGCCCCAAAAATCCCTCGCAGATATGTACTAGGGGATGCGGTTAGCATTTATCACCTCAAGATCCTCGACGTCATAAGACCCGTGCAATGGGCACTCATCCCTCTCAGAATGTTCCCCGGTATAAAATCATAATTCCAGTGGAAAACACGATCATCTACCCGTAAGAAATACTCCCTCCAATTCTAAGTGCATCTAATTTATCCGTATAACACCAAGTAGCCTACCAAATACAAGCCGAAAAAGACACCCACCCATGCTACTAATGAGTGGATAAAAGGCGCGAATAGGTGGATGGTGGATCAATCCCAAAGAAACGGCAATTTACCTCAAAATTGGTAATTTTAGCCGCCGCCGATACAATGTACCGCGATATGTAGATTATAATAGTTTAACACATCGCACGAAAGCGGATAGGGGCACACGCTGATTCGCGACCAATAACCGTGTAACCCCCACTTTCCTTCGGGAAATCCATCGCGGGCTTGGCGCATCCGAACTACCTGATGCACATCCGTATAAAGTAATCTCGAGGTGAATTCCATCGAGACCGACACGTGAGGTCGGAGGTGAAGTCGACAACCGCTTTAACCATCGTGTTATTATTTTTGTGATATAACGCACGCCGCTGCTACTTTTTGTAGTTGGTTACTTCGATTAAGCAACTTTGAATGATTTGAGGAATCCGTGAAAAAGAAACGACAAGTTATATAATTTTTTCTCTTCCACACGATATACACGTGATCCCACTCGCCCCCACTGTGTGGTTGAGATTGCTTGATGGGACAACGGGCAAGAACTTTCCCTAATATCGAGGCACCTACAATTCACTTTTATGTCCGTGATTACATACTTACGGTATGTGTATAGCCTCTTCCATAACGCTTTGTAAGTTATTTATTTTATTTTAGACTACGGTCATTAGTCTAGCATCCGCCAGCCCAAGATCACAAGCATACTAGATGGGGACATGATGACGAGAATCGAGTCGGGTCATACACCACTACAAATCCACTACTTGCAAGCCCGGCAGCGACCGAGCCAATATCAATACGCCGTTTGGGCTCACGAAAGCCCAAGCCCATATCTACTAATAGATATCCGATATTCTAAAATAAGAAGATAATCATTCCCAACCGACTTAGGCGATACCGAGGTTGGGGAACACGGAACCAACAAGGATTCCGCGTATATAAAGGAATTATATCCCTCGCTAAGGTACGATCTCATAACCCTAAAACTCCTTAAACCCTAAAACCGACATTACTCACTCACGCGGAGGATAATCGTGGGACAATCCCACGATAAGCCTAACGTGTTTTCTTTCCTTAGCGCAGTTCAAGCAAAGAATTTCAATTGGTACGAGAACCGAGCTCCAAACCAGAACGCCAACTTTTGTATCAACAATGATAGTGATTGAATTTATACAACAAGAATAACAAGTAGTTACAAACTTTTATAAACCGATATAGATTCTATTTTAACTTGTAACTAGTAGAGTATTCGGATAACGGATACTAAGTAGTTAAAAAGAAAACTACTTTATCTAAATCTTCCGGAGGCTATAGATCAATGGCTTCAACTTCTTGTGAAGTTATTTGATTCAAAAAATTTTAAAGACCTTGGCGTTGAACCTCTTTTAATTACCTGTCACACTCTAGTATGACAACAACGTTGCCATTCAGTTGGCTAATAATCATGTGTTTCATGAAAGTTCCAAACACTTTGAATTAGATGTTTACTACATGAGAGAAAAAGTTGCAAAAGGTATCATAAGAACCCAAAAAGTTGGTTCACTTGACCAAATTTTACAAAAACATCTCCCCGTTGCTCAACACAAAGATTTGTGCAAACAATTAAAGTATTAAACTTGTTTGACATTTTCAGTAATCATATTAAGGGGAATGTTGGATAAATAATCATTCTTATTGGCTTATTATGTTCTACGTGGTGTGATTTATGCTTCCTTTGGAATATAAGAAATGTTGAGGACTCACAGATTCTTCACCGCTCACAAATTTGTGGATTTAATTGCAATTTTGGTCTTTGTGGTTTGGTCAAATTGCAAGTTTGGTCCTTAAAACTTTGAAACTGCAGCAATAGTCTTCATTTTGAAGTTTGGATTGCATTTTTGTCCCCGAATAAAGTTAAATGACTAAAATACCCTTTGCATTGTGTGAATTTTGGCACCGAATTTCTCGTGCTCAAAAATCCAAAGAGAGCTCCAAACAAACAAAGGCACGACATGTCGCGGCCTTTTGGTAGTACCAATTCAGTTGACCCAAATAATTTTGGCACGACACCTCCTTTGTTGGTTTGGCACGACATGTTTGTGGGGCCCAAAAGGAATTCAACGTGAAAAACAAATTTGGCACGCATTAATTATTGTAAAAGGTACCAATAAATGTCGCATAAAGTTTTTTAATCTTTAAAAAAAAAATATTGAATTTTTAATTGCAAAAGGCACGACAAAAGTCGCCCCAAACTGTAATTCCATGTGGCCTTGTGCAAAATGGGACATTGTCGTCCCTAATAAATTGAGGGAAAAATGCAAAGAAAATCTGCAGTTTCCGCATTTTTTCTAAAAAATCTACCAAAAAACAAATACAACATGTAATCAATCACAATCCACAATACCAATTCGACAATATGATACAATACCAAATTACTAAACGGATCGAATAACATTCCACAATTCCACGATACCATTCGACAAATATGATACAAAGTAAACTACTCTTAAA
Source organism: Chrysanthemum makinoi (assembly GCA_910596185.1). NCBI lineage: Eukaryota > Viridiplantae > Streptophyta > Magnoliopsida > Asterales > Asteraceae > Chrysanthemum > Chrysanthemum makinoi. Next base: position 319,538,983 of record OU343222.1, on the reverse strand, counting down.
CTATACAAGGCGCAAACTTCCTAAATAACATGTCTTAAACTAACAAGTCACAAGCTTATAAAGCTAACATGTCTCAAAGTTATAAAGTTAACATAAATCCACGATATCATTCTACAAATTCAATGCTATTCCATAAAATTAACAAGTCTAAAACTCACAAACTAACTTCCCGCCTACTACTCATAGTACTCGCCGCCCGAATCTCCTCCCGACTCGTCGCCCGCCTCATTATTATCCCCACTATTATCATCATTATTATCCAAAATATTATTATCAACATGATCAACTTGGCGCAAATGAGGATTATTTTGTGAGTTGTATTGGTTAAGGTCCGTGGCTGCATTGCATAGTTGGAACTAGAACCCGGGCACGTAGTAGAGTTGGGAAAGGTGGGACGATAACTGTGAAAAACTAGAAGGGGGGGTTGAATAGTTTTACCAATTAAAACTTCGCTTTAAAATATTTAGATCGACTTATGTCAATCTATTTGGATGTGTATGTTGGACATTGATAGATTGATATATAAATGTGTAATGAAAGATGAAGAGTAAGAAGCACATAACCACGACACAAGTATTTATAGTGGTTCGACTACAAGGAAACCTTCCTTGCCCTACTTTTCCCCGAAGTCATCTACTCGAGTTCGTAATCACTATACGACACCAACTCCTTATGGCGAGAAGCCTTCACAACGCCGCCTACTCTTTTTCCGTAACTAGGCTAACCACCGGTTCTTCACAAGGAGAACCACACCTACCACAACGCACCTACCCTTTATCCGTACTAGGCTAAGTACCGAGTTCCATTACAATGGAGGAACTACTACCCAACACTACACAACACCTAACCCCAAAGGAAATTAATCTCCTTATTACAACACCATCAAGGATATCAAAACTTTGATACAACCTATCTCTATTTGTATATCGATGCACCTCATCGAGTATACAACCTTGACATTCTTCAATAATGTCACTTGACTTGACTTCTAAGCATCTTTCACTAATGCCCTTGACACGGACGCTTGGCACCTTTCACTAATGCCTTCGTCTTGACTCTTTTAGCATTCTTCACTAATGTTTTTGATATGGACATTAAGCACCTTTCACTAATGTTTTCCTCTTGACTCTTTTCGCATCCTTCACTAATGCCTTGGACACAACACTTCTATGAAGGAAGAAAGAAGTATCAACAAGAGAACCTCAATAGTCTTGATGATGACGAAGCATGACAACTCATGGACTTGAGCTTGCTTGACTTCAAGAGGTGGTGATCTCGCCTTTAAGAGGAACCTAGAGAATCACACAAAACAAACTACATACATAGATCACTTGGATCTGAGGTTAGAGATTTTATAACTCAAAGAGAAAATATATGTGAAAGGGGTGAGAAACAATGAAGAAATGGCTCACTATTTATAGAGGAAAAATAGCTATCGCTCCACGGATCCCACGGATCCTCATGAGGGATCCGGCCCGGTATTACCGGGATCCGTGGGACGCTCCCTTTTGCCCATGGGTTTTGGTTCATGGGTCATGGGTTATGGATCATGGGTATCTAAGTAGATACAATGTATCTACAAGATGCAATGCATCTAGTCCATGGATCATGGGTTAAAACCATGGGTCATGGATAATATCCATATATGACTTATGCATGATGTCATGCAATGGGTTATGGGTCATGCTCCATGGGTATGGGTCATGGACTTTGGGTTATACCCAACTACATTCAATGTATTTGGTCAATGGGTCAAGATACTTAAGTTTCTACCCATTTACATTACCCAATATAATACATACTAGTTATGTATATATTTACCCTAATATGTAAACACTAGTTGTTGTACATATGTATTACTAAATCATAAAATCACATATACTTGTTTTAGTTTTTATGTTAAGCCGTAAGTGTGTTAGTAAACTATTGGCTCAAACCATTTACGTATTTTATTTGTTTTGTTAAAATGATTTACGTTTGTTATCGACAAAACATTAGAATATCGTAAAATATAAATAAACATTTTCACGGCTTATTTGTATTAACAATAACAACTGGAAAATGTATTATTGGGGTCGAAAATGGGAGGTTGGAAACCATAAGGGCCGGGAATGGGAGGTTGGAAACCATAATGGCCGTGAATGGGAGGTTGGAAACCAACAGGCCGGAATGGGAGGTTGAAACCAACAGGGCCGGAGGGGAAAAGGGCCAGAAAGGGTGCCCGGGAAAGGGAACAGAAATGGGTTACCTTGTGCGTTGTAGTGGGTGAAAAACTGCTCAAGGTATGATCCGACGCCCCAAGTATGGAATAAGACGCGACAGCCTGTTCCCTAGTCGCACGAGCGTCTTCCTCACCGACGAGCCCGTTCTTGCGCCTCCTTAGTTTCCTCGCCGCCTCATCACCTCCGTCATATGCTGCCTAGTAATGTAATCTTGAGCAACATGCCCACGTGTGGACCTGTGAGAGGTTGAGCCACCACCGTGTAACCTCCTCTCGCCTGCCATGTTGTGGCGGTTGTCACTGAACTATATAACTGTAATATTTCTATGTTGCTCATGTACGGATGACACCCACTGACTTGCTCTCTGAAGGGCCCTCATCTCATTCTGTGAAATTTAAAAAAAAAAGAAAAAAAAAAAAAAAAGTATGTTAAAAACAAGTAAGTTAGAAAAAAAATAATAAATGAGAAGTAACTTAATATTAATGACGCATGTTAAGAGATAAATTACCACGTAAGACGTCTCGCTCGCTCTCGTCTTAAATGTGCCATCTTTTTTTGAATAGCCCCTCCTCCAAGTTTCAATCAGGTCTTCATTTTGATTTTCATGGGTGACCCTCTATACATACAATATAAAATAAATTGATAAAGAGGTAAATATAAACAATATAAAAACCTTTAAAAATCACAAAAATTATAACGAGTCTTACATAATTGTTTCGTCCTTGAACGAACGACTGTCGACCTTGGTGAGTTAAAATCTTGTTTCTAGATCGATTTTCTGCATTTTTGGCCGATCTTGCCATCCGTTTCGGTCGCACCACCTAGTCGACCAACATCTCTCATTGCTCTTGGATTCTGTTCACCAGGCTTTCGGGGTGGCGGATGTGCCCTTGCCGCCACGGGCGTCTCGTAGGTATCAAAGTATTTAGACTTGAGCCTGTGTTTGTATTTTCGTATAGCTGCTCTGCCAGTAACCATAACCCAAGTCCTACCCTTTCCCCACCGATAAACATTATTTCCAACTTGGAATCTGTTCTCGTTATTCAACCAAGGCGCCAGGTTGAAATAGGTCTGCAAAAAATATACGCATTTAAACAAACACACAATTTAAATATAATACGCATATCCAAACGGTCAATAACAATAAGAATAGAAATAAAATAAACAATAAATATAACCTGAGTGCCGCATTATATGCCTTTATAAGGATCAGAATTTCTTCCCAATCGCAATCAAGGGGAAGTGGCCTCACTTGTTCCCCGATAAGACTAGCCAATCGGTGCATAAGTGCATATCAGAGAATGCCTTGATCGAATCAAAGCATATAGGCAAAGGGCCGTTATTCTCCTTATAAGCCTTCTTTAAGGTCCGATTTGTCGTCTCACCAATGATCATTGAACCTACAAATATAAGTTATTGAGTTGTGAAATACATGTAAAAAAATTCAGTTTTATCAATAAAAATTATATAAAAATACAAAATAAAATAATAAAAATAAAAAATCACAATTTGTTACTTGCATAATAGCCCGGCATAGTAAATGAGGGCGGTCGGGTGGATCACCGCCAAGATCCCCGCCGTGATCTAGGTTGTACACACGCCATCTGTAAAAGTACAAGTACAAGAACACATAATTTCGTGGACCAATTAATACTAATATACACATTCATATAAATATACACATTCATATAAACATATAGTTACAATTTCATTCAAATTACAATTTAAAAACAATTGTCATAATCAAATTACAATTCAAGAACAATTGTCATAATCAGAATCATCACTAGATAAAACTTCTTCAACAACAATAGGGTTCACTTCATCATCATCAGACACGTCAACATCATCATCATCAAGGACATGAGCAACGACTTTATCTTCATTAGTAATAAAATCAGCATCTTCTTCAAAGAACATCTGATGGGGAGTCCACTTCTACTGATTCATCATTTACACTCAAATTCTCATACTCAAAACCAGTCAAACCAACAGACAATGCAACATCAGATGAACTGCTGCCATGTATAATATCCTGATCAGAATCTACCACATCCCGATGCCAGATCATCCGATGATGAACATCTTCGACTACCTTCCAATGAGGTGGTCGTCTAGCAAGGTCTTCAAGGTAGAAGACTTGTGTTGCTTGTGTCGCAAGAATGTATTGTTGATTTCTATAAGCATCCCGTTCAGTCAAAATATGATGTATGCCATGTTCAATGTAAGAACGTCTGGAGCGTGGCGTAGGGTTAGTAGGGTTACGGGTGTCGAACCATATGCATCGGAACAACACAACCTTACGGTTTCCCATATAAGTGAGCTCCGAATTTCTTCTCCAGTTGACATAATACATAGCTCCATCGGCCCGGTGTTGAAACTCCATGCTTTGAGTGGTATGAAGTTTATCGCGCCTCGGCACCAAGAACTTCACACCGTTCACTATGCAAGCGGGTATGTACTTGCACTAGATGAAGGTCCACATGCCAAAGAGAGTAACTCGGGACTACAACTTGGGTCTTTTGCCACGCTCTTTTCACGAATCTACGAAAGAGATACAAACAGATTTAGATGAGCAATAACTTTGGACTACAAGGTAATATATCTAATGTGTTTACCTTGTGATTGAACCAGGGAGGAAAACTTGTTTCCACGGTATTGTTAGGAAATTCACTGCACAAAGGTAATGAATAAGTCATCGGGAACAAATAACTTAAAAAAAAGGGTTCTTCAAAATATAAAAAGAAAAACATACTCTTTGTACGCCAGATGTCTGCGTCTATTTCAGATGTTGTTAAGTATAAACCATACAACCGCCTGCATAACATCTGTATTCAACCGAGTCGGGCGTTTCTACCCACCGTTGCTTACCGGATCGAAAACACCTAGAATTTATCCGTTGTTCGGCAAACCATCATCATTTCTGTCAAGACGATTAAATCTCGTCTCGACATCCTTAAGATAACGCGAACATAAAGTTAATGCTTCTTCTCAACATAACCCTTTCTATAGAACCTTCGGCTTGGCTTTATTTCGGACATAATTTTTAGTTTTTTCATGTATCTTTCAAATGGATACATCCACCTGTAGTAAACAGGGCCACCTAGAATAGCCTCTTCGGGTAAATGTATAACCAAATTAATCATTATGTCAAAAATCGGAGGAAATATTTGCTCTAAATTAATCATAACATCGATCATTTGTTGTTTAGCTTTCTCCATGTCCGGCAGATCAAATTTCAAGCACAAATCTGCTTAAAGAATAAGCAGAGCTCGATTAATGGGGTTGAAATGTCTTTAGGTAAGTATCGCTGAACTCCATAAGGAAGTAACCGCTGCATCATTATATGACAGTCATGAGATTTTAGGCCCGTTATGTTGTTATCATCAACGGTCACTTTTTTCTTGAAGTTGGATCCAAACCCATCAGGTAGTCTAACTCCTTTGATGAATTTACAATAAAGTTTTCTGTTTTCCGTGTGAGGCTTATCGAACTTCCCATTTCCTTTATCAACGAGCCACAACTCCTTTCGAACTCCTAAAGTTTTCAAGTCTTGCCTTGCCTTTAGCGTGTCTTTGGATTTGTCGCTTAACAAGGTATTCAGACACTCTCAAGCAAGTTCTTTTATTTGCATGATCAGATTGTGTTTTAGTAGAAGAACTGGCCAATACTCCAGTTCGTAGAAGATAGAACGCTTACTCCAATTCAATTCGATTTCTCGATTAGGTTTAGGGTTATTTTTAAAGTATTTGGATGCTTCCCTGAGACACGTTTAAAGACTTTACTAATTTGAATCATGATTTCCTCATGGGTAAAGCTTTTAGGAGGAGGGTTCTTTTTAGGTTTACCATGGAATTCTTATGTTTATTCCTCGTGGATGCCTTACGTAGAATCTTCTATACCCAACATAAGCGATTTTATGCTTCACATGAAGCGATGGAGTGTCCTGATTACATGTGGGGCATGCATAGTAGCCTTGTCCACTCCACCTAGACAAACTACTTCGAGCCGAAAGTCATTGATGGTCCATAACCGCCATTTTGAAAAGAGTACCCGTAGCAGCGTCTAAAGTCCACTCTCATATCCATAACTCTTTGAGTTCTTTGATCAAAGGTCAGAGGAAAACATCAATGTCCTTTGCAGCTGATTTAGGGCTAGGGATTAACATCATCAACATTAAAGAAGTCTCTTTCATACACATCCAAGGGACGCTTGTGGTCACAAGAAAACCTCGTGTTTCATTATGTCAAAAATTTTCCATGCTTGACCATCACACGGGTGATTCATCTTACCGTTTCCTTAGATCTGCCCAAGAGCATGCCAAGTCATCCACTTTGCGATGTGTTTTGTGTTGAACATACGTTGTAGTCTAGGTTTTAACGGAAAGTAACGCAACACCTTGTTGGCAACTTTCTTCCCCTTTGTCTTTAGGTTTTTCCATCTACTCTCGTTGCAGATTGGACAATTATTGAGACTTTTGTTCTCATCTGATCCCCAAAATAAAAAACGATCATTTATACAAGCATGGATCGATTCGTATCCTAACCCGATATCTTTGTATGTCTTCTTGATTTCATAGTATGACGGTGGGAAATTGAATCCTTTACTATGGGGACATGCCTTTTGCAAAAGAGCTAGAATCTTGTTAAACCCGACATCAGTTATTTTATGTAAGACCTTGATGTGCGAAAGCTCTGACGTAAAGCTCAATGTAGTCATATCACAACCTGGGTACAACTTTTGGGTGGACCTAGCAAGTAACTCTTCATACTTGTTAGTAATGCTAGGATCATTAGTTTGAGCTGGTTGAGGACATGTTGTTTGATCTGGTTGAGAAACTGTTGTTTGAGATGGTGGAGTTGGGACATTATCTGCATAAATATCTTGGAAGAATGCATCCATGTCCATGTGTTCAGGGGAAGGTGGTTGTGGTGTGTTGTGTACTACGGGTGGAGGAAGCGGTTCACCGTGATATTTCCAAGTGGTATAATGTGTGTCAAACCCGTATTTAGATATGTGTGACTCAAGAGTTTTGAGCGTACCCAATTTAGTTGGAGCGTTACCACAACGAACACATGGGCAATGAATCATTTTTTAGATGGGGTTTAACAATGGCTCACAATGCGCGACGAATGCAAAAAGACCATCTAAAAATTCGGGGAATTACTTGGATACAAAGTGGTCCAACTCTTATCAATTGTCATGACTCAAGGTTGTAAAAAACATATTCAAAAAATGAATTTATATATATACATACATATGCAAATAAACACATTCAAACACGAAAAGGCGTAATTATGAGTCGCTCGTTTACCTAGTGCAACTATGGAAGGCAATCCTAACCCATTCTTTGAATGTCTCGTCTCATATATGAATGCGTATAACTTATTTACTAATTGAAAAAAAATCGGCAGCATTTCCCCTCAACTCCCCAAATATGTGCATTAAACATATTATTCGGAGTGAAAGGGAAATACTGTCGAATTTCTCTCAAATAGTAAAACAGTTATACGCATCCATATCCTAAATGAGACAAAACATTTAAAAAGCAGTCCCAAACAGACTTTCCCGAATTAATTTCTAATAAATTAATTTCAAGGGTTTCTATAGGATGATTAACTTCGGACGAGGAATTTCCAAGATTAATCACAAAAATCCTAAAAACAGTAACACAAGTTTAACGATCACAATATTACTAACCAAACGGCATATTCACAATATCATACTAAACATACAAAATCCGATAACCTTTTAATTCATCAATATTCCGATATCACATATCATTCATTTTAACACAGGTCACTTTAAGTATTATAACTAACAATTAATAACATATCACATATCATTTTAACACGGTCACATATCATTTTTTTCGATATCACATATATTTTTTCCTATATCACATATCACTTGAATTAAAAGTATATACCTATTTTCGCTACCAAAATCACGGAAGAAGAAAAGAGAGAGAGAAAAGAGGTGGTCGCCGAATCGCCGCACACGGCTGTCCCGGTTGACCCCGACGGTCCTGGCTGTCCCAAACACTACACATAAAACCATAGTTAAACAAACCATTGTCGTCCCAAAACACATTATCGTCCCAAACTTACATTAACCAAATTAATTAATAAAAACTTTTTACGACGACATTGTCGTCCCAAAACACATTAACTAAAAAAAAAAAAAAAAGTCTCTAACCTACACGGTGGTGGGCTACTGATGCGGCAGTGGTTCGTGGTGGTGGAGCTGTTGCGGCGGTGGTTCACGGTGGTGAGCTACTGCTGCGGTGGACCATCTTACCAACACAAAAACAACATAAAACCATATTTAAACAAACCATAATTAAAGAAATTAAATTAACAAACAAAATTTAAAAAAAAATACCTTTAAACAAAACAAAATAAAAAAAATTATACAAATTGTGCAATGTAAGTGGTGCGTGTAATTGATGGTTACTAGTGATAGTAGTTGTTTGGTGTTGTTTAATAGTTAGTGTTAACGTTTTTTCGAGTGGATTTTATGGTGTTTACGCAGTTTTTTTTAAGTGATGAAAAAGAAGAAGATAGAGACCTTTGTGTAAATTATTGATGGGGTGATCTGACATAGTCGCACCTTTTGTTTTTTGCGAAATATTTCGGTGGTTTGATTTTTCGTAAAAATTTTGGTGAAATAAAAGTTACTACATATGTCGTGCCTTTTGTTTTTTTCCTTTATCTTATGTATATTAAAATTTCTGGTGAATAAAGGTACGACATATGTCGTGCCTTTTTGTTTTTGTTTTTTTCCTTTATCTTATGTATATTAAAATGTGTTTAAATTATTTAATTAATACTAAATAAATTAAATTTGTTATAAAATTTTTAAATAATTTAAAAATAAATTAAATTAGTTATAAAAATTTAAATAATTTAAAATAATTTAAATTTATAAAATTTTAATAATTTAAAAATAATTTAAATTAGTTATAAAAAATTTAAATAATTTAAATTAGTTATAAAATATTTAAATAGATTAAAAATGATTTAAAATTAATTATAAATTGTTTATATAAATTAAAAATGATGTTAAACGAACGAGTCTAGGTGATATTGTTATACATGATCTTAAACGAACGAGTCTAGGTGATATCGTTATACATGACATGTTAAAACGGATGAATCGAGATAATATCGTGATATATGAAATGTTAAATGAACGAGTCAAGATGATATCGTTATACATGAGATGTTAGACGAATGATTCTAAATGACATCGTTAAACGAACGAGTCTATGTGATATCGTTATACATGATATGTTAAACGAACGAGTAGAGATGATATCGTTATACATGATGTTAAACGAACGAGTCGAGGTGATATCGTTATACATCATGTTAGAACGGATGAATCGATAGTATCGCGGATACATGAAATGTTAAACGAACGAGTCGAGATCTTCCCGCTATACATGATATGTTAAACGAACGAGTCAAGATGATATCGTTATACATGAGATGTTAGACGAATGATTCTTAATGACAACGTTATATATGATATGTTAAACTAACGAGTCGAGGTGATATTGTTATATATGATATGTTAAACTAACGAGTCGAGGTGATATCGTTATACATGATATGTTAAACTAACAAGTCGAGGTGATATCGTTATACATGATGTTAAACGAACGAAATGAGGTGATATCGTTATACATGACATGTTAAAACGGATGAATCAAGATAGTATCGCGGATACATGAAATGTTAAACTAACGAGTCGAGATCTTCCGTTATACATGATATGTTAAACTAACGAGTCAAGATGATATCGTATACATGAGATGTCCGGACTTAATGATTCTAAATAACATCGTTATATATGATATGTTAAACTAACGAGTCGAGGTGATATTGTTATATATGATATGTTAAACTAACGAGTCGAGTATGATATGCTATATACAAACTAAAAGTCGAGGTGATATCATAAAACCGGTTAGTCTATAACTCTTTATCTCATCAAAACATCCAACCAAAATAATGGCGCCAAAACTTCCCACCCAAAATACTGGCGCCAAAACTTCCCACCAAAAGCTACCGACTGCTTCTATATATCACATAAAAAACTTGAGATCTTATCCCACCAAAAGCTACCAGATCTTTCCTCAAAACCACTCAACCTCACAACCTCTTATCTTCACACAAATTTCAAAACCCGAGATGGAGCAATTTAATCCTTTTATGTGTGTTCTGTGGAGCAGAAATATAAGATTAAGAACATCACATAGAGAAAATTCATCTTGACGGCAATATTATGCATGTCCTCTGTCGAAGGTGAACAATCATACATTTCTTATTTATGTAAATATACAAATAATTGGGTTGTGTTCTCTTATAATTTTCTTATTATGTTACGCCCAAAAAGAAGATAATGGGTGCGGATATTTTATGTGGAAGAGTGAATTTGACGAGTACTTAAGAATAATCTCTTTTGGTTCAACATCTCAAGCTGGATCTGCACCACAGAGTGCTCAAGCCGTGAATCCAAAGATCTTAGGATAAACATGCTGAAATCACAAAAAACAAAAGGAGACAAGAGTAAGGATGCTTGAGGCAAGACTTGAAATGGCAAGGATTCCTGACGACCACAACCACGCATGTCAGTCGGATGCAATACTCCGTGAGCTGTTAGGTGACATGGAAAATCTTCGTATGTAGTAGTGTTGTTGTTGTTGTTGTTGCTGCTGCTGTTGGTGTTGTTGTTGTTGTTGTTGAATATGGTTCTTATAAGAACTCATTTTTAATGAAGTTCTTAATGAATATGGTTCTTATATATGGGCAATGTTTGTTATGGTCTATGTCGCGGTGTTTCTTGCTTGTCGAGTTGTTTCGTTTTTCTTGTCGAAGTTGTTTCGTTTGCTTGTTCAAGAAGTTGTTTCGCTTGAGTTGTTTAAGCACTCTTTCACATTCACTCTTTCACATAAAATATCCACATCATGATCTTTTACTCTTCCACATTAAATATTTTTTTAATTCTATAAATGTATTTAATTTTAAATTAAAGTATTTAATTATAAATATAAACTATTTAATTTTAATTCTATATTAAATAAAAGTATTTAAATTAAATAATTTTTTAAAATTAAATAATTTAATTAAAAATGTTTATTATATATATATATATATATATATATATATATATATATATATATATATATATATATATATAAATATATATATATATAGCTTGGGGACTACAATGTCGTCCCAAAGTGTTTGGCGATAAAAAAAAAGGGGCGGGATGTATCTATTTTCGTGAGTAGTCATTTAAAAAGATTTTAAATTATAAAAAACTAAATAATTACAAAAAAGCACGACATTGTCGTGCCAATTTGAGTTGTGCCAAAATATTTATGTTGATCGCATTTTTTGTTGAAAAACGCAGGGTCCTGCTTCATTTCACTACAATGTCGGCCCAAAATTTATGGGCGTCCCCAAACTCACATTTTGGTGTAGTGTTGTCTTCTTCAGAAAAAGGCAAGGGTAATTTGGTCATTTCACACCGATAAGGACCAAAAATGCAACATAAATTTTAAAATGAGGACTATCGCTGCACTTTTAAAGTTTTGATGACCAAACCTGCAATTTGGCCAAACCACAAGGACCAAAAATGCAATTAGGTCTGAAGGCTTCTCAAAAAGAGGGACTAGTTTTGTAATATAAAAGGCTATATCGATCATCAGCCTAATCAACTCTCTCAGTCTCTCTTGATCTTGATCATCTGTTGATCTTGTCCGAGTATTTTTTTTAATCATTTGTGTATTGTGATGAGTGTTGTCTCATTGATCAACACTCAAACCCTGGTTTACATTTCACATAATCAAAGTTGTAATCTTGTGGACTGATTCATTAATAAAACCTGTGGTTGTTTTTGTGTTTATTGATGTTTCAAGTACCATCTTACATAAAATTGCCGCAGCAATGAATTCTTGACACACAAATTTAGTCAATCAGTTACGAGCCGCTAATGTTAACACTATTGCGCATCCAACGATTTATCCCCGTCAGTTTCACGATGACGAAGAGGACAAAGAAGACGACGGAAGTGAGTAGGGATGTGTTGCGAGCATTGTACTATTTTTATTTGAACTTGTTCGTATATGTATTGTGATGAGGATCTATTTCTTTTGTTGAACAGTGAACTTTGAATTGAGATTAGTGCGTCTTAGTAATAATCGCTAAAAGTATTTATAATCTAAATTGTACTTTTACGAATAAATTATTTTAAGCATAATGTCGTCGTTACAACGGATGGTGCATCATTGCTAAACCTATTTCTATTGTCGCAAAAGACTTTCGTATACGAGCTTGTTGCGACAAGCCTTTTGTGACGACATGTCATCGCACTAAACATCAATCAAGTAATAAGTGGTGATGTTAAAACAGACATAAAAAGATGTGTGTAAGGTTATCAATGGTGTAAGTGAACTACAAACTATGAATGTTTAACCATGCGTCTATCTTCATATATTGGCTCCAAATTACTCATATATTATGACGAGAACGCATTTTATTGTATTTCATTACATAGTTACAAACTTCATACAATACAAATTACAACACAATACATAATAAACAAACATGACATTATGTTAAACGCTATATCATGACACGACAAGCTTATATAAAAGCAATACATTACATAAAAATAAGCTTATGACAAACAAACACACGTAATTCATATATTATGACGTGCCCATCATATACGGATCGTCGACAAGCTCAAGGATGACTAGCTAGCGGTGACTTGACCAACGAGTATTCCTTCATCGCATCCAAGGATGATCCTATTTACGTAAGAATAATTATTAGTTTTGAACTATTGAATCAGGTAAATCAAATGTGCAATGTGGTTAAAATACAAGGGACTTACTCGGATGAGTCTTTAATAAACACGATGGTCCAAATACGACCAAGTTCAGAGGTAAACACATGGTCTAGTTTGTGAGTCGCCGCATTCCAAATGCACACTGTATTGTCTTCAGATCCCGTAATGATAAAACTCACATCGAATTTCACATATTGGATTGATGTAACATTATTTGTGTGGCCTTCAAGAGTTTGAACACAAGTCATAGTATCATAGTCCCAAACCTAATGCCACAAAAAGTTAGTTTAGTTTTGTAAATCTATGAGCATATAACATTTATTAGAAGTCTATGATATTTAAATATACCTTAGCAGTATAATCGTCGGACCCTGTGATGAAGTACAATTTTTCTTCAATGTAACAAAATTCAACATTGTTCAAGCCTTTCTCGTGAGCGTTGATCGACAAACATGGAACCAAAGATTCAAGATCCCAAAACTGAAAGACAATTATATACAAGGTTTAGAGTCATGTTTGTGTTTAGTTACATGTATGCAAATATACAATATCGTAGGGTTGT
>OU343222.1:319350217-319525233 GCA_910596185.1 Chrysanthemum makinoi | reverse complement strand
TTCGACAATATGATACAATACAAATTACTAACGGATCGAATAACATTCCACAATTCCACGATACGATTCAACAAATATGATACAAAGTAAACTACTCTGAAAATACCAAGGCGCAAATTTCCTAAATAACATGTCTCAAACTAACAAGTCACAAGCTTATAAAGCTAACATGTCTCAAAGTTATAAAGTTAACATAAATCCACGATATCATTCTACAAATTCAATGCTATTCCATAAAATTAACAAGTCTAAAACTCACAAACTAACTTCCCGCCTACTACTCATAGTACTCGCCGCCCGAATCTCCGCCCGACTCGTCGCCCGCCTCATTATTATCCCCACTATTATCATCATTATTATCCAAAAAATTATTATCAACATGATCAACTTGGCGCAAATGAGGATTATTTTGTAAGTTGTATTGGTTAAGGCTGTGGCGGCATTGCATAGTGGACTAGAACCCGGGCACGTAGTAGAGTTGGGAAAGGTGGGACGATAATGTGGAAAAACTAGAATGGGGGGTTGAATAGTTTTACCAATTAAAACTTCGTTTTAAAATATTTAGATCGACTTATGTCAATCATTTGGATGTGTATGTGGACATTGATAGATTGATATATAAAGTGTAATGAAAGATGAAGAGTAAGAAGCACATAACCACGACATGAGTATTTATAGTGGTTCGGCTACAAGGACACCTTCCTTGCCCTACTACACTCCCGATCATCTACTCGAGAGTTCGTAATCCTATACGACACCAAATACTTATGGCGGAGAATCCTTCACAAAGCGCTACTCTTTTTCCGGGTAATAGGCTAACCACCGGGTCTTTCACAAGGGAGAACCACACCTACCACAACCACCTAACCTTTATACGGTACTAGGCTAAGTACCGAGTTCCATTACAATGGAGGAACTACTACCCAACACTACACAATACCTAACCCAAAGGAGATTAATCTCCTTATTACAACACCATCAAGGATATCAAAATCCTTGGATACAACCTATCTCTATTTTTATATCGATGCACCTCATCGAGTATACAACCTTGACATTCTTCAATAATGTCACTTGACTTGACTTCTAAGCATCTTTCACTAATGCCCTTGACACGGACGTTTGGCACCTTTCACTAATGCCTTCGTCTTGACTCTTTTAGCATTCTTCACTAATGTTTTTGACATGGAAGTTAAGCACCTTTCACTAATGCTTTCGTCTTGACTCTTTTCGGCATCCTTCACTAATGCCTTGGACACAACACTTCTATGTAGGAAGAAAGATATATCAACAAGAGAACCTCAGTAGTCTTGATGATGACGAAGCATGACAACTCATGGACTTGAGCTTGCTTGACTTCAAGAGCAGTGGTGATCTCGCCTTTAAGAGGAACCTAGAGAATCACACAAAAACAAACTACATACATAGATCACTTGGATCTGAGGTTAGAGAGTTTATAACTCAAAGAGAAAATATATGTGAAAGGGGTGAGAAACAACGAAGAAATGGCTCACTATTATAGAGGAAAAAGCTATTGTTCCACGGATCCCACGGATCCTCACTTGAGGGATCTGTCTAGTGTATTACTGGGGATCCGGGGATGCTCCCTTTTACCCATGGGTTTTGGGTCATGGGTCATGGGTTATGGATCATGGGTATCTAAGTAGATACAATGTATCTACAAAATGCAATGCATCTAGTCCATGGATCATGGGTTAAAACCATGGGTCATGGATAATATCCATATATGACTTAGGCATGATGTCATGCAATGGGTTATGGGTCATGTTCCATGGGTATGGGTCTGGACTTTGGGTTATACCCAACTACATTCAATGTATTTGGTCAATGGGTCAAGATACTTAAGTTTCTACCCATTTACATTACCCAATATAATACATACTAGTTATGTATATATTTACCCTAATATGTAAACACTAGTTGTTGTACATGTGGAAAACTAGAAGGGGGGTTGAATAGTTTTACCAATTTAAAACTTTTCTTTTAAATATTTAGGTGACTATTGTCAATCCATTTGATTGTTTATGTTGGACGTTGATAGATGGATATATAAACGTGAAATGAAATATAAAGAGTAAGAAGCACATCACCACAACACAAGTTATTTATAGTGGTTCGGCTACAAGGACACCTTCCTTGCCCTACTCCACTCCCCGAGTCACCTACTCGAGAGTTCGTAAGCACTACACCAACTCCTTGTGGCGGAGAAGCCTTCACAACGTCGCTTAACCTTTTTCCGGTAAAAAGCTAAATACCGAGTTCTTTCACACCAAGGCGAACCACACTAACACAACGTCGCCTACCCTTTATACGGTGCTAGGCTAACCACCGAGTTCTTTCACAACTTAGGAGAACTAATCCTATCACAACGTCGCCTACCCTTTATTAGGTACTAGGCTAAGCACTTAGTTCTTTCACACCTTAGGTGAACTACACCTTCACGAACACAACACTAATCTCAAGGAGATCTACTCCTTTGTTAAAACACCATCAAGGATACTCACCATCCTGTAGATAAACAAATACACATATGTATAACGATGCACCTCATCGATTATACGACCTAAGCATTCTCCCCAAATGCTACTTGATTTGATCATTTGACATCCTTCACTAATGCCTTTGACACAACGCTTTGGCACCCTTCACTAATGCCTTCGTCTTGACACCTTTAGCATCCTTCACTAATGCTTTGACACAACGTTTGGCACCCTTCACTAATGCCTTCGTCTTGACACCTTTAGCATTCTTCACTAATGCTTTGACACAAATGATGAGCACCTTTCACTAATGCTTTCATCTTGACACTTCGACATTCTTCACTAATGCCTTCAACCCAACATCTATGGAGAAAGGAAGAACTATCAACAAGAGACCCTTAGTAGTCTTGATGATGACGAAGCATGGCAACTCATGGACCTGAGCTTGCACGTCTTCAAGAGGTGGTGATCTCTCCTTTAAGAGGAACCTAGTAGATCACACAAAAAACAAAAGACAAACTACATAGATCACTTAGATTTGAGGTTAGAGGGTTAGAATACTTTGGGGAAGTATGTGTGAAAAACCATTTGTAGAGAGAAAGAATGGCTCTCTATTTATAGAGAAAATTCTCTTCTGTTCCCCGAATCCCACTGATCCCTACCACAAGGGATCCGGCTAGCACAAAGCTAGGGATCCGTGGTCCGCTCCTCCTTGCCCATGGGTATTTTTGGTTATGGGTCATGGGTCATGGGTCATGGGTTATGGGTTGATCCATGGTTTCTTTCTAGATACAATGAACTTGGTTAAATGGTATATATAAAACCATGAGTTATGGGTCAAAACCATTTGCTGTATTTACCCATTTTAGCATATACTTAGTTTTTACCCATTTTAGTATACTTAGTTAAAGTACATGTTTAACCCAATATGTAAACACTAGTTGTTGTACATATGTATCTAAATCATAAAATCACTTATACTTGTTTTAGTGTTTTATGTGACAACTTAATTGTGTTAGAAAACTATTAACTCAAACTATTTACGTACTCTATTTGTTTCGTTTAAAATGATTTTACTTTTGTTATCGACAAAACATTAGAAGATCGTAAAATATAAATAAACGTTTTTACGGCTTATTTGTATTAACAATCTCCCCCTTTTTGTTGATGACAAAACATAAAATTATTTTAAGGAAAAAGCTAAAATTCGTAAAAATTTGAATTTGTAGTTTTTACTTTCTTCTCCCCCTTTTTGTCGAACTCAAACTATTTACGTACTCTATTTGTTTCGTTAAAATGATTTTACTTTTGTTATCGACAAAACATTAGAAGATCGTAAAATATAAATAAACGTTTTTACGGCTTATTTGTATTAACAATCTCCCCCTTTTTGTTGATGACAAAACATAAAATTATTTTAAGGAAAAAGCTAAAATTCATAAAAATTTGAATTTGTAGTTTTTACTTTCTTCTCCCCCTTTTTGTCGAAACAAAAGTGTTAAAAGAAACTAACACAATTTTTATAAGAGAAAAAAAAAATGTAAAATGTAAAAGAGAGCAAGTGACGGAATGGTACTCGCCTTAACTCCCCTTGACGAGTCCATCCCTATGTAAGGGCGTCAAGGACATAACGTAAAATAAACTAATTGTGTTTGAAACTAAGTTTGCAAATGGTTCGTCTAAGTGACGAGAACGTGCTCCCCTTGAATATTGCAATGTTGCAATGGGGTGTCATGAAGTGTAATCCAAAATTGGATTAAGTTGCAAGCGATTTTTGCAATGTTGTTTGACACAAAGCTCCCCCTAGCTTTATGGTGTCCATATCTTCATGTGTATTTTGAATAACTACAAAACAAAGGTTAGAAAAACAAGAGTATAGTGCATAATTTCCTGCAAAAGAGACGCAAGTTAGTATAAATTTGTACTCCTGTACCACGGATCCCACGGTTCCCTTCAAGGAGGGATCCGTCTAGGTATTGGGAGGGATCCGCTATCTGTTACGTTAGTTTCTTCAGCAGTGAAGAAATGTCAAGGAATGCTATGTGAGGAAATGAGATATATGCACAATACAACACACAGAATAATCATAGCATATAAGTATTCATTCAATAAAACAAGAGATACACAACCAAATCTCTAAAACTAATAGAATGAACTTAGCCATACACGCATTACTAATGCAAATCTCATTACGAGACTTAAAATGTGATAATGTTCTTAAGTCTAGGGATGAGTGGACTTGTTGAATTGATCCAATTTTGCAAGAAGATGATTGAACATGAAATGTATCTCATTTCGTACTTCTTGAACAAGTCCTTGAGTTTTTAGACAATTTGGGCAAATATTGTCTTGGTTTGGCCCCGAAGGGAAAGGGATGTCTTGAGGGGGATCAATGTGTGTTTTAGGTTCTTCATTTTGAGAAGTTGGGTGATTCACAGTTTCCAAACAACGTCAAGCTTGCTCACACAAGCTAGCCACTTGTGAATGACTAACCGTAAGAAACTTAAAACGGCTCGGACACTGATTTGATAATGAAGGCTTAGGGGTTATGTGTGTGGATAAAACCTCAATATCGATATCAAAAATAATCACGAAGATAGATTCAAATTCCTTTAGGAAAAAGAATAATAAATCAAATCCCTTGTGTGATTATGTATACGGATTAGACAACCCGAATCGTTTTTCCAACGAGGCGTGAATTGCCAACGTCGTTCTTGGTTTGGAATTTAATGCTCGATGTTTTGATTTGTTTGATTATTAATTAAACTACGGGAATGGGGAAAGTAATTAAGGGAATCTATTTTACGGGAAATCCTAAGTGCGAAATATAACTAAAACGTAATTAACAAAACGTAATTAAAATGCAACTACGCCTAAATTATATCCTAAAAATGCCTAAAAGTACTTTTATACTAAAAATGATATGCAAAAACTAATTTAGAATTAAAACTATTTTTTTTTTTGATTTTTTCCTGATTTTATTTAAATTAAAACTAAATTTTAACTATTTAAACTAAATTAAAATTCTAAAAATTATAAAAATCAAAGGGAAAAATGTGAAACTATTTTTATAAAATCTAAAATATCATAAGAGACTTTTCAAAACTATTTTTGTATTTTTCAGATCAATTTCCTATTTTCCACTAATTTAAAACTATTTTAATCTAATTAATATTGTGAAAAATACCAAATAAAGGGGGAAAAATATGGAAAAATCTTTTTATGCTTTTTATATTTTTCTTAAACTGAGAAAAATGAAAAATTATTTTTTGAACTTTTTCTCAATTAATTGCAATTAAAGCTAATTAAAAATGATTAAAAACTAGTTTAAATCTAGAAAAATAGCAAACAGTGACCAAAATTAATGAAAAATTCATGGAAATGCTAAAATGCTATTCTGATCCTAGGAAAAATGAGAAATGTGGTGCTTATGTGTAAAGATCCAGAGCTGCAGTGTAACTGATCCTAAATAAGCACTTTAAAAATAAGCTAATAAGCACTATAGTGAACCAAACTTCTACACAAGCTAAGTAATACTGAGATAAGCTAAAACCAACTAAATTAAGCTACTCCTAACCTCTGATAATCAATCCAACAAGTTTAGATGCCAACTGATCTCAACAGCTAAGCAGAAAACAGGTCCTATGTTTAAGCTTATGCACAAGCTTCTCAGAAAAGCTTTAGCCAAAAACAGATATTGGGTCTTGAAGACCACCTAGCAGACTACACCTAAACCAAAAATCAGACCCTAACAAGCCTTATTGAAACCTGTGCAGATGCTGCAAGTTCTGCATAAAACCAATTTTTGACTCATTTTGACTTTTGAAAAACAGTTGTAAGGTTTGACTTATTTGAGTTTCAAGATCAAATGTGGAACTGATGTTAATGAAATATGATGAAATGAGACTTTGTCAAGCTAGCTTATCAACTTTTAAAACTATTTGAGTTGATTATGGTGATCGATTCAACAAAGTATAGTGATCAAAATACATTCAAGCAAAAGTTTGACTTTATTGTGAAACCAGGTAAACTTTTGTTAAAATGACATTGATAGTGTTATCGTGGACAAATGCAACAGTAAAGCTCAGACCAAGTAAACCTCAAACTCAGTTTTATTCAACAATCCAAACACCCCTTTAATAGCAGTTTTGCAAGCAACTCTATCCAAATCACTAATACAAGCTCATGTTAACATCAAGACAGATCTAGCATACTAAATGAAAGCTAATGACATCAAATTTTACTACTATATAACATATCTAAAAGAAATGAAGATCGCTACTTATATTAAGCTACTTTTGAGATTATGAGCACACTTACAAGAGATCCATAGCCACAATGGCTTGCAACCCAGAATAAGGACCACTAAACCTACACTATTCAACCCACATCCATCATCAAATCAAACCAACACCATTTCTGAGCTAAGATCACAAACACAGTTGACTTTTGTTGACTTGAAGATTTTTGAATGTAAGTGAGAATGAGGGTGCAAGATAAGCTCACAAAAGCTATAAACAACTGAAATGAGCCTACTCCATTGATTCAAAAAAAGCTTATTGATCACTTTAAAAACAGAAATGCAAGATGAAAATTAAAAACTTGGAACTTTTTATTAAAACTGAAATTGGATTACAAGAACTTGAGAGTACAATAAAAACTTAAGAAAACATTTAGGAAACTACTGAAAACAATAACAATAAGCTAAAATGAAATTAAAGGATTGCACGAATTGAAATGAGAGCCAAAGGGGTCTTTTTATAGCCTTGAGCAGGAGGAGGTCTCTTGGATCCTTGGAAGAGCCTAGAAGGCTTATTTTGAGCCACTCATTCCTTCCATCATCACTGCAGCCAATCAGATTACACCATTTCACTCAATGAGGTGTCTAAGCCAATAGCCGAGCTCCAAAATGCCACGTGGTAACCTTATCCGACACATCACCGAGGATAAGGTCTCTAGAAGGCTTTGATAGATGCTAGTACGAGGTTTATGTTTGGGATTGGTGATATGGTGGAAAAACGTGGTGTTTGGGAGAGATAGTGGAGATGGGTTGTTTGGGCGCTTGTTTATTTAATTGTTTTTCAAATATTGTGACCGGGTAATTGGGTTGACTCGGGTAATATTACGGGTAATGGGAGTGTATTCGGGTTGGGGCTTTAATAATGGGGTTGGTTATCACGTGTTGGGTTTGATAGAGTTTTGGGCCGGGTACATGTATTTGTATGGATTGGATATATGATTTTGGACTTGGATTAATATACTTGGACTAGCTTTGGATTTAAAGGTAACCATACGGACCAATGTTGTAAATTCGGATTTTCAAGGGACCCAACATGTGAATCTGAAAATATCCTCCAAGGACTGAATTTGCCATTCTTCAATAGACCAAGGGCTTATTTGCAAATTTCTGAATCTTCAAGGGCCATCTTTTGACAAATACTGAAACTTGAAGGGCCATTTCTTGACATTTCTTCAAACTTTGATCAAGTCTTCACAAATCATCCTCAGAGATTGGAAATCTTCATAAATGCATAATTCTGACCTTCCGGCTCAGCTTAAACTCTCTTTAATCTCTCGTGCTCGGATTTACGTCTGATTTGGCTCCTTTTTGCGTGTTTTTAGATATCCATACCTGCAGAGCACAACTCAAGAAAACCACAAATATTAGCAATAAACGGCTCTTTCTTGGTTATTTTGGGTCAGTTTTGATATAGAAAAGGTATGTGTTTTAGCACATACCATTGGGAGAGGTTCTAAAATGAGGGTGGTAATGGAACTTCTTCCATATGATCAAGGTTATTCCTTGTCTCCCATGATGGGCTAGTTGGTGTTGTAGGTGGTTCCCGATTTGATGAAAAGGTTGGTGAATGAGAGGTTCTTGAAGGTGAATGAAATAATGAATATATGTTTGGTTGAAGAAGAGGCTCATTCAATGAGTGTAGTCCATTCTCAATGAATGAAGGTTTTGATGGCTTGCTAGAACTAGCCATGTTTGGTTTAGAACTAGATGATCCTTTTTCTAGTTGGAAAGTTTGATGCTAATCCTTGCGGTTCTCTTAGCTTTTGTTGGATGGGTTTGACAAGGTGGGATTCTAGAGTCATCATTTCTAATAGGAGATGTTTCGGTGGATGAAATTTCATGGATCATTTGACTCTTTCTTTTGGATGATCCGTGGTTTGAGGAGTTGTTGCTAAGAGCCTTTGTCATGGTGATGAAAATGCTAATGTGAGCTTCTAATTTTTGAGTTTTGAAAGGTAATTGAGGATGGTGCCATAAACCTAAGAATGTTTGGTTTATAAAGAATAATTTGAATTTGGGAATTAAATTCTTGACCACTTAGAAGGCTAAGCATGCTCTTGAGGTTTTGATCAGCTCTAGGAGGTTAATTAATGTATGCTAAGAGTGGTTAGAGAACCAAAGGGTGACTTAATTTTGAATATAGAAGCTGGATTAATACATTATCTGATTCACGGATCCCGCGGATCCCTCAGTAGGGATCCGCCTGGTTAAAGACCAGTGGATCCGGCTATCGACAAGGTCTAGGTGAAATCATTATGCTTTTGTAAGGTTTGTCATTAATGGATTTCGAGGGTTTGACTTGATTTTGAAGTCTTTAGCTGTTGGATATCTCAAATCCTTAACCATAATAAGTAATGGTGCTTAATGATGGTTTTGGCTGAGAACATTGACCTTGGGTAGTCTAACCATATGTTTGACAAGGATTCCTTCTAATTTGTTGTGGAAAAACGGTGATACTAAGTCCTAAGAGTCAGATGATGTCCTAGGATAAATTTACAAATCTTAAAACTAAAGGAAGAAATGAAAAAGTAGTTTTTGGTCCTAATTTTGAGTCAAAGATGATTAAGATCAATTATAGTGCAACTTTGCACTTTATAGTAAATGCTTTTCCTAGTTGTTTCTATAAGGACTAAATGCAAGAACACAACTAATATAACTTGTATCAAAGTAAGAAACGCTGAAGTTCCTAGAATGAGTGACGACGACCATACCAAGAGGTCGTAAAATCTCATTTTCAAAGTACCTAAGTTAGGATTTTTAGTGCCAAGATATGGCAATATCTTCATACTACAAGCATAGTTTAAATTGTTTACAAACCATTGTTTGAAATCGTTCATCATGCACTTGATTCCTAAGATTTTACGCTTTCTTTTCTCCTTCATTTCACCCGTCTCCACTTTTTCAAACCATCTTCACTTCTTCTTCCTCAAGAAATTGGCGAAGCATTTGAAGATTCCCTTGGTTTGTTGCCATTCAGGTGATTCATTTGGGATGTTTGGCAATTGGTTGATGTAGTCCAAGGGGTCAAGATCGATGTTTGCGAGTGGGTTGCTACTACTCCCTTCACCTCCTCTTTCTTCTTGCCTTTCCCTTCCTCCGAGGAAACTGCGTGGGTGGGTGTGGTCTCTTGCCTTCCACCATAAACCTTCGTGTTCTACCTTCGGTCAATGGTACCATAACCTTATTGCAAAAGTTATGATCAAGGATTGTGGAGAAGGGTCTAAAGCAAAGATGAATTTGGCGAGACGGGTTAAAAGCATTGCGTACGGAAGCACCATCTTGTCCATGCTTCTAACACTTGCCATTCCTTTGACCATGTAGTAGGCAAGGTTGAATTGAGTATTGGTCACTAGGCAATAGATCATGAAGCTTAGACATGCGTTGGGGTGGTCCTTGTTCCCTACTAGGCATACCACATTTTCCCTTATCACATCCTCCCACTTTCTATACAATGCATACATTTCCGAAAGCTCCATTTGAAAAGGATCCCTATGGATCACTTTGACTTTCTTGTGACTCTTGATGGTGAGGCTCTTGGCATGAACACGGTGTCCCTCACCGTGGTTGCTTCCGGGATCAAATTGTAGTAAATATCATGATGATCAACCATTGTGTGTAGTTGTTCTAAAGACCATTCATTCGAGTACATACAAATGCCTTGATATGGAACTCCTATAATTCTTCCAAACTCTATGAGTGAAAGACTAAACTCTCGCTCATTGATGGTGAATTCAAAAAAAATGCAGCAAAAACTCAGCTTTCCCGCATTTTTTCCGAAAAAAAAAATCTACCAAAACAAATACAACCTGTAATCAATCACAATCCACAATACCAATTCGACAATATGATACAATACCAAATTACTAAACGGATTGAATAACATTCCACAATTCCACGATACCATTCGAAAAATATGATACAAAGTAAACTACTCTTAAACTATACAAGGCGCAAATTTCCTAAATAACATGTCTCAAACTAACAAGTCACAAGCTTATAAAGCTAACATGTCTCAAAGTTATAAAGTTAACATAAATCCACGATATCATTCTACAAATTCAATGCTATTCCATAAAATTAACAAGTCTAAAACTCACAAACTAACTTCCCGCCTACTACTCATAGTACTCGCCGCCCGAATCTCCGCCCGACTCGTCGCCCGCCTCATTATTATCCCCACTATTATCATCATTATTATCCAAAAAATTATTATCAACATGATCAACTTGGCGCAAATGAGGATTATTTTGTAAGTTGTATTGGTTAAGGTCTGGTGGCGGCATTGCATAGTTGGAACTAGAACCCGGGCACGTAGTAGAGTTGGGAAAGGTGGGACGATAACTGTGAAAAACTAGAATGGGGGTTGAATAGTTTTACCAATTAAAACTCGTTTTAAAATATTTAGATCGACTTATGTCAATCTATTTGGATGTGTATGTTGGACATTGATAGATTGATATATAAATGTGTAATGAAAGATGAAGAGTAAGAAGCACATAACCACGACACAACAAGATTTATAGTGGTTCGGCTACAAGGACAATTCCTTGCTACTCCACTCCCCGAGTCATCTACTCGAGAGTTCGTAATCACTATACGACACCAACTCCTTATGGCGGAGAAGCCTTCACAACGTCACCTACTCTTTTTCCGTTACTAGGCTAACCACGGGTTCTTTCACAAGGAGAAACCAACTACCACAACGTCACCTACCCTTTATCCGGTACTAGGCTAAGTACCGAGTTCCATTACAATGGAGGAACTACTACCCAACACTACACAACACCTAACCCCAAAGGAGATTAATCTCCTTATTACAACACCATCAAGGATATCAAAATCCTTGGATACAACCTATCTCTATTTTTATATCGATGCACCTCATCGAGTATACAACCTTGACATTCTTCAATAATGTCACTTGACTTGACTTCTAAGCATCTTTCACTAATGCCCTTGACACGGAGTTTGACAAGCTTGGCACCTTTCACTAATGCCTTCGCTCTGACTCTTTTTAGCATTCTTCACTAATGTTTTTGACATGGAAGTTAAGCACCTTTCACTAATGCTTGCTCTTGACCTTTTCGCATCCTTCACTAATGCCTTGGACACAACACTTCTATGTAGGAAGAAAGATATATCAACAAGAGAACCTCAGTAGTCTTGATGATGACGAAGCATGACAACTCATGGACTTGAGCTTGCTTGACTTCAAGAGGTGGTGATCTCGCCTTTAAGAGGAACCTAGAGAATCACACAAAAACAAACTACATACATAGATCACTTGGATCTGAGGTTAGAGAGTTTATAACTCAAAGAGAAAATATATGTGAAAGGGGTTGAGAAACAATGAAGAAATGGCTCACTATTTTTAGAGGAAAAATAGCTATTGTTCCACGGATCCCACGGATCCCTCACTTGAGGGATTCGTCCAGTGTATTATTGGGGATCCGTGGGATGCTCCCTTTTGCCCATGGGTTTTGGGTCATGGGTCATGGGTTATGGATCATGGGTATCTAAGTAGATACAATGTATCTACAAGATGCAATGCATCTAGTCCATGGATCATGGGTTAAAACCATGGGTCATGGATAATATCCATATATGACTTATGCATGATGTCATGCAATGGGTTATGGGTCATGTTCCATGGGTATGGGTCATGGACTTTGGGTTATACCCAACTACATTCAATGTATTTGGTCAATGGGTCAAGATACTTAAGTTTCTACCCATTTACATTACCCAATATAATACATACTAGTTATGTATATATTTACCCTAATATGTAAACACTAGTTGTTGTACATGTGGAAAACTAGAAGGGGGGTTGAATAGTTTTACCAATTTAAAACTTCCTTTTAAATATTTAGATCGACTTATGTCAATCCATTTGATTGTTTATGTTGGACGTTGATAGATGGATATATAAACGTGAAATGAAATATAAAGAGTAAGAAGCACATCACCACAACACAAGTTATTTATAGTGGTTCGGCTACAAGGACACCTTCCTTGCCCTACTCCACTCCCCGAGTCACCTACTCGAGAGTTCGTAAGCACTACACCAACTCCTTGTGGCGGAGAAGCCTTTACAACGTCGCTTAACCTTTTTCCGGTACAAAGCTAAATACCGAGTTCTTTCACACCAAGGCGAACCACACCTAACACAACGTCGCTACCCTTTATACGGTGCTAGACTAACCACCGAGTTCTTTCACACCTTAGGAGAACTAATCCTATCACAACGTCGCCTACCCTTTATTAGGTACTAGGCTAAGCACCTTAGTTCTTTCACACCTTAGGTGAACTACACCTTCACGACACAACACCTAATCTCAAGGAGATCTACTCCTTGTTACAACACCATCAAGGATATCACCATCCTTGTAGATAAACAAATACACATATGTATAACGATGCACCTCATCGATTATACGACCTAAGCATTCTCCCCAAATGCTACTTGATTTGATCCTTTGGCATCCTTCACTAATGCCTTTGACACAACGCTTGGCACCCTTCACTAATGCCTTCGTCTTGACACCTTTAGCATCCTTCACTAATGCTTTTGACACAACGTTTGGCACCCTTCACTAATGCCTTCGTCTTGACACCTTTAGCATCCTTCACTAATGCTTTTGACACAAATGATGAGCACCTTTCACTAATGCTTTCATCTTGACACTTTCGGCATTCTTCACTAATGCCTTCAACCCAACATCTATGGAGAAAGGAAGAACTATCAACAAGAGAACCTTAGTAGTCTTGATGATGACGAAGCATGGCAACTCATGGACTTGAGCTTGCACGTCTTCAAGAGGTGGTGATCTCTCCTTTAAGAGGAACCTAGTAGATCACACAAAAACAAAAGACAAACTACATAGATCACTTAGATCTGAGGTTAGAGGGTTAGAATACTTTGGGGAAGTATGTGTGAAAAACCATGTGTAGAGAGAAAGAAATGGCTCTCTATTTATAGAGAAAATTCTCTTCTGTTCCCCGGATCCCACTGATCCCTACCACAAGGGATCCGGCTAGCACAAAGCTAGGGATCCATGGTCCGCTCCTCTTTGCCCATGGGTATTTTTGGTTATGGGTCATGGGTCATGGGTCATGGGTTATGGGTTGATCCATGGTTTTCTTTCTAGATACAATGAACTTGGTTAAATGGTATATATAAAACCATGAGTTATGGGTCAAAACCATTTGCTAGTATTTACCCATTTTAGCATATACTTAGTTTTTACCCATTTTAGTATACTTAGTTAAAGTACATGTTTAACCCAATATGTAAACACTAGTTGTTGTACATATGTATCTAAATCATAAAATCACTTGTACTTGTTTTATTGTTTTATGTGACAACTTAATTGTGTTAGAAAACTATTAACTCAAACTATTTACGTACTCTATTTGTTTCGTTAAAATGATTTTACTTTTGTTATCGATAAAACATTAGAAGACCGTAAAATATAAATAAACGCTTACGCTTATTTGTATTAACAATCTCGCCCCTTTTGTTGATGACAAAACATAAAATTATTTTAAGGAAAAAGCTAAAATTCGTAAAAATTTGAATTTGTAGTTTTTACTTTCTTCTCCCTCTTTTTGTCGAACTCAAACTATTTAACTCTATTTGTTTCAAAATGATTTTACTTTTGTTATCGACAAAACATTAGAAGATCGTAAAATATAAATAAACGTTTTTACGGCTTATTTGTATTAACAATCTCCCCTTTTTGTTGATGACAAAACATAAAATTATTTTAAGGAAAAGCTAAAATTGTAAAAGTTTGAATTTGTAGTTTTTACTTTCTTCTCCCCTTTTGTCAAACAAAAAGTGTTAAAAGAAACTAACACAATTTTTATAAGAGAAAAAAAAATGTAAAAATGTAAAGAGAGCAAGTGACCGGAATGGTACTCGTCTTAACTCCCCCTTGACGAGTCCATCCCTATGTAAGAGCGTCAAGGACATAGCGTAAAATAAACTAATTGTGTTTGCAACTAAGTTTGCAAATGGTTCGTCTAAGTGACGAGAACGTGCTTCCCCTTGAATATTGCAATGTTGCAATGGGGTGTCATGAAGTGTAATCCAAAATTGGATTAAGTTGCAAGCGATTTTTGCAATGTTGTTTGACACAAAGCTCCCCTAGCTTTATGGTGTCAATATCTTCATGTGTATTTTGAATAACTACAAAACAAAGGTTAGAAAAACAAGAGTATAGTGCATAATTTCCTGCAAAAGAGACTCAAGTTAGTATAAATTTGTACTCCTGTACCACGGATCCCACGGTTCCCTTCAAGGAGGGATCCGTCTAGTTATTTGGGAGGGATCCGCTATTCTGTTTCTTCAGCAGTGAAGAAATGTCAAGGAATGCTATGTGAGGAAATGAGATATATGCACAATACAACACACAGAATAATCATAGCATATAAGTATTCATTCAATAAAACAAGAGATACACAACCAAATCTCTAAAAACTAAGAGAATGAACTTAGCCATACACGTACTACTAATGCAAATCTCATTACGAGACTTAAAATGTGATAATGTTCTTAAGTCTAGGGATGAGTGGACTTGTTGAATTGATCCAATTTTGCAAGAAGATGATTGAACATGAAATGTATCTCATTTTGTACTTCTTGAACAAGTCCTTGAGTTTTTAGACAATTTGGGCAAATATTGTCTTGGTTTGGCCCCGAAGGGAAAGGGATGTCTTGAGGGGGATCAATGTGTGTTTGAGGTTCTTCATTTTGAGAAGTTGGGAGGGTGGTAATGGAACTTCTTCCATATGATCAAGGTTATTCCTTGTCTCCCATGATGGGCTAGTTGGTGTTGTAGGTGGTTCCCGATTTGATGAAAAGGTTGGTGAATGAGAGGTTCTTGAAGGTGAATGAAATAATGAATATATGTTTGGTTGAAGAAGAGGCTCATTCAATGAGTGTAGTCCATTCTCAATGAATGAAGGTTTTGATGGCTTGCTAGAACTAGCCATGTTTGGTTTAGAACTAGATGATCCTTTTTCTAGTTGGAAAGGTTTGATGCTAATCCTTGCGGTTCTCTTAGCTTTTGTTGGATGGGTTTGACAAGGTGGGATTCTAGAGTCATCATTTCTAATAGGAGATGTTTCGGTGGATGAAATTTCATGGATCATTTGACCCTTTCTTTTGGATGATCCTATGTTTGAGGAGTTGTTGCTAAGAGCCTTTGTCATGGTGATGAAAATGCTAATGTGAGCTTCTAATTTCTGAGTTTTGAAAGGTAATTGAGGATGGTGCCATAAACCTAAGAATGTTTGGTTTATAAAGAATAATTTGAATTTGGGAATTAAATTCTTGACCACTTAGAAGGCTAAGCATGCTCTTGAGGTTTTGATCAGCTCTAGGAGGTTAATTAATGTATGCTAAGAGTGGTTAGAGAACCAAAGGGTGACTTGATTTTGAATATAGAATCTGATTAATACATTCTCGCATCTACGGATCCCGCGGATCCCTCTCAGTAGGGATCCGCCTGGTTAAAGACCAGGGATCCGGCTATCAGACAAGGTCTAGGTGAAATCATTATGCTTTTGTAAGGTTTGTCATTAATGGATTTCGAGGGTTTGACTTGATTTTGAAGTCTTTAGCTGTTGGATATCTCAAATCCTTAACCATAACAAGTAATGGTGCTTAATGATGGTTTTGGCTGAGAACATTGACCTTGGGTAGTCTAACCATATGTTTGACAAGGATTCCTTTTAATTTGTTGTGGAAAACGGTGATACTAAGTCCTAAAAATCAGATGATGTCCTAGGATAAATTTACTAAAATCTTTAAAAATAAGAAGAAATGAAAAAGTAGTTTTTGGTCCTAATTTTGAGTCAAAGATGATTAAGATCAATTTGCTAAAATTGAAGGGTAGACCAAACTTAAGTGCTATCAAAAGTGATAGATAATGTGTGAGTGTTGGAGCGGAATTATGGTGAGTTTTGACTAATTGATAAGTAAACGAAATATTTCGAAAATATATCCTATATAAGCCATGGATGAGAGTGAGGTTTTCAACTATTAGCGGAAGACTTGGTTGTCTCTAGTGTATTATGTTTGACTTGTTTGAAGTGTTCTAGTGGACTATTATGATGTAGCCAAATCTGTTTTGCACATCAGGTGCATACGGATCCCACGGTTCCCTTATGGGAGGGATCCGGCTAGTTCAAACTCTAGGATCCGCCAACTGCAGATCAGAGAGCTTTCAGGAAATGTGCAACTTTGCACTTTATAGTAAATGCTTTTCCTAGTTGTTTCTATAAGGACTAAATGCAAGAACACAACTAATATAACTTGTATCAAAGTAAGAAAAGCTGAAATTCCTAGAATGAGTGACGACGACCATACCAAGAGGTAGTAAAATCTCATTTTCAAAGTACCTAAGTTAGGATTTTTAGTGCCAAGATATGGCAATATCTTCATACTACAAGCATAGTTTAAATTGTTTACAAACCATTGTTTGAAATTGTTCATCATGCACTTGATTCCTAAGATTTTACGCTTTTTTCTCCTTCACTTCTTCACCCGTCCTCCACTCTTTTTCAAACCATCTTCACTTCTTCTTCCTCAAGAAATTGGCGAAGCATTTGAAGATTCCCTTGGTTTGTTGCCATTCGGGTGATTCATTTGGGATGTTTGGCAATTGGTTGATGTAGTCCAAGGGGTCAAGATCGATGTTTGCGAGTGGGTTGCTACTACTCCCTTCACCACCTCCTTCTTCTTGCCTTCCCTTCCTCCGAGGAATCCGTGGGTGGGTGTGGTCTCTTGCCTTCCACCATAAACCTTGTTGTTCTACCTTCGGTCAATGGTACCATAACCTTATTGCAAAAGCTATGATCAAGGGAATGTGGAGAAGGGTCTAAAGCAAAGATGAATTTGGCGAGACGGGTTAAAAGCATTGCGTACGGAAGCACCATCTTGTCCATGCTTCTAACACTTGCCATTCTTTTGACCATGTAGTAGGCAAGGTTGAATTGAGTATTGTTCACTAGGCAATAGATCATGAAGCTTAGACATGCGTTGGGGTGGTCCTTGTTCCCTACTAGGCATACCCCATTTTCTCTTATCACATCCTCCTACTTTCTATACAATGCATACATTTCCGAAAGCTCCATTTGAAAAGGATCCCTATGGATCACTTTGACTTTCTTGTGACTCTTGATGGTGAGGCTCTTGGCATGAACACGGTGTCCCTCACCGTGGTTGCTTCCGGGATCAAATTGTAGTAAATATCATGATGATCAACCATTGTGTGTAGTTGTTCTAAAGACCATTCATTCGAGTACATACAAATGCCTTGATATGGAACTCCTATAATTCTTCCAAACTCTATGCGTGAAAGACTAAACTCGCCATTGATGGTGAATTCAAAAAAATGCAAAGAAAATCAGTATTTTCCATTTTTTTCCGGAAAAAATCTACCAAAACAAATACAACCTGTAATCAATCACAATCCACAATACCAATTCGACAATGTGATACAATACCAAATTACTAAACGGATCGAATAACATTCCACAATTCCACGATACCATTCGAAAAATATGATACAAAGTAAACTACTCTTAAACTATACAAGGCGCAAATTTCCTAAATAACATGTCTCAAACTAACAAGTCACAAGCTTATAAAGATAACATGTCTCAAAGTTATAAAGTTAACATAAATCCACGATATCATTCTACAAATTCAATGCTAATCCATAAAATTAACAAGTCTAAAACTCACAAACTAACTTCCCGCCTACTACTCATAGTACTCGCCGCCCGCCTCATTATTATCCCCACTATTATCATCATTATTATCCAAAAAATTATTATCAACATGATCAACTTGGCGCAAATGAGGATTATTTTGTAAGTTGTATTGGTTAAGGTCTGGTGGCGGCATTGCATAGTTGGAACTAGAACCCGGGCACGTAGTAGAGTTGGGAAAGGTGGGACGATAACTGTGAAAAACTAGAATGGGGGTTGAATAGTTTTACCAATTAAAACTTGTTTTAAAATATTTAGATCGACTTATGTCAATCTATTTGGATGTGTATGTTGGACATTGATAGATTGATATATAAATGTGTAATGAAAGATGAAGAGTAAGAAGCACATAACCACGACACAAGTATTTATAGTGGTTCGGCTACAAGGACACCTTCCTTGCCCTACTCCACTCCCCGAGTCATCTACTCGAGAGTTCGTAATCACTATACGACACCAACTCCTTATGGCGGAGAATCCTTCACAACGTCGCCTACTCTTTTTCCGGTACTAGGCTAACCACCGGGTTCTTTCACAAGGGAGAACCACACCTACCACAACGTCACCTACCCTTTATCCGGTACTAGGCTAAGTACCGAGTTCCATTACAATGGAGGAACTACTACCCAACACTACACAACACCTAACCCCAAAGGAGATTAATCTCCTTATTACAACACCATCAAGGATATCAAAATCCTTGGATACAACCTATCTCTATTTTTATATCGATGCACCTCATCGAGTATACAACCTTGACATTCTTCAATAATGTCACTTGACTTGACTTCTAAGCATCTTTCACTAATGCCCTTGACACGGACGTTTGGCACCTTTCACTAATGCCTTCATCTTGACTCTTTTAGCATTCTTCACTAATGTTTTTGACATGGACGTTAAGCACCTTTCACTAATGCTTTCGTCTTGACTCTTTTCGGCATCCTTCACTAATGCCTTGGACACAACACTTCTATGTAGGAAGAAAGATATATCAACAAGAGAACCTCAGTAGTCTTGATGATGATGAAGCATGACAACTCATGGACTTGTGCTTGCTTGACTTCAAGAGGTGGTGATCTCGCCTTTAAGAGGAACCTAGAGAATTACACAAAAACAAAATACATACATAGATCACTTGGATCTGAGGTTAGAGAGTTTATAACTCAAAGAGAAAATATATTTGAAAGGGGTGAGAAACAATGAAGAAATGGCTCACTATTTATAGAGGAAAAACAGCTATTGTTCCACGGATCCCACGGATCCCTCACTTGAGGGATCCGTCCAGTGTATTACTGGGGATCCGTGGGATGCTCCCTTTTGCCCATGGGTTTTGGGTCATGGGTCATGGGTTATGGATCATGGGTATCTAAGTAGATACAATGTATCTACAAGATGCAATGCATCTAGTCCATGGATCATGGGTTAAAACCATGGGTCATGGATAATATCCATATATGACTTATGCATGATGTCATGCAATGGATTATGGGTCATGTTCCATGGGTATGGGTCATGGACTTTGGGTTATACCCAACTACATTCAATGTATTTGGTCAATGGGTCAAGATACTTAAGTTTCTACCCATTTACATTACCCAATATAATACATACTAGTTATGTATATATTTACCCTAATATGTAAACACTAGTTGTTGTACATGTGGAAAACTAGAAGGGGGGTTGAATAGTTTTACCAATTTAAAACTTCCTTTTAAATATTTAGGTCGACTTATGTCAATCCATTTGATTGTTTATGTTGGACGTTGATAGATGGATATATAAACGTGAAATGAAATATAAAGAGTAAGAAGCACATCACCACAACACAAGTTATTTATAGTGGTTCGGCTACAAGGACACCTTCCTTGCCCTACTCCACTCCCCGAGTCACCTACTCGAGAGTTCGTAAGCACTACACCAACTCCTTGTGGCGGAGAAGCCTTCACAACGTCGCTTAACCTTTTTCCGGTACAAAGCTAAATACGAAGTTCTTTCACACCAAGGCGAACCACACCTAACACAACGTCGCCTACCCTTTATACGGTGCTAGGCTAACCA
Organism: Chrysanthemum makinoi; assembly: GCA_910596185.1. Lineage (NCBI taxonomy): Eukaryota > Viridiplantae > Streptophyta > Magnoliopsida > Asterales > Asteraceae > Chrysanthemum > Chrysanthemum makinoi. The sequence continues at coordinate 319,504,590 of OU343222.1, read as the reverse complement.
CCGAGTTCTTTCACACCTTAGGAGAACTAATCCTATCACAACGTCGCCTACCCTTTATTAGGTACTAGGCTAAGCACCTTAGTTCTTTCACACCTTAGGTGAACTACACCTTCACGACACAACACCTAATCTCAAGGAGATCTACTCCTTGTTACAACACCATCAAGGATATCACCATCCTTGTAGATAAAAAAAATACACATATGTATAACGATGCACCTCATCGATTATACGACCTAAGCATTCTCCCCAAATGCTACTTGATTTGATCCTTTGGCATCCTTCACTAATGCCTTTGACACAACGCTTGGCACCCTTCACTAATGCCTTCGTCTTGACACCTTTAGCATCCTTCACTAATGCTTTGACACAACGTTTGGCACCCTTCACTAATGCCTTCGTCTTGACACCTTTATTATCTTTCACTAATGCTTTGACACAAATGATGAGCACCTTTCACTAATGCTTTCATCTTGACACTTTCGACATTCTTCACTAATGCCTTCAACCCAACATCTATGGAGAAAGGAAGAACTATCAACAAGAGAACCTTAGTAGTCTTGATGATGACGAAGCATGGCAACTCATGGACTTGAGCTTGCACGTCTTCAAGAGGTGGTGATCTCTCCTTTAAGAGGAACCTAGTAGATCACACAAAAACAAAAGACAAACTACATAGATCACTTAGATCTGAGGTTAGAGGGTTAGAATACTTTGGGGAAGTATGTGTGAAAACCATGTGTAGAGAGAAAGAAATGGCTCTCTATTTATAGAGAAAATTCTCTTCTGTTCCCCGGATCCCACGGATCCCTACCACAAGGGATCCGGCTAGCACAAAGCTAGGGATCCGTGGTCCGCTCCTCTTTGCCCATGGGTATTTTTGGTTATGGGTCATGGGTCATGGGTCATGGGTTATTGGTTGATCCATGGTTTTCTTTCTAGATACAATGAACTTGGTTAAGTGGTATATATAAAACCATGGGTTATGGGTCAAAACCATTTGCTAGTATTTACCCATTTTAGCATATACTTAGTTTTTACCCATTTTAGTATACTTAGTTAAAGTACATGTTTAACCCAATATGTAAACACTAGTTGTTGTACATATGTATCTAAATCATAAAATCACTTGTACTTGTTTTATTGTTTTATGTGACAACTTAATTGTGTTAGAAAACTATTAACTCAAACTATTTACGTACTCTATTTGTTTCGTTAAAATGATTTTACTTTTGTTATCGACAAAACATTAGAAGATCGTAAAATATAAATAAACGCTTTTACGGCTTATTTGTATTAACAATCTCGCCCCTTTTGTTGATGACAAAACATAAAATTATTTTAAGGAAAAAGCTAAAATTCGTAAAAATTTGAATTTGTAGTTTTTACTTTCTTCTCCCCCTTTTTGTCGAACTCAAACTATTTACGTACTCTATTTGTTTCGTTAAAATGATTTTACTTTTGTTATCGACAAAACATTAGAAGATCGTAAAATATAAATAAACTTTTTTACGGCTTATTTGTATTAACAATCTCCCCCTTTTTGTTGATGACAAAACATAAAATTATTTTAAGGAAAAAGCTAAAATTCGTAAAAATTTGAATTTGTAGTTTTTACTTTCTTCTCCCCCTTTTGTCGAAACAAAAAGTGTTAAAAGAAACTAACACAATTTTTATAAGAGAAAAAAAATGTAAAAATGTAAAAGAGAGCAAGTGACGGGAATGGTACTCGTCTTAACTCCCCTTGACGAGTCCATCCCTATGTAAGAGCGTCAAGGACATAGCGTAAAATAAACTAATTGTGTTTGCAACTAAGTTTGCAAATGATTCGTCTAAGTGAGGAGAACGTGCTCCCCTGAATATTGCAATGTTGCAATGGGGTGTCATGAAGTGTAATCCAAAATTGGATTAAGTTGCAAGTGATTTTTGCAATGTTGTTTGACACAAAGCTCCCCTAGCTTTATGGTGTCAATATCTTCATGTGTATTTTGAATAACTACAAAACAAAGGTTAGAAAACAAGAGTATAGTGCATAATTTCCTGCAAAAGAGACGCAAGTTAGTATAAATTTGTACTTCTGTACCACGGATCCCACGGTTCCCTTCAAGGAGGGATCCGTCTAGGTATATGGGAGGGATCCGGCTATTCTGCTACGCTTCTTCAGCAGTGAAGAAATGTCAAGGAATGCTATGTGAGGAAATGAGATATATGCACAATACAACACATAGAATAATCATAGCATATAAGTATTCATTCAATAAAACAAGAGATACACAACCAAATCTCTAAAAACTAAGAGAATGAACTTAGCCATACACGTACTACTAATGCAAATCTCATTACGAGACTTAAAATGTGATAATGTTCTTAAGTCTAGGGATGAGTGGACTTGTTGAATTGATCCAATTTTGCAAGAAGATGATTGAACATGAAATGTATCTCATTTCGTACTTCTTGAACAAGTCCTTGAGTTTTTAGACAATTTGGGCAAATATTGTCTTGGTTTGGCCCCGAAGGGAAAAGGATGTCTTGAGGGGGATCAATGTGTGTTTGAGGTTCTTCATTTTGAGAAGTTGGGAGAGGTTCTAAAAATGAGGGTGGTAATGGAACTTCTTCCATATGATCAAGGTTATTCCTTGTCTCCCATGATGGGCTAGTTGGTGTTGTAGGTGGTTCCCGATTTGATGAAAAGGTTGGTGAATGAGAGGTTCTTGAAGGTGAATGAAATAATGAATATATGTTTGGTTGAAGAAGAGGCTCATTCAATGAGTGTAGTCCATTCTCAATGAATGAAGGTTTTGATGGCTTGCTAGAACTAGCCATGTTTGGTTTAGAACTAGATGATCCTTTTTCTAGTTGGAAAGGTTTGATGCTAATCCTTGCGGTTCTCTTAGCTTTTGTTGGATGGGTTTGACAAGGTGGGATTCTAGAGTCATCATTTCTAATAGGAGATGTTTTGGTGGATGAAATTTCATGGATCATTTGACCCTTTCTTTTGGATGATCCTATGTTTGAGGAGTTGTTGCTAAGAGCCTTTGTCATGGTGATGAAAATGCTAATGTGAGCTTCTAATTTCTGAGTTTTGAAAGGTAATTGAGGATGGTGTCATAAACCTAAGAATGTTTGGTTTATAAAGAATAATTTGAATTTGGGAATTAAATTCTTGACCACTTAGAAGGCTAAGCATGCTCTTGAGGTTTTGATCAGCTCTAGGAGGTTAATTAATGTATGCTAAGAGTGGTTAGAGAACCAAAGGGTGACTTGATTTTGAATATAGAAGCTGATTAATACATTCTGCATCTACGGATCACGCGGATCCCTCTCAAGGGATCCGCCGGTTAAAGACCGTGGATCCGCTATCCCAAGGTCTAGGTGAAATCATTATGCTTTTGTAAGGTTTGTCATTAATGGATTTCGAGGGTTTGACTTGATTTTGAAGTCTTTAGTTGTTGGATATCTCAAATCCTTAACCATAATAAGTAATGGTGCTTAATGATGGTTTTGGCTAAGAACATTGACCTTGGGTAGTCTAACCATATGTTTGACAAGGATTCCTTTTAATTTGTTGTGGAAAACGGTGATACTAAGTCCTAAAAATCAGATGATGTCCTAGGATAAATTTACTAAAATCTTTAAAAATAAGAAGAAATGAAAAGTAGTTTTGGTCCTAATTTTGAGTCAAAGATGATTAAGATCAATTTGCTAAAATTGAAGGGTAGACCAAACTTAAGTGCTATCAAAAGTGATAGATAATGTGTGAGTGTTGGAGCGGAATTATGGTGAGTTTTGACTAATTGATAAGTAAACGAAATATTTCAAAAATATATCCTATATAAGCCATGGATGAGAGTGAGGTTTTCAACTATTAGCGGAAGACTTGGTTGTCTCTAGTGTATTATGTTTGACTTGTTTGAAGTGTTCTAGTGGACTATTAAGATGTAGCCAAATCTGCTTTTGCACATCGGTGCATACGGATCCCACGGTTCCCTTATGGGAGGGATCCGACTAGTTCAAACTCTAGGATCCGCCAACTGCAGATCAGAGAGCTTTCAGAAATGTGCAACTTTGCACTTTATAGTAAATGCTTTTCCTAGTTGTTTCTATAAGGACTAAATGCAAGAACACAACTAATATAACTTGTATCAAAGTAAGAAAAGCTGAAATTCCTAGAATGAGTGACGACGACCATACCAAGAGGTCGTAAAATCTCATTTTCAAAGTACCTAAGTTAGGATTTTTAGTGCCAAGATATGGCAATATCTTCATACTACAAGCATAGTTTAAATTGTTTACAAACCATTGTTTGAAATTGTTCATCATGCACTTGATTCCTAAGATTTTACGTTTCTTTTTCTCCTTCACTTCTTCACCCGTCCTCCACTCTTTTTCAAACCATCTTCACTTCTTCTTCCTCAAGAAATTGGCGAAGCATTTGAAGATTCCCTTGGTTTGTTGCCATTCAGGTGATTCATTTGGGATGTTTGGCAATTGGTTGATGTAGTCCAAGGGGTCAAGATCGATGTTTGCGAGTGGGTTGCTACTACTCCCTTCACCTCCTCCTTCTTCTTGCCTTTCCCTTTCCTCCGAGGAATCCGTGGGTGGGTGTGGTCTCTTGCCTTCCACCATAAACCTTCGTGTTCTACCTTCGGTCAATGGTACCATAACCTTATTGCAAAAGTTATGATCAAGGGATTGTGGAGAAGGGTCTAAAGCAAAGATGAATTTGGCGAGACGGGTTAAAAGCATTGCGTATGGAAGCACCATCTTGTCCATGCTTCTAACACTTGCCATTCTTTTGACCATGTGGTAGGCAAGGTTGAATTGAGTATTGGTCACTAGGCAATAGATCATGAAGCTTAGACATGCGTTGGGGTGGTCCTTGTTCCCTACTAGGCATACCACATTTTCTCTTATCACATCCTCCCACTTTCTATACAATGCATACATTTCCGAAAGCTCCATTTGAAAAGGATCCCTATGGATCACTTTGACTTTCTTGTGACTCTTGATGGTGAGGCTTTTGGCATGAACACGGTGTCCCTCACCGTGGTTGCTTCCGGGATCAAATTGTAGTAAATATCATGATGATCAACCATTGTGTGTAGTTGTTCTAAAGACCATTCATTCGAGTACATACAAATGCCTTGATATGGAACTCCTATAATTCTTCCAAACTCTATGAGTGAAAGACTAAACTCTCGCTCATTGATGGTGAATTCAATTGAGATGGACCCGTCATCATTTCTAATTATCCCCATTGTCTTGTAAAACTCAAGCACAAAGACCGGGCAAATTTGTTCGTTTATATCCAATAAACAATCAAACCCAATAGTTGCAAAAACTTCCCTTACGTCGGTATTTGCAAGAAATGATGGATCAACAACTCTACCTTCATGAAAGAGTCTCCTTTCGAGCAACTTAAAGGCCTTTCTATCGTCCGGACTTAGACCATTTTTCCTATGATACATGGGTATGTAGTGGGCGGTGTCTTGGTAGTCTTGTTGCTTGTTGCTAGGCATGATATTCCTAAACAATACAACCCCAATGTGGTGTTAATGGTGAATAGTAGCCTAGAGGGTTTGATCACAATTTTCTTCTCATCATCTTTGTTGAGTTCAAGAAATGTGTTTAATTTGTATTAACAATGTTAATTCTTTGATTTAGATTATCTTAGAAAACAATGTGGTGACAAATTATAATAAACCCATTTGAACCCAACTCTTAAAGATGAAGAAATTGTAATTCTAAGAATCAAGGAATTAAACTAACAATGTAGTGAAGATTATACTTACACAAGTGATTGTTAGACTTGAGGAGAATGATGAATTTGCTCCTATGAACAGCACTGGTTTTTGTTCGTGAGTCTTTGAGGTGAGTATTATTGTGGAACATCCACAGTGATTGTTCTTGATGATATATCGTCTTCGTTGCACGGATCCCGTGGATCCCTCTCATTTGGGATCCGGCTAGTATAAACTGTGGGATCCGGCATAACAAAGAAAAATCACTCAAACATTCCTTGATAACTAAGGTTTGTGAGTTCTAAAAAGCCTAATGTTTTGGTGTTTAAGGTTCTAAAACTTGTGATTTGAGGTTTTGAAGATTCAAGACTATTCCTATTAGACGAGGTTCCCTTTTAAGAATTAGTCATAATTCTTGGGAAGCTTTTCAAACATTATAATAAAATCCCATTTTATTATAACATAAGAAGTTTCACATGGAAATTTATTGACATAGATGAAGTGTCAATAAATTCTTTGTGATGAATAATGATAATGGTTATCAAATAACCAAAATGTCATTATTACGAAGTCGAAGTGTAGTTTCTACAAATAAGTCGAAGAATACTATTTTTGATGATAACTTTAATATAGATAACTACTAAAACAATTATTAATAAATCATGCAACTAAGATTTCAATAATAAAATTAAAAGCAAGTGATTAGTAATCATACATTGGCTAAATATTCTTTTTGCGAAAGGAAATATTTATATAAGTTCTTTATGCTCTTCTTGGTGACTCCAAATCCAAGTATGGATAATGCTTGGCTAAATATTCTTTTTGCGAAAAGAAATATTTAGATAAATTCTTTATGCTCTTCTTGGTAACTCCAAATCCAAGTATGGATAATGCTTAAGAAAAAAAATGTTAGAGCATTCTATCATTGTCCAACAATAAACAATATAGTGATTTTAAAATATGACGAAGATAATCCGTCTTTGTAGTTTTCAAACATACATGGATCGTATATCAAGTTTTTAAAGTACAACATACTCTAAAAACTTGGTAACGAAGCTCTGATGCCAATTGTGGAAAACTAGAAGGGGGGGTTGAATAGTTTTACCAATTTAAAACTTCCTTTTAAATATTTAGATCGACTTATATCAATCCATTTGATTGTTTATGTTGGACGTTGATAGATGGATATATAAACGTGAAATGAAATATAAAGAGTAAGAAGCACATCACCACAACACAAGTTATTTATAGTGGTTCGGCTACAAGGACACCTTCCTTGCCCTACTCCACTCCCCGAGTCACCTACTCGAGAGTTCGTAAGCACTACACCAACTCCTTGTGGCGGAGAAGCCTTCACAACGTCGCTTAACCTTTTTCCGGTACAAAGCTAAATACCGAGTTCTTTCACACCAAGGCGAACCACACCTAACACAACGTCGCTTACCCTTTATACGGTGCTAGGCTAACCACCGAGTTCTTTCACACCTTAGGAGAACTAATCCTATCACAACGTCGCCTACCCTTTATTAGGTACTAGGCTAAGCACCTTAGTTCTTTCACACCTTAGGTGAACTACACCTTCACGACACAACACCTAATCTCAAGGAGATCTACTCCTTGTTACAACACCATCAAGGATATCACCATCCTTGTAGATAAACAAATACACATATGTATAACGATGCACCTCATCGATTATACGACCTAAGCATTCTCCCCAAATGCTACTTGATTTGATCTTTTGGCATCCTTCACTAATGCCTTTGACACAACGCTTGGCACCCTTCACTAATGTCTTCGTCTTGACACCTTTAGCATCCTTCACTAATGCTTTTGACACAACGTTTGGCACCCTTCACTAATGCCTTCATCTTGACACCTTTATCATCTTTCACTAATGCTTTGACACAAATGATGAGCACCTTTCACTAATGCTTTCATCTTGACACTTTCGACATTCTTCACTAATGCCTTCAACCCAACATCTATGGAGAAAGGAAGAACTATCAACAAGAGAACCTTAGTAGTCTTGATGATGACGAAGCATGGCAACTCATGGACTTGAGCTTGCACGTCTTCAAGAGGTGGTGATCTCTCCTTTAAGAGGAACCTAGTAGATCACACAAAACAAAAGACAAACTACATAGATCACTTAGATCTGAGGTTAGAGGGTTAGAATACTTTGGGGAAGTATGTGTGAAAAACCATGTGTAGAGAGAAAGAAATGGCTCTCTATTTATAGAGAAAATTCTCTTCTGTTCCCCGGATCCCACGGATCCCTACCACAAGGGATCCGGCTAGCACAAAGCTAGGGATCCGTGGTCCGCTCCTCTTTGCCCATGGGTATTTTTAGTTATGGTTCATGGGTCATGGGTTATGGGTTGATCCATGGTTTTCTTTCTAGATACAATGAACTTGGTTAAATGGTATATATAAAATAATGGGTTATGGGTCAAAACCATTTGCTAGTATTTACCCATTTTAGCATATACTTAGTCTTTACCCATTTTAGTATACTTAGTTAAAGTACATGTTTAACCCAATATGTAAACACTAGTTGTTGTACATATGTATCTAAATCATAAAATCACTTGTACTTGTTTTAGTGTTTTATGTGACAACTTAATTGTGTTAGAAAACTATTAACTCAAACTATTTACGTACTCTATTTGTTTCGTTAAAATGATTTTACTTTTGTTATCGACAAAACATTAGAAGATCGTAAAATATAAATAAACGTTTTTACGGCTTATTTGTATTAACAGTACATATATATTACTAAATCATAAAATCACTTATACTTGTTTTATTTTTTTATGTTAAAGCGTAAGTGTGTTAGTAAACTATTGGCTCAAACCATTTTACGTATTTTATTTGTTTTGTTAAAATGATTTTACGTTTGTTATCGACAAAACATTAGAAGATCGTAAAATATAAATAAACATTTTCACGGCTTATTTGTATTAACAATAACAACTGGCAAATGTATTATTGGGGTCGAAAATGGGAGCTTGGAAACCATAAGGGCCGGGAATGGGAGGTTGGAAACCATAAGGGCCGGGAATGGGAGGTTGGAAACCAACAGGGCCGGGAATGGGAGGTTGGAAACCAACAGGCCGGGAGGGGAAAAAGGCCTGAAAGGGTGCCCGGGAAAGGGAACAGAAATGGGTTACCTTGTGCGTTGTAGTGGGTGAAAAATCGCCAAGGTATGATCCGGACGCCCAACTATGGAATAAGACGCGACACCTGTTCCCTAGTCGCTACGAAGCGCCTTCCTCACCGACGAGCCCGCTCTTGCGCCTCCTTAGTTTCCCTCGCTCGCCTCATCACCTCTCATATGCTGCCTAGTAATGTAATCTTGAGCAATATGCCCACGTGTGGACCTGTGAGAGGTTGAGCCACCACCTGTAACCTCCCTCGCCCCGCCATGTTGTGGCGGTTGTCACTCGGAACTATACACTATAATATTGCTATGTTGCTCATGTACGGGATGACACCGACTCAACTTGCTCTTGAAGGGCCCTCATCTCATTCTCGTGAAATTTAAAAAAAAAGAAAAAAAAAAAAAGTATGTTAAAACAAGTAAGTTAGAAAAAAATAATAAATGAGAAGTAACTTAATATTAATGACGCATGTTAAGAGATAAATTATTTACGTAAGACGCCTCGCTCGTCTCGCCTTAAATGTGCCATCTTTTTTGAATAGCCCCTCCTCCAAGTTTCAATCAGGTCTTCATTTTGATTTTCATGGGTGACCCTCTATACATACAATATAAAATAAATTGATAAAGAGGTAAATATAAACAATATAAAAACCTTTAAAAATCACAAAAATTAAAACGAGTCTTACATAATTGTTTCGTCCTTGAACGAACGACTGCCGACCTTGGTGAGTTAAAATCTTGTTTTTAGATCGATTTTCTGCATTTGTGGTCGATCTTGCCATCCGCTTCGGTCGCACCACTAGTCGACCAACATCTCCCATTGCTCTTGGATTCTGCTCACCAAAGTGCTTTGGGTGGCGGATGTGCCCTTGCCGCCACGGGCGTCTCGTAGGTATCAAAGTATTTAGACTTGAGCCTGTGTTTGTATTTTCTGTATATCCGCCTCACTGAAACCATAACCCAAGTCCTACCCTTCCCAACCAGATAAACATTATTTCCAACTTGAATCTGCTCGTTATTCAACCAAGGCGCCGTGTTGAAATAGGCTCGCAAAAAAATATACGCATTTAAACAAACACACAATTTAAATATAATACGCATATCCAAACGGTCAATAACAATAAGAATAGAAATAAAATAAACAATAAATATAACCTGTATTGCCGGCATTATATGCGCCTTATAAGGATCAGGAATTTCTTCCCAATCGCAATCAAGGGGAAGTGGCCTCACTTATTTCCCAATAAGACTAGCCAACTGTGGTGCATAAGTGCCTATCGGTGAGAAGGTGCCTTGATCATCGGAATCAAAGCATATAGGCAAAGGGCCGTTATTCTCCTTATAAGCCTTCTTTAAGGTCCGATTTGTCGTCTCACCAATGATCATTGAACCTACAAATATAAGTTATTGAGTTGTGAAAATACATGTAAAAAAATTCAGTTTTATCAATAAAAATTATATAAAAATACAAAATAAAATAATAAAAATAAAAAATCACAATTTGTTACCTGCGCAATAGCCCGGCATAGTAAATGAGGGCGGTCTGGGTGGATCACTGCCAACATCCCCGCCGTGTGATCTAGGTTGTACACACGCCATCTGTAAAAGTACAAGTACAAGAACACATAATTTCGTGGACCAATTAATACTAATATACACATTCATATAAATATACACATTCATATAAACATATAGTAACAATTTCATTCAAATTACAATTTAAAAAAAATTGTCATAATCAAATTACAATTCAAGAACAATTAATTGTCATAATCATAATCATCACTAGATAAAACTTCTTCAACAACAATAGTGGGGTTCACTTCATCATCATCGACACGCCAACATCATCATCATCAAGGACATGAGCAACGACTTTATCTTCATTAGTAATAAAATCATCTTCTTCAAAGCAACATCCGATGGGGAGTCCACTTCTACTGATTCATCATTTACACTCAAATTCGCATACTCAAAACCAGTCAAACCAATAGACAATGCAACATCGATGAATCGCTACCATGTATAATATCCCGATCGAATCTACAACATCCCGATGCCAGATCATCCGATGATGAACATCTTCGACTACCTTCCAATGAGGTGGCCGTCTAGCAAGGTCTTCAAGGTAGAAGACTTGTGTTGCTTGTGTCACAAGAATGTATTGTTGATTTCTATAAGCATCCCGCTCACCAAAATATGATGTATGCTATGTTCAATGTAAGAACGCCTGATGCGTAGGGTTAGTAGGGTTACGTGTCGAACCATATGTATCTAACAACACAACCTTACAGCTTTCCCATATAAGTGAGCTCCGCATTTCTTCCAGCTTGCCCATAATACATAGCTCCATCGTGCCCGGTGTTGAAACTCTACCGCTTTGAGTGGTATGAATTTTATCGCAGGCACCAAGAACTTCACATCGCTCACTATGAAAGCGGGTATGTACTTTCACTAGATGAAGGTCCACATGCCAAAGAGAGTAACTCGAAACTACAACTTGGGTCTTTTGCCACGCTCTTTTCACGAATCTACGAAAGAGATACAACACGATTTAGTTGAGCAATAACTCTGGACTACAAGGTAATATATCTAATGCGTTTACCTTGTGATTGAACTGTGGAGGAAAACTTGTTTCCACAGTATCGTTAGGAAATTCACTGCACAAAGGTAATGAATAAGTCATCGTAAACAAATAACTTTAAAAAAGGGTTCTTCAAAATATAAAAAAGAATAAACTCTTTGTACGCCAGATGTCTCAAGGCTTCATTTCAGATCTGTTGTTAAGTATAAACCATACAACCGCCTGCATAACATCTCAGATTCAACCGAAGTCGGGCGTTCTCTACCCACCAGCTTGCCTACGGACCGAACACCTGAATTTATCCGTTGTTCAGGAAAACCATCATCATTTCTCGACAAGACGATTAAATCTCGCCTCGACATCCTTAAGATAACGCGTAACGTAAAGTTAATGCTTCTTCTCGCAACATAACCCTTTGCTATAGAACCTTCGTGCTTGGCTTTATTTGGACATAATTTTTAGTTTTTCATGTATCTTTCAAATGGATACATCCACCCGTAGTAAACGTGGCCACCTAGAATAGCCTCTTCGGGTAAATGTATAACCAAATGAATCATTATGTCAAAAAATTAGGAGGAAATATTTGCTCTAAATTAATCATAACATCGATCATTTGCTTTTTAGCTTCTCCATGTCCGGTCTGCATCAAATTTCAAGCACAAATCTGCTTAAAGAATAAGCAGAGCTCGATTAATGGGGTTGAAATGTCTTTAGGTAAGTATCGCTGAACTCCATAAGGAAGTAACCGCTGCATCATTATATGACAGTCATGAGATTTTAGGCCCGTTATGTTGTTATCATCAGCGGTCACTTTTTTCTTGAAGTTGGATCCAAACCCATCCGGTAGTCTAACTCCTTTGATGAATTTACAAAAAAGTTTTCTGTTTTCAGTGAGGCTTATCGAACTTCCCATTTCCTTTATCAACGAGCCACAACTCCTTTCGAACACCTAAAGTTTTCAAGTCTTGCCTTGCCTTTAGCGTGTTCTTTGGATTTGTCGCTCATTAACAAGGTATTCAAGACACTCAAGCACGCTCTTTTATGTGCATGACATCGAGATTGTGTTTTAGTAGAAGAACGGGCCAATACTCCAGCCGAGAAGATAGAACGCTTACTCCAATTCAATTCGATTTCTCGATTAGGTTTAGGGTTATTTTTAAAGTATTTGGATGCTTCCTCGAGATACGCTTAAAGACTTTACTAATTTGAATCATTATTTCCTCATGGGTAAAGCTTCTAGGAGGATGTTTCTTTTCGTGTTTACCGTGGAATTCTTATGTTTATTCCTTAGTGGATGCCTTACGCGTAAGAATCTTCTATACCCAACATAAGCGATTTTATGCTTCACATGAAGCGATGGAGTGTCCCGATTACATGTGGGGCATGCATAGTAGCCTTGTCCACTCCACCCGCATAAACTACTCGAAATGGAAAGTCATTGATGGTCCATAAAACCGCCATTTTGAAAAGAGTACCCGAGCGTTTAAAGTCCACTCTCCTATCCATAACTCCTGAGTTCTTTGATCAAAGGTCAGTAGGAAAACATCAATGTCCTTTGTACCGATAGGGCCGTGGATTAACATCGCCAACATTAAAGAAGTCTCTTTCATACACATCCAAGGGACGCTTTCTAGGGTCACAAGAAAACTCGTGTTTCATTATGTCAAAAATTTTCCATGCTTGACCATAACACGGGTGATTCATCTTACCGCTTTCCTTAGATCGTCCAAGAGCATGCCAAGTCATCCACTTTATGATGTGTTTTGTGTTGAACATACGCTGTAGTCTAGGTGTTAACTGAAAGTAACGCAACACCTTGTTGGAAACTTTCTTTCCCTTTGTCTTTAGGTTTTTCTATCTACTCGCGTTGCAGATCGGACAATTATTGAGACTTTTGTTCGCATCTGATCCCCAAAATAAAAAACAATCATTTATACAAGCATGGATCGATTCGTATCCTAACTCGATATCTTTGTATGTCTTCTTGATTTCATAGTATGACGGTGGGAAATTGAATCCTTTACTAGGGGGACATGCCTTTTGCAAAAGAGCTAGAATCTTGTTAAACCCGACGCTAGTTATTTTATGTAAGACCTTGATGTGCGAAAGCTCTGACGTAAAGCTCAATGTAGTCATATCACAACCTGGGTACAACTTTTGGGTGGACCTAGCAAGTAACTCTTCATACTTGTTAGTAATGCTAGGATCATTAGTTTGAGCTGGTTGAGGACATGTTGTTTGATCTGGTTGAGAAACTGTTGTTTGAGATGGTGGAGTTGGGACATTATCTGCAGAAATATCTTGGAAGAATGCATCCATGTCCATGTGTTCAGGTGAAGGTGGTTGTGGTGTGTTGTGTACTACAGGTGGAGGAAGCGGTTCACCGTGATATTTCCAAGTGGTATAATGTGTGTCAAACCCATATTTAGATATGTGTGACTCAAGAGTTTTGGCGCACCAATTTAGTTGAGCGCTACCACAACGAACACATGGGCAATAAATCATTTTTGAGATGGGGTTTAACAATGGCTCACAATGCGCATCGAATGCAAAAAGACCATCTAAAATTCGGGAATTACGGTTGATACTGGTTCAACTCTTATCAATTGTCATGATGTAAAAAAACATATTCAAAAAAATGAATTTATATATATACATACATATGCAAATAAACGCATTCAAACATGAAAAGGCATAATTATGAGTCGCTCGCTTACCTAGTGCAACTATGGAAGGCAATCCTAACCCATTCTTGAATGTTCGTCATATATGAATGCGATAACTTATTTACTAATTGAAAATTCGCAAAGATTTCCTCAACTCCCCAAATATGTGCATTAAAGACATATTCGAGGAGTGAAAGGGAAATATCGTCAATTTCTCTCAAATAGTAAAACAGTTATATGCATCCATATCCTAAACGAGACAAAACATTCAAAAAGCCCCAAACAGACTTTCCAAATTAATTTCTAATAAATTAATTTCGGCGGGTTTTCTATAGGATGATTAACTTCGGACGAGGAATTTCCAAAATTAATCACAAAAATCCTAAAAACAGTAACACAAGTTTAACGATCACAATATTACTAACCAAACGGCATATTCACAATATCGTACTAAACATACAAAATCCGATAACTTTTTAATTCATCAATATTTTTTCCGATATCACATATCATTTCATTTTAACACGGTCACTTTAAGTATTATAACTAACAATTAATAACATATTGGTATATGTGAAAACATATACCTTTTCTTGATCAAAACCGGACCAAAAAGACCAAAAACTAACCCCTTAAGCCATAAATATTTGTGTTTTTGTGTTTATGTATGCTAGTAATTGGATATTGCAAATGGACAAAAAGAAGACAAATGGACAAAAACGAGACGAGAATGGAAGGAGCAATAAGTTACGGTCTAATGATAATTTTATTTGGAGCATCGAGGCAAGAAAGAAAATTTAAAGCACTAAACTAAGAATTAATTAATTAAGAAGAAAAAAAATGAAGAAAAAGAAGTTAAAATGGATGCCAGTTAAAACGAGCTTAAATGGAAATTAAATGCAACATTGAACACAAAAGACTCTGGTCTAGTGGTGGGACATGTTTACGTTGTGCCAGCAGGTCGGCTCTAAACCTACTAATGACATATTTATTTTTTGTGTCAAACGCTGTCCATTGCAGCCATCCAACTGAAGCCCACGATCAGCCCAATCTGTCTTCGTGGCCCAGTCCAAGCTCCTGCGTCCAAGCAAGCCCAAGACTGTTATCCAATTGAAGCCCAGCGAACAAGATCATCCAACCAAGGCCCAATGAAATCCCAACCAATCACAAGTGAAATCAACAATCTGCTATGCTTCTTCGTATAAATATAAACTTGGGGACCAAGTTTTTGATAGGATATTTTTGTGCCAAGGCTTAATAGTTTAGGGGCCATTATGAAAATTTGTAAAACCCTAGTAGGGGCCAAAGTGTAACTAGTGGGTCTATATAAACCCACCTCCTCACCTCATTTTATTATCTTTATTTGTATTTTGTACCCAAACTCTTGTATTTTATTTTTATGCTCTTTAGTTTTATAAAAGTTTTATTTATTTCTTGCATCTCTATATTCTTCTCATATCTTAATCCTTTTTATTTCATTTTATTTTTATAAAACTTTTGATAAAAATATGCCATGAAGAGTTGAGTTATAGTAAGATTGTGTGAGTGTATTTTATACGCCCGCCACACGCCAACATATCATATTTATATTTTTATAAAAGTTTAGTTTTTATTGTTTATTTTATTAAAGTTTACGCTTATTGTTTTATTTAGCTTAAAAATAGTAAAAAGTCTCTAAAAATCTTGTCTTTTTTACAAAAATCCAAAAATATATTTTATTTTCGCCATAAAATTTTCAGATTTTTCTGAGTTGTTTTAGTATTTTTAAAAATCAAAAACTGTTTCTGTCCTTTTCTCTAAAAACTGTTTCAATTTTATTTTTAAAAATAGTAAAACGTAAAAAATATTTTTATATTTTCTGGTAGCTTTTCATAGTTTTCTTAAGATAGTGTGAATTTTTCATATTTTTTGAACTAGTTTACTATTTATTTTGATTTATTTGCTATTTTAAACATTAAAATCGAAAAAAAATACTTATTTAATTTCGAAAATTCTAAAACTTTTTCTGTGAGTTTATATCACTTTTATTATGTTTCTAAAAAACATTTGGAATTTTCGGAGTTCATTTAATATTTTTCCTTGATTTATTTCCTTTCCTTTAAAAAAAAAAAAAAAAATCTTATATTTTAAATCTTTACCTTAATAACCAAATTAGTTTTTTGTGGAAACATATCTCCTTGAGAGAGTTTGGTGGTTAAGATTTGATTTATTAAGATTAGTCTATCTATTATTTTAGCTTTTTATTATAAAAATCTTATATTTATATATTTGTGCTAACCCTTAAAGTTTGTATCTTTTTGTGTTTATCATCATCTCTACCGCTAAGGCCGGAGCTTAAGGATCGTTAAGCATTTTTAATACATAAAGTTTGAAACTTTAGTAATTTTTAAGCTTGTTGGTGAATAAAGTTTTAAACTTTACTTACTAATTAGTGGATAAGATTAATAAAGTTGTAAACTTTTGTGTTAATTTATGCTTATTTGATCGGGTGGTTTTATTCTCCTCGCTTTGTCACCCGGTTCTACTTTCTTTACTTTTTGAATCTTTACTAGTTATTAATTGTAGTATAGTAGTTATGTTTACTTTTCTTGAATTAATTGCTATGTGTTGGTTTGCTATGCTTAGTGAGTAGACTTTTTATATACTTATTGAGTAGATTATTCCGTGAATTAAGTGTGGTTTTACAAAAGTTAGAAAATATATTGGTTAGTAATTTTAAGTTACTTAGATTGAAATTTTGGTTGTTGAAGAGGGCAAAAGCCGTGAAAATAATTGGGTTTTAATCTAGATATTGATATCTCTTTATGAAAAATTATTGTGACAAAATAATTATTTGTAAAAGATATTAATTCATCAATAAAGGACTTAATTAAAATAATAAACCACACTTAAGGATCTTGATAATTTGCTTAACAAGTATATCTTTTCATCATATATTTCTTATTCGCTTGCTTAGCATAATTTAGTTCGTTATTTTTAGTTGTTATCATTTATCGTTAACTTTAGTTTATTTACTTTCTACTAGTTTTATTATTGTTTTTGCTTTAACTATTATCATTTTAATCTAAAACCCATAAATTTATATGTTTTTAGTTTAATTTGTATAATTGCTTATTTGTGTTTAGCTTTCTTGTTTTACATGCTTAATTGTTTCTTTCTTATTAAGTTCCAAAACCCAAAATATTTATATCCTATTCAAATCACTCTACCCTTAAACAACGAATCGATTTTCCATTTCACCCTCGTTGGGGGAACGACCCGAGAGTATCCGTACTTCCGGTAAATTATATGTACTAAAAACGACAAGATCACATATCACATATCATTTTAACACGGTCACATATCATTTTTTTCGATATCACATATCACATATATTTTTTCTTATATCACATATCACTTGAATTAAAGTATATACCTATTTCAAAAAATACGAAGAGAAGAAAAGAGAGAGAAAAAGAGGTGGTCGCCGACCTGCCCGACACCTGTCCCGGCTGGACCCCGACGGCCCCTGGCCGTCCCAAACACTACACATAAAACCATAGTTAAACAAACCATTGTCGCCCCAAAACACATTATCGCCCCAAACTTACATTAACCAAATTAATTAATAAAACTTTTAACGCATTTACATTGTCGCCCCAAAACACATTAACAAAATAAAAAGGTCAAGAACCTACACGTGCGGGGCTACTAATGCGGCAAAGGGTTCGTGGAGGTGGAGTCAGCCGCAAGGCGGTGGTTCACTTGGTGAGCTGCACGCGTGGACCATCTAACCAACACAAACACAACATAAAACCATAGTTAAACAAACCATAATTAAAGAAATTAAATTAACAAACAAAATTTAAAAAAAAATACCTTTAAACAAAACAAAATAACAAAAATTATACAAATTGTGCACAGTGGTGCGTGTGTAATTGATGGTTACTAGTGATAGTAGTGTTGTGGTGGTGTTGAATTGAAGAAAATAACGTTTTTTTTCGAAAGTGGATTTTTATGGTGTTTAACGAAAGCGCTTTTTTTATTTTTTAAGTGATGAAAGAAGAAGATAGAGATCACGGTGTAAATTATTGATGTAAAAGGATCATTAAAAAGGGACTACATAGTCGCACCTTTTGTTTTTTTTTGCTAAATATTTGTGGTTTGATTTTTCTGAAAAATTTTGGTGAAATAAAAGGTACAACATATGTCGTGCCTTTTTGTTTTTTTTTCCTTTATCTTATGTATATTAAAATTCTCGGTGAAATAAAATGTACGCATATATGTCGTGCCTTTTTGTTTTTGTTTTTTTCCTTTATCTTATGTATATTAAAATGTGTTTAAATTATTTAATTAATACTAAATAAGTTAAATTTGTTATAAAAATTTTAAATAATTTAAAAATAAATTAAATTAGTTATAAAAAATTTAAATAATTTAAATTAGTTATAAAAAATTTAAATAATTTAAAAATAATTTAAATTAGTTATAAAAAATTTAAATCATTTAAATTAGTTATAAAATATTTAAATAGATTAAAAATGATTTGAAATTAATTATAAATTGTTTATATTAATTAAAAATGATGTTAAACGAACGAGTCTAGGTGATATTGTTATACATGATCTTAAACTAACGAAGTCTAGGTGATATCGCTATACATGACATGTTAAAACGGATGAATCGAGATAGTATCGCGGATATATGAAATGTTAAATGAACGAGTCAAGATGATATCGTTATACATGAGATGTTAGACGAATGATTCTAAATGACATCGTTAAACTAACGAAGTCTATGTGATATCTATACATGATATGTTAAACGAACGAGTCGATGATATCGCTATACATGATGTTAAACTAACGAAGTCGAGGTGATATCGTTATACATGACATGTTAAAACGGATGAATCGAGATAGTATCGTGATACATGAAATGTTAAACGAACGAGTCGAGATCTTCCCGTTATACATGATATGTTAAACGAACGAGTCAAGATGATATCGTTATACATGAGATGTTAGACGAATGATTCTAAATAACATCGTTATATATGATATGTTAAACTAACGAGTCGAGGTGATATTGTTATATATGATATGTTAAACTAACGAGTCGATGTGATATCGTTATACATGATATGTTAAACTAACAAGTCGAGGTGATATCGTTATACATGATGTTAAACGAACGAGTTGAGGTGATATCGTTATACATGACATGTTAAAACGGATGAATCAAGATAGTATCGCGGATACATGAAATGTTAAACTAACAAGTCGAGATCTTCCCGCTATACATGATATGTTAAACGAACGAGTCAAGATGATATCGTTATACATGAGATGTTAGACGAATGATTCTAAATAACATCGTTATATATGATATGTTAAACTAACGAGTCGAGGTGATATTGTTATATATGATATGTTAAACTAACGAGTCGAGGTGATATCGTTATACATGATATGTTAAACTAACAAGTCGAGGTGATATCATCAAAACTGGTTAGTCTATAACTCTTTATCTCATCAAAACATCCAACCAAAATAATGGCGCCAAAACTTCCCACCCAAAATATCGGCGCCAAAACTTCCCACCAAAAGCTACTAGATCGCTTCTATATATCACATAAAAAAACTTGAGATCTTATCCCACCAAAAGCTACCAGATCTTTCCTCAAAACCACTCAACCTCACAACCTCTTATCTTCACACAAATTTCAAAACCTGAGATGGAGCCATTTAATCCTTTTATGTGTTCTTGTGGAGCAGGAAATATAAGATTAAGAACATCACATAGAGAAAATTCATCTTGACGGTAATATTATGCATGTCCTCTGTCGAAGGTGAACAATCATACATTTCTTATTTATGTAAATATACAAATAATTGGGTTGTATTCTCTTATAATTTTCTTATTATGTTACGCCTAAAAGAAGATAATGGGTGCGGATATTTTATATGGAAGAGTGAATTTGACGAGTACTTAAGAATAATCTCTTCTGGTTCAACATCTCAAGGTTCTGGATCTGCATCAACAGAGTGCTCAAGCTGTGAATCCAAAGATCTTAGGATAAACATGCTGAAATCACAAAAACAGGTGCTAGAGACAAGAGTAAGGATGCTTGAGGCAAGACTTGAAATGGCAAGGATTCCTGACGACCACAACCACGCATGTCGGCCGGATGCAATTCGCGTGAGTGTTAGGTGACATGGAAAATCTTCGTATGTAGTAGTGTTGTTGTTGTTGTTGTTGTTGTTGTTGTTGCTGCTGCTGTTGGTGTTGTTGTTGTTGTTGTTGTTGAATATGGTTCTTATAAGAACTCATTTTTAATGAAGTTCTTAATGAATATGGTTCTTATAAATGGGCAATGTTTGTTATGGTCTATGTCGTGTTTCGCTTTGTTTGTCGAAGTTGTTTCTGCTTTTTCTTGTCGAAAGTTGTTTCGCTTGCTTGTTCATGAAGTTGTTTCGCTTGAGTTGTTTAAGCACTCTTTCACATAAAATATCCACATCATGATCTTTTACTCTTCTACATTAAATATTTTTTAATTCTATAAATGTATTTAATTTTAAATTAAAGTATTTAATTATAAATATAAACTATTTAATTTTAATTTTATATTAAATAAAAGTATTTAAATTAAATAATTTTTTTAAAATTAAATAATTTAATTAAAAACCTGTTTATAAAGTTTTTATATATATATATATATATATATATATATATATATATATATATATATAAATATATATATATATAGGACTAATGTCGCCCCAAAGTGTTTAGGATAAAAAAAGCATGGATGTATCTATTTTCGAGTAGTCATTTAAAAAGATTTTAAATTATAAAAACTAAATAATATAAAAAGACGCACATTGTCGCGCCAATTTGAGTTGTGCCAAAATATTTATGTTGATCAGTTTTGTTGAAAACGTGTGGGTCCTACCTTCATTTTGGGACTACAATGTCGACCCAAATTATATGGGCGCCCCAAACTCACATTTTGGTCTAGTGTTGTCTTCTTCGAAAAAGTGGTAATTTGGTCATTTCACACCGATAAGGACCAAAAATGCAACATAAACTTTAAAATGAGGACTATCGCTGCACTTTTAAAGTTTTGATGACCAAACCTGCAATTTGGCCAAACCACAAGGACCAAAAATGCAATTAGGGCTGAAGGCTTCTCAAAAAGAGGGACTAGTTTTGTAATATAAAAGGCTATATCGATCATCAGCCTAATCAACTCTCTCAGTCTCTCTTGATCTTGATCATCTGTTGATCTTGTCCGAGTATTTTTTTTAATCATTTGTGTATTGTGATGAGTGTTGTCTCATTGATCAACACTCAAACCCTGGTTTACATTTCACATAATCAAAGTTGTAATCTTGTGGACTGATTCATTAATAAAACCTGTGGTTGTTTTTGTGTTTATTGATGTTTCAAGTACCATCTTACATAAAATTGCCGCAGCAATGAATTCTTGACACACAAATTTAGTCAATCAGTTACGAGCCGCTAATGTTAACACTATTAAGATCCAACGATTTATCCCCGCCAGTTTCACGATGACTAAGAGGACAAAGAAGACGACGGAAGTGAGTAGGGATGTGTTGCGAGCATTGTACTATTTTTATTTGAACTTGTTCGTATATGTATTGTGATGAGGATCTATTTCTTTTGTTGAACAGTGAACTTTGAATTGAGATTAGTGCGTCTTAGTAATAATCGCTAAAAGTATTTATAATCTAAATTGTACTTTTACGAATAAATTATTTTAAGCATAATGTCGTCGTTACAACGGATGGTGCATCATTGCTAAACCTATTTCTATTGTCGCAAAAGACTTCGTGATAATGAGCTTGTTGCACAAGCCTTTTGTGACGACATGTCATCGCACTAAACATCAATCAAGTAATAAGTGGTGATGTTAAAACAGACATAAAAAGATGTGTGTAAGGTTATCAATGGTGTAAGTGAACTACAAACTATGAATGTTTAACCATGCGTCTATCTTCATATATTGGCTCGAAATTACTCATATATTATGACGAGAACGCATTTTATTGTATTTCATTACATAGTTACAAACTTCATACAATACAAATTACAACACAATACATAATAAACAAACATGACATTATGTTAAACGCTATATCATGACACGACAAGCTTATATAAAAGCAATACATTACATAAAAATAAGCTTATGACAAACAAACACACATAATTCATATATTATGACGTGCCCATCATATACGGATCGTCGACAAGCTCAAGGATGACTAGCTAGTGGTAACTTGACCAACGAGTATTCCTTCATCGCATCCAAGGATGATCCTATTTACGTAAGAATAATTATTAGTTTTGAACTATTGAATCAGGTAAATCAAATGTGCAATGTGGTTAAAATACAAGGGACTTACTCGGATGAGTCTTTAATAAACACGATGGTCCAAATACGACCAAGTTCAGAGGTAAACACATGGTCTAGTTTGTGAGTCTCGGCATTCCAAATGCACATCGTATTGTCTTCAGATCCCATAATGATAAAACTCACATCGAATTTCACATATTGGATTGATGTAACATTATTTGTGTGGCCTTCAAGAGTTTGAACACAAGTCATAGTATCATAGTCCCAAACCTAATGCCACAAAAAGTTAGTTTAGTTTTGTAAATCTATGAGCATATAACATTTATTAGAAGTCTATGATATTTAAATATACCTTAGCAAGATAATCGCTCGACCCGTGATGAAGTACAATTTTTCTTCAATGTAACAAAATTCAACATTGTTCAAGCCTTTCTCGTGAGCGTTGATCGACAAACGTGGAACCAAAGATTCAAGATCCCAAAACTGAAAGACAATTATATACAAGGTTTAGAGTCATGTTTGTGTTTAGTTGCATACACATGTATGCAAATATACAATATCGTAGGGTTGTCTAAAGTAGTACCTTAATGGTAGAATCGAGTGATACACTAGCAAACGCATTGGTGTCCCTTGGATTAAATGCTACTTGCATGACATAATGTTCGTGTCCTTCAAATGTCTTGGTGCATTCCCAACCGTTTTCCCAATCCCATAACTTTATAGTTTTGTCATCGGATGCAGAAAGTACATATGGAAGAGATGGATGCACGGCAAAAGACCTAAGGAAGTCACAGGTGCCTTCAATTCTACAACACATTCCATGGTGTTGTAGTTGTACACACGGATAAAACCATCATCGGCTCCACAAACAATCCATTCCTTGTTCGCTATAAACTTCGCAGCTCGAACTATGGAACATATAATACAGATCAACATATAAAACAAATTGCACCATATAAAAATCTTTACATAGTTCATTACATGTACTAACGGCTACCGTAAAAAAAACATCGCATACCAGGTGATTTGGCGACGAAAAGACTTCTACGGTTACCGTTAGAAGATGACAATTATAAGTTCGCATATATGCTTTAAAACTATCAAATGTTGGATTATCATAACTTACTTGAGAGCGATAATTCCAGATATTAACATTTCCCGAATACAAACCAACCAAGACCCTTTACAAAACGTTAGAACTTATATCAAAACTCGTTACAAATTCAATAACAAAAATGTTCTAAATTAAGAGTAAAATTCTTTACCATGGTTCTGGGATGCAAGTCGAAAGTGATTTAACTCTCTGATTTTTGGTCTAATGTTTTTCGAATCAAAACAAAACGTGTTACTAACACGATTGTTAACCCGCACTTTTATATATACATGGGCCTAGCCCATCTACTAGAATATTCTGATGTATCTTTTATATATGTACATTGTATTGTATCAATCAAGCAATCAATCAAATAAACAATACCGAGTATCATGGTATCGCCCAATTAATTCGATCCTTATCCCTTCACAAACCCTTAATCGACCGATCAATTCAATTACCACCATCCCCAAACCATCATCGTATTCTCTTTTATGTATTGGTGATTCGAGCTAGGTCTCACTCCATACATCTATTGCTTATGTTACTTGTGCATGTTCAGTCACGTGTATTATCATTATTATTAGTCTTTTGGTCACCTACCGCTCACGCTATAACTCTTCCTTACACACCTAATTGCTATCCCATATAAACCCTAAAACTCCCTACTAACTTCTCGAATCATATCCACATCATCCAAATCAATCATATCTCAACATGACAGGCCCTAATGAACCTCCCGTTGTCTCCTCTCTGATAAGCTTCAGCTACTCATCATCACCTCCACACTGCGGTTCCTCCAAACTTGAGTTTGAAGATTGGAACTATGCATCATGGCAATTTTCTTTGAACGCTTATGTGACACATATGATGTATCCAAGTTCATCCATGGAACAACCACTAGCACACCCACCCTCTCACACCAAGAACAAAAGGTTGATAAAATCATTCTCTTGGATTTTCGACCCTATCCGATTCTCTACAACGACGTTGGTTAATGCACGCCAAAATCGTCTCGATAGCTTGGGACTTTATTAGTGATCTCGTAAAAGATAACAAACGGTCAAGAACCTCGGCATTGAAGACGGAATTACGTTCCATCAAGCTTGGGACGTTGACAATGGAGGCTTATTTTCATAAAATCGAGTCAATCTTGACAATATCGATAGTCTTGGTCTCCCCGCTTCGGATGAAGATGCGGTTCATTATGCTCTTGATGGCCTCCCGGATACATACAATCAAGTGTCTGGATACATGCATTACAAAGACACATTTTCGACTTCAAGACCGCATTTATGCTAGTGGATCGAGGAAATGCGACTCAAATCCAAGCCTCTTACATTGCCCGTGGACTCGTCCTCATCTTCTCCCGTGGTTCTCTTGACCGACAAAGGTAATAACCGCCACCCTTCTAATCCTCAAGTCAAATCAAGAAATCCTGCATTAATTTTGCTAGAGGCTCATGTCAGATGTAGGGTGTAAGTTTGTTCATGACCCTAGTCACAAGTCCATCACGAAGTGGAACAACCCTCCACGTAAGATACTATTATGCGAGTATTAAGCAAGTTGGGAATTACTAGCCACTCCCCACAACAACAACCTGTTAATACTCGATCTTTACATAGCCATCTGACCTTCTACCGCCTAACCACTTCACTCTTCACCCACAATATTATCCTAGCCCAATTAATTACCGGTTTCGACCAACCTACGCCCCACTGTGCTTTGGCCCAAGTCCTCATATCAATCAAGCCCACCTTATACCGCCCACCCCAACAAAGTTATAACTATGTTCAGCCCCAACACCGACCGCCCCATGCACCTCGCTCCACAAATACCCAACAACGCCCCACACCTATCGCCAAACACAACCTAGTCCGACCAACCCGCCCACCTCGCCAATGCTATCGTTTCATCGATTCACCAGTGGACAACCAACACTTTTACCGCGATGCCTTTAGTATCGAACTTCCATGATCCGCCCAATCGACGCATGGAATATGGACACAAAAGAGTCTTCATCTTAACTCTTCCACTCATTGTCTTAGTGATGTTTTTAATATGTGTAGGTATCCGTCCGTCTCGGTTGGTGACGGGCACTCCATTCGCCATCAATACGGTCATAGCATTTTGCCAACCCCGCCGACCCCTTCACTTAAATAATGTTCTTATCACCCCTCATATTGTCAAAAATTTAATTTCGCTCGGCCAATTTGTTCGCGATAATAATCAAACCGTCAATTTGATCCTTTTGGTTTTTCTCAAGCATGATTTCATGACGCCGCGGTGCTTCTCCGATGTGATAGCACCGGGATCTTTATCCAAAGAATGTTCTCGCCTCCCCGCTCCTCGCTCTTCTTGTTAGTCAACAAACGTGGCACCACGCTCTTGGACATCCGTGAGCGTAAGTGTTACGTGCCTTGTTTCCACGCATTTCATTTCATGTAATAAGGAAAAGTCTCCGTGCTTTGCCATGCTTCAACTTGGCAAACACGCCGACTTCCGCTTGCTAGCTCAAATATCGTAGTTAATGCTTGTTTTGACATTATCCACTTGATGTGTGGACTTCACCAATTCCGAAGTCTTCAGCTTCAAATATTATGTATTGTTTTTGATCATTACTCTCATTTTGTTTGGGTTTATCCGCTGATTAACAAATCGATGTATTGTCTAAATTTATGATATTTCGTAATTATGTTCACACTCAATTCTCAGAAATCCGTCTTTTCAAGTGTGATCATGGCTGAGTTTGACAACCATAACCGTGATAAACTTTTTGTCGATAACAGATTCAGCCGATTCTCTTGCCCAAAACCTCTCAACAAAATGGCAAGTCCGAACGGATGGTTCGCACAATCAACAATCTTATTCTGACTTTGCTTTTCAAGCTAACCTTCCACCAACATTCTGGGTTGAGGCCCTTAATATGGCCGTTCACTTACTAAATATCCCACCCTCAACCGCTATTTCCAATGACATCCCTTATACCTGCACTATTTGGACGCTAACTCGACATGCCTCTTCAATCTCTTTTGGTTGCTTATGTTACCTCACCTGGATTCACACCACAAACTTGAACCACGCTACCACACCCTCCATCTTTGGGACACGCCCAAATCACCATGTTATCGGCTGTCTCACTTAAACACCAACAAAATTATACTTTCTCGTCATGTAACCTTTGATGAAACCGTTTTTCCATATGGTACGCCTAAACCCACAAAGAACACCACACTACAACTTCGGATGATTCTCCCGATATAAATCCACCACATTTTCCATCACCCATCGTGGCTTCAACCCACAAATGAACCATTTACACCACCCCAAATGAACAACCCCAGACCCACCTTCACCACCACCCACCCTCCCTACACCACCTACAATCATTCCCTGACCTCCACAAAATCCAAACCCCGTGGTCAACTCACTCCATGGTTACACGATTCCGTTGGGACAAATCGCCCCGTTGTTCGCCTCTAATATGCTTGTATCTTCCATTTCCCTCTCCCTAAGTCATATCGCCGTGCTTTAATGATCCAAATTGGCATAATTCTATGAGAGATGAATACCATGCACTTATTAAAAATGGAACTTGGACCCCGGTTCCTCGCCTCGCCGACACTAACATTATACTGTGCATGTGGCTCTTTCGTCACAAGTATTTGGCTGATGGCACTCTTAGTCGCTACAAGGCCCGTCTTGTGGCAAATGGTAGTAATCAATTGGAAGGGGTTGATGTAGATGAGACCTTTAGTCCGGTGGTTAAACCGGGTACTATTCGGACTGCTCGAAGTTTAGTCAAGCCGTGAATGGCCAATACACCAATTGATGTCAAGAATGCTTTCTTACATGGTGATTTATCTCGAGACGCTTTACATGCATCACCTCCGTGTTTTCGAGATTGCACCCCGATTATGTTTGTCTTACAATAAGCTCATTATATGGGCTCAAACAGCACCTAGAGCTTGGTTTCACGGCTTTGCTTCTTACATCACACGATTGGTTTCTATCATAGTCGCTGTGACTCATCTTTATTTATCTACCAACAGGGACCGGATATCTGCGATCTCTTACTATATGTTGATGATATCATTCTCACCGCGATCTTCTCGAAGTCTTTATTGCGGCCTTATACGCCTCTACATCGAGTTCTCCATGACGATCTTGGTCCTCTAAACTACTTTCGGGTATTTCAATACTCGAGATCCTTCCTCGACTATTTTTATCCCGTAAGAAATATGCTATGGAGGTTTTGGAGAAAGCTCACATGCTTGCTTGTAACCCTTGTCGGACTCCGTGGATACCGAGTCCAAACTAGTGAATGATGGTGATCCAAAGATTCGACCTAACTTTCTATCGGCCTATGCGGGTTCGCTACAAGATCTCACATTTACTGCACTGATATTCTTATGCGTTCACAGGTTTGTCTTCATATGCATGATCCTCGAAAGCCTCATTTCTCTGCCTCAAAAGGATCTATCGCGGTACATTGTGGTACTCCGATTATGGTCTTCGCTATATTCCTCATCTACTACCAACTTGATTGCTTATTCAGATGCCGATCAATGGTTGTCCCACTACTCGGCGCTCCACTTCTGGCTATTGTGTTTTTCTTGGCAACAACTTGCTCTCCGTCCTCTAAGCGCCGCCTCACGCTGCTCCAAAGGCAGAGGTCAATATCGGGTTGCCAATGCCGCTCGGAGACATGTTGGTTACGTGAACTTACTGTGAGCTTCATACTCCATTATCATCCGCTACACTTGTTTATCGTGATAATGTTAGTGCCGTTTACCTATCTTGTAATCCCGTCAAAGATCGTAACAAGCACATCGAGATTGATATCCACTTTGTTCGAGACTTAGTTGCCATCGGGTCGATTCGGTTCTACATGTTCCTTCACGCTATCAATATGCGCATTTTACGAAGGACTACCTTCCGCTTTATTTGAGGAATTCGCCCGACCGCTCATGTCCTCCGCCGACCGCTGAGTGTTAACCCGTACTTTGTATATACATGGGCCTAGCCCATCTACTAGAATATTCTGATGTATCTTTTATATATGTACATTGTATTGTATCAATCAAGCAATCAATCAAATAAACAATACCGAGTATCAAGTATTAATTATAAGTTATGTTAACATCAAAATGTAAATGAATTATACATTACCTTGATCTCAAATGTGGAACTCTATTTAACAAAAAGTAGATTGCATCCCCAACAAAAAGAAACAATATACTTGTTATTAACAATTCAAAAAAAAAACAATTAAATAAAAACAACAAAAACAAATATGCGTGTCTATAACAAAAGTAACAAAATTAAGTATGAGCATTCTTTGAGATCAAGATCAAGAAATTGTTGTTAAAACACATCGACTCGTGAACACATACGAAGTTCAGTAATAGACTCTTCAAGCCTTGACTCATTCTAACGACTCAAACTGTGCTAGCGATTTAAATCTAACGGTATCGTCTAAGGTAAAAGAAAAAAAAAATACTCCTGTTTTGAACTAACCGAACACAAAACTAAACCGGGTGGGTGTTAGACCGGACTAGATTGAGAACTGATTTTCCTTTCAGCTAGAATTGGAGTCAAGAACCGATTGAGTGAGCTATTTTTAAAAAACTCTTTTATTTATATGTATATACTAGTAATAAAAATATTTAAAAGAGAAAGCTAACCATTTTTTCTTGAAAGAATGATGTAAGAAGATGAATAACGAGAGATTTTTATTGGTGGTGATGGATATATTAAGGTGTTATCAACTATTTTGCATGCTCACAGTCAAATTTGACCCATGTTGTCACCCGATACCTTTATAACCGTTGATCATGAAAATTGATAACTTTCAAGGGCTAGGATTATTTTAAAATCATAAGCAAATTAGAATAAGGTTAGTTCACGGAAGCTTATGACGAAATATTCAACAATCAACATGCCTTGTTCGATGTATGTTGCATGAGTATTGTCAATGATTGTGATTGAATTTATACAACTTTATCCCAGAGTTATGTTCCCGTGACTTGAGTCGTGTATAAACCTGCAAGTATTACCCCAATGATAGAACCCACGAGTGAAATTATGACACACTTGTGGTTCAAAGTTACGAGAGTTAGTTCTTGTGTCTTGCCCTCGATTAGAGTTACGAGAGTCTTGCCCCCCGATTAGAGTTGGTCTCAGCAACGAGAACTTGAGGTGCCGAGGAAGAGGTGTTCGAGGACAAAGGTTGAGGTTTTGAATTTAGCCTCATCTCCGCGGTGGTGACCATAGAGCGCATGGTTTCAAGGTCGGGAAAAGGGTCCTTGTGAGCTATTATGGTGGCAAGGGTTGCAAATTTCTCACTGAGCCCGTTGATACCATATATGACAATGTCATCATCGGACATAGATGAACCAAGATTACTTAAAAGAGTAAAAATAGATTCTATTTTACTTAAAATAAATATCGGCACTAAGATCACCCATTTGAATGATACGTAACTCACCTTTTAAAGCAATAGTTTGTGTACGTTTGTTGTCGAGAAAATTTTTCTCAAGGGTCCCAATCATCCTTAGTCGTGGGAGAGCAAGCCGCCTTGGATGCTGTAAACGGAAATAATCGCTCTGCGCCTCAATTTTGTGGCCTCAAAATTTGTCCCGTTAATAATTATATGCATGTGTAGACATATTTTTCACGAAAAAAAAAGTATTTAGATAGAAAAATATCTTAAATGAGTAATATGTTAGAACGTGTAGATAACTAATTGCATTATATTTTTACAAACGATGACAGTTTATATATAATATTTCTTAACAAAATGCCTCATTATATAATTCTCAGCATGCGCCTTCAAAAATTTCGCCGATTCATGGGACGGCCCTGCGTGAGAGGGTTTGCTTTGATTGGTCTACCTTGAAGAGTGGGAGCAAGGGTTAAGAATATCATGAGTTAACGATGGAATCGGCGGTTAGCCATTCATTTGTTGGTGGAGGGGATATAAAAGAGCTTGCATGATCACCTTGGATGTACTTTAGGACACCAAAGTTGTTGCAGTGGATTTTGAAAAAATTGCACCAAGACGACTAATTTAACTCATATATGTCAAGTTTAACAGGGACTAGGTTATTGTTGTTGTGAATGGCATAGAGTTTTTCAATGAATGTGACGGTAGGAGGTTGATCACCGTTGGTCACTATGATGGTGATGGAGCAAAGCAAAGGCGCCGGAAGAAAAGGGTGAGGGGAGAAGAGGCGATGAGGATTAGTGGTTAGATATTTTAGGAGAGGGTACGGTCACGATGAGTAGCGATTCGGTGCAAAGTAAAAAATAAAAGTCTATTCACAATGCATGTTGGCCCACCACATTTCTCCCTCCATTTTACGTAGTATTAGATTTTCACAAAGGGTATTCTCATTTAACCCCTTTTTTAATTCCACCTCAAACTTCAAAATCAAATAACTTTTAAACGATAAACTTTTACAAAAAACTGATTTCACTATAATTTTTAAAATTTAATCCTTTTTAATTTGGTATGCATTTTGATATATGAATCGAAACTTTTTTTTTTACTTTTTAAGTCGTGTTGATTTTCTTGAAATTTTCTGATTTTCGCTCTAATTTTATTTAGTTTAAAAGCCGAATTATGAAAAATTTAAAGCAACTAAAATTGTAGCTTTTGGCCACTTTTACCCAGAAATTTGAATTACTCAAATCCGATATAATATGAGTGAGATATCGCACGTTAAAGATGGCGTCTTAGTCATATTTAGTGACACGTTTGATAAAATGCCTAAAAGAGATTTTTCTTATAAAAATACATTTAAATGCACTTATTGGTGTACCACAATACATCTTTTGTTATTTTTAGTTTTTTTAAACTGATGAACAAAAACTAATTGATGAACAAATTAACTGATGAACATTGTGACCATAAGTGATGAACATTGTGATTTTTTAGCATCGATGAACATTATAATTTTTGTTATTGATGAATAACATTTTTATTGATGAACAAATGAGCACTTTTTTATTGATGAACAACACTTTTACCGATTAACAAAACTTTCTATTAATAAACAAAGCGTTTGATAAAATGCCTAAAAGAGATTTTTCTTATAAAAGTACATTTAAATGCAATAATTGGTGTACCACAATACATCTTTTGTTATTTTTAGCTTTTTATTAATCGATGAAACGTATCAATCGATGAACAATAACCAAATCGATGAACAATGTGACCATAATCGATGAACATTTCATGAACAAGATTAATCGATGAACAACACTAACCGATGAACAATACTATACATCGGCTTGTATTGTTCATCGCTGATAAACTAATGAATAATGTGACCATAATCGATGAACATATCGATGAACAGGATCAATCGATGAATAGTTATTATTGTTCATCTAATTATCATTAGTGATGCATCCGTGACAAACCGATGAACAACACTAACCGATAAAAATAATAACCGATGAACAATAATGATGAACAAAACGCATAATTTTTGAAAAAATAACTTTTAAAAAAATCACTTTTTGAATCTTACATTAATAACATGATTAATGATGCGTTGTGGTAGAAAAATTAGAGCATTTAATGCAATTTTAACACAAAAAATCTAAGCTAGACATTTCATAAAACACCTCAAGAACAAATATGACTAAATTATCATCTTTAACGCATTTATATCTCACTCATTTCATATCGGATTTGAGTGATTCAAAAACCTGTGTAAAGAGTGAACGGAAATCTATAACTTTCATGTTTTACGTTTTTCACGATTCGAATTTTTCGAGGGTAAAAAATAGGGGCAAAAATGCTCAAAAATCAAGAAAATAAATACCCATTTGATATGCAAAAAAAAAGTTTCGAAATTTCTAACAAAAGTTATACCAAATTAAAGAGGATTAAATTTTATAAATTATGGTGAAATCGATTTTTTCTAAAAGTTTGTCATTTGTGAGCATATGCCAAGCTCGAGGATGAAAAGAAAAAATAGATCAAATCACCAAATTACCCCTTTGACCAAAAAATAAAAAAAAAAATGAATGTATTTGACTAAATCTAATCTAACGGCTATAATTACTTTTTCGAATTTTCAATTTGTGATCACTTTTTATTTGATCCATAACCTTATGCGGATACCATGTAAACTATATATTGATTGATTGATAAATGATTACAATAGAGTGTATAAATAATGTGCTAATGGGCTAATAATATAAATACAAGCCAAGACTAATTACTATCGGGATTTAGACCCATAATGATCCGCTAACATAAAATCGCCTTGCAATGAATTCTCGATACACACATTTAGTCAATCAGTTACGAGTTGCTAACATTAACATTATTGCTTCCTTCGATTGGCCAGTTTCGAATGACGAAGAGGATGAAAAAGACGATTTAAAGTGAGTAGGGATGTGGTGAACATTGTACTATTTTCTTTGAACTTGTTTGTATTTGTATTATGACGAGGATCTATTTCTTTTGGTTAAAAGGTTTTACCCTCGTAAATAATGTTGTATTTTTATGAATAAAAATCTTTAGCCATTATGTCGTTGCTACATGATAGGTGCTTTTGTATACACATTTATCACGCTTAACTTACGATAAATGCACCTATTTTACCTCGTGATTACTACTTTAAAGAGGTTTTATGTGTTTAACAGGTTTGAACAAATATGGGCTAAAACAATCAAAATAAGAACATGGGCCAAGAACAAAAACACGAAACTAAAAGAAAGATCGACAACTTTCGTGTTTTGGCCAAGTCCCGATTCTCAACGACGCTACTTAAAAGTTGTCAAAGATTACTGCAGATTTCGGGAATATTTCTAAAGAGAATTAAAGCTAGTATCCTTACTCCTACTTCCCACCAAAAC
This sequence comes from Chrysanthemum makinoi, assembly GCA_910596185.1. Classification (NCBI taxonomy): domain Eukaryota; kingdom Viridiplantae; phylum Streptophyta; class Magnoliopsida; order Asterales; family Asteraceae; genus Chrysanthemum; species Chrysanthemum makinoi. The sequence goes on along the minus strand of OU343222.1, from coordinate 319,471,102 downwards.
CAAGCCCCATGTAGGAGTAACCTCAAGAAAAGGCTTGAGGGAAGTAGATTTACTTCCCATACTCCTACGTTCCACCAAAATTCTACAAGTAACCTCAGTACATTACAAGAGCAAAGAGGAGTAGAGTTACTACCATTACTTTTATTTCTCCTACACAACCTCACGGCTCATAAGGTTTTTCCAGGCAATTAACTTTTGTAACCCTACTTCTACCCCTATATATGGATCGACATATTTGTTGGGAATTATATGTTTGAGTTGATAAAGACAAAAAGAATGAAACAAGAGGGACTTAATATGACAAGAAGGAAACCTACTAAAAGATGGAAGGACTTGCTTGCAATGGAAGTTTTATTAAAGAGGACATAGGTGTAGGTTTTTAATTAAGTCTTCCAATAATGTAGTCGACTAAAAGGTGTGTGTTTAGCCTAGACGTTAGGAGAGAACGTCTAGGGTATTAGTTTTAGATTATGTGTCCTAGCGTATGTTCATGTAAACGCCTAGGTTATTAATTTAGTTAGTAGACGGTTCCTATAAACGCCTAGTATTAGTTAGAGTTAGTGATTGAAAACCTTATTCAATAACAAAGTATTGTTTTGATTATTCCAGCATTTATTATCTTTGTTATTGATCCCTAAATGAGCTCATAAACCATCTTATCAATTGGTATCAGAGCGGGGAGCTCTTGATATAGGGAATCACAAGGTTTTGGTTGTCGAAGAAGCGAGCAGATTGTATAGCAGATTCGAAAAAGAATTAATGGTTTTATTGGTGGCTTCACGTGAAGACAAGACTGCGTTTGATTGGTCCTCACGATACACGCATAATATTTTAGATCTGATGAAGGTATCAATTGGTGTCGACAGAAGAAGCTTAGAGAAAGATTTTATGATCGACTTTCAAGGTATATCGTTAATAGTTTACTAAGATCTGATGAAGGTATCTTTCAACGATTGCTTAAAACTCTCATTGGCTGGTTTATTTTACTACGATATTATATTTATCTTGTACCGATTTTATTGGTCAATCATGGAACCTCGTACTCTTTAAGATATGGGTCGCGAATATTTACTTAATTTAATTGGTGGTCGAGTAATAATCATATGCCACGCGACCGCTTCATGATTGATCGGATGGAGGATATTTACTGTTCGGATTTAATCCTCTACATCGCACATGGGTAATGATGTTTATTCTACTGATTGTTTAATACTGATCGGTGGTTTTTATTCATAATGGGACCTACGGATTTATTTTTGATTGGCTATTATATTCAAGTTTAGTGGTGATTTGATTCAATGCGGTCGTGACCGATTGGTAAATTAATATTCAAGGAGTAAATTACATCGTTTCAGCCCTATGGTTTGCGCTGACCGCAGGTTTCGCCCTTAACCAAAAAGTTGCACCGCTCGGCCCTTAAGTGTGAAACGCTATGCGCCGTTCGCCCTTCCTCTAATCGGCAGAAGAACTAACCTCGTTAAGTCACCCAACTTGAGGGGAAAAGACCAAAATACCCTCATTATGTATCTACTTACTCCAAGAATAACCACCCACCACCATCTCCTTTATTCATCTTTATCACCATCCATCACCACCATTTTATTTTTAAAACACATAAAAAATCAAATTAAATCAAATCAAAACACCTGATTCAAAACCAAATATCACATTCAAACCCACAATTCAAAACACCATCACCACCATCTCTTTTTAACAACATCAACAACAAAATTCAAACACATAATTTAGCATCCTTTTTATCATCGTGAACAAGAATAGCAAAATCAACTACTTTTAATCTCCTAAAAGATAATTGTAGCACTATTAGATCTTCTTTTTTTACCCATCATAAACCCACAACCACCACCACCATCTTCTTCAACAACAAAAAATTTCTAACCTATAACCACTACCCACAACCACCACCACCATCTTCTTCACCCATGTTTCAAGACTCACTTGCAAACAACATCCACTACCCCAATCTACTAGTTCTCTCTCTCTCACACACAAACACAAAACTCAACGCACTATTAGATCTTTTTTTTTCCTCGATTTTCAGATCTATACTTAAATGTTTTGTAACAATTATGAAATAAAAAAGGTGAATAAAAGATGAAAAGTGGGTACAACCTGTGCTACCCAAACCAAAAACACACACCCACAACCACCACCATAACCACGCGCATCAAGACGCCGCGAACATAAATGTTTTGTGGTCGCCACCGTAACTCCACCGCCGGAACCCACCACCACCACCCACTATAAACAGCCACTAGACCACCTCATTTTCTAGACTTCAACCGACCACACGTAGCTTCACCATCAACTTCACCATCACCTTTATCACCACCATCACCACAACCACAACCTACAAACATTGCATATGGTGGACACCTTCTTTTATCACTAAGCACAAAGATCTCGACCCACCAGAACTCCAAGAAAATAAGGTTCATGGAAGAAAAGATTCGAACAAAGTTTTCAAGAACAAAAGGAGATGGTGACTCTTTTATAGGAATTAGAACGGGAGGATGATGGTGACTCTTTTGAACCTTCAAGACATGATTCTTCCTACTTTGGGCTTTCTTCACATCTCCCTAAGCCACGCTTGGCACCAATGGTAAACCTTAGGATATATTTCATCCCATTTAGAGTGCCGATAAAGTGGTTTTCCATTGAGGAGCCAACTTTGGATCTAATTTGATGAAAGAGGGTGTGGGTGTTGCTATGTGCAAAAGAAAGAGGGAGACAGAGGCTAGAAAAGATAAAGATAATGAAAGGATTATTAGCTATGTTTTTGGGTAGATGAAAACTAAGATACATATGATTTTGGTTGTTAAAGATAGGATCTTGGTCAAAGATAGGATATTGTTAAAGATAAGATGATAAGATTATTAGTGATGTTTTTGGTAGATACCGGATCTTGGTTGTAAAAATGTAGAAGCAATAGAGAGAGAAAGAAAGAGATGATGAGAGAGAAAAAAATTAGGTGAATGATAATATAGTAGATAGAGTAAATTAGGTAAAAAAATGTAAACTACACCGTTCGTCCTTATGGTGTTGAAATGACAATTATACCCTCAGGTTAACAAGACTTAACGACCGTTAGTGGGCGCCGTTAGAGGGAAGGACGAACGACGCATAACGTTTCACACTTAAGGACGAACGGTGCAACTTTTTTGGTCAAAGGACGAAACCCTGCGGTCAACACAAACCACAAGGACGAACGGTGTAATTTACTCTATTCGAAGGTTAGTATAATAAAAACGTAGGTATGATTGGTCCATGTGAATGAGGGATTTGTTGTTTGATGATCACGTGGGCTTGAGGTTGTCTTTTGATGACTATAATGAGACCTACGAGATATTATATTGTGATCACATGGGATATTGTTTTTACTTGGCTATTGTTAATGTTTTGATTGACTAGAGGGTCACACGTGGGATTGTGCACTTTGGAATTTTGTGATCGATAGATGTAGCACGCTTGATTGATTTCTCACGTGGTGGTGATTTGAATGCTCCATGGATCAGTGTTTAATGAAAGTACTATTGAACATTTTCAAAGTAATCGCTCCTTGTTTCCAAAGTGTCGCCAGATTTTTGTGTCAAAGCATCGCAGATCGTGAAAGTACCGCTACTACGCTTTAAAAGTAATCGCTGTCCATATTATTCAAGGTATGCTTGATGTTTTTGAAAGTATCGGCTGAGCGCGCTTTCAAAGTACCGTTGGAGCTTTATTATTAAAGTAATCGCTACGATTCATTATTTGAAGATATTGCTATGCTCGAAGTTTTTGCAAAATAATGTTTGAATGCAAGGTACCGCTTCGAAGATGAAAGTAATCGCTCCTTCCCAACATAACGCTTCATGCTTTATTACTTAGAAGATTTTTGATTTAAGGGGAAGTCGAGTATGATTTTTGGATGACACACACAGAGGTTATTGTTCACACACACGTGAAGAAGTTTTATTCTTAAAAGAATTTAAAAAGGCTCGCTTTGGAGATTTATTGAAGAATTGATTACGAAGAGGATTATTTATCACTTATTTGAAGGTGAAGTGGAATTGCTTGGTTTGGTTCTTATCATCTAGCTTGATGAATCTAGCAATGTGTGATTTTTCTTATGATGCTCTATGCACACATTGGCTATCACTTGAAGGAGTTACATTGTAGTGCTCGGTGTCTCATACTAGTTGAGGATTCTTTTCAAGGGATTGCGGTCTACTTATATTTTGCCCGTATAAGTATGGAGTTCCGTGGATAGTACAGATTTAAGACACAAGTTTGAGAAATTTTACTTCTTCATCAAGTTCGTTATATTTGGTTTTCTTCACAAAGTGATCATTACAAGGAGCTTACAGATTTTGAAGAATCAAGAAGATGGTTAACATATGATTTTAGGGGAAGCTTATTGTTAAATGTTTAACCAATCTACATGCATCACTCAAGGGGAAGTGTTTGATTTTTACACGTTGATCATTATTATTACTGCTAGTTGGAGTTTTCATCTGCTTTGAATCCATTTTTCCTATGGTGCGTAATGGTGGGCGATTTGAAGCATTGGACGACTTAGATTGGAAGTATGATATTGGTTCATGGTGGTCAAGATCATTATTTGCATACGTTCCCTATTTAGATAATAACAAAAAGGGGAAGAGATGTTTGAGTGATATGGCATGGATTAAGGGGAAGACAAAGGAAGACATACTTGTTTCATTCATGGTGAGATCCCTGATCTCAATTTCTCTACTGCGTCTAGGGAAGTTCGTTCAAGAATGGTTTTGTCATTATCAACTAGGGGAAGATTGTTGGGAATTATATGTTTGAGTTGATAAAGACAAAAAGAATGAAACAAGAGGGACTTAATATGACAAGAAGGAAACCTACTAAAAGATGGAAGGACTTGCTTGCAATGGAAGTTTTATTATTTAGTCCTTATCCTCTAGTATATAAAGAGGACATAGGTGTAGGTTTTTAATTAAGTCTTCCAATAATGTAGTCGACTAAAAGATGTGTGTTTAGCCTAGACGCAGGAGAGAACGCCTAGGGTATTAGTTTTAGATTAGTGTGTCCTAGGCGTATGTTCATGTAAACGCCTAGGTTATTAATTTAGTTAGTAGACGTGTTCCTATAAACGTCTAGTATTAGTTAGAGTTAGTGATTGAAAACCTTGTTCAATAACAAAGTATTGTTTTGATTATTCCACTGCGTATTTATTATCTTTGTTATTGATCCCTAGCTGAGCTCATAAACGATCTTATCAATATTCATCCACCAGGCATCCATTATTCACCAATTAATTCATCACTCTACAAAAAAAACCCTTGCGACCATAAAACCCTTCCACTATTTCTATCAATCACGAACCATTAACCCGTCCAAGATCTTGAAGATGCCATCAATGACAAAGATGATTTCAACAACATCCATGGAAGGCTAAACCTCTTTTAATCTCTCCCGGTGAAAGATATATGGTTTGATGATATTTACGGATTTTACATTGTTTGACATACATTGATTCATATGATTTTAATGCATATCTTTTGTTTGATTTCAATAATAATTATTTGATTGAATTATCGTAAGACATGTTATTGCTAGTCAACGATTTGTGCCGAGCCTAATTAATATAGGGGTTAACACGGTCGTGTGGTAAACATAACTTGTACCCAAAATTGTCCATTTCAAATAATACAAACTATGTCTATGTGGTTTGGAAGCAAACATCAGTAATAATCCGTAACTTGGTCATATCAGTATATCCGGAGTCGGGAGGGATTGCTTTTACTCACCACTGCTTTAATCTAATTTTTATTTGCTTTTACTTTTGGCTTGTAGGAAAACACAATATTAACTAACAATGATCTTGAATCTAAATTCAAGAACAACTTCTTTATTCAACCAAAACTACAAAGATCAATCAAGAATCGATCTCAATCGAACAACCTCAAGAACCCGTAAATATCACAAGAATCACAATCGATCAATACCACACAATCCTTCCCATCGCTACTCAGTGGAAGGCTATTGACTAATTATCAATAGTCTTTACAATACAAACTTCCTCACAATCACTCTAAAGTAATCTCATAAACAATCAGATACAAGTTTTGGTTGAGAGAAGATTGACTGCAATCTTATCTTAGAGAGAAAAGCAGATGAATAATAAAACCCTAAAACGGGTTAAGACTTTATATAGGCTTGACCATGTTTCGACTTCATCTTTCCAAAATAAGCACAAATCACCCCCTCCATCTTTCACCAACTTTCTCTTTATCACCAAACTTATAAATAAGCTAAAACTGAGAATACATAAAGCACAACATTAGTCCCTGAGAATATAAGTTTCAGTTTGAGTTATATTTTAACATCCCCCCTTAACTCAAACCCTGAAACACATCAAAAGACCAAGTTTAGAAACCAGCTCATGTTGAAGTTTATCCGCACCTTTGGTAAAATGTCACTGCTTTGATTAACAGACCGAACTTTTTCGCTTTTATAACACCGACCAAAATCTTTTCTCTTACAAAATGTAAATCAATTTCTAAATGTTTAGTCCTTTCATGAAAGACAGATTAGCAAGCAATTTTAATTGTAGCCCGCAATCATAAAACAGTTTGACAGCAGTAAAATGTTCCTAGTTTAAGTCTTTCAAAACTTTCAAGACCCAAACAATTTCTGAAGTAGCAGAGGCCATTGCTTTATACTCACCGTGACTAGACTTAGAAAGGGTGTTTTGTTTTTACTTTTCCATGAAACCAAGTGAAACATTAAGAAAAATGCAAAATCTTGTAATCGATTTTCTAGTAACAAACACACTTGGCCCAGTCTGCATCCACATAAGTCTCAAGATTTTCAAAAGAGCTTTTAACAATATGAATTCCTCTTCCAGGAGACCCCTTTAGATATCTTAAAACCTTAAGTGCAATTTTAAGATGAGACTTAAGTGGTTTATGCATGAACTGGCTCAAACAATGTACAAAGATATGATATATCGTGCCTAGTATGTGTTAAGTAAATCAGCTTCCCAATAAGCTTTTGATACTCGCTATATTGTCCAAAACAGATCAAGTAATAGTAGGTTCATTAGAAATAGAAACACTTTGTTCTAAAGGAAAAGCAGATGGCTTACAAGCCGTAAACCAAATTCGAAAAGTAAATCTAAACAATACTTTCTTTGAGTTAAACACAAAACCTTATCGCTTTCAATCACTTCAATTCCCAAAAAGTACTTAAGTTTACCCAAATCCTTAATCTGGAATTTTGACTTAAGAAACACTTTAAAACTTTCAATCTCACCAAGTTATTACCAAGAACAATAATATCATCAATATACACAAGTAAAGCAACAATATTACCTTAATCATTCTTGACAAACAAGGAATAGTCACTTTTACTTTGTATGAAACTATTCTCAAGCAAAGCACTGGTTAACTTAGCATTCCACTGTCTGGGTGCTTGTTTTAAATCATATAAAGACTTTTTCAGTCTACAAACTCTCTTATCATTAGCATTAAAGAAACCATCAGGAAAAGACATATAGACAGTTTCATGTAGATCACCATATAGAAAGGCATTATTGATATCAAGCTGAAATATAGGCCAACTTTGTTGAAGCACTAAATTAATGAGACATCTAATCGTAACAATTTTCACTACAGGTGAAAATGTTTCATCAAAGTCAACCCCTTCTTTCTGATTAAAGCCCTTAGCCACAAGTCTAGCTTTATATATATCTACCTCACCATTTGATTTATATTTTATCTTAAAAACCCATTTACAACCTATAGCCTTTCTCGCCGTAACTTAACAAGTTCAAAAGTGTCATTTCTATACAAAGCTTCCATCTCATTATTCATTGATCAATCCAAAGGTCGGTACATACAAGCCTCCCAATAATTTTTAGGCTCAAAACTTTTATTTAATTCAATAACAAAACATAAAGTATCATTTTTGAGTTTAGCATAAGTCACAAATTTTTCAAGACCAAATTTAACTTTAGAATCAACAATATAATCATTATATTTGTTATGAAAATTTGATGTTCTACTGAAGTTCTTCTTAAAGAGTTTTGGCCAATATTATGATATTCAACTCGGCCGCTTGTTCAGAGAGGAACTAAAGTCACCTTCGTAAGCACTCACATCACTAGGTGTTGCGGCCCTCTCACCAAGACGGTAGCCTCATTGGAACTGAGAGAATGCCCCAATTTATTCTCCCTTTGGTCAATTGTTGGGCCATCCAAGTGCTGGGAGTAGCTACCATCACCCAAATGATGATCACTTTGATTTATATTACCCATAGGGGTACCTTTTAGCTCATTGTCATCATTGGGTGTGTCAGAGTCTTCACTAGCAATTTCATCAAAGAAATTAACATGGTTTAGACTCTGTCTGAGAGGGTCAGGAGCAGCAGAAGAGTTTTTAACTTTGAAAGGAAAAACTTTTTCAAAAAATTTTACATCTCTAGAAAAGATGAATTGTTTCCTTTCAAGACTATAAAGCTTGTAGCCTTTTTAAAAATTAGAATACCCAACTAAAACACATTTTTCTGCTCTACTACTAAACTTATCATGACTGGTAAGAATAGTAGCAAAACATAAACAACCAAACATTCTTAAGTGATTTAGATCAGGGTTTCTTTTAAAAACAAGATTAAAGGGAGACTCTCCATTCAGCACTAAGGAAGGCAATCTGTTAATCAAATAAGTGGCAGTTAGAACACATTCGCACCACAAAAAAGAGGTAATCCCCCTTAAACATAAGAGATCTAGCCACATTTAAAAGATGCCTATGTCCCTCTCTACAACCCCATTCTGTTGAGGAGTATAAGCACAATATGTTTGATGCACAATGCCTTTACCTTCACGGAATCTATTAAACTGATTATTAACAAACTCGCCCATTATCACTTCTAAAAATCTTAACACACTTCTCAAACCGTGTCTTAATCGATTATAAAAATTTGAATGCAATCAAACACCTCATGCTTATATTTAAGCAGATAAACCCAAATAGCCCTGGTGAAATCATCCACAATAGTTAGAAAAAATCTGTATCCTTCTTTACTTTTAACTCTATAAGGACCCCAAAGATCAAGATGAACAATATCACCAAGACCTGTGGTTTTATGGTCACTGAAAGGAAAAGACTCTCTAGTTTGTTTAGCCTTTTGAAAGACTTCACAAGGTTCAATTTCAGTTTTATTTTCATAAAAGATTTCACCTTTTAAAACAGACAAGACCTGATCAGAAGGGTGACCAAGCCTGCAATGCCATAAGTCTTTGGTCAAATTACAAGTGGGGCTAGAATTCTCAAATCCTAGGTCAGTACCTTGATTTCCATCAAAGTAATAAAATCCATCCTTTTGTTTACCAATCCCTAGCACATTCATTCCCCTCAAATCCTGGGGTAAAACATAACACTGTGCTCATCAAAAGCAATTACAAACTTGCTGTCTCTAGCCACTTTATGAACAGACATTAGACTAACACAGTATTCTGGAACAACCAGCACATCATATAATGCTAAATATTTAGTTAGAATCATATTGTCAACCTTAGTGATTAAAGCCTCAGTCCCATTGGGATGAGAAACTTTTATTCCAAGTTTGGAAATATCAATCACATTAACTAAGCATTTATCAGTATATGTAAGATGCTGGTTAGCACCAGAATCAACAATAAGCCCAGCTGCAACAAGTGCATACCTAAACTTACTATTATTACAGAAAAACCTTTCAAAATTTTGATTAAAGAACTTGCTATTGTTTAAAACAATACTTGCCATATTGGCATGTACTCCTTTCCCATTTCCATCAACATTATTAGAATTTTCTTTAATCAAAGAAATCAGTTTAGAAATCTGGTCATCTGAAAAAGTAGAAGTGGAACTAGAGCCAACAGAGTTGTTATTATTTATAAACCTTTTGTTAAAGTTCTGAGCACCCTGATTATTATTACTAGTATTAGTCCTTTTATTCTTTCCAAAATCAGCAGGGTACCCAATGAGTTTAAAGCATCTATCAGCAGTATCTCCATTAAAGCCACAATGTTCACAAACAAAAACAGGACCACCAGCAGTCCTTCTATTATCACTAGACCTAGTGGTATTATTTTGCCTGGAGTAATTACCAGAGGATGGGGGCCTCTGAGAATTAACCCTATTGGGCACACTGGAGTTAAACACAGTTGACTGAGACCTGTTAGAAGTCCCATCAACTGAACCAGTAACCACAGATCTGTGAGACTCCTCACTAGAAATAATGGCAAATGCCCCTTTCACATCAGGGAGAGGATCTCTAGATAACACATTACTCCTTATTTGCATATAAGAATCATCCAAACCCATTAAAAATTGCATGAGTTTCATTAACTGGTTATGTTTTTTAAAATCTTCAGCAGCATGACAAGTGCACCTAGGCAACTGTATCAAAGCATCAAATTGTTTCCACAAAGTGCTCAGTTTATTAAAGTATTCAAAGAATAGAACAACCATTTTGAGATAAAGAATTGATTTTATGATGCAGATTAAAAGCAACTAAACCATCAACCCTATCAAAAGTTTCTTTTAATTCAGTCCACACATCAGAAGCTTATTTAAAAAAGATTTGACCCAAAAACAATTCTTCTGATATAGAGTTTAAAATCCATCCCAACACAACATCATTAACCCTGTCCCATTGTCTACCTAAGACTTCATCAACATGTGATCTTTTGCAAGTACCATCTATAAAACCAGTTTTATTTCTACCCTCAAGGGCCAACAACATAGCACAAGACCACACATAATAATTCTCAGTCCCCTTAAGTTTAATAGAAACAACAGTCAAAGTAGCTGAATCATTAGGATGCAAATGAAGAGGATGACTAAGGTCCAGTTTACTAATAAGAGTAACAGGAACATCATCCTCATCATTATCAGAATCATGAACAGAATTATGAATAGAATTATCATCAGAATTATGCACAGACATGATAAAAAAACCAAGAAACACACAAACACTCAAGAAGGGTCAAGAAGGTAGTTCCTGTGTTTTCCTTGCCACTCAGGGTGGTAGGTCAAGGGCGCACACAAGCACACAAACAAGAAAAATAAAACCAAAAAACCCTAAACACTACAATCAACCAATCTCAACTTCCGAAATCCCAAATCCTATCCTCTAGCAATCTAATGCAAGAAAATAAAACTGAATTTAAAAGAGAGAGCGTGAGAGGTGTTACAGAGCACGCAAGAATCCAATAAGCAGCGGAACAAGAACACAGGTTATGATCTTGATTCACTTAGTCAAGAATCACAACCCAACCAACACCAATAACCCAGAATCAATCGAATCTCCAAACCCTAATTTTCAAGAATTAGGGAAACAGCCCAAGAACGTCCAAGATTTACCAAAAACACCAGTAAATCAACCAAGAACGCTTAACCAATCACCAATCGAAGCCAGAGATCAAATCCCCAAAAATAACCAAAACCTAATTTTTCAAAAAAATAGGCGTTTTGTAACACGGTCAAGAACCAGCCAATTAGAGTCAAAAGAATTTTAAAAACCCCCAAATTTTTTGAAACCCTAATTTTTTCAAAATCCGATTAGAGCAAGATTCAAAAGCCTTTCTCTGATACCATGTAGGAAAACACAATATTAACCAATAACAGATCTTGAATCTAAATTCAAGAACAACTTCTTTTATTCAACCAAAACTACAAAGATCAATCAGTAACTAATCTCAATCAGAACAACCTCAAGAACCCAGAAATATCACAAGAATCACAATCAGATCAATACCACACAATCCTTCCCACTACTACTCAGGTGGAAGGCTATTGACTAATTATCAATAGTCTTTACAATACAAACTTCCTCACAATCACTCTAAAGTAATCTCATAAACAATCAGATACAAGTTTTGGTTGAGAGAAGATTGACTGCAATCTTATCTTAGAGAGAAAAGCAGATGAATAATAAAACCCTCAAACGGGTTAAGACTTTATTTAGGCTTGACCATAAGCTGACTTCATCTTTCCAGAATAAGCACAAATCACCCCTCCATCTTTCACCAACTTTCTCTTTATCACCAAACTTTTAAATAAGCTAAAACTGAGAATACATAAAGCAACATTAGTCCCTGAGAACATAAGTTTCAGTTTGAGTTATATTTTAACATGGCTTATTTACTTTCTATTGTAGTTAATTAGTATTTTAGTTATTAAGTTCTTAAAACAAATCACCAATCAATCATTTATTTTGTAAAACTTAGCTATAACCACATACTCTTTGTGGATACGATACCCGCTTGCCCTATCTAGTATAAGGTAGTTAGGTTTATTTTTTATCGGCACAACGACATCGATCATTGAAACTGATGACATGTCGTTGCTAAAAGCTATTTCCATTGCCGCAAAAGACTTTCATATACGAGCTTGTAGCGATAAGACTTTTGTAACGACATATTAACTTATAGTGCCGGCTTTTGTTGTAGCTATAATCAATTTGCTTTCTAAACACCCCGATTGTCTGATTGACACACTAAACATTAAGTAATAAGTGGTGATGCTAAAACCAACATAAAAAGATGGATGTCTGTAAGGTTATAAATACACAATATGAATGTTTAACCATGCGTCTATGTTCGTAAAATGGCTCAAAATGACTCATATTATGACGATAACGCTTTTATTGTATTTCATTACATAGTTACAAACTTCATACAATACAAATTACAACACAATACATAATACACAAACATGACACATTATGTTAAACGCTATATCATGACACGACAAGCTTATATAAAAGCAATACATTACATAAAAATAAGCTTATGACAAACAAACACACATTTTATTCATATATTATGGCGTGCCCATATATATACGGATCGACGACATGTTCAAGGGTGAGTATCAATGACTTGACCAACGAGTATTCCTTCATCGCATCCAAGGATGATCCTATTTACATAAGAATAGTTATTAGTTTTGAACTATTGAATCGAGTAAATCAAATGTGCAATGTGGTTAAATTACAAGGGACTTACTCGGATGAATCTTTAATAAACACGATGGTCCAAATACGACCAAGTTCAGAGGTAAACACATGGTCTAGTTTGTGAGTCGCGGCATTCCAAATGCACACTGTATTGTCTTCAGATCCCGTAATGATAAAACTCACATCGGATTTCGCATACCGGATTGATGTAACATTATTCGTGTGGCCTTCAAGAGTTTGAACACAAGTCATAGTATCATAGTCCCAAACCTAATGCCAAAAAAAGTTAGTTTAGTTTTGTATATCAATGACCATATAGCATATATTAAAAGTCTATGATATTTAGCCATACCTTAGCAGTATAATCGTCGGACCCTGTGATGAAGTACAATTTTTCTTCAACGTAACAAAATTCAACATTGTTCAAGCCTTTCTCGTGAGCGTTGATTGACAAACGTGGAACCAAAGATCCTAGGTCCCAAAACTTGAAAGAAAAATTTATACAAGGTTTAGAGTCGTACTACGTTTATTTACATGTAATGTAGTATCGATCATTAGGGTTGTGTAAGTTTTAGTACCTTGATGGTAGAATCGAGTGATACACTTGCAAACAAGTTGGTGTCCCTTGGATTAAATTCTACTTGCATCACATAATGTCCGTGTCCTTCAAACGTGTTGGTGCATTCCCAACCGTTTTCCCAATCCCATAACTTTATAGTTTTGTCATCGGATGCAGAAAGTAGATATGGAAGAGATGGATGCACGGCAAAAGACCTAACGAAGTCTGTGTGTGCCTTCAATTCTGCAACACTTTCCATAGTCTTGTAGTTGTACACACGGATAACACCATCATCGGCTCCACAAACAATCCATTCCTTGTTTGGAATAAACTTTGCAGCTCGAACTATAAAACATATAATACAGATCAACATAAAACAAATTGAACCATCTAAAATCTTTACATGGTTAATTACATGTACTAACGGCTACCGTAAAAAAAAGAAAAAAAAAAAAAAAAATCACATACCAGGTGATTTGGCGATTTCAAAAGACTTCTCGGTTACCTGGTTAGAAGATAACACTTATAAGTTCGCATATATGTTTTAAATAAACAAAACTACTAGAATGTTGGATTAGTACTTACTTGAGAGCGATAATTCCAGATATTAACATTTCCCGAATACAAACCAACCAAGACCCTTTACAAAATGTTAGAACTTATATCAAAATACGTAACAAATTCAATGACGAAAATGTTTGAAACTAAGAGTAAAATTCTTTACCAAGGTTCAGTAGGATGCAAGTCGAGTGATTTAACTCTCTCGGATTTTTGGTCGAATGTTTTCTGAAATCAAAACAACACGTGTTACTAACACAGTATTAAGTATAAGTTATGTTAACATCAAAAGTGAATGAATTATACATTACCTTGATCTCAAATGTGGAACTCTATTTAACAAAAGTAGATTGCATCCCCAACAAAAAGCCAGAAACAATATACTTGTTAGTAATTAACAATTCAAAAAACCATAATATGCATGTCTATAACAAGCAACACATGTAATAAAATTAACAAAATTAAGTATGACTGTATGAGCATTCTTTGGAGACTGAAGATCAAAAAAATCGTTGCTACAACACATCGATTCATAATAGAACTCTTCAATCCTTGACTCATTCTAATGACTCAAACTGTGCTAGCGATTTAAATCTAATGGTATTGTCTAAAGTAAAAGAAAAAAATAATACTCCAGGTTTGAACTAACCAAACCAAAAACTAAACCGGATGGGTGTTAGACCAGACTGGATTGAGAACCGATTTTCATTTTCAGCTATAATTGGAATCAAGAACCGATCGAGTGAGCTATTTTTAAAAACTCATTTATTTATATGCACAATACTAATAAAAATATTTAAAAGAGATAGCTAACCATTTTTTCTTGAAAGAATGATGTAAGAAGAAGAAGAACAATGAGAGTTTTTAATTGGTGGTGATGCATATACTAAGGTGATATTGGAACATATATATACCATGAGGAATCTTAACACACAAGTGTTATCAACTATTTGCATGTTTACAGTCAAATTTGGCCCATGTTGTCACTCGATACCTTTAAAACCTTTGATCATGAAAATTGATAACTTCAAGGGCTAGGATTATTTTAAAATCATGAGCAAAATGGAATAAGGTTAGTTCACGGAAGCTAATGTATAACGAAATATTCAACATGCATGCCTTTTTCGATGTATGTTGCATGACTATTGTCAATGATAGTGATTGAATTTATACAACTTTTTAATGTACTTATCGAGGAAAATTTGGTAAGGGTTATTTTTATATGAACAACAGCGTAGTTACAAACTTTTATAAACCGATATAGATTCATTTTTTAATTTGAAATTGATAGAGTATTTGCGTGATACGACGACGGATACTATATAGTTAAAAAAAAGCCCATTTTATCTAAATCTTCCACTGAGGCTAGGTATAGATCAATGGCTTCAACGAAGTTATTTGAATTCAAAAAATTCTTAAAGACCTTTGTGTTGAACCTTGACTCCACTATGACAACATGGTTGCCATTGAGTTGGCTAATAATACTGTGTTTGATGAAAAGTCCAAACACTTTGAGTTATATGTTTCCTTCATCAAAGAAAAAATTGCAAAAGGTATCATAAGAACTCAAAAAATTGGTTCTGTTGACCAAACTGCAAACACTTTTACAAAAAAACATCTTCCTGATGCTCAACACAAAGATTTGTGCAAACAATTAAACTTGTTGACATTTTTGAGTAATCAGATTAAAGGGGAATGTTGAATAAATAATATGATTCCTTATTATCTTTTAGCTCTTATTGTGTGATTAGCTTATTTGAGGTTCATTTCTGCTTCCTTTGGAATAAAACAGATGTTGAGGGACTGTTGTATCTTCACAAGTTTGTGCTAGGGCTGAAGGCTTTTCAAAAAAGAGGGACTAGTTTTGTAATATAAAAGGCTATATCGATCATCAGCCATTCAGCCTAATCAATTCTCTCAGTCTCTCTTGATCTTGATCATCTATTGATCTTGTCCGAGTATTTTTTTCAATCATTTGTGTATTGTGTTGAGTGTCGTCTCATTGATCAACACTCAAACCCTTGTTTACATTTCACATATTCAAAGCTGTCATCTTGATCATTTATTGATATTTCAAGTACCATCTTACACAAAACAGCCGCAGCAATGAATTCTTGACACACAAATTTAGTCAATCAGTTACGAGCCGCTAATGTTAACACTGTTAACATCACCACTTATTACTTGATGTTTAGTGTCAATCGATTATAGCTACGAAAAAAGCCGGTACTGTAAGTCAATATGTCGTCGCTACAGGTCAACTGCGATAACATGTCGTCACAAAAGGCTTGTCGCTACAAGCTCGTATATGAAAGTCTTTTGCGACAATAGAAATGGGTTTTAGCAATGATACACCATCAGTTGTAGCGACGACATCTTTTATATAATAAAAGAATTACATCATTTTATAGTGATTTTACATCACGCGTGGCAAAATCGAGCTCTCTTATTGGCCCAATTCTTTTTCCAATAAGAATGAATTGACAAAATCACTCTAAAATGATGTAATTCCTTTATTATATAAAAGATGTCGTTGCTACAACTGATGGTGTATCATTGCTAAAACCTATTTCTATTGTTGCAAAAGGCTTTCATATACGAGCTTGTAGCGACAAGCCTTTTGGGACGACATGTTATCGTAGTTGACCTGTGGCGACGACATATTGACTTACGATGCAGGCGTTTGCCGTAGCTATAATCGATTGACACTAAACATCAAGTAATAAGTGGTGATGCTAAAACAGACATAAAAAGATGTGTAAGGTTATCAATACACAATATGAATGTTTAACCATGCATCTATGTTCGTAAAATGGCTCCAAAATGACTCATATATTATGACGATAACGCATTTTATTGTATTTCATTACATAGTTACAAACTTCATATAGTACAAATTACAACACAATACACAAACATGACACATTATGCTAAACGCAATATCATGACATGAGCTTATATAAAAGCAATACAGTACATAAATTAACAAACAAACACACATTTTATTCATATATTATGACGTGCCCATACATATACGGATCATCGACATGCTCATGGATGAGTAGCAGTGACTTGACCAACGAGTATTCCTTCATCGCATCCAAGGATGATCCTATTTACGTAAGAATAATTATTAGTTTTGAACTATTGAATCGAGTAAATAAAATGTGCAATGTGGTTAAAATACAAGGGACTTACTCGGATGAGTCTTTAATAAACACGATGGTCCAAATACGACCAAGTTCAGAGGTAAACACATGGTCTAGTTTGTGAGTCGTTGCATTCCAAATGCACACAGTTTTGTCTTCAGACCCCGTAATGATAAAACTCACATCGGATTTCACATATTGGATTGATGTAACATTATGTGTGTGGCCTTGAAGAGTTTGGAGACAAGTCATAGTATCATAGTCCCAAACCTAATGCCAAAAAAGTTAGTTTATTTTTGTATATGTATGAGCAAATAACATTTATTTAAAGTCTATATATGATATTTAGACATACCTTAGCAGTATAATCGTCGGACCCTGTGATGAAGTACAATTTTTCTTCAATGTAACAAAATTCAACATTGTTCAAGCCTTTCTCATGAGCGTTGATTGACAAACGGGGAACCAAAGATCCAAGGTCCCAAAACTGAAAAGACAATTATATGCAAGGTTTAGAGTCATGTTTGTGTTTAGTTACATGTTTGCAAATATGCAATATTGTAGTGGTGTCTAAAGTATTACCTTGATGGTAGAATCGAGTGATACACTTGCAAATGCGTTGGTGTCACTGGGATTAAATGCTACTTGCATGACATAATGTTCGTGTCCTTCAAACGTCTTAGTGCATTCCCAACCGTGTTCCCAATCCCATAACTTTATAGTTTTGTCATCGGATGCAGAAAGTACATATGGAAGAGATGGATGCACGGCAAAAGACCTAAGGTAGTCCGTGTGTGCCATCAATTCTGCAACACTTTCCATAGTGTTGTAGTTGTACACACGAATAAAACCATCATCGGCTCCACAAACAATCCATTCCTTATGTGCAATAAACTTTGCAGTTCGCACTATACAAAACATACAATAAAAATTGAAAATTAATATAACATAGATTGCCCCATATAAAATTCTTTACACAGTTAATTACATGTACTAACGGCTACCGTAAAAAAAATCACATACCAGGTGATTTGACGATTTCAAAAGACTTCTCGGTTACCTGGTAATTAGAAGATGACACTTATAATTAAGTTCATATATATGTTTTAAATAAACAAAGTAACAACTATTGGAATGTTGTATTAAAACTTACTTGAGAGCGATAATTCCAGATATTAACAATTCCCGAATACAAACCAACCAAGACCCTTTACAAAACGTAAGAACTTATATCAAAATCCATACCAAATTCAATAACAAATATGTTCGAAACTAAGAGTAAAATTCTTTACCATGGTTCAGTAGGATGCAAATCGAGTGATTTAACTCTCTCGGATTTTTGGTCGAATATTTTCTGAAGTCGAAACAAAACGTGTTACCAACACAGTATAAAGTATAAGTATGTTAACATCAAAATGTAAATGAATTATACATTACCTTGATCTCAAATGTGGAACTCTATTTAACAACAAGTAGATTGCATCCCCAACAAAAAGCCAGAAACAATATGCTTGTTAGTAACAATTCAAAAAAAACAACAAAAACAAATATGCATGTCTATAACAAAAGTAACAAAATTAAGTATTAGCATTCTTTGGCAGGGACGGAGCCAAGAACAAACATGATCGGGTGCACAAATTAATTTTAACTGTAATATAATTGAGTTTAAGATACTAACTAAATAAGACTAAAAACACATTTTAATGGACTGGGGTCATTTTAGATACATTTGAGAAAAATCGATGTTTTTTTTCTAAAATTAACACTAAATCGAAAAAATCATAGATGTCACGGGCACCCATGGGACCCCCCTAGCTCCGTCCCTGTTCTTTGGAGACTGAAGATCAAGAAATTCGTTGTTAAAACACATCGATTCGTGAACACATACGAGTTCATAATAGACTCTTCAAGCCTTGACTCAATCTAACAACTCAAACTGTGCTAGTGATTTAAATCTAATGGTATTGTCTAAAGTAAAAGAAAAAAATAATACTCCAGGTTTGAACTAACCAAACCAAAAACTAAACCGGATGGGTGTTAGATCGGACTGGATTAAGAACCGATTTACATTTTAAGCTATAACGGGAATCAAGAACCGATCAAGTGAGCAATTTTAAAAACTCTTTTTTTTATATGTACATGCTACTAATAAATATATTTAAAAGGGAAAGCTAACCATTTTTTATTGAAAGAATGATGTAAGAAGAAGATGAATAATGAGAGTTTTTAATTGGTGGTGATGGATATATTAAGGTGATATTGGAACATATATACCATAGGAATCTTAACACACAAGTGTTATCCACTATTTTTGCATGTTCACAGTCAAATTTGACCCATGTTGTCACTCGACACTTTTAAAACCGTTGATCATGAAAACTGATAATTTTCAAGAGCTAGGATTATTTTAAAATCATGAGCAAAATATATAGAATAAGGTTAGGTCACGGAAGCTAATGTATGACGAAATGTTCAACACGCCTTGTTCGATGTATGTTGCATGACTAGCTAGTATCATTGACATTGATGGATTTTGTACATTTGTTGTTATACTTTTAACGTTGTCTATGACAATTCGTTTAAATAACAACGTCACTTGATAGTGGTATTCATGTAGTAACACGTGATAAATTCATAGTGTATATAATGCTATATTGTTAACACAGTAACTTTAAAATTTATCAATTAAATGTACCGGCAGTATATTTTGCAAATGATTTTGTTTCGTAAGTACTTAATGTACTCGCGCATTACAGTGACGAGTACCTTTAATCAAAACTTTTTGCGTACAATATAATTTGATTATATATTTTCCTTGAATTTAACTTTACTTATAAGGAGAATTTTTGGGAATAACTTTATCGCACACTATCTACAATAAATATGGTAGAGCATCTGTGCATCGTGATGCAATAGCTATACGAAAACTGTAGTTAGTAGTATTATGAAGTTGTGACGAATTATTGTGTAATATTCGCTATAATATTACATAACGTAACATGTAAACATATACGATGACGTATAGCACATATAAGCAGGCCTACTGGACCTAATTCATGCTATACACATACTGGGCCCATGCCCAATAACGATAATTACTACGAACACTGGACCAACAGTAAGCCCAATAACGAAATTGGCTATAGTCCAAACTAAAAGACGCACGCATGATACTTAGTGGACCGAACCTCTGGCCGCGAAAGGTATCATGTGTCCGCATCCGCAATTACCACGAAACCTTGTCCGACAAGGGTCCGGCTCCGGCAACTAACTACTATATGCGAGTAACCAGGAAACCCTAACGGTAAACCTCGCCTATCAAAGGTGCTTTAATCCCCATACAAGGTATAACTTTCTCTCTCATATTAACACACACATATTCTTATTTCTATGACAAGAATGTGTACTTACTCTCGCGCCGGAGTCTAATTGTGGGGTCCGTCCCCACGGTAAGGCTAACGGTTTACTCTTTCTTGTGCAGGGAATTCAATCAAACTACTTGGATTAGTACAAGATCAGCCTACTAACAACTTTTTAGCCCAATCCAACAAGCAATACTAACACCCATTAAAACCCGTCGCACTTTTTGTACTAACAAGTTAGCGCCATCCGTGGGACCCAGTACACAACTGCGTTTCAAAAAATACTCATCATGGGCACTCGGTCCGAGCCAACTCCCGCTCTTGTATCCACGCTACGGAATACAGCAGAAAGAGAAAATCATACAACTTCGACGGATCTTGAAGGGCATGCGTCCGACGCAGCCCTCCGGAAGTACTGTGACAAGTATTTCGACCAGATCTTACCTATTGTGACAAAGAAAGTTCGAAAACAGGAAGAAAGAGCCAAAGCAGTGAAAGCACTGAAAACTCGGGTGGATCTCCATAAAGCCTCGCTTCATCACGAGTCAGAAATGCCAACGGGAAGAAGAGATTTGAGGAAACAACTAGAGTCCACGAAGCGTCGGAACACGCAGGACAGCAGCGGCCGAGGGTGTACTCGATCTAGGTCACCAAAAAGGAAAGAAGTTGAACGAGAGACGGTTTTTCAAAAGGCTGCACAAAAGTGTGTTCCACAGGCTGGGAGACAAGGAAGAAAGCGTCTCCATGTATTCCAAAGACCCTAGAAGACCAGTTCACTAAATCGCTAAGAGAAAATAGGAGAGTAGCTACTGAGACTCTTACTTACAACTAGTAAGGCCAAACTTCAGAGGGCATGGAGCCGAAAGGATGCGATCGCGGAAGGCAGATGAATCCACAGGAGATGGGTCAAACGGAAGTAGATATCGGAGGTCTGAAGTCAAGAAGCGGAAACCAAGTAATAGCAACGATGACGACCTAGCTAGACCTTGGGTCTGTAAGGAGACTGATCACACCTCCACGCATCCGCTGCTTCGAGATGCCAACAAAAACACGTATGCCAACTAACGTAAAAACGTATGACTGGAGTGGAGACCCAGAAGATCATCTCAAAATCTTCCAGACAGCCGCAAAGGTAGAACGATGGGCCATGTCAACCTGGTTCCACATGTTTAACTCCACATTAACCGGATCCGCTAGGGTCTGGTTTGACGACCTCCCGCCAGAATCAATAGACGGTTATGATAAACTGAAATAGGCTTTCCTTGCCAATTTCCTCCAACAAAAGAAGTGTATCAAGGATCCTGTGGAACTTCACCACATCAAGCAAAGGGAATGAGAACTAACGGAAGACTTTGTAAGAATATTTAAAGAAGAAATTAGGGACATAAAAGGATCTACGGAAATTATGAGAATCTCAGGGTTAATGCAT
Organism: Chrysanthemum makinoi; assembly: GCA_910596185.1. Taxonomy (NCBI): domain Eukaryota; kingdom Viridiplantae; phylum Streptophyta; class Magnoliopsida; order Asterales; family Asteraceae; genus Chrysanthemum; species Chrysanthemum makinoi. The sequence continues at coordinate 319,449,052 of OU343222.1, read as the reverse complement.
GCAATTACTGATCCGGAACTGATTAAGCGGCTACATGACAGAATCCCAAAGTCAATGAATGAAGTAATGAGTATAACCACCTCCTTCCTACGGGAGGAAACAGCCGCAGGGAGTCGAGAAAAAAGAAATCCATTGGTACAAATGCCGAGGAAACAAGTTGCAGTCAAATATCAGCAAAGTTTCAGAAGAGAATTTAGAAACAAACTAGGAATTAGAGAAAAGCAACATGGCCTCTACATTCCTCCAAAACCTTTCAGAGAAACGCCGACACAAAGGAAAGTAAGATCTTCCAATTCATCCCCAATTACCGCAACTGAAGAAAAGAACGACGGTAAATTCTGTGAATTCCATGGGAAAGCAAGGCATACTACGGAAGAATGTCTCCATTTAAAAAAGCAAAGAGAAGAAAGGAATAAAGGAGCAATGGTAGAGGAAGAAGAACAGCGGGGAAAAGCAAAATGTTAAAACAAAAAAAATAATAAAATAAAAAAAAATCACTCAAAATTACTTATAAAAAAATAGAAGGCGAAAACACTCGACGCAGTGGAGGTAGGGGAAATACATACACAATCGGACAGTGATGAAATCAGAACTCCAACAGGAGAAACGTAGTAGGGACGCCTATAAAATCAATAAGGATGCGGACATCCCCACAGGAAGGAATAAAAGTCCTGATCCAATAAACTTCAACAAAGTAAAAACTCAAAAAGCCCAAGTCAAAGCACAAAGTAAGGAGGCGAACAATTAAATATAGTAAGAGGAATCAGTCACCAAGAAGATTAAGAAAACAAGTACAAGCGTTGGAGAAGCGCTCTACCACTTTAAAATAATTAGATCGCGGAAAGTCATGTGAAAAGTAGCCAACATAAAAGACAAAGAAGAACATTGGAACACACCTCGGTTTAACATAGGACAAACAAAGATTCACGAAAGGCCCTACGGATATTACTCCCAAAGAATCAAGGATACAAAAACCTGCGGCTCAACAAAAATCGGTTCCGAGGAGCGCAACGCTCCGAAATAAGCAAGCAAAGAGTCGCGGCAGAAACAAAACATAAATACCACAACGTGGGAAATAACAAAAATCAGGGGAAGGATGCGGCTTTGGGAAAGGAGAGTTCCCGATAACAACCAGGTAAAGGCGGAAACAAAAGGATAAACCTTATCCAAATGTTCAAACAGGAAAGAAAATCTGCAAGTACAGATTTATGTTCCTTCCTAAGAAATTTTATGTCAAATCCAGTAGGAATAACAGGCGCCCAGGCTACGAGCCTAGGCAGGTGCCAACCTATCAAATAGTTAGAAAAAGTAAATGCTAGCGCGTGCAAGAACAGTAAAATCTTCGCTATAAATAAGTGAAGTAAAAAAGGGGAAGGGCAGGAAAAGCAAAAGAGAAAGTGTCATCCTTTAGCACCAAACATCTTAACACAAAAATCCCAAGAAACTCTGATGCAGGTTTTACTGACCAGGTTTTAATATTTATAATTTCTCGTTATACCTATGGTCTACCCTAATGAACTAACGGGCAATGTACCCAGTCGTGTGTAGTGTAGTATTCGGTAAAACCGAGGTCGTCCCAAGAGCTATGTGTGCGGATTTAAACTAAGTCTAGGTGTCACAGATTTTAATATGATTTAAGGTGGAAATGATTAATTACTACTAAGATAATGAAAGCAAATAAAGGCGAGGGTTATGATCAATAGAGGAGAGGGGTGCTAACCTATTTACTCATCCTAATTAGTAGTGTTTACGTTTAATTACTTCCAATTACTTCAGGTGGGGTCAAAGTCGCTAGGAAAACATTTGGTCAGTTCGTCCTAACCTATCAGCAAAGGGTCCCACTGGAGAAATCAGGTAACCCGTCATAAGTCCAGTTGTTCTTAGTCCCCTAAGCCAAATCATTAACTACCGCTACATGTTAGATTCATAACAATGAGTGCCCGGGCGCTAGCAACTTAAACACTCATCCCCGACATCTTAAGTTCATCCAAATGGTAGGTGATCAGTTGGCCAAATCGCACAAACAGAAAGGGTCGTCAGTTGGTCATATCTTACCCTCCCCACTCAGTCTACCTACTTAGGGTCAGTTGGTCATATTTCCTAAGTAACTAGCCACTACCGCCATTCAAAACTACTGAAACAAAGGTAGCTACCAACAAACTATGCATGCATACACTTAGAAATAATTATACGGAAGCAACGTAAACGCAAACAAAACAATTAAGGAATCATAACTAGGTCAGCACCAGAGGTGCTTAGCCGCTCATATTAACTAAAACAATCGATTCAATGTTTAACATTACGAAATACATGAATTGAAAGTAAAGAAAAGATAAAATGCTAATGCTTATTGATGCAGCTTATACTGACCAGGTTTTACATTTATAGTAACTCGTCTACCTATGGCCTACCTAATGCACTAACGGGCAGTGTATCCGGTCGCATGTAGTGAGGGAATGGTAAGACCGAGGTCGTCCCAAGAACGGTTGATTCCTGACTGTCTAATTAATTAAATTAATCAAATAAATAAATTTTAAAGTAAGGATTGATAATATTTAAGGTGTCACGTGATCAATTGGGCTGGTTCTCTGGTAAACAAGCTAATGGGAAAGATAGTGATGCAATTCTTAAACCGAGTTTAGCCACAAGTGGCATAAGTCAATAGACTCCTTTGGTCAATTCGCCTACCCTATGGTTCTTAGAATCCTCATCAAGATGAACAGGTAACCCGGGATTATTTGGCAATCTAATAGCAGTCATTAAGAGTCGGTCGTTTATTATCGCATTACATGGGTTCTAAATGTCACTAGATTCCTGTTTCAGGTGGGGTCAAATTCGAGAGGACAACATTTGGTCAATTCACCCTAACCTATCAGCAAAGAAGCCACCACTGGAGAAATCAGGCGCACCGTCATAAGTTCAGTTGTTCCTGGTCCCCAAAGCCAAGTCATTAAGTTCCGCTACATGCTAGATTTATAATAGTGAGTGCCCGGCCGTTAGGAACTTAAACACTCACCCCCTAATTCTTAAGTTCATCCAAACGGTAGGTGATCAGTTGGTCAAATCGCACAAGTAGAAAGGGTCGTCAGTTGGTCATATCTTACCCTTCCCGTCTCAGTCCGCTCACCTAGGGTCAGTTGGTCATATCTCCTAGGCAATTGGCCTCTACCGCCATTCAAAACTACCGAAACAAGGGTAGCTACCAATAAACTATGCATGCATACACTAGAAACAATTAATAACGCAAAAGCATTAATAATAAAAAAATCTAAACTATGCCAAGACCTAATTTCCACATCTCCCAAATACCCTAGTGGAATGAAAAATATAATTACCACATAAAACAATAAATAAACAAAGATATAACATCAAATAATTAATTGACTAATCATAAATTAATAATCAATTAAATATAACACAATAAAATTAATTCGCCAACAATTATATTGAGAATCAAGATTAAAATAAATAATAATGAAACAAAAATAATATTATGAGTCATAAAATAATTACATATCGTGCGAATGATAAAGCTATCGATCCCCTAGTTAAGTACCGGGGCAAACCCCAAAATGCTTTTTCTTCTTTTCGGCTGCTAACTCACGAAAACCACAATAGATGATTTGATATCACAAATCATGTGATATTTATAATAGAAACTATTGGCTATTTGCACATAAGGTCCCTAAACTTGCATTATATTCCATTTGAGCCCTTGTGGTATAATAACACATTTATGTGTTAATTATACTTATGACATTGACGCATTCAGCCCCTCATCATACTTCAGCATTTAATCTTTATTCCTCGAAATGGATAAAATAAATATAAACTTGTCGCTATTAATCCCTTGACCTCGAAACTTTGCGCCCAAGTAATTAGTTACGGCGTAACTAATTGACCAAGTTACGCCGTAATCCTTTGTATGCTCGTGATTATCCGATCCGAAATAATCTCTACGGCGTAGCTAAATCCATGTTACGCCGTAACCTTCAAATGAAAATAATTACGACGTAACCATAAGAAATGGTTACGTCGTATCCTTCAAAGCTCATATTTACGCCGTAACCTTATTAACAAGTTACGGCGTAATCTTCACAAATAATTAACAAACCCTCGTGAATCAATCTTCAGAACATATATTTGGCCTTATATTATATCTTTTCTGCTCCAACGCCTCATTTAACCTGAAAAGCAATTATGAACGAATTAAGTACCATATTAATACAAATGAGGCCATAAACACGGGAATTTGACATATAAAAGATCAGGCTAATTTGATGTTATCAAATATCCCCCCACTTGAATCCTACTTGTCCTCAAGTAAACCCTTTAAATAATTCTTAAAAAGATATCTCCCAAGATTAATTGGAAAGTATGAGTCTAAAAATCACCTAAGCTAGAAAATTCCAAACCGAGCACCTCACGAAAAGGGAATTGAAATCACACTCTCTCTCATAATTCACGTGTTTATTTTTGGGTGACCACTCAACTGCTCAGTCATGGCGAGTATTCTATCATAGGCTTGGCAAAGATACTAATCTCCACCACTAGAGTCTATAGATGCAGCTATTCTAAAAGGTTATGGGTTGACGCAACATAGGCTTATGGGGTTATTTTGTCATTACTAACGAGCTACGGCGAAAGGGACAAAACCAATGATACATGACCAAATCCATGGCCAAGACACCAATGATTGCTCGCTTCCTCACCTAAACTCGATTCATGACTAAGGGTAGGATAAGACATGGGAAAACATTTAAAGGGTGTAAATAAAAAAGACACGAAACAAATAGATTTCTAAGTCCACAGTCGCCCCACCACTAGTCGCATTCAATCCCATAGCCAAAATCGAGGGTCAAGAGTCAAGGGGTCTTCAATACACGAGTCAATGCATAGAAAATAAAACGTAGTGCCTCAATCTCCATAAACTTAGGCAAATAAGATGCATTAACTCGGCCTTCATCATCAATGAAAAAAAAGGTATGTGCTATAAAAAAAATTAAAATTTGGGTCAATTTAGCACATATTTCTATCAAAATCAACCATTTCTATCTCCCATCCCCCCACTTGAAATGTACAATGTCTCCATTGTACGAATATTGATTAAAATTTGAAATGCGAGATAGAAATGTACGGGTTTCTAATTTTATCCGTAAGAACACAACGGATATGTAAAAATAACGCCAATTGAAACAAGGCGAGAATACTCAACACAATACGACACATAAGCTGATTTATATTACGATCAGCAATAAACAAACTAATAAACAAACTCTTGCTTGCATTCTCATTTTTTTTTTTTTTTTTTTTTTTGATGCAAGACAAGGTATACATGAATAAAAATAAAAACAATACGAACATATAAAGTATCCCCCCACTTGAGATCAACTATCATCTAAACCCGATTTTCTTCCAAAACCCTTTATTCAAAACCCACGACTTTCACTAGTGGAACCAAAATTAACCAACAGCGCCCGGACCATGGACATAAGGAAACTACAGGGTAGGCTAGGCGATGGGTGTAACGAAACATATATTGGGTGAACAAAATGAAAGGAAAGGCTCAAAAGGGTGTACTAGGGGTATCTTGCACTAATGATGAGTGCAACAAACAAGGGTTTAACAGGGGGATTGACTAATCGATGTGAAAAGTCAATATACATAAACATATATGGGCTATTTGGGTTTAATCCTAAAATTTCCTTTTATCCTAGCTGCACCGATCACACCAAGTTACCTCAGTGTAATGCACATTATTATGGTCTCGAAAAGATATGCAAAGCCAAGTTCTAAAGTCTACTACAGCCACCGGCACACTCATTTTTATGGAATTTACGTATAAGGGAAAACGGAAAGGCTTATCCTCACATAATGGAAATATAGGGTAGGTGTGATCAGTCTAGATTAATCCAGTTAAGTAATGAAAAATATGTCAAAATTTTATTAATGAAACACTTTTCATCAAAAACTAGAAAAATCAAGTGGGTATCTATGTCTAATCCCTTCCCCCCACTTGGGTCATACTTAAGCATATAAATGAAAAATAGGAAGGGTTAGAGATGGAACGAAAAAATCCCCTGGATTTGCTCGGTATGAATAATAATGCATGTTCAAAAACATGCTCCAATTGTGCCTCCACGAGCAACATTCAACTTCTCATCAACTCTCCTTGCAAACACCAAGTCACTCAATTAGGACGGATAAAAAGTGTTCTCTTGCAGCCAATTTTAACTCCATAATTCTTCAACCTGTATTGCTGCAAGAAAAACTAATACCAAAAAAAGCATAAATCCGGATAAACAGCAAAAATAACATGAAATGCAAAAAGAAAAACAAAATAACACCTAACTCACTTTCGTAGGAATCACGGTTGCATTTAGCGCATGCAACAAGCCTTTTAAACCCCTCGGTGTCCCGAGTGGACGAGTGAAGTCTCGTGAGGGTTTACAGGGAACACACCCACAAAGTTCATTTAATTACTAATACAAGGTTATGAAAATGTTTTGAAACTGCTTTTATTAAAAAATTTCATATCAGAGGATAGTTACGGCGTAACTGGATCGGCCCAGTTACGGCGTAGGTGAATTGACTAAATAAAATGTACCAGGAAAGGGGTTACGGCGTAACTGGATCGGCCCAGTTACGGCGTAATAAGAAAGCCCAAGAAAGAAAATACCAGGAACAGGGGAGTTACGGCGTAACTAGATCGGCTTAGTTACGCCGTAGTTATGTAGAAGTGGGCAGATGGCCTTACTGATCGCCAGTTACAGCGAAAATAGATCGGCCCATTACGTCGTAATTACATACTGATGTTGTTGTGCCCAAAGTGTCAACTTCTTCCTACGTGATCAAGAGGAGTTATCGGAACTCCTATCATCTTTCTTTGGTCTTGAAACCTGCAAACAAGATAAACAAAACATACCAAACCCAAAACAAAATCTAAAAACTACAAAAAATATCCAAAAAGGTCTTATGAAATAAAATCAAAAACTAAATCAAGGATAGGGACGGGTAGTCTCCCGACGAGCACTTTTCTTTATCCTCCTTAGTCTTTAAGTTAGACTCCTGCAACAGGCATCAATCAGACGTCTCCAAATAATGTTCATTGCTCAACTAATCTCGGCTTATGATCATGTCGAGATTCCCTCCACTTGTTCTTCTTGCTCGACCTGCACACTATCACAACCTCGTGCATTAAATGTGTAAAAATAATAAACATGAGCAACAAGCGAGATATAACACATCATTTATAATTTAAAGATATCTCAGACTTGGTTACGGCGTAAGTCAAATTAATAACTACGCCGTAACTTCAGTCTGAAAGTAACCTGATATAATATAAGAATAGATTACGCCGTAACCATGGCCAAGGTTACGTCGTAATCTCAAGACAGAAGACATAATTATAGAATAATATTAATCAAATAGCCAAAAATACGAAGACCGTTCCCCGGCAGCGGCGCCAAAAACTTGATGCAGGTTATACTGACCAGGTTTTACATTTATAGTAACTCGTCTACCTATGGCCTACCTAATGCACTAACGGGCAGTGTACCCGGTCGCATGTAGTGAGGGAATTGTAAGACCGAAGTCGTCCCAAAAACGGTTGATTCCTAACTGTCTAATTAATTAAATTAGTCAAATAAATAAGTTTTAATGTAAGGAGTGATAATATTTAAGGTGTCACGTGATCAATTGGGCTGGTGCTCTGGTAAACAAGCTAATGGGAAAGATAATGATGCAATTCTTAAACCGAGTTCAGCCACAAGTGGCATAAGTCAATAGACTCCTTTGGTCAATTCGCCTACCCTATGGTTCTTAGAATCCTCACCAAGATGAACAGGTCACTCGGGATCATTCGGCAATCTAATAGCAGTCATTAAGAGCCGGTCGTTTATTATCGCATTACATGGGTTCTAAATATCACTAGATTCCTGTTTCAGGTGGGGTCAAAGTCGAGAGGACAGCATTTGGTCAATTCGCCCTAACCTATCAGCAAAGATGCCACCACTGGAGAAATCAGGCGCACCGTCATAAGTCCAGTTGTTCCTGGTCCCCTAAGCCAAGTCATTAAGTTCCGCTACATGCTAGATTTATAATAGTGAGTGCCCGGCCGTTAGAAACTTAAACACTCACCCCATAATTCTTAAGTTCATCCAAACGGTAGGTGATCAGTTGGTCAAATCGCACAAGTAGAAAGGGTCATCAGTTGGTCATATCTTACCCTTCCCGTCTCAGTCCGCTCACCTAGGGTCAGTTGGTTATATTTCCTAGGCAATTGGCCTCTACCGCCATTCAAAACTACCGAAACAATGGTAGCTACCAATAAACTATGCATGCACACACTAGAAACAATTAATAACGCAAAAGCATTAATAATAAAAAAATCTAAACTATGCCAAGACATAATTTCCACATCTCCCAAATACCCTAGTGGAATGACAAATATAATTACCACATAAAACAATAAATAAACAAAGACATAATATCAAATAATTAATTGACTAATAATAAATTAATAATCAATTAAATATAACACATTAAGTATTAATTTGCCAAAACAATTATATTGAGAATCAAGATTAAAATAAATAATAATGAAACCAAAATAATATTTTGAGTCAGAAAATAATTACATATCATGCCAAAGATAAAGCTATCGATCCTCTAGTTAAGTACCGGGGCAAACCCGGTTTGCCCCAAAAAACCCTCGTACAGTTGCCGCTTTTTCTTCTTTTCGGCTGCTAACTCACGAAAACCACAAGAGATGATTTGATATCACAAATCATGTGATATTTATAATAGAAACTATTGGCTATTTGCACATAAGGTCCCTAAACTTGCATTATATTCCATTTGAGCCCTTGTGGTATAATAACACATTTATGTGTTAATTATACTTATGACATTGACGCATTCAGCCCCTCATCATACTTCAGCATTTAATCTTTAGTCCTCGAAATGGATAAAATAAATATAAACTTGTCGCTATTAATCCCTTGACCTCGAAACTTTGCGCCCAAGTAATTAGTTACGGCGTAACTAATTGACCAAGTTACGTCGTAATCCTTTGTATGCTCGTGATTATCCGATCCGAAATAATCTCTACGGCGTAGCTAAATCCATGTTACGCCGTAACCTTCATGAAAATAATTACGACGTAACCATAAGAAATGGTTACGCCGTATCCTTCAAAGCTCATATTTACGCCGTAACCTTATTAACAAGTTACGGCGTAATCTTCACAAATAATTAACAGGCCCTCATGAATCAATCTTCAGAACATATATTTGGCCTTATATTACATCTTTTCTGCTCCAACGCCTCATTTAATCTGAAAAGTAATTATGAACGAATATGAACGAATTAAGTACCATATTAATACAAATGAGGCCATAAACACGGGAATTTGATATATAAAAGATCAGGCTAATTTGATGTTATCACTTAACGTAGGGGAGTGATTTCTCCCTTGGAGATAGCTCCGTATGCTCCTCTAGATCTGCCTTCGACTTCTACTCACGTTCACTTGGTGTTGTGTGTGAAAATGGGATGCTTTGAAATGCTGGAATTCGTGGGGTATTTATAGGCCAGATCTGGTTACGGTGTAACTAAAGTTAAGAGTTACGCCATAACATACAATTCTTCGTATTTTGCACTGAAAATGCTGGTTACGGCATAACTCTGGAAGGAGTTACGCCGTATCTTCAATAAATCTTGGTTACGTCGTAATTGAGACAATAGTTACGGCGTAGATTGTAGCGTCGCGGAACCCCATTTGACCTAGTTGGTTACGTCGTAATCTTTGGGAGAGTTACGCCGTAATTTTCTGTTGAGTTGGTTTTCTGAGCCACGATTTAGTTACGGCGTAATGTAAGAGAGGAGTTACGCTGTAACTTCTTTAAAATGAGCATACTATGATATATCTTTAATAAATTCTTCAAATCCGTGTCTCTTTAGCTCCAATGCTCGTATTTTACCTGAAAGTGAAATATAGAGGAAAACAAGCGTAAATCCATATAAATGATATAAAATACTAGCATTATCGGGGGAAATTGACACTTAATATTCAGGACTATTTGATGTTATCAAATATCCCCCCACTTGAACTCTACTTGCCCTCAAGTAGACCTTATTAGATAGATTCCTAAAAACATATCTCTCATTACCTGAAAAATATAAGTTTACAAATCCCTTATGCTAGAATAAAACAAAGCCGAACACCTCACGAAATAGGAACAAAACACTCAAATCTCTCAACTATTCTAAGTGTCAATTTTTGGGTGATCACTCATTGCACAGTCATAGCATGTATTCTATCATAAGCCAGGCGGTTACACAAATCTCCACCAGTAGAGTTAAGGACAGAACAATTCTTGAAGGCAATATGGGTTGACACGACAAAGGTTATGGGAGATTTGTCATTACTAACATGTCACGGCGAAGTGGACAAAATCAATGGTACATGACCAAATCCATGGCCAAGACACCAAAGATTGCTCGCTGCATCACCTAGACACGCTTCATGACTAAGGGTAGGATAAGACATGGGATAAAATTGGTGTAAAATAAAATCAAGCAGATAGTCTAATCTACAACTAAGTCATCGCCACTTACCGTCTGCCCAAAGTTCAAGTTTCGAAGTCAGGAAACCGGATCATGATATAACCAAGTAGATGTGCCATTAGAGAACGTCATGGTGGGCACACTTCCAACTTCATTATTCAAATGTGACCGAGGTGGCCTCCTCGATACTAAATCTATATTAAGCTCATAACAATAGTGCTTATAATATCGCACTTTTACAATCATTAAATAACAATAACTTCTTTTTTTAATCACATCATCATTTTTTTTACATAACATAATAACTACACATAACGTCCCCCCACTTGAGATGAACAATATGATAATTTGGGAGGTCTTCAATGATCTTTAAGGATATGTCATCGACGAGAGCGTGATTCCCGAACCTTTCCACTTGAACCTTGAACTTAGGAAAATAATGACTTCCCAATTACAAATAAAGACTACATGGTAGGCTAAGGTGTAATGGTGTAATGAAACAATATGTTGGGTGAACAAAATGAAAGGAATAGCTCAGAAGGGTGTATCTAGGGGTATCTTGCACTAAAGGAGGGTGAAACAAAGGGTTTAACATGGGGTCGAGAAGTCGAGGTGACTAATCGATAGACACACAATGGTAGGCTATTTGGGTGATAATCCTATAATATTGCCTTCTTAAACTAAAAAGTCCAAATACATCGAGCTAACTCAACATACCTCATCTATGATCTCGAAATGATGTAAAGGTCAAGTTCTAAAGTTTACAAGCTACCGGCACACTCATAATTTGGTGGATTTGGGTTAAAATTTTGGAAACGGATAAGGCTAATCTCACCATATAATATCAAGGGTTATAATATGCTCGGCTAAGGTCTAATCCAGTTAGGTTAAGAAAAACATGTCAAAATTTTAAAAATGGCATAATTTTTCAAAATAAACTAGAAAAATGAGGGCGAAATAAAGTTCAAGAGATAATTCTACTCCCGTCCCCCCACTTGAATTGTACAAAGTCCCTATTGTACTAAGCGTTAAATAAAGGTGAAGAGAAAAGTAGAATTAGAGCGAGAACTTCCCTGAAATTTGCTCCAAAAAGAAAGAAGGCCCACGAAAGAGTCGTGCCTTCGCATAAGCATCCACGAGCAAACTACAATCCCTGAAATCACACTACCGACAAGCATAATTCTAAAAAAGAAAAAGAAAAATTGAAAAAGAAACCCAACTCACTTTCGTAGGAATCACAGTTGCATTTAGCATATGCAACAAGCATTTAAACTACTTGGTGTCCCAAGTGGACGAGTGTAGTCTCGTGAGGGCTTACAGGAACATACCCACAAAGTTCATTTGAAAACTAATACAAGGTTATTGTGTTTAAAATGAAAGAAGTGTTACAGAGGGAAGTTACGTCGTAACTCCCATAAGTAGTAACGCCGTAATTGAGAAAAACCTGACAGATGCTACAGGAGTGTGGCTACGGCGTAACCATTGCCTGGGGTTTTGTCGTAATTGGAAATGCTCTGAAGAAGATTGCTGCAAAAAAGGTATGTTACGGCGTAACCATAAGGATGAGTTACGCCGTAACTATGGACAGATCAGGTCCCCAATCAGCTTGTTGTAGCAACTTTTCCCAAAATCCTGCAAAAATGGTTAAAAACACAAAACGCAACAGAAATGGAAATAAAACAAAATGAAAGGAATAATTCGGTTTGTCTCCCGAAAGAGCACTTTTCTTTATTTACGAGTCTTTAAGTTAGACTCAGAGCCTCGGAGCTTTATGGTGGCCTTTGGACTTGGCCAACTTCCTCCATTATTAGGCGGCAATCATTCATCCATTCGATAAAAACCTTTTTTCTAGTTGTGTTCCCGATGGTACATGTTCCAAATTTTTGCGAGAACCACTCATTGAACGATAAACATGACTTTCCGTAGTCGTCACTTTCTGCTATAGGATCAATTGTTGCACTTATGTTTGATTATTCATCATTGGTCATTTCATCAATAAGGTGATAGTTATCGTACTTGCGTTTTAGTTGCTTCATTAATCTCGCATTGATAATCGAGTCTCGAATTCTTACCTTGCACCAATCTTCAAAGGATAAATTTCCAAATTTTATATCATGTCTCTCAATCTCGTGAGGGCATGTCCATTCATCCCCCTTACATTATCATCACAAGGTCCACGAAAAGGGTTACACCAAGGCCATGCTCTCATTGATTCGTCATGTTCCATCATTATAGGGATGTAGTAGTGCTTGTGAGGATCTGGAGCTTCTTTAATACCCTCAATCTGGATAATCTCCCCCTGTTCCTGTTCACAACTATCAAAATTCTCTCCACGACTATTAGTACTAAGATTATAACACATAGGTGGGTCGAGCGACAGAATATTGACAACATCAACTTTATTTGAAATTTCTAATCTTGGATTCAATTGCTCATTCATACTGAAAGTGATTCGTTCTTTTTTAGTTCCCAAAGAAATTTTGTTTTTCAAAGACCTTTATATGTGCTCGACAAGTGGCCAGAAAAGGTCTTCCAACAATTAAGTTGTAAGTCTCCCGTTTTCCCATATCAATAACCACAAAATCAATGGGAAAAAGGAACTTCCCAATTTTAAGGAGGACATTGTTAACCACCCCCTAGGCACAGCCTTAGAGGAATCAGCCATTTCAATCATCATTGTTGTTTCTTTTAAATTGGTAAGTTTTATCTTATCAAACAATGAGGTAGAAATAAGGTTTACCCCAGCCCCCAAATCAGCTAAAGGATAATTTTAAGATTACCGATAGTGCATGGTAGAAGAAAACTTTCCTGATAGTGTTCCTTCTCAGGAAGTTGTCTTGCCAGGTCCTCGTCGTCTTCAGATTTTTCATCTTCTTTTAAGTAGTTAATCCCGGAGAGATCATTGGTGACAGAAGAGGTGCACTTTTCTTTCTTTGTTTTATCTTGTGCAAATATGGCTTTGCAAGCAATGGCTTTGTCATTACTGGTTTCAAGATTTTTAGCTAATTGCCCAATTTGGGTTTCGAGGTTTTTAATCGCGGCATCTTGGTTCTGCAAGTTCATGTTGGTGTCTTCTTTTACCTGGACCATCCATTCCTTGAGTCTATCACTTTTCTTTGTAGATTCTTCGATATGTTTATGCATTATTTCTTCGAGGTTTGGTCTAGGAGGATTATGGTTGATTCTCGTATAGAACCCTGAGGATTTTTCTCGGTATCTGGCCCCGTTACCACTGTATTCGCTAAAGGGACTTCTACCTCCATATTTTACTTATTCAATCCTTTTAACTTCCTCGTTGGATGAGCATTCCTTGGTAGGGAGATTGCCATTGTATTCATTTCGTTCAACTTGTATGGAATGCACATTCTCCTTGAGCTTTTTCATGTCTCTACCAAGACTTTCTAATTTGTTATTTATTACTGCAAGGCCTTCCATATTTCCACTCTTACTTCGATTTCTCCCTCCATTGTGCCATTTGTGAGAGTGGTCAGCCATCTTCTGAATAGTTTCAAGAGCCAATGTCGAAGTCATTCCAGGTATTGGTCCTTGAGAATCGATCATTTGCCATGAGGAGATGTTCAGACCCTTGTAAAAGACTTTCACCTTTTGCTGGCTATTGAGGTCGTGAGTAGGGCACTTGTATAACAATTCGTTGTACCTTTCCCATGCTTGGTACAATGTTTCCTCACCTTCCTTCTTGAAGTTATGGATTTCTTCTAATTGCTTAGCAGTCCTAGATGGAGGATAGTACCTCTGAATAAAATATTTTTTTAGGAGTGGCCAGGTGTTAACTCTCCCGGCAAGTAATCGATCAAACCATCTTTTAGCAGCTCCAATGAGAGAAATAGGGAACACACGTAACATGACAGCATCGTTTGGGACCCTTGGAATTTTGAATAGGCTGACAATGTACTCTACGTTGTCCACGTGCTCGTGAGCATCATCGGTAATGCTTCCCGAGAAAGGGTTTGCACGCAACTCCCTCATAAATTGAGGTTTGATTTCGAATTGAGCATCTTCGGCGATGGCTGGCCTAACGATCCCTGGTCCTTCTTCTTCTCTAGTTAACGCCAAATATTCCTCAAGAGTGAGGTCATCAATGTTAACAACTTCCATGGTACCTGAAACTTGAAAAGAGATCGTGAGAAATTGAGAAAAATTTTAAAACAAAAATGAAATGAAAGACTTAATGAAAATCCTAATATAACTCCCCGGCAGCGGCGCCAAAAACTTGATGCAGGTTTTACTGACCAGGTTTTAATATTTATAATTTCTCGTTATACCTATGGTCTACCCTAATGTACTAACGGGCAGTGTACCCGGTCGTGTGCAGTGTAGTATTCGGTAAAACTGAGGTCGTCCCAAGAGCTATGTGTGCGGATTTAAACTAAGTCTAGGTGTCACAGATTTTAATATGATTTAAGGTGGAAATGATTAATTACTACTAAGATAATGAAAGAAAATAAAGGCGAGAGTTGTGATCAATAGAGAAGAGGGGTGCTAACCTAGTTACTCATCCTAATTAGTAGTGTTTACGTCTAATTACTTCCAATTACTTCAGGTGGGGTCAAAGTCGCTAGGAAAACATTTGTTCAGTTCGTCCTACCCTATCAGCAAAGGGTCCCACTGGAGAAATCAGGTGACCCGTCATAAGTCCAATTGTTCTTAGTCCCCTAAGCCAAGTCATTAAGTACCGCTACATGCTAGATTCATAAAAATGAGTGCCCGGGAGCTAGCAACTTAAACACTCATCCCCGACTTCTTAAGTTCATCCAAACGGTAGGTGATCAGTTGGTTAAATCGCACAAGCAGAAAGGGTCGTCAGTTGGTCATATCTTACCCTCCCCACTCAGTCTACCTACTTAGGGTCAGTTGGTCATATCTCCTAAGTAACTAGCCACTACCGCCATTCAAAACTACCGAAACAAGGGTAGCTACCAACAAACTATGCATGCATACACTTAGAAATAATTATACGGAAGCAATGTAAACGCAAACAAAACAATTAAGGAATCATAACTAGGTCAGCACCAGAGGTGCTTAGCCGCTCATATTAACTAAAACAATCGATTCAATGTTTAACATTACGAAATACATGAATTGAAAGTAAAGAAAAGATAAAATGCTAATGCTTATCGTAGGGGAGTGATTTCTCCTTTGGAGATAGCTCTGTATGCTCCTCTAGATCTGCCTTCGACTTCTACTCACGTTCACTTGGTGTTGTGTGTGAAAATGGGATGCTTTGAAATGCTGGAATTCGTGGGGTATTTATAGGCCAGATCTGGTTATGGCGTAACTAATGTTAAGAGTTAAGCTGTAACATACAATTCTTCGTATTTTTCCCTAAAAATGCTGGTTACGGCGTAACTCTGGAAGGAGTTACACCGTATCTTCAATAAATCTTGGTTACGCCGTAATTGAGACAATAGTTACGGCGTAGCTTGCAGCGGCGCTGAACCTCATTTGACCTAGTTGGTTACGTCGTAATCTTTGGGAAAGTTACGCCGTAATCTTCTGTTGAGTTGGTTTTCTGAGCCACGCTTTAGTTACGGCGTAATATAAGAGAGGAGTTACGCCGTAACTTCTTCAAAATGAGCATACTATGATAAATCTTTAATAAATTCTCCAAATCCGCGTCTCTTTAGCTCCAATGTTCGTATTTTACCTGAAAGTGAAATATAGAGGAAAACAAGCGTAAATCCATATAAATGATATAAAATACGGGAATTATCGGGGGAAATTGACACTTAATATTCAGGACTATTTGATGTTATCGAACACCTAAAAGTCACTTTGAAGGAAGTTGAAGATGTTATTCAGAAGAAGAGTGCGATGGCATATAGAACAGAAGAAATACAATCAGCCTTCAAAAGCAACACGTTACTTACATGCAGTTGTTTCCAAAAAACTCATACATAGCCCAAACCTTTACCCCCCAAACAAAAAAACGAAAGAAAAACAAAAAAGCCAAGCACACGCGGCCATAACCAAAACCTGTTCTTAAATGCTTACTAATAAGAATTAGTTATTCTAAAATGACGACTAATAACCCACCACCACAATATCTCATAACACCCCTTCACTCAAACCCCCTTCTATGACATCTCCCAGTACTTTGCCGAGTAACATGACGAACTCCACGGCAGGATTCATATTGTCAGTTAGACTCCCAGTAGCCGCTGGGAAATATGATGGCGCAGGTACTCCCTGGTCAACTTCAGTCGCTACTAGGGCAAGGTGACATGGGGGAAGTGGGATGGTATCGAAGGGAGTGATAGAGCGTGGAAAAGGATAGGTCATCAGGGAAGAGTAGAAAAGAATGTTAGGGACAATGATTTGCATCAGATGATCCCTAACCAAAAAAAAAGCTTCCCTTACAACGGCAAGCAACAAAGGAAGAAAATTACGCCTTCATACTCCTATTGTTGCAGCCCTGCCCGCAAGCAAGAATACAATCTACTAATACACGCTTATTGGACTAAAAAGACTGAGCCAAAGCTAAATATGACCAGCTTGCAAATACCAGGATAAAAATAAAATACTACGCGGGTGGAAAAGCTACCCCACCAGACCATACCATCACACAGAGGGGTGAATTTATGCGGAGAACTCCCTGAAGGCCTTGTTCATTTGCTGTATCCGTTACAGCATTGTGAGCTTGCCGCTAAAAGAAAGAACAACGCATGAGGAGAACATCCTAACCCTTCAAGGAAAAATAACAAGCCAGCCAATTCCTTTGGGAATCCCGTCTGGAGAACACGACAGCTTCGCGAAAAAGTAACCTGCCAGGAAATTCTCCAAGAAAAGGATAGTGGACAAGAAGAGGATTTTAGCCCATCAGGGGAGAAGCAATATCTGTAAGCATAATTCGGCAATAGAAAAACCAGAGGGAAACTATAACTATAAAGAAGCACTCCACAAGGAATACCTACAGAAGGACATGGCAACTTCAGTAAAAGCACATCCAACAAGGACAATCCTTCAAGAAAGAAAATTACAACTATTATAAACAAGACAACCCATCACGGGTGATTACTAAAGCAGACTTCCGCAAGAACAAAGATAACTGCAGGAAATTTTCAAGAAGCATAGCTTCAAAGAAAAATGATGTCCGTTATCAAAAAAGTTCCAGAAGATAAGCGGCTCCAGCGGCCATAAGACTCGGATAAAAAGGGTAAGAGCAATCAACAATAAAGAAAATGTATAATGTATTTGAATTTATCAATTTTTGTAATGTATTTTGAAATATGTCAAATCAATAAAAAAGTGAAGATTAGTTACCTTCAGTGTTTTATTTTTTTCAATAAATATAATTTGACTAAGTGCATAAGACGTGCAAGCACATGACTGGGCACGACCCAAAGAATGTTATTTCCGAATAACAAAAGAAAGTTATCACGAATAACAAAGAGGTGAACAACATAAATCACCAAAGTACATAAGAGGTATTGCAAGCCCAGTACTGGGAGAATAACCCAAAATTATTCAACAAAGACTATTACAAACGTGTATATTCGTATAACGTTAGAATAATAGCACTGCACAAATTAAAAATAATGTGCAAAAAGACTATTACAAACGTGCATATCCGTATAACGTTAGAATAATAGCACTGCACAAATTGAAAACAATGTGCATAAAGATTATTAAAAACACGCATATCCGTATGACAAAAAGATAGTAGCATGACATAAGTTAAAAACAACGTGCAGAAGCAAAAATAAAAAGAAAGGTTGCACGCAACCATCATAAACATTACAAGACATAGAAGACTAAATATTGTTCAAGGAATTACAAACATCCAAAAAACGAAGTAAACTAGTTTTGCTCTAAGACAGCTGCACTTGCTTCGGGTTCAGACAGAGCGGAAGGGACCTCACTCACTTCAGGGTGCGGATCATCTGCAACATTAATCAGAACACTAGTTCCCCCAACATCATAATCATCGGTGGAAAGGGGCCTAGCAAGAACAGCGGAGATACTAGCAGGAACATCGGAGACACTAGTAGGAACAAGCGCCATTGGCAAAGAAGTAGTAGAAACCAAAGTTGACTCACTAATTGAAGGTCCTTCCGCACACATAACATTACGAACAGACAAAGGATCAACTAAAGAATTGTAAACATTGGCAACAGAGGGCTCATGAGCGGCGAGACGCTTCCTAACTCGGTCAACCCTTCTCTGAACTACTCCCAGAGAAAGAGACAATGAACCAGTGCCAATAATAGCGCTAGTCTCCCTATCATAAACAGGAACTACAAGTTGTTCAAGGTCAGGCTGTAACTCGGCAATAATAGGAGCATTCGCATGCGGCCCCTCAACCAGAAGAAGATCCATAATCTCCGCAATTCCAGCGTCCTTATTAGACTTAAGAGTGGAAAGCAAGGAAAACTCTACATCGACAAGGGCCTGCACGGCGGAAAGATAATAAGCTTCCGCACAAGGATCATATGCATCAAGATCCAGAAGCTCTTTTTTCTCCTACCATGAATAATACCCGCCGCCAGACCAACTTTCATGCCTTTATCAATGGCACGGCTGATAACTTCTGCCAGTGCTATAGAATACTCCGGAGAATTCAAACACACAAACACAACAAGGCTCATGCCATTAGTCAACAACCAGCGCCGGCTGGATAACAAGGTAAGAAAGCGAGGATAAAAATCATCATCAAGATGAAGAGCTAATGTAGATAGATCGGAAATTACCGAGTCAACTTTCTTCATAATCGCAGCCGATTTCACATCTTGAATTTTACAAAATTCAAGGCATCAAAAGAAGGAATTTGGCTACGAAGCTCGGAACATGAAGCCTCTAAAGTGTGTATCTGAAAACATGAAAGGAAGAAGCAACAAAAAGTCAAAAGACAACGGGAAGATAAGCAAGCGGAAAAAATGGCCAAAAAACACCGATACATACCTGGCCTAAAAGATTAGCATTCTGATATTTAAGTGCAGTAACTTCAGCCCTCAAGGTGGATGACTCACGATCTTTCTCATCGAAAGATGACCGAAGGTCCGCTAGCTCAGCCCGGAGAGAATCCCATTCCTACTCAAGGGCAGAATTTTGATTCTTCAAAGAAATAACTTCCGCAGCAGGAGCTTCGAAAACCCCGAAAGTAGGAGCCAACTCCTGAGAAGATACAGCCTTAGAAGCTTTAGCCTTAAGGGTCGCAATCTCCTTTTCCCTCTCCTCTAACAAAGATGATAGGCGCCTACTCTCCATCATATTATACTCTAACCGCATGCGGACTTCAGAGTTAAAACATACTTGTCGCGTCGTAGCAACGTTGAACTCAGCAAGAAGGCGATCATACCCCATCTCATGTATAGAAGAAAAGTAACAAAGGGGAGCAAACTCATCCACCATACCACGACATTCGTAAGAATAGTCAAGGAGTGAATTCTTGGTGACACCCCACTTCGGAACATAAACACCAGACGAAGAACTAGAATCTGCATCATCAACAGCACGGATATCCCCAATCGAGATATCGTAATCAGAAAAGTTGTTAAGGATGGGGCGAGCACCGCCAGCAGAATGAGAACTGTCGAAGGGAGGAAGGGACATCCATTTTGTCCTTCTCCTTTTCAATGACAGAAAGGATAGTAGTAACGATAGCATCAGTCATGACTGGCACCGGAGACCTGCCAAAAAACAAACAACAAACATAAAGTTAGCAAAATCGAGAAGAACAAAGGCATCACATAAAGACAAAAATCAAATAAAAAACCTGAGAGGGGAACCATCAAGACGAAGCGAACCAGAATCAGATTCAATAGGTGTTCCAGCTTCATGAACATGAATAATTTGTAATGAAGGAGAAGAAGAAGAATGAGTGGGTAAAGCATTCAAACAAAATTCAGGACATTGAGTACTTTGAGCAAACAATTTCTGAATAAGTTTCGAATACTTACCACTAGTGGAAGCTCTACCGGAATCCATATGGTCACTCCTTAACTTCTTAGGAGGATAAGTGGGATCGGTGCAAACCTTCCTTCTCTTTTTTTGAGAACCTGAAGCCACATCACAAGTAGACGCTAAAAAAGTCCCAAAAGCAGCCTCAAACATTAAAAGACCAGCTTCGGTAGCAGAATGAACAAGTTCCGCAACATTCACATCCACAGAATCATCACCTAAATGAGAAGCCCTGGCTCCGAAACCAGCACCCACATTTTCATCAACCCCCAATTCATCACTAGAAGATGGAGGGGCAAGAGAAACAGTTTGGTCCTTGGTAAGTTCCAAAGAATTGAGGCTCATTTTCATCTCACATTCGAGTACCAATCTTTAACTTCATGGGCCCCTTCACTTAAACTAATGTTAGCAAATCCATCACGGCAAAAAGTAGAAGAAAAGAACCACGGTTTAGACCACACAAAAACAAAATAACAAGTGAAGAGACACAAACATGACGTACCCACCCCGATCATTTTCATCATAAAACTCAGGATAAGAATCCGCGTTTAAAGTATAATTGCGACTTAACCCAACCAAGCAAAGAAAGAGTTCCGAAAATTTATGAAATAGAGAAGCATGGGCAACAAGGGAAGCAAAGTGCCCAGCATCAAATTCATTTTCCCCATGAGTAGCATCCTTATGAACGCTCTTTCCATCATGCCAGGGATAAATAACAGGACACGCAAAGGAATCGACCCAAAAGAAATGATCATTCCAAATTTTAAGAGAATCAATGGGTTTAGTATAACAAACGCCAAGACTATCAACTCATTTAATAAAGGACAATCAGCCATTGTTTTTAAAATGAACATAAAAACACCTAAATAACCCAACTGAGGGTCAACACCAAGGCAACAAAGAATCTCAAACTAAGAAACTTTAGCGGCCAATAACAGAAAGCGTGATATATGGATGCGATAGTTATTAAGGATGGACACAAGGAATAAAGACAATGGAAGACGGAAATTAGGCATTATTCAAGCGGGTATATACGCCAATTTTTCCATCCGGCACCTCTTGAATGGTGCGTCAGGCCCAGGCAACTCCGGGTGAACAAATTGCAGAGTGGAATATTTAACACAAAAATGATCAAGCGCCCCTTGTGAAAGTTTAGACTTAGCACATGCAAAAGTACCCATAACGGAAGAAAAATTAGACCCTAACCTAAAAGGAACCCGAAGACAAAAGCAATCCAAGGAAGATAGATCGAAAGAAGGAAGGAGTAACGGCAAATGAAGAACGATAAAAAGGAAAATTTGGGCAAAAGAAAAATAAAGGGTATTTATACAAAGGGAAGGCTAGCATCCAAAGAAAACCTAAGGAAGGACAGCGTCAAAAATAACCCGATCCAACGGTCAGTAATCAAAAGGACAAAAATAAGGCTAGTGGAAGGGCGCATGGCCCACCGGGTCCAATCAGTCAGAACATGCAAGGCCCATAATTACCCACGCTACATAGTACGCAAAACAAGAAGGAAAGTGTCATAAAGACGCTCCAAAGGCACGGAAAAGAAATGGCTCCGTCAAACTTAAGTCTAGCAACATTCACTTCACGCGACAAATGTCCGTATGTAATAAATACGCCAAACTGGGGGGACTTGATGACGAAGCACTTCCTAAGAAAGGGGACCATCAGAAGGACACTTCAAAAAGTACGGAAAGAAAAAACGCTTAGTCAACTCAAGTCTAGTAACATCCACCGCACGCGATAAACATCCGCACGCAGTGAATACACTAGACTGGGGGGACTTGATGACGTATAGCACATATAAGCAGGCCTACTGGGCCTAATCCATGCTATACACATACGGGCCGTGCCCAATAACGATAACTACTACGAACACTGGACCAACAGTAAGCCCAATAACGAAATTGGCTATAGTCCAGACTAAAAGACGCACGCAGGATACTTAGCGAACCGAACCTATGGCCGCGGAAGGTATCATGTGTCCGCGTGCGATACCACGGATGGCAATGGACAAGGGTCCAACTCGTGTAACTACTAAATCGCAGTAACCGGAAACCCTAGCAGAAACCTTGCCTATAAAAGGGGCTCTAATCTCCATACAAGGTACAACTTTGTCTCTCATAATAACACACACATACTCTTATTTATCTGACAAGAATGTGTACTTACTCTCACGCCGGAGTCTAATCGTGGGGTCCATCCCCACGGTAAGGCTAACGGTTTACTCTTTCTTGTGCAGGGAATTCAATCAAACTACTTGGATTAGTACAAGATCAGCCTACCAACAGCTTGTTAGCCCAATCTAACAAGCAATACTAACACCCATTACAACCCGTCACACTTTTTGTACTAACAATATACAAGTATACATTAGTTCGTGCAAATATGTGATTAGTAAATCTATATATGACATTATTTAATAATATATAAATGACGGTAATCAAAAGTTGTACATTTTTCATACCTTATAAACCAATTAAAGTTTTCGTACTTTGATATGTACAATTCTTTTCAATTGAATTTAAGTGTTGAGTTATGATAATCACATTAGTTGCTTGTTTGATTTGTATTTCATGGTATATTAATTGTTTTTTTAATGAATGAGTATTTTAAAGCTAACATTAATTATAGATGTTGTATCATTAAGTATATATTGTACATTTAGCTTTATTATTTATATTTTTTAAATTGATGTTTTTATGTTTGAATACTTTGTATAATATGTTTTATTAGTTATATTGCTTAATTTAAATTTAAAAAATTTATTGTTCAATAGACGAATAACCACGCAAAGTGACGATATATAGTAACAAATAATTTTACTTGTGACCTGTCGAAATCGAATCTGTAGGCTCATCACCACCACCAGCATCCGCTTACAATCCAAAACCAATTGATATCACGATGAAACGAGTTAAAATGACCCATTAGTAATTAATTACGGACTAATACGCAAGATAAAATGATCAAATCGCAAGTCTAGAACCTTTTATAAAGGGTTTTCGACCGAGTTTCAATGCAAGGAGAGATTCGGGTTGCAAAACTCGTCGAACAAGTTTAATTACAATATAATGAAACCTTACGATTCATTAATTTCTAGTCATTAATTTACCTTTGCAATCCTAAACCCTAATAAGCAAATCGACACACCCTCGTGTGCCCTAAACATAACCGATCGACACCCTCTTGCTAAGGGTTTCAATCCACATAAATTCAAGAAAGAAAATTGTGCTTGTTTTGTTCTTCGTTCGTGACGTGGTACTAGCATACGCATATTCTTGTGACGTGTATGTATGATTTGATAGAGACAGTCTATTTTGGTTGTTTAGTTTCGTTCCAAGTGACGTAAAGATTCAAGATTCAAATATTCGTTACTTGTCTTAATATATTCATGTAATTCGAGGTTGGTAATTAATGTGTTAATCTTTATACATCAAGCTAGATCCATTCTGCTACGTACTCATGGTGATTAATGGTTAATCTAGTTGTCAAATCCCAACAACAACATCACGTGAGCCGCTCGTCAATTTGCGAGCGAGAGTCACTGAAATCATCTTATAATTCATAATTCTTATTTAGTGGTATTTATGATTGGATTTCATTCATTTATATGTATGATAAAGAGTTATTAAACATATCGTTTATTTTTTTTATAAAACACTTAATTAGTATAAAACTAACATTAACAATTGTATGCTCAGTGAATATATATGAGTGACATCAATTTGATACATAAGTAAAAGTAATTGAGGTAAAATTATTAATGTTTATTACAGTAACAATCTAAGTAATGATTGTAAGCTTTAATGATAAAAGAGAAGAAAAGAAAAAAAATTATAATGCACATACCACATTGGATGAGTGAAACAAAAGAAAGACATTGTGAGGTTTATAAAAACAAAAACCAAAAGTTTACTAGTTTATATTATAGATCTTTGGTCTAATTGAAAGTCAACACATCGTTAGTTTAGGTTTTAAGTTTAACCAATAACACTAATAGTAATTAAAACTTTACAATAAAATATTTTGAAACTAAATAGTTAGCTCGACTAGCTCATCCGACCTATTTGGATTGAGTAGCTCGTTTAACTCAATGACTTTAAAAATGATAAAAATCCCGACCCGCCCTACCCGCTTTTCATTTCCCTCCATTATTTAACCCTAGCGTCACTCTCATAAACCTGTCAAAACCGAATCCATAGACTTATCACCAGCGTCCACTTACAATCCAAAACCAATTGATAGCACGATGAAACGAGTTAAAACGACCCATAAACTCAGCGCTACCATCTGCTTCAAATACAAATCCATCGGTTTACATTATTTACATTATTTAAACATGTTTGTATGTGTGTGTTTGTTTACTGATGTTATATTATTTGATTATTTACCTTATTTTAAGGTTTCTGTATATTTGATACTTATTTACAAAACAAAAGTGAGTTATTAGTTTCGACGGCATAATCCAGGACGGAGCAGGGAATTACCGGGGCATGCGTCAAGTTCTTCAACTGCCCAAATAATGTGTACCCAAATTAAGTCAAATGGATAAAATCGCTGCAGCAATGAATTCTCGATACACACATTTAGTCAATCTGTTACGAGCCGTTAACATTAACATTATTGCGCCTCCACCGATTTATTGGCGTCAGTTTCTGGATGACGGAGAGGATGAAAAAGACGACGGAAGTGAGTAGGGATGTGTTGTGAACATTGAACTATTTTTTTTTTGAACTTGTTCGTATTTGTACCATGATGAGGATCTATTTTTTTACCCCGGTAAGTAATTTGTATTTTCATGAATAAATTCTTTTAGCCATTATGTAAATTACCGCTACAACTGATGACATGTCGTTGCTAAAAAGCTATTTCTATTGCCGCAAAATACTTTCATATACGAGCTTGTAGCGATAAGCCTTTTGTTACGACATATATTGACTTATAGTGCCGGCTTTTGTGTAGCTATAATCAATTTGCTTTCTAAACACCCCGATTGATCGATTGACACACTAAACATTAAGTAATAAGTGGTGATGCTAAAACCAACATAAAAAAATGGATGTGTGTAAGGTTATCAATACACAATATGAATGTTTAACCATGCGTTTATGTTAAGTTTTGGCACCGAAATGACTCACATATTATGACGATAACGCATTTTATTGTATTTCATTACATAGTTACAAACTTCATACAATACAAATTACAACACAATACAAAACATGACACATTATGCTAAACGCAATATCATGACATGAGCTTATATAAAAGCAATACATTACGTAAAAATAAGCTTATGACAAACAAACACACATTTTATTCATATATTATGACGTGCCCATCATATACGGATTGTCGACATGCTCAAGGATGAGTAGCGGTGACTTGACCAACGAGTATTCCTTCATCGCATCCAAGGATGATCCTATTTACATAAGAATGTTATTTTGAACTATTGAATCGAGTAAATCAAATGTGCAATGTGGTTAAATTACAAGAGACTTACTTGGATGAGTCTTTAATAAACACGATAATCCATCGACCAAGTTCAGAGGTAAACACATGGTCTAGTTTGGAGTGTGCATTCCAAATGCACACAATTTTGTCTTCGAACCGTAATAATAATAAAACTCACGTCGGATTTCACATATTGGATTGATGTAACATTATGTGTGTGGCCTTGAAGAGTTTGGAGACAAGTCATAGTATCATAGTCCCAAACCTAATGCCAAAAAAAGTTAGTTTATTTTTGTATATGTATGAGCAAATAACATTTATTTAAAGTCTATATATGATATTTAGACATACCTTAGCAAGTATAATCGTCCGGACCTGTGATGAAGTACAATTTTTCTTCAATGTAACAAAATTCAACATTGTTCAAGCCTTTCTCGTGAGCGTTGATTGACAAACGGGGAACCAAAGATCCAAGGTCCCAAAACTGAAAAGACAATTATATGCAAGGTTTAGAGTCATGTTTGTGTTTAGTTACATGTTTGCAAATATGCAATTGTAGCGGTGTCTAAAGTATTACCTTGATGGTAGAATCGAGTGATACACTTGCAAACGCGTTGGTGTCCCTTGGATTAAATGCTACTTGCATGACATAATGTTCGTGTCCTTCAAACGTCTTGGTGCATTCCCAACCGTTTTCCCAATCCCATAACTTTATAGTTTTGTCATCGGATGCAGAAGCGTATGGAAGAGATGGATGCACGGCGAAAGACCTAACAAAGTCGGTGTGTGCCTTCAATTCTACAACACATTCCATGGTGTTGTAGTTGTACACTGCCTGATAAAACCATCATCGGCTCCACATACAATCCATTCCTTATGTGCAATAAACTTTGCATTTCGCACTATACAAAACATACAATAAAAATAAAAATAATATAACATAGATTGCTCCATATAAAATTCTTTACACAGTTATTACATGTACTAACGGCTATGGTAAAAAAAAATCACATACCAGGTGATTTGGCGATTTCAAAAGACTTCTCGGTTACCTGGTTAGAAGATGACACTTATAAGTTCATATATGTTTTAAATAAACAAAGTAACAACTACTGGAATGTTGGATTATTAGAACTTACATGAGAGCGATAATTCGGATATTAACATTTCCCGAATACAAACCAACCAAGACCCTTTACAAAATGTTAGAACTTATATCAAAATCCGTAACAAATTCAATAACGAAAATGTTTTGAAACTAAGAGTAAAATTCTTTACCATGGTTCATTAGGATGCAAGTCAGTGATTTAACTCTCTGAATTTTTGGTCGAATGTTTTCGAAGTCGAAACAAACGTGTTACCAACACAGTATAAAGTATAAGTATGTTAACATCAAAATGTAAATGAATTATACATTACCTTGATCTCAAATGTGGAACTCTATTTAACAAAAGTAGATTGCATCCCCAACAAAAAGCCAGAAACAATATACTCGTTAGTAACATTTCAAAAAACCATAATATGCATGTCTATAACAACAAAATTAAGTATGAGCATTCTTTGGAGATCGAAGATCAAAAAAATTCGTTGCTACAACACATCGATTCGTAATAGAACTCTTCAATCCTTGACTCATTCTAATGACTCAAACTGTGCTAGCTATTTAAATCTAATGGTATTGTCTAAAGTAAAAGAAAAAAATAATACTCCAGGTTTGAACTAACCAAACCAAAAACTAAACCGGATGGGTGTTAGACCGGACTGGATTGAGAACCGATTTTCATTTTCAGCTATAATTGGAATCAAGAACCGATCGAGTGAGCTATTTTTAAAAACTCATATATTTATATGCACAATACTAATAAAAATGTTTAAAAGAGATAGCTAACCATTTTTTCTTGAAAGAATGATGTAAGAAGAAGAAGATGAATAATGAGAGTTTTTAATTGGTGGTGATGGATATATTAAGGTGATATTGGAACATATATATACTATGAGAAATCTTAACACACAAGTATTATCAACTATTTTGGCATGTTCACAGTCAAATTTGACCCATGTTGTCACTCGATGCCTTTAAAACCGTTGATTATGAAAATTGATAACTTTCAAGGGCTAGGGTTATTTTAAAATCATATATAAGCAAAATAGAATAAGGTTAGTTCACGGAAGCTAACGTATGACGAAATATTCAACATGCAATGCATGTCTTGTTCGGTGTATTTTAATTTGCATGACTATTGTCAATGATTGATGACGTATATGGAGAGTCGGTCATACACCGACTACTACGATTCACTACTTGCAAGCCGGTCTTGGCCCGAGCCAATATATCAATGCGTTTGGGCTCACGAAAGCCCAAGCCCATATCTATTTACGGAATAGATATCCGATATCTTCTAAAAATAAGAAGATAATCATTCCCAACCGACTTAGGCGGGATACGCCGAAGGTTGGGGAACACGGAACCAACAAGGATTCCGTGCGTATATAAAGGGAGTTATATCCCTCGTTTAGGTGCGATCTCATAACCCTAAAACTCCTTAAACCCTAAACCGATTACTCACTCTCACGCCGGAGGATAATCGTGGGAGACAATCCCACGATAAGCCTAACGGTGTTTCTTGTCTCTTAGTGCGTAGGTCTCAAGTAGCAATTCTCAATTGGTGCGAGAACGGGCTCAAACCAGAACGCCCAACTTTTGTATCAACAAGTGGTGCCATCCGTGGGACCCGAACCCACGACCACGTGGTCCGACAAAAGCCATACTGAGTAAGTCAGAAGCAATTGAAAAGCTTCATGCAGTGCGCTCTGGAGGTGGTCAATGCTTTTGGGGAGGTCAATGCTTTTGACTTACTCAACCGACACTAGAATGACAAAGCACGGTAATCAGCGATCGCAGTCAGACCTCATGGGGAAGAAGTCGCAAAGTGGGCTAACCCCTAAGCAGACCCACTGGACAACGTATTTGCTAAAAATAAGGATCAGGCCAAGACTTGATCTTCCCTTTGGTGGAACCACACTCGGGAACAACCCAAGCCACTACAACCCCCACGAGTGGAGTAGACCCACTGCGCACCGTCTTTACTACTCCCTTCCAATCGGTGCTAGCTGCTGACAAAGGTACGGAGGCACCAAGCGGGATAAGGGTATAGCGGAGAAACAAACGCACTCACTCGAGGGGTAGCGCCGGAATTAACACTGAAGTTTTCGTATCCCAAAACTACGAAACATTAACCGCCCTCATGCAAGAGGAAGAGAAGAATAGATCAGGTCGGAACTTGAAAGCTCGACTCAATTTCGATTCGAAATATGATACTTCTCCACTGCGCCACCAGAAAGAAAAGCGCAGAGGAAGCGGTCATAAACCTTATTCAAATCGGGAGGAGAATCGAGGGTGATGAGACATCTCACTCACAACACTTGAGTGATAGTGATGGAGAAGAACGGCGTACCAGTGTCTATACCAGACTGGGTAGCCGTAAAGTACATGACAGACTGGGGCGAAAGTATTCCCCAAGTGAGAGCCCTTCAGATCCAGACTACACATCAGACTCTGAGGATGGCCGGCATAACGCGTAAGAAGAAAATTCATCTTCGATAACTCCTCGGACAACGAGGATAGTGATACAGGACATTGGAAGTCTAGGCGAGCGATAGCAAGAGGAAGACATGTCTCTCCGTGGCGCCGTCGAGAAATGGATGCGTTCACCAGACGCATCAGTGATTTCTCCGAAAACAAGAAAAGGCGCATGCCTACGAATGTCAAGACCTATGATGGAACAGGTGATCCAGACGATCACCTAAAAATCTTTGAATCAGCCGCGACCATTGAGAACTGGCCACAACCAGTGTGGTGCCACATGTTTAATTCCACACTAGTGGGAAGTGCGCGTAACTGGTTCAACAAACTCCCAAGAAGAAGCATCAATGGTTTTGAAGAGTTGAGAAAGACGTTCCGCCTAAATTTCACTCAACGAAAAAAGTCGCTAAAATCCTGTGAACTCGCCAGGGTAAAGCAGCACCAAGGAGAATCTACTGGCGCATTCATGGAACGTTTTAAAGATGAATGCATGCAAGTTAAAGCATGTCCTGTACTTGAAGATTTCGGGCTTCATGAATGGGATTAATAACCCAGAACTCATCAAGCGGTTGAACGACAAGATCCCGGAGACCTTTGATGAACTCATGAAGCGCACTCGGTCTTTTTCGGGGAAGCCGCCCGGCGGAAGCAAAAGAACCACTCGAGCTACCGCCCACAGGAACAACCTGGAGGCAATTGAACGACCGAGGTAGTAACCGCAATAGGAACTATCGCAGCCAAAGGAGCGGCAGAGATAATGACAGGTATACTCCCCTGATCAAAACACCAAAGGAAATACTCGCAGCGGAAGGTGCGAATTTCCCAAGACCACCGCAGATGCGCACACCAGAAGATAAGCGGCGGGAATGGATCTTGTGACTACCACGCGCAAAAGGGTCACACCACTAACGAGTGTGTCCAGCTGCGCCAATTCATCGACAAGATGGTTAAGAGAGAGCGGTGGACCACTTAGTTAAAAACATTAAAGAGGGAAGAGATAAACAAAAGAATGGAAGCAAGAAGAGACACCCAAATAGAAAGGCCGACACAATCTACATGATACAGACGTGGAACGAACCACTAGACAAAAGTCACCCGGGGAGTTTTCCCGAAGAAGCAAAATCTCTTTCCCTACTCTAACTGCGGACAACGCAGCAGCAGAGCCCCTCACCATTGAAATTAGTGCGGGTGGTCACGACATACACCGCATGTACATTGATGGTGGGGCATCGGCAAATATCATGTATGAGCATTGCTTTAAAAGACTACGACCTGAAATGCGCAGTCAGTTAAACCGGTCGACACCACGGCACTCACTGGTTTCACGGGTGAAAAGATATGGCCCATGGGGCAAGCTGCGATTACTAGTCGGCGTTGGCAACGCAGAGCACTCTACGACAACTGGATGGATTTCATGGTGATCAAATCCCCTCGCCATACAATGGCATTATTGGGAGACCGGGATATCAGCCATGCGGCGTTGCCATCAACAGCGCACGGGATGCTTAAATTCCATGCAGGGGGCATTGTTACTCTTTACAATGCCACGGTACCAAACAGAGAATGTAACACGGTTACATGCGAAATGGAACCAACCCCGACACATTGCGCAGCCAAAGTCCCCAACTTGAAGGTCGAATTCACGAATACCCAGCGAGGAGATAACCATTGGAGGGTCATTGTCGGACAACGGCAAAGCGGTGTTGTGCGCTCCTACAAAAACGTGGATATTTTCGCGTGGGAGCAAAACACATGACCGAGTACCCGCGCTCGATCACAGAGCATAAACTAAGAATCCGACAAGGGTACTCACCGATACGCCAGAAGAAGCGTGGCCAAGCCCGAGGGCACACATGCAATTCTGCGAGAGTACAGAAATTGGTAACTGCGGGGAATCATGCGTGAAGTCTACTACCACGGCTTTCTAATCGGTAATGGTCAAAAGCGACGGTAGCTGGCGAATGTGTGTAGACTTCACCGACCTTAACAAAGCATGCCCGGGAGGCTGTTATCCATTACCAGAGATAGATTGGAAAATAGAGTCCTTGTGTGGATACCCGTTAAAGTGTTTTCTCGACGCGTACAAGGGATATCAGTCTGAGATGGCTAAGGAAGACGAGGAAAAGACAGCTTTCCACACAAGCCAAGGCGTTCTTGTTATACAAAAATGCAATTTGGCTTGAAGAATCGCGGTGCCACCTATCGCGGTTAGTAGACAATGCCTTTGAAAAACAGGTGGGCGTAACACGGAAGTCTATGTGGATGACCGGTCATAAAAGCCATACTGAAGTTGAACTTGTGCGCGACATAGAAGAAACATTCAAGACTCTACGAGAGATCAACATGAAGCTAAATCCTAAGAAATGCACCTTGAGGCATGTTCTTAGGATACGATAGAACCTGATGGCATAAACCTTGTCGAAAAGACAAAGGCGGT
Source organism: Chrysanthemum makinoi (assembly GCA_910596185.1). NCBI lineage: Eukaryota > Viridiplantae > Streptophyta > Magnoliopsida > Asterales > Asteraceae > Chrysanthemum > Chrysanthemum makinoi. The sequence goes on along the minus strand of OU343222.1, from coordinate 319,417,079 downwards.
AATAGAACTTCCCTCACCACGCACGCGGAAGGAAGTCCAATCCCTCAACGGAAAGCGGCCTCAACAGGTTCTGTCTAATCAGAGAAAAGTCATTGCCTCTTTTCAAAACACTCAAGAAGTGTATAAAAAAGGGTGACTTTCGATGGACGACGGAGGCGGAAGAAGCCTTCACTACACTCAAACAGCATCTAGCAACGCTCCCAACACTCGTGGCACCCGACCGGGGAAAACTGATCATGTATTTATCAGCACTCATGGGGCATCAGTAGCGATTGCTACTACAGATAGGGACTCAGTGCAAACCCCTATCTATTTTGTCACAGCGCTCAAAAGAGCGGAGATGAACTACATGCCATGGAAAAGTTGGTCTTGGCACTAGTGTTTGCCGCCAAGCGGCCATGCGGATACTTCCAGCGCACCCAATAGCGGTAATCACAGATCAAGCCATCAAGCAGATCATTTCCAAACCCGATGCGTCAGGCGACTCGAAGTGGAGTGTGTTGCTGGCGAACATAACATCTCTTACAGACCCGCGTCTGCAATAAAGGGCAGGTTCGGCAGACTTCATCATCGAAGCCAGATCTGACGAAGTACCTACACCAAGCGCGAAGGAACTACAAGATCCATGGATTTTGTTTACAGACGGGTCCTCATGCGTGGGCGGGTCGGTGGCCTTATTCTCACAAACCCAGAGGGAATGGAATTCACTTACGCACTGCGTTTTGAATTTATCGCGACAAACAATGAGGCAGAATATGAAGCTCTAATCGCTGGACTACGCATTGCAGCTCGAATGGGTGTACGTAACTTGGAAGCAAATGTGGACTCCCGGCTAGTGGCCAACCACGTGTTAGGTGAATACGTGGCCAAAGAAGAGAGAATATGATTCATATCTTGAAGACTAAGACACGATCAAAGGCTTTGACAATTTACTATTAAGCAAGTCCCTAGAGGAGAAAATCGCAAAAGGCGGATGGCGAGCAAGATTGCCTCGACAAGCTTCGCACACTTATCAAAGCAAGTGCTGGTGGAAACACTGAAAAGCAAGTCAATATCGGAGATGGAAGTCTCCGCAGTCATAGAGGAGGATGGTCCTATGGATGACACCGATTCGGAATTCTTAAGCAAAGGAACATTACCTCAAGACAGTGGCTTCGCGAGAATCACGGTATGCAGCATGAGATTGAAGATAGCGCGACAACATATTTGAAGCGTTCTTTCCTTCAACCATGGCTCCGTTAAATCGGCCCCTACAAGCAAATTACGTCTTTGCGAAATCCATGAAGGCTCATGCAGCATGCATGCAGGACCCGCAGTCGTTGTATACGTGCCATGCGATCAGGATACTCTTGGCCAACCATGCATGAATCGCGGGACCTAATAAGGAAATGCAATGATTGCCAGTTCACAGGGCGAAAGATCGCGCGGCCGCACGAGCTAACGCGCCAATCACGGCATACTGGCCATTCTACAAATGGGGCATTGATATTGCAGGTCCTTTTCCAATAGCAGCAGGCGGTCTTAAGTTTCTCATAGTGGCTATAGACTACTTCACCAAGTGGATAGAGGCAAAAGAAGTGGCGACAATGTTTCATTCAGACCAGGCGACTTTGTCTACCGTGCCAATGAGGCGAGTCATGCAGAAGATACAGGTAAGCTCGGACCAAAGTGGGAAGGACCTTATGAGGTTACTTGAAGCAATAGGCGGCGTCTGGGGCTCGAGGCTTGGATGGTCGTGACCTACCACGCACATGGAACATCGGCAACCTCAAGATGTGCTACCTATAAAGAATAGCTACGGCACGAGCCAGAGGCGCTCCGCACTTTTAGTGCCCAATAAACATTCATGTATTCTTTTTTTTCTTGTTTCCTTTGTATTTCTCAAAAACCTTGCAAGTATCAACGCCGCGGTGCCTAGCTAACTCCGCGACACATTTTAAAGTTGTTATCTCCATATACTGTATGTCTTAACAATTTCTTATTTTTTCTTGCCCACGATGGCGTGCATGCACCACGAATAAAACCACGATGGTAATAGGATAAGTTAACCTACTAACTAACTTGTTGAGTAAGAGGGTTGCAAACCCATCAATCGGATCGCATCCTTGTTAAACACCTTGTTCACAAGACGTTGGAATAAGTTTTGTGCGCATCCCACGATGGATCGCAGCGCATCGTGCACGTTTAACAACTTAGGAACCGAGACACTTGATTCCTTAATGTGATATTTACAGATCGCTGTTTATCATGACACACACGATTGTGATAAAATACTTTGAATTATTTCTCGAGTATACTATGGCTTTCATACATGCTTATGAATTACCTATATTAGCTGGCGTTACCGTTTGTTTCTTCCGACAACGAAGGTATCTTTTACGCAAAACCAAACAGCTATGTATACATTACAAGTTTCAATAATACCCACATCAAAACCGCAACTTTTATTCATAACTACGAGTTATTACAAAAGATAGTAAACATGTCAGCTACCGCTACTACAACGCAAGTAAAGTGCCAACGTGACTCGTTGCTTCTTTGGCTCCGCTAACACCCTTCAACACATCTGCATCCGACCACGATCACAGTGGCCACACTTACGGCACTCCATCAGACCGGGCAAATGAGCACGCCAACCCCACACAAAAATGGCCTTACGCAATACCTTCTTTCTTAGCAAGACGGGTATGCGCTTCCAAGACTTCTTTAAAGGTACCTCTTCTCCAAAGCAAATGGATTCGACTATCCCTAGGGCGCGCAAAGACAGGTACTTGGAGCTGACTCCTGGGCTTCAAATAAAAGTCGGCTATGTCTCGGCACCTCATGCGATGACGCGCCAAGGTCAACCCCGCCATAATTACATTTATCGGATAATCTTGATCGCGCTCAAGCTCCGAAATCGTTGGGAGCTCTAAGTCCTTCATTCTCTGCATGGCAGCGACCAAGTGATCATATGACTCAGCATCATAATTCGGTACCTTCTCAATAGCGCCTTCAACCATTTCATGAAGCTTTTCAATTGCCGACTTACCACGCTCCAGGCGCCTTTGCGACCTCCCCAAAGCATTGACCACCTCTGGCGATTCCAGTACTGAGCAGCTAGGCGGAAAGTGGCCTATGAGCCACTGGCTCCGCTATCATGGACATGAGCTGAGGATACAACTCCTCGTCATACTCGAGGCTAAGCTTACGCAGTTTTGCCTCTTGTACTTCCAATGACCAACTCACAGTAGCCCCAAGCTCCCAGTGCTTGCGAACAAAGTTTCCTTACCTGCTCCAAATGTTTAAGGGCCGGCCTTATGAGACTTATACTGCGGCCTCAGCACGATCTTGAGTTATTTGGCACATTAGTGCCATCTTGTCGGCCTGTTTTTTTTGGCGTGGCGCTCAGATCTAGCCTCTGCATGGGCGCTATCCATTCTTCGGTGCTTGCCATTCGCCTCAACAAAGATATTGTTTGGTCCTTTTGTGAACTTTGGTCAATCCCACGGATACTCCGGTCTTCAGCTTCACAATTAGTGCATTTTGTTGTGCGGAGAGACCTGCAATTCTTCAACCAAATGCTCAATGGTGCATCCGCATCAGATTGGTCTTCATTATCGGCTCGCGGCTCAGAATCTCGTGACTGTATCGGACTCGCCTTGGGGATGACTCTATAACTGCTCCATCCTGCGAATACTTACCACTTAATGTCGATTCACAACTAGCACATTCACCAACAAAAGAAAATTATACATGGACGGCTGTACTACTGTGGCACCGCGTCCTCAGAAAAGTGCGACGACGCTTCATCCGTGGAGGACAACTCCACAGTTAGCACACGAAGCGTTTTTCCTTAGACCCGCACCATCATCCCTTCGGATCCTTTTACGACTAACCAGATTCTTCTTCTTCCTCTTCTTCCATAGGTTGGGCCACAGCTACGGTGGTGGCTGCGCCCGAAGATGGTACTCGGGATGGTACGGCTTTGTAGTGGTGTGGTTTCCACTGCAACGAGAACTGGTACTGTCTCCCCCAATTCAGCTCCATAGTGCGCCCGCCGGTAGCCGCTAAAATAGGCTCTTCATCATCCCTCAAAAGTCTTACTCCTGTCCTTACGCTCACGGGCTTCGCTAGGCGTTCGACCGGTGAATAGATCCATCTCTGAGCAAAACAAGACACATATACAAACAGGTTATATAATGCGCGACACATACGGAAGATTGTTCTTACATTATTTACACACAGAAGTACATAGGAATAAGTACCCACCACGGCCAATGGCGTCTAAAAGATAGGGATCTCATCTTCGGGCCAAAATAATTACGGTTGATTCCATATGCCCCAAAATCCCTCGGGATATGTACTAATGGGGATGCGGTTAGCATTTATCAGTTCCGCATCCTCGACGTCATAAGACCCATGCAATGGGCACTCATCCTCTCAATGTTCCGGTATAAAAATCATAATTCCGGGAAAACACGTATCATCTACCCGGAAGAAATACTCCCTCAATTCCTAAGTGCATCTAATTTATCTTATAACACTGCAGTCTACCAGAGCGTTCGAAAAAGACACCCACCCACCCATGTACGTAGTGTGATAAAAGCGCGAATAGGTGGATGGTGGGATCAATCCCGGCAAACGGCAATTTACCTCAAAATTGGTAATTTTAGCCGCGCCGATACAATGCAAACTGCGATATGTGTAGATTATAATAGTTTAACACATCGCACGAAGCGTGATAGGGGCACCGTTGATTCGCGAATGAATAACGTGTGTATACACCCCTCCCCGGAAATCCGCATCGTTAACTTGCATCCGGAACTACTGGATGCACATCCTGGGGTATAAAGTAATCTGAGGTGAATTCCATCAGACCGTCACGGTGAGGTGGGAGGTGAAGTCGGTATTGTTTAACCATCGTGTTATTATTTTTGTGATATAACACAACGCGGTTACCTTTGTAGTTGGTTACTTTCGGGATTACAACTCTTAGAACGCTTTAGAAATAGTGGATGGAGTTTTTTACTGTGAGGAATCCGGTGAAAAAGAAACGACAAGTTATATACCCTTTCTCTTCCACACGATTGAGCACGTGGATCCCACTCGTCCCCACTGTGTGGTTGAGATATTGATGGGACAACGGGGCAGTAACTTTCCCCCGAATATCGAGGCACCTACAATTCACTTTTATGTCCAGATGCATTACACTTACGGGTATGTGTATAGCCTCTTCCATACGTTTTGTAAGTTATTTATTTTATTTTAGACTACGGTCATTAGTCTAGCATCCGGATCCCATACTAGCATACTGAAACGGGGGTTATGATATAGTACGGAGTCGGGTCATACACCGACTACAGTCCCACTACTTGCAAGCCGGTCTTGACTGAGCCAATATCAATACGCGTTTGGGCTCACAGCGGCCCATATCTATTTCGGACTAGATATCCGATATCTTCTAAAATAAGAAGATAATCATTCCCAACGACTTAGATCGCCCGAGGTTGGGGAATAAGATTATATCCTCGTTTAAGGTAGCGATCTCATTAACCTAAAAACTCCTTAAACCCTAAAACCGATTACTCACTCTCACGCCGGAGGATATGTCGTGGGACACAATCCATAAGCCTAACGGTGTTTCTTATCTCTTAGTGCGCAGGTCTCAAGCAGCAATTCTCAATTGGTACGAGAACCGGAGCTCCAAACCAGGAACGCCCAACTTTTGTATCAACAATGATAGTGATTGAATTTATACAACAAGAATAACAGCGTAGTTACAAACTTTTATAAACCGATATAGATTCTATTTTTAACTCTAGTAGTAAGTATTCGCGTGATACACCGGATACTAAGTAGTTAAAAGAAAAACTACTTTATCTAAATCTTCCGGTGAGGCTAAGTATAGATCAATGGCTTCAACTTCTTGTGAAGTTATTTGGATTCAAAAAATTCTTAAAGACCTTGGCGTTGAACCTCTTTTAATTACCTGTCACACTCTAGTATGACAACAACGTTGCCATTCAGTTGGCTAATAATCATGTGTTTCATGAAAGTTCCAAACACTTTGAATTAGATGTTTACTACATGAGAGAAAAAGTTGCAAAAGGTATCATAAGAACCCAAAAAGTTGGTTCACTTGACCAAATTTTACAAAAACATCTCCCCGTTGCTCAACACAAGGATTTGTGCGAACACTTAAAGTATTAAACTTGTTTGACATTTTCAGTAATCATATTAAGGGGAATGTTGGATAAATAATCTGATTCCTTATTATGTTCTAGCGCGTGTGGTGTGATTTATGCTTCCTTTGGAATATAAGAAATGTTGAGGGACTGCTGTGTATCTTCACTGCTTCACAATTTTGTGGAGTTAACTGCAATTTTGGTCTTTGTGGTTTGGTCAAATTGCAAGTTTGGTCCTTAAAACTTTGAAACTGCAGCAATAGTCCTCATTTTGAAGTTTGTATTGCATTTTTGTCCCTGAATAAAGTTAAATAACTAAAATACCCTTTGCATTAAAAAAAAAGTGAATTTTGGCACGACTTTCTCGTGCCCAAAATCCAAAGAGAGTCGACCCAAACAAAAAAAGGCACGACATGTCGTGCCTTTTTGGTAGTACCAATTCAGTTGACCCAAATAATTTTGGCACGACACCTCCTTTGTTGGTTTGGCACGACATGTTTGTGGGGCCCAAAAGGAATTCAACGTGAAAAACAAATTTGGCACGACACTTTCATTGCAAAAAGGTACGACAATGTCGTACAAAGTTTTTTTTTTTTTTTTTTTTTTAATCTTTTTAAAAAAAAAATATTGAATTTTTAATTGCAAAAAGGCACGACAAAAGTCGTCCCAAACTGTAATTCCATGTGGCCTTGGTGCAAAATGGGACATTGTCGTCCCTAATAAATCTGGGAGGGCAAAAAAAATGCAGCAAAACTGCAGTTTTCCAGATTTTTTTTCGGAAAAAATCTACCAAAAAACAAATACAACATGTAATCAATCACAATCCACAATACCAATTCGACAATATGATACAATACCAAATTACTAAACGGATCGAATAACATTCCACAATTCCACGATACCATTCGACAAATATGATACAAAGTAAACTACTCTTAAACTATACAAGGCGCAAACTTCCTAAATAACATGTCTTAAACTAACAAGTCACAAGCTTATAAAGCTAACATGTCTCAAAGTTATAAAGTTAACATAAATCCACGATATCATTCTACAAATTCAATGCTATTCCATAAAATTAACAAGTCTAAAACTCACAAACTAACTTCCCGCCTACTACTCATAGTACTCGCCGCCCGAATCTCCTCCCGACTCGTCGCCCGCCTCATTATTATCCCCACTATTATCATCATTATTATCCAAAAAATTATTATCAACATGATCAACTTGGCGCAAATGAGGATTATTTTGTAAGTTGTATTGGTTAAGGTCTGGTGGCGGCATTGCATAGTTGGAACTAGAACCCGGGCACGTAGTAGAGTTGGGAAAGGTGGGACGATAACTGTGAAAAACTAGAAGGGGGGTTGAATAGTTTTACCAATTAAAACTTCGTTTTAAAATATTTAGATCGACTTATGTCAATCTATTTGGATGTGTATGTTGGACATTGATAGATTGATATATAAATGTGTAATGAAAGATGAAGAGTAAGAAGCACATAACCACGACACAAGTATTTATAGTGGTTCGGCTACAAGGACACCTTCCTTGCCCTACTCCACTCCCCGAGTCATCTACTCGAGAGTTCGTAATCACTATACGACACCAACTCCTTATGGCGGAGAAGCCTTCACAACGTCGCCTACTCTTTTTCCGTAACTAGGCTAACCACCGGGTTCTTTCACAAGGGAGAACCACACCTACCACAACGTCACCTACCCTTTATCCGGTACTAGGCTAAGTACCGAGTTCCATTACAATGGAGGAACTACTACCCAACACTACACAACACCTAACCCCAAAGGAAATTAATCTCCTTATTACAACACCATCAAGGATATCAAAATCCTTGGATACAACCTATCTCTATTTGTATATCGATGCACCTCATCGAGTATACAACCTTGACATTCTTCAATAATGTCACTTGACTTGACTTCTAAGCATCTTTCACTAATGCCCTTGACACGGACGTTTGGCACCTTTCACTAATGCCTTCGTCTTGACTCTTTTAGCATTCTTCACTAATGTTTTTGATATGGACATTAAGCACCTTTCACTAATGTTTTCCTCTTGACTCTTTTCGGCATCCTTCACTAATGCCTTGGACACAACACTTCTATGTAGGAAGAAAGATGTATCAACAAGAGAACCTCAGTAGTCTTGATGATGACGAAGCATGACAACTCATGGACTTGAGCTTGCTTGACTTCAAGAGGTGGTGATCTCGCCTTTAAGAGGAACCTAGAGAATCACACAAAACAAACTACATACATAGATCACTTGGATCTGAGGTTAGAGATTTTATAACTCAAAGAGAAAATATATGTGAAAGGGGTGAGAAACAATGAAGAAATGGCTCACTATTTATAGAGGAAAAATAGCTACTGTTCCACGGATCCCACGGATCCCTCACTTGAGGGATCCGTCCAGTGTATTACTGGGGATCCGTGGGACGCTCCCTTTTGCCCATGGGTTTTGGTTCATGGGTCATGGGTTATGGATCATGGGTATCTAAGTAGATACAATGTATCTACAAGATGCAATGCATCTAGTCCATGGATCATGGGTTAAAACCATGGGTCATGGATAATATCCATATATGACTTATGCATGATGTCATGCAATGGGTTATGGGTCATGCTCCATGGGTATGGGTCATGGACTTTGGGTTATACCCAACTACATTCAATGTATTTGGTCAATGGGTCAAGATACTTAAGTTTCTACCCATTTACATTACCCAATATAATACATACTAGTTATGTATATATTTACCCTAATATGTAAACACTAGTTGTTGTACATATGTATTACTAAATCATAAAATCACTTATACTTGTTTTAGTTTTTTATGTGAAAGCGTAATTGTGTTAGTAAACTATTGGCTCAAACCATTTTACGTATTTTATTTGTTTTGTTAAAATGATTTTACGTTTGTTATCGACAAAACATTAGAAGATCGTAAAATATAAATAAACATTTTCACGGCTTATTTGTATTAACAATAACAACTGGCAAATGTATTATTGGGGTCGGAAATGGGAGCTTGGAAACCATAAGGGCCGGGAATGGGAGGTTGGAAACCATAAGGGCCGGGAATGGGAGGTTGGAAACCAACAGGGCCGGGAATGGGAGGTTGGAAACCAACAGGGCCGGGAGGGGGAAAAAGGCCAGGAAAGGGTGCCCGGGGAAAGGGAACAGGAAATGGGTTACCTTGTACGTTGTAGTGGGTGAAAAACTGCTCAAGGTATGATCCGGACGCCCCAACTGTGGAATAAGACGCAGCAGCCTGTTCCCTAGCCGCGCGAGCGTCTTCCTCAGCCTGACGAGCCCGTTCTTGCGCCTCCTTAGTTTCCCTCTCCGCTCGTCTCATCACCTCTGTCATATGCTGCCTAGTAATGAAATCTTGAGCAACATGCCCACGTGTGGACCTGTGAGAGGTTGAGCCACCACCAGGTAACCTCCTGCCCCTGCCTGCCATGTTCTGGCGGTTGTCACTCGGAACTATACGCTGTAATATTTCTATGTTGCTCATGTACGGGATGACACCGACTCTGACTTGCTCTTGAAGGGCCCTCATCTCATTCTGTGAAATTTAAAAAAAAAAGAAAAAAAAAAGAAAAAAAAGTATGTTAAAAACAAGTAAGTTAGAAAAAAAAAATAATAAATGAGAAGTAACTTAATATTAATGACGCATGTTAAGAGATAAATTACTTACGTAAGACGTCTCATTCTGTCTCGTCTTAAATGTGCCATCTTTTTTTTAATAGCCCCTCCTCCAAGTTTCAATTAGGTCTTTATTTTGATTTTCATGGGTGACCCTCTATACATTCAATATAAAATAATCTGATAACGAGGTAAATATAAACAATATAAAAACCTTTAAAAATCACAAAAATTATAACGAGTCTTACATAATTGTTTCGTCCTTGAACGAACGACTGTCGACCTTGGTGAGTTAAAATCTTGTTTTTAGATCGATTTTCTGCATTTTTGGCCGATCTTGCCATCCGTTTCGGGTCGCACCACCAGTCGACCAACATCTCCCATTGCTCTTGGGTTCTGTTCAGCCAGGCTTTCGGGGGTGGCGGATGTGCCCTTGCCGCCACGGGCGTCTCGTAGGTATCAAAGTATTTAGACTTGAGCCTGTGTTTGTATTTTCGGTATAGCTGCCTCTGCTGTAACCATAACCCAAGTCCTACCCTTTCCCGCACCGTATAAACATTATTTCCAACTTGGAATCTGTTCTCGTTATAATCAACCAAGACGGGTTGAAATAGGCTGCAAAAAATATCACAATTTAAACAAACACACAATTTAAATATTATACGCATATCCAAACGGTCAATAACAATAAGAATAGAAATAAAATAAACAATAAATATAACCTGTAGTGCCGGCATTATATGCGCCTTATAAGGATCAGAAATTTCTTCCCAATCGCAATCAAGGGGAAGTGGCCTCACTTGTTCCCCAATAAGACTAGCCAACTGCGGTGCATAAGTGCATATCGGTGAGAAGGTGCCTTGATCATCGGAATCAAAGCATATAGGCAAAGGGCCGTTATTCTCTATATAAGCCTTCTTTAAGGTCCGATTTGCCGTCTCACCAATGATCATTGAACCTACAAATATAAGTTATTGAGTTGTGAAAATACATGTAAAAAAATTCAGTTTTATCAATAAAAATTATATAAAAATACAAAATAAAATAATAAAAATAAAAAATCACAATTTGTTACATGCGCAATAGCCCGGCATAGTAAATGAGGGCGGTCTGGGTGGATCACCGCCAGCATCCCCGCCGTGTGATCTAGGTTGTACACACGCCATCTGTAAAAGTACAAGTACAAGAACACATAATTTCGTGGACCAATTAATACTAATATACACATTCATATAAATATACACATTCATATAAACATATAGTTACAATTTCATTCAAATTACAATTTAAAAACAATTGTCATAATCAAATTACAATTCAAGAACAATTGTCATAATCAGAATCATCACTAGATAAAACTTCTTCAACAACAATAGTGGGGTTCACTTCATCATCATCAGACACGTCAACATCATCATCATCAAGGACATGAGCAACGACTTTATCTTCATTAGTAATAAAATCAGCATCTTCTTCAGCAACATCTGATGGGGAGTCCACTTCCTCGCGATTCATCATTTACACTCAAATTCTCATACTCAAAACCAGTCAAACCAACAGACAATGCAACATCAGATGAACTGCTGCCATGTATAATATCCTGATCAGAATCTACCACATCCCGATGCCAGATCATCCGATGATGAACATCTTCGACTACCTTCCAATGAGGTGGTCGTCTAGCAAGGTCTTCAAGGTAGAAGACTTGTGTTGCTTGTGTCGCAAGAATGTATTGTTGATTTCTATAAGCATCCCGTTCAGTCAAAATATGATGTATGCCATGTTCAATGTAAGAACGTCTGGAGCGTGGCGTAGGGTTAGTAGGGTTACGGGTGTCGAACCATATGCATCGGAACAACACAACCTTACGGTTTCCCATATAAGTGAGCTCCAGAATTTCTTCTAGTTGCCCATAATACATAGCTCCATCAGGCCCGGGTGTTGAAACTCTACTGCTTTGAGTGGTATGAAGTTTATCGCGCTCGTGCACCAAGAACTTCACACCGTTCACTATGAAAGCGGGGTATGTACTTGCACTAGATGAAGGTCCACATGCCAAAGAGAGTAACTCGAAACTACAACTTGGGTCTTTTGCCACGCTCTTTTCACGAATCTACGAAAGAGATACAAACAGATTTAGATGAGCAATAACTCTGGACTACAAGGTAATATATCTAATGTGTTTACCTTGTGATTGAACCAGGGAGGAAAACTTGTTTCCACGGTATTGTTAGGAAATTCACTGCACAAAGGTAATGAATAAGTCATCAGAAACAAATAACTTTAAAAAAAGGGTTCTTCAAAATATAAAAAAGAATAAACATACTCTTTGTACGCCAGGATGTCTGCGTCTATTTCAGGACTGTTGTTAAGTATAAACCATACAACTGCCTGCATAACATCTGTATTCAACCGAGTCGGGCGTTCTCTACCCACCAGTTTGCCTACGGACTGGAACACCTAGAATTTATCTGGTTGTTCAGGCAAACCATCATCATTTCTGACAAGACGATTAAATCTCGTCTCGACATCCTTAAGATAACGCGAACAGAAAGTTAATGCTTCTTCTGAAACATAACCCTTTTCTATAGAACCTTCAGGCTTGGCTTTATTTCGGACATAATTTTTTAGTTTTTTCATGTATCTTTCAAATGGATACATCCACCTGTAGTAAACAGGGCCACCTAGAATAGCCTCTTCGGGTAAATGTATAACCAAATGAATCATTATGTCAAAAAATCAGGAGGAAATATTTGCTCTAAATTAATCATAACATCGATCATTTGCTTTTTAGCTTTCTCCATGTCCGGCTGCATCAAATTTCAAGCACAAATCTGCTTAAAGAATAAGCAGAGCTCGATTAATGGGGTTGAAATGTCTTTAGGTAAGTATCGCTGAACTCCATAAGGAAGTAACCGCTGCATCATTATATGACAGTCATGAGATTTTAGGCCCGTTATGTTGTTATCATCAGCGGTCACTTTTTTCTTGAAGTTGGATCCAAACCCATCAGGTAGTCTAACTCCTTTGATGAATTTACAAAAAAGTTTTCTGTTTTCTGGTGTGAGGCTTATCGAACTTCCCATTTCCTTTATCAACGAGCCACAACTCCTTTCGAACTCCTAAAGTTTTCAAGTCTTGCCTTGCCTTTAGCGTGTCTTTGGATTTGTCGTTCATTAACAAGGTATTCAGCACACTCTCAAGCAAGTTCTTTTTTATTTGCATGACATCGAGATTGTGTTTTAGTAGAAGAACGGGCCAATACTCCAGTTCGTAGAAGATAGAACGCTTACTCCAATTCAATTCGATTTCTCGATTAGGTTTAGGGTTATTTTTTAAAGTATTTGGATGCTTCCCTGAGATACGTTTAAAGACTTTACTAATCTGAATCATGATTTCCTCATGGGTAAAGCTTCTAGGAGGATGTTTCTTTTCAGGTTTACCATGGAATTCCTTATGTTTATTCCTCAGTGGATGCCTTACGCGTAAGAATCTTCTATACCCAACATAAGCGATTTTATGCTTCACATGAAGCGATGGAGTGTCCTGATTACATGTGGGGCATGCATAGTAGCCTTGTCCACTCCACCCAGACAAACTACTTCGAGCTGGAAAGTCATTGATGGTCCATAAAACCGCCGCTTTCATTTTGAAAAGAGTACCCGTAGCAGCGTCTAAAGTCCACTCTCATATCCATAACTCCTTGAGTTCTTTGATCAAAGGCTGTAGGAAAACATCAATGTCCTTTGCAGCTGATTTAGGGCTAGGGATTAACATCATCAACATTAAAGAAGTCTCTTTCATACACATCCAAGGGGACGTTTCTAGGGTCACAAGAAAACTCAGGTTTCATTATGTCAAAAATTTTCCATGCTTGACCATCACACGGGTGATTCATCTTACCGTTTTCCTTAGACTGTCCAGTAGCATGCCAAGTCATCCACTTTGCGATGTGTTTTGTGTTGAACATACGTTGTAGTCTAGGTTTTAACGGAAAGTAACGCAACACCTTGTTGGCAACTTTCTTCCCCTTTGTCTTTAGGTTTTTCCATCTACTCTCGTTGCAGATTGGACAATTATTGAGACTTTTGTTCTCATCTGATCCCCAAAATAAAAAACAATCATTTATACAAGCATGGATCGATTCGTATCCTAACTCGATATCTTTGTATGTCTTCTTGATTTCATAGTATGACGGTGGGAAATTGAATCCTTTACTAGGGGGACATGCCTTTTGCAAAAGAGCTAGAATCTTGTTAAACCCGACACCAGTTATTTTATGTAAGACCTTGATGTGCGAAAGCTCTGACGTAAAGCTCAATGTAGTCATATCACAACCTGGGTACAACTTTTGGGTGGACCTAGCAAGTAACTCTTCATACTTGTTAGTAATGCTAGGATCATTAGTTTGAGCTGGTTGAGGACATGTTGTTTGATCTGGTTGAGAAACTGTTGTTTGAGATGGTGGAGTTGGGACATTATCTGCATAAATATCTTGGAAGAATGCATCCATGTCCATGTGTTCAGGGGAAGGTGGTTGTGGTGTGTTGTGTACTACGGGTGGAGGAAGCGGTTCACCGTGATATTTCCAAGTGGTATAATGTGTGTCAAACCCGTATTTAGATATGTGTGACTCAAGAGTTTTGAGCGTACCCAATTTAGTTGGAGCGTTACCACAACGAACACATGGGCAATGAATCATTTTTTAGATGGGGTTTAACAATGGCTCACAATGCGCGACGAATGCAAAAAGACCATCTAAAAATTCTGGGGAATTACGGTTGGATACAGTGGTCCAACTCTTATCAATTGTCATGACTGCGTTGTAAAAAACATATTCAAAAAAATGAATTTATATATATACATACATATGCAAATAAACACATTCAAACATGAAAAGGCGTAATTATGAGCTGTTCTGTTTACCTAGTGCAACTATGGAAGGCAATCCTAACCCATTCTTTGAATGTCTCGTCTCATATATGAATGCGTATAACTTATTTACTAATTGAAAAAAATTCGGCAGCATTTCCCCTCAACTCCCCAAATATGTGCATTAAAGACATATTCGTAGGAGTGAAAGGGAAATACTGTCGAATTTCTCTCAAATAGTAAAACAGTTATACGCATCCATATCCTAAATGAGACAAAACATTCAAAAAGCAGTCCCAAACAGGGGACTTTCCGAAATTAATTTCTAATAAATTAATTTCGGCGGGTTTTCTATAGGATGATTAACTTCGGACGAGGAATTTCCAAGATTAATCACAAAAATCCTAAAAACAGTAACACAAGTTTAACGATCACAATATTACTAACCAAACGGCATATTCACAATATCATACTAAACATACAAAATCCGATAACTTTTTAATTCATCAATATTTTTTCCGATATCACATATCATTTTCATTTTAACACGGTCACTTTAAGTATTATAACTAACAATTAATAACATATCACATATCATTTTAACACGGTCACATATCATTTTTTTCGATATCACATATATTTTTTCCTATATCACATATCACTTGAATTAAAGTATATACCTATTTCGCGGCTGAAAATACAGGAAGAGAAGAAAAGAGAGAGAAAAAGAGGTGGTCGCTCGCCATGACACGGTTTTGTCCCGGTTGACCCCACGGTCCCGCTGTCCAAACACTACACATAAAACCATAGTTAAACAAACCATTGTCGTCCCAAAACACATTATCGTCCCAAACTTACATTAACCAAATTAATTAATAAAACTTTTACGACGACATTGTCGTCCCAAAACACATTAACAAAAAAAAAAAAAAGTCTCTAACCTACACGGTGGTGGGCTCTGATCACGGCGGTGGTTCGTGGTGGTGGAGCTGTTGCGGCGGTGGTTCACGGTGGTGAGCTACTGCTGCGGTGGACCATCTTACCAACACAAAAACAACATAAAACCATATTTAAACAAACCATAATTAAAGAAATTAAATTAACAAACAAAATTTAAAAAAAAATACCTTTAAACAAAACAAAATAAAAAAAATTATACAAATTGTGCACAGTGGTGCGTGTGTAATTGATGGTTACTAGTGATAGTAGTGTTGTGGTGGTGTTGAATTGAAGAAAATAACGTTTTTTTTTTTTCGAGTGGATTTTTATGGTGTTTAACGAGCAGTTTTTTTATTTTTTTTAAGTGATGAAAGAAGAAGATAGAGATCTGGTGTCAATTATTGATGTAAAAAAGGGACGACACAAAAAGGGACGACATAGTCGTACCTTTTTGTTTTTTTTTGCGAAATATTTGGCGGGTGGTTTGATTTTTCGTGAAAAATTTTGGTGAAATAAAAGGTACAACATATGTCGTGCCTTTTTGTTTTTTTTTCCTTTATCTTATGTATATTAAAATTTCTGGTGAAATAAAATGTACGACATATGTCGTGCCTTTTTGTTTTTGTTTTTTTCCTTTATCTTATGTATATTAAAATGTGTTTAAATTATTTAATTAATACTAAATAAGTTAAATTTGTTATAAAAATTTTAAATAATTTAAAAATAAATTAAATTAGTTATAAAAAGTTTAAATAATTTAAAAATAATTTAAATTAGTTATAAAAAATTTAAATAATTTAAAAATAATTTAAATTAGTTATAAAAAATTTAAATAATTTAAATTAGTTATAAAATATTTAAATAGATTAAAAATGATTTAAAATTAATTATAAATTGTTTATATTAATTAAAAATGATGTTAAACGAACGAGTCTAGGTGATATTGTTATACATGATCTTAAACGAACAAGTCTAGGTGATATCGTTATACATGACATGTTAAAACGGATGAATCGAGATAGTATCGTGATATATGAAATGTTAAATGAACGAGTCAAGATGATATCGTTATACATGAGATGTTAGACGAATGATTCTAAATGACATCGTTAAACGAACGAGTCTATGTGATATCGTTATACATGATATGTTAAACGAACGAGTCGAGATGATATCGTTATACATGATGTTAAACGAACGAGTCGATGTGATATCGTTATACATGACATGTTAGAACGGATGAATCGAGATAGTATCGTGATACATGAAATGTTAAACGAACGAGTCGAGATCTTCCCGTTATACATGATATGTTAAACGAACGAGTCAAGATGATATCGTTATACATGAGATGTTAGACGAATGATTCTTAATGACAACGTTATATATGATATGTTAAACTAACGAGTCGAGGTGATATTGTTATATATGATATGTTAAACTAACGAGTCGAGGTGATATCGTTATACATGATATGTTAAACTAACAAGTCGAGGTGATATCGTTATACATGATGTTAAACGAACGAGTTGAGGTGATATCGTTATACATGACATGTTAAAACGGATGAATCAAGATAGTATCGTGATACATGAAATGTTAAACGAACGAGTCGAGATCTTCCCGTTATACATGATATGTTAAACGAACGAGTCAAGATGATATCGTTATACATGAGATGTCTGACGAATGATTCTAAATAACATCGTTATATATGATATGTTAAACTAACGAGTCGAGGTGATATTGTTATATATGATATGTTAAACTAACGAGTCGAGGTGATATCGTTATACATATGTTAAACTAACAAGTCGAGGTGATATCATCAAAACTGGTTAGTCTATAACTCTTTATCTCATCAAAACATCCAACCAAAATAATGGCGCCAAAACTTCCCACCCAAAATACTGGCGCCAAAACTTCCCACCAAAAGCTACCAGATCTGCTCTATATATCACATAAAAAAAACTTGAGATCTTATCCCACCAAAAGCTACCAGATCTTTCCTCAAAACCACTCAACCTCACAACCTCTTATCTTCACACAAATTTCAAAACCTGAGATGGAGCCATTTAATCCTTTTATGTGTTCTTGTGGAGCAGGAAATATAAGATTAAGAACATCACATAGAGAAAATTCATCTTGACGGCAATATTATGCATGTCCTCTGTCGAAGGTGAACAATCATACATTTCTTATTTATGTAAATATACAAATAATTGGGTTGTGTTCTCTTATAATTTTCTTATTATGTTACAGCCCAGAAAAGAAGATAATGGGTGCGGATATTTTATGTGGAAGAGTGAATTTGACGAGTACTTAAGAATAATCTCTTCTGGTTCAACATCTCAAGGTTCTGGATCTGCATCAACAGAGTGCTCAAGCTGTGAATCCAAAGATCTTAGGATAAACATGCTGAAATCACAAAAACAGGTGCTAGAGACAAGAGTAAGGATGCTTGAGGCAAGACTTGAAATGGCAAGGATTCCTGACGACCACAACCACGCATGTCAGTCGGATGCAATACTCCGTGAGCTGTTAGGTGACATGGAAAATCTTCGTATGTAGTAGTGTTGTTGTTGTTGTTGTTGCTGCTGCTGTTGGTGTTGTTGTTGTTGTTGTTGAATATGGTTCTTATAAGAACTCATTTTTAATGAAGTTCTTAATGAATATGGTTCTTATATATGGGCAATGTTTGTTATGGTCTATGTCGTGTGTTTCGTTTGCTTGTCGAGTTGTTTCGTTTTTCTTGTCGAGTTGTTTCGTTTGCTTGTTCGCGAGTTGTTTCGTTTGAGTTGTTTAAGCACTCTTTCACATTCACTCTTTCACATAAAATATCCACATCATGATCTTTTACTCTTCCACATTAAATATTTTTTTTAATTCTATAAATGTATTTAATTTTAAATTAAAGTATTTAATTATAAATATAAACTTTTTAATTTTAATTCTATATTAAATAAAAGTATTTAAATTAAATAATTTTTTTAAAATTAAAAAATTTAATTAAAAACTGGTTTATTATATATATATATATATATATATATATATATATATATATATATATATATATATATATATATATATATATATATATATATATATATATATAGATTTACAGTTTGGGACGACAATGTCGTCCCAAAGTGTTTGGCGGGATAAAAAAGGGCGGGATGTATCTATTTTCGTGAGTAGTCATTTAAAAAGATTTTAAATTATAAAAAACTAAATAATTACAAAAAAGCACGACATTGTCGTGCCAATTTGAGTTGTGCCAAAATATTTATGTTGACTGCAGTTTTTGTTGAAAACGTGTGGGTCCTTGCTTCATTTTGGGACTACAATGTCGGCCCAAAATTTATGGGCGTCCCCAAACTCACATTTTGGTGTAGTGTTGTCTTCTTCAGAAAAAGGCAAGGGTAATTTGGTCATTTCACACCGATAAGGACCAAAAATGCAACATAAACTTTAAAATGAGGACTATCGCTGCACTTTTAAAGTTTTGATGACCAAACCTGCAATTTGGCCAAACCACAAGGACCAAAAATGCAATTAGGGCTGAAGGCTTCTCAAAAAGAGGGACTAGTTTTGTAATATAAAAGGCTATATCGATCATCAGCCTAATCAACTCTCTCAGTCTCTCTTGATCTTGATCATCTGTTGATCTTGTCCCAGTATTTTTTTTAATCATTTGTGTATTGTGATGAGTGTTGTCTCATTGATCAACACTCAAACCCTGGTTTACATTTCACATAATCAAAGTTGTAATCTTGTGGACTGATTCATTAATAAAACCTGTGGTTGTTTTTGTGTTTATTGATGTTTCAAGTACCATCTTACATAAAATTGCCGCAGCAATGAATTCTTGACACACAAATTTAGTCAATCAGTTATGAGCCGCTAATGTTAACACTATTGCGCATCCAACGATTTATCCCCGTCAGTTTCACGATGACGAAGAGGACAAAGAAGACGACGGAAGTGAGTAGGGATGTGTTGCGAGCATTGTACTATTTTTATTTGAACTTGTTCGTATATGTATTGTGATGAGGATCTATTTCTTTTGTTGAACAGTGAACTTTGAATTGAGATTAGTGCGTCTTAGTAATAATCGCTAAAAGTATTTATAATCTAAATTGTACTTCTACGAATAAATTATTTTAAGCATAATGTCGTCGTTACAACGGATGGTGCATCATTGCTAAACCTATTTCTATTGTCGCAAAAGACTTTCGTATACGAGCTTGTTGCGACAAGCCTTTTGTGACGACATGTCATCGCACTAAACATCAATCAAGTAATAAGTGGTGATGTTAAAACAGACATAAAAAGATGTGTGTAAGGTTATCAATGGTGTAAGTGAACTACAAACTATGAATGTTTAACCATGCGTCTATCTTCATATATTGGCTCCAAATTACTCATATATTATGACGAGAACGCATTTTATTGTATTTCATTACATAGTTACAAACTTCATACAATACAAATTACAACACAATACATAATAAACAAACATGACATTATGTTAAACGCTATATCATGACACGACAAGCTTATATAAAAGCAATACATTACATAAAAATAAGCTTATGACAAACAAACACACGTAATTCATATATTATGACGTGCCCATCATATACGGATCGTCGACAAGCTCAAGGATGACTAGCTAGCGGTGACTTGACCAACGAGTATTCCTTCATCGCATCCAAGGATGATCCTATTTACGTAAGAATAATTATTAGTTTTGAACTATTGAATCAGGTAAATCAAATGTGCAATGTGGTTAAAATACAAGGGACTTACTCGGATGAGTCTTTAATAAACACGATGGTCCAAATACGACCAAGTTCAGAGGTAAACACATGGTCTAGTTTGTGAGTCGCCGCATTCCAAATGCACACTGTATTGTCTTCAGATCCCGTAATGATAAAACTCACATCGGATTTAACATATTGGATTGATGTAACATTATTTGTGTGGCCTTCAAGAGTTTGAACACAAGTCATAGTATCATAGTCCCAAACCTAATGCCACAAAAAGTTAGTTTAGTTTTGTAAATCTATGAGCATATAACATTTATTAAAAGTCTATGATATTTAGACATACCTTAGCAGTATAATCGTCGGACCCTGTGATGAAGTACAATTTTTCTTCAATGTAACAAAATTCAACATTGTTCAAGCCTTTCTCGTGAGCGTTGATTGACAAACATGGAACCAAAGATTCAAGGTCCCAAAACTGAAAGAGAATTATGTACAAGGTTTAGAGTCATGTTTGTGTTTAGTTACATGTATGCAAATATACAATATCGTAGGGTTGTCTAAAGTAGCACCTTAATGGTAGAATCGAGTGATACACTTGCAAACGCGTTGGTGTCCCTTGGATTAAATGCTACTTGCATGACATAATGTTCGTGTCCTTCAAATGTCTTGGTGCATTCCCAACCGTTTTCCCAATCCCATAACTTTATAGTTTTGTCATCGGATGCAGAAAGTACATATGGAAGAGATGGATGCACGGCAAAAGACCTAAGGAAGTCAGTGTGTGCCTTCAATTCTGCAACACTTTCCATAGTGTTGTAGTTGTACACACGAATAAAACCATCATCGGATCCACAAACAATCCATTCCTTGTTTGCAATAAACTTCGCAGCTCGAACTATGGAACATATAATACAGATCGACATAAAACAGATTGCACCATATAAAAATCTTTACATGGTTAATTACACGTACTAACGACTATCGTAAAAGAAACATCACATACCGGGTGATTTGGCGATTGCAAAGACTTCTCGGTTACACGGTTAGAAGATGACAATTATAAGTTCGCATATATGCTTTAAAACTACTGAAATGTTGGATTATCAGAACTTACTTGAGAGCGATAATTCCAGATATTAACATTTCCCGAATACAAACCAACCAAGACCCTTTACAAAACGTTAGAACTTATATCAAAACTCGTTACAAATTCAATAACAAAAATGTTTTAAATTAAGAGTAAAATTCTTTACCATGGTTCAGTGGGATGCAAGTCGAGTGATTTAACTCTCTCGGATTTTTGGTCGAATGTTTTCTGAAATCGAAACAAAACGTGTTACTAACACAGTATTAATTATAAGTTATGTTAACATCAAAATGTAAATGAATTATACATTACCTTGATCTCAAATGTGGAACTCTTTTGGGTAAAGGGGAGTAATCCTGCACCCTGGTAAATAAATTAACCAAATAAACGTTTAAGTACAATGGATATGAGTGAAGTCCCATATCTCAGCCCGTTACATAGGCATAAAGCTTACATAACAAGATACTTCCTAGTTTCTAAACAAGAAACCAAACCACTACTCAAAAGATAACATATGACACAACGCATAAAATTACTTCCTAAGACCTTGAAACTTTGTGCCGTAAATGGCATTAAAGGCATCCAAATTCCCTGGAAGATCACGAACCTGTTTCGCATAGTCATCGAAATCATAGTCATCATACTCATCTTCAAACTCTTGGCCACCACCAAATATATTAGCAGACTCATCAAAAGGGTTAGCAACAACCTCATCTTCAGAATCAGACACCTCAATCTCTCCTACTTTAGAAAAAGGGTTAACTCTCTTAGTAGAAGAGACAGGCGGAATACAAGAGTCACTAGTTTTAAAAGCCACATCCGTGTCCATCTCATTCAAATCACTCACAAGGGGTTCTTGTGATACATTACCTGTCATAGGAGACTTATCATCATTAACTTCCATTGTACGACCAGAGACCACATCCTTGCAGGAGTCATTAGAAGGACTATCAGCCGTATCCGTAGAAAGAGCAGCAAACTTGTTAGATGTAGAGATCGTAGTACCACTCGAACTAGTCACCACAGAAGCATTCTTCTTAGTGACTTCCACATTCTTAGGTTCAGTAGGAGTCTTTTTGGGTTGATATTGAAACTGCTTACCCACAATAGGTTTAGTAAACCCTCCTTGACCCGGAATAGTAGTCCCACCTTGCTTACCCTTCTTCTTGTTATTAACCATCTTGAAACCATCATTAACCCGCTTAGAAGGCTGAGCAGTAGGTTTAACAGCTTTAGGACATTCAATAGGGTATGACCAAAATCATACATTTGTCACAATGAGGTGGTTTCCACTCATATTCAACCCGTATCTTTTCAATAGTCGAACCCGACCCATCAAGTAACGGTATCTCAACAGTAAGGCTGTCCCTAAGCACCTCATCCGACTTCACATCAATCATGCATCTAGCAAAACTACTACGGCCCCATGATTCCTTACACATTTGGCTAGTGGCGTCTAACCTTTGGGAGTGCCTATCACTGTGGCAAGGAGACTAAGACCATCATCAGAAAACATAGCAAGAGGAACATCATGGAATTTAACCCACATCGGGATGTTGGTCAAATCCTCTTTAAGTAGGTTGGTGTTTAATGTCCATGGTTTAAGAATAATAGGTACATTTCTAATCAACCAAGGACCGTTCTCAAGAACATCATCAACACCTTTCTTCGAATTGAATTTAAAGAAGAAAAACCCCTTAGCATTCATCATGACCTTTTGAATACCAAACTTTGCCCACGCATTGCGTACAAAGTAATCAACAACAGGGAAAGCAAGTCGATTACCAAGGAAATACCCATACAAAGTATTCTCAAACCTAGAGTTCACCTCTTCAACCACTTTCATCGGGACAGAAAGATCCACATCCTTAGCTGTTATATTACCCTCCAACCTTCGAAAGTTAGGCGTGTGATTCTTAGTTTCAGTAGAAGTAACACCGACATACGATGTAGAAGGTTGGTTCAAATCACCACCCTTATCAGTACCCACAGCCCCATTAGCATTCTTACGGCCTTAACATTATCATGCTCATTAACATTAGAAGCCATGGGAGCACTCGAATCCTGAGGATGTGAATAATGTGGAACTCTATTTAACAAAAAGTAGATTGCATCCCCAACAAAAAGCCAGAAACAATATACTTGTTATTAACAATTAAAAAAAAAACAATTAAATAAAAACAACAAAAACAAATATGCATGTCTATAACAAAAGTAACAAAATTAAGTATGAGCATTCTTTGGAGACTGAAGATCAAGAAATTCGTTGTTAAAACACATCGATTCGTGAACACATACGAGTTCGTAATAGACTCTTCAAGCCTTGACTCATTCTAACGACTCAAACTGTGCTAGCGATTTAAATCTAACGGTATCGTCTAATGTAAAAGAAAAAAAAAATACTCCTGTTTTGAACTAACCGAACACAAAACTAAACCGGGTGGGTGTTAGACCGGACTAGATTGAGAACTGATTTTCCTTTCAGCTAGAATTGGAGTCAAGAACCGATTGAGTGAGCTATTTTTAAAAAACTCTTTTATTTATATGTATATACTAGTAATAAAAATATTTAAAAGAGAAAGCTAACCATTTTTTCTTGAAAGAATGATGTAAGAAGATGAATAACGAGAGATTTTTATTGGTGGTGATGGATATATTAAGGTGATATTGGAACATATATATACCATGAGGAATCTTAACACACAAGTGTTATCAACTATTTTGCATGCTCACAGTCAAATTTGACCCATGTTGTCACCCGATACCTTTATAACCGTTGATCATGAAAATTGATAACTTTCAAGGGCTAGGATTATTTTAAAATCATAAGCAAATTAGAATAAGGTTAGTTCACGGAAGCTTATGACGAAATATTCAACAATCAACATGCCTTGTTCGATGTATGTTGCATGAGTATTGTCAATGATTGTGATTGAATTTATACAACTTTATCCCAGAGTTATGTTCCCGTGACTTGAGTCGTGTATAAACCTGCAAGTATTACCCCAATGATAGAACCCACGAGTGAAATTACGACACACTTGTGGTTCAAAGTTCGAAGTTAGTTCTTGTGTCTTGCCCTCGATTAGAGTTAGAGTCTTGCCCCGATTAGAGTTGGTCCCAGCGAGAACTTGAGGTGCCGAGGGAAGAAGGTGTTCGAGGACAAAGGTTGAGGTTTTGAATTTAGCCTCATCTCCGCGGTGGTGACCATAGAGCGCATGGTTTCAAGGTCGGGAAAAGGGTCCTTGTGAGCTATTATGGTGGCAAGGGTTGCAAATTTCTCACTGAGCCCGTTGATACCATATATGACAATGTCATCATCGGACATAGATGAACCAAGATTACTTAAAAGAGTAAAAATAGATTCTATTTTACGAAAATAAATATCGGCACTAAGATCACCCATTTGAATGATACGTAACTCACCTTTTAAAGCAATAGTTTGTGTACGTTTGTTGTCGAGAAAATTTTTCTCAGCGTGGTCCCAATCATCCTTAGTCGTGGGACTGTGGGAGGGTTTGCTTTGATTAGTCTACCTTGAAGAGTGGGAGCAAGGGTTAAGAATATCATGAGTTAACGATGGAATCGGCGGTTAGCCATTCATTTGTTGGTGGAGGGATATAAAGAGCTTGCATGATCACCTTGGATGTACTTTAGGACACCAAAGTTGTTGCAGTGGATTTTGAAAAAATTGCACCAAGACGACTAATTTAACTCATCTATGTCAAGTTTAACAGGGACTAGGTTATTGTTGTTGTGAATGGCATAGAGTTTTTCAATGAATGTGACGGTAGGAGGTTGATCACCGTTGGTCACTATGATGGTGATGGAGGAAAGGCAGCGGAAGAAAGGGTGAGGGGAGAAGCGATGAGATTAGGGTTAGATATTTTAGGAGAGGATCGGTTTCTGGCTGATGAGTAGCGATTACTTGCAAAGTAAAAAAAATAGAAAGTCACTCATAATTTGACAAGTGTCCACCACCTTTCCTCCCTCCATTTTCGTAGTATTAGATTTTCATCAAAGGGTATTCTTGTCATTTAACCTTTTTTAATTCCACCTCAAACTTCAAAACAAATAACACGATAAACTTTTACAAAAATCGATTTAACCATAATTTTTAAAATTTAATCCTTTTTAATTTGGTCTGCATTTTGATATATGAATCGAAACTTTTTTTTTTACTTTTTAAGTGGGTGTTGATTTTCTTGAAATTTTCGGCATTTTCGGCTCTAATTTTATTTAGTTTAAAAGCCGAATTATGAAAAATTTAAAGCACGAAAATTGTAGCTTTTTGGCCACTTTTTACCCAGAAATTTGAATTACTCAAATCCGATATGATATGAGTGAGATATCGCACGTTAAAGATGACGTCTTAGTCATATTTAGTGCACACAAAGTGTTTGATAAAATGCCTAAAAGAGATTTTTCTTATAAAAATACATTTAAATGCACTTATTGGTGTACCACAATACATCTTTTGTTATTTTTAGTTTTTTTAAACTGATGAACAAAAACTAATTGATGAACAAATTAACTGATGAACAACAACCAACTCATAAACTGATGAACATTGTGACCATAAGTGATGAACATTGTGATTTTTTTAGGCTACTGATGAACATTATAATTTTTGTTATTGATGAATAACATTTTTTATTGATGAACAAATGGCAGCTCTTTTATTGATGAACAACACTTTTTATTAATTAACAAAACTTTCTATTAATAAAAAAGTGTTTGATAAAATGCCTAAAAGAGATTTTTCTTATAAAAGTACATTTAAATGCAATAATTGGTGTACCACAATACATCTTTTGTTATTTTTGTTATTTTTAGCTTTTTATTAACGATGACAGACTAACGATGAACAATAACCCGATGAACAATGTGACCATAAGCGATGAACATTTCGATGAACAAGATTAACTAATGAACAATACTAACTGATGAACAATACTATACATCGACTTGTATTGTTCATCATGATAAACTGATGAATAATGTGACCATAACGATGAACATATCGATGAAGCGGATCAAGCTGATGAACAAGTTATTATTGTTCATCGGTTAGTGTTATTCATCGGTTAGTGTTGTTCATCGGTGATACGATGAACAACACTAGCGATAAAATAATAAGCGATGAACAATACGATGAACAAAACGTACAATTTTTTTGAAAAAATAACTTTTTAAAAATATCATTTTTGAATCTTACATTAATAAAATGATTAATGATGCATTATGGCACAAAAATTAGAGCATTTAATGCAATTTTAACAAAAAAATCTAATCTAGACATTTCATCAAACACCTTGTGTGCAACAAATATGACTAAAATGTCATCTTTAACGTACGATATCTCACTCATTTAATATCGGATTTGAGTGATTAAACAAAAAACTGGTAAAAGTGAACGGAAATCTATAACTTTTATGTTTTACGTTTTTCACGATTCGAATTTTTCGAGGGTAAAAAATAGGGGCAAAAATGCTCAAAAATCAAGAAAATAAATACCCATTTGATATGCAAAAAAGTTTCAAATTTCTAACAAAAATTATACCAAACCAAAGAGGATTAAATTTTATAAATTATGGTGAAATCGATTTTTTCTAAAAGTTTGTCATTTGTGAGTTATGTGCGTTTGAATTTCGAGGGTGAAAAGAAAAAAATAGATCAAATAACCAAATTACTCTTTGACCAAAAATAATAAAAAAAAAATGAATGTATTTGACTAAATCTAATCTAACGGCTATAATTACTTTTTCGAATTTTCAATTTGTGATCACTTTTTATTTGATCCGTAACCTTATGCGGATACCATGTAAACTATATATTGATTGATTGATAAATGATTACAATAGAGTGTATAAATAATGTGCTAATGGGCTAATAATATAAATACAAGCCAAGACTAATTACTATCGGGCTTTAGACCCATAATGATCCGCTAACATAAAATGCATGCAATGAATTCTCGATACACACATTTAGTCAATCAGATTGAGTTGCTAACATTAACATTATTGCGCCTCCTTGATTGGCGTCGGTTTTGAATGACGAAGAGGATGAAAAAGACGACGAAAGTGAGTAGGGATGTGGTGAACATTGTACTATTTTCTTTGAACTTGTTTGTATTTGTATTATGACGAGGATCTATTTCTTTTGGTTAAAAGGTTTTACCCTCGTAAATAATGTTGTATTTTTATGAATAAAAATCTTTTAGCCATTATGCCGTTGCTACATGATAGGTGCTTTTTGTATACACATTTATCACAGTTAACTTACGTATAAATGCACCTATTTTACCTCAGGATTACTACTTTAAAGAGGTTTTATGTGTTTAACAGGTTTGAACAAATATGGGCTAAAACAATCAAAATAAGAACATGGTAAACAGAAGAACAAAAACCGAAAAAAAAAGAAAGATCGACAACTTTCGTGTTTTGGCAAGTCGATTCTCAACGGCGCGCCTAAAAGTTGTCAAAAGATTACTATGATTTAGGAATATTTCTAAAGTGAAGTAAAACTAGTATCCTTACTCCTACTTCCCACCAAAACCAAGCCCCATGTAGGAGTAACCTCAGTAAAGTGCGTTTGAGGGAAGTAGATTTACTTCCCATACTCCTACTTTCCACCAAAATTCTACAAGTAACCTCAGTACATTACAAGAGCAAAGAGGAGTAGAGTTACTACCATTACTTTTATTTCTCCTACACAACCTCACGGCTCATAAGGTTTTTCCAGGCAATTAACTTTTGTAACCCTACTTCTACCCCTATATATGGATCGACATATTCATCCACCAGGCATCCATTATTCACCAATTAATTCATCACTCTACAAAAAAAACCCTTGCGACCATAAAACCCTTCCACCATTTCTATCAATCACGAACCATTAACCCGTCCAAGATCTTGAAGATGCCATCAATGACAAAGATGATTTCAACAACATCCATGGAAGGCTAAACCTCTTTTAATCTCTCCCGGTGAAAGATATATGGTTTGATGATATTTACGGATTTTACATTGTTTGACATACATTGATTCATATGATTTTAATGCATAT
This sequence comes from Chrysanthemum makinoi, assembly GCA_910596185.1. NCBI lineage: Eukaryota > Viridiplantae > Streptophyta > Magnoliopsida > Asterales > Asteraceae > Chrysanthemum > Chrysanthemum makinoi. Next base: position 319,388,502 of record OU343222.1, on the reverse strand, counting down.
CTTTTGTTTGATTTCAATAATAATTATTTGATTGAATTATCGTAAGACATGTTATTGCGAGTCAACGATTTGTGCCGAGCCTAATTAATATAGGGGTTAAGACGGTCGTGTGGTAAACATAACTTGTACCCAAATTTTCCATTTCAAATAATACAAACTATGTCTATGTGGTTTGGAAGCAAACATCAGTAATAATCCGTAACTTGGTCATATCAGTATATCCGGAGTCGGGAGGGATTGCTTTTTACTCAGCTGTTTACGAATCTAATTTTTATTTGCTTCTTTACTTTTGGCTTGTAGGAAAACACAATATTAACCAATAACAGATCTTGAATCTAAATTCAAGAACAACTTCTTTTATTCAACCAAAACTACAAAGATCAATCAGTAACTGATCTCAATCAGAACAACCTCAAGAACCCAGAAATATCACAAGAAACACAATCAGATCAATACCACACAATCCTTCCCACTGCTACTCAGGTGGAAGACTATTGACTAATTATCAATAGTCTTTACAATACAAACTTCCTCACAATCACTCTAAAGTAATCTCATAAACAATCAGATACAAGTTTTGGTTGAGAGAAGATTGACTGCAATCTTATCTTAGAGATAAAAGCAGATGAATTATGAAACCCTAAACGGGTTAAGTGTTTATATAGGCTTGACCATAAGGCGACTTCATCTTTCCAGAATAAGCACAAAGCACCCCTCCATCTTTCACCAACTTTCACTTTATCACCAAACTTCAAATAAGCTTAAACTAAGAATACAGAAAGTACAAGATTAGTCCCTGAGAATATATGTTTCAGTTTGAGTTATATTTTAACATCCCCTTAACTCAAAACTGAAACACATCAAAAGACCAAGTTTAGAAACCAGTTTCTCATGTTGAAGTTTATCCAGACCTTTGGTAAAAATGTCATTGTTTGATTAACAGACTGAACCTTTTTAGTTTTTATAACACCAGTAAAATCTTTTCTCTTACAAAATGTAGATCAATTTTTAAATATTTAGTCCTTTCATGAAAGACAGGATTAGCAGCAATTTTAATTGTAGCTTGGCTATCATAAAACAGTTTGACAGGCAGAAAATGTTCCCAGTTTAAGTCTTTCAAAACTTTCAAGGCCCAAACAATTTCTGAAGTAGCAGAGGCCATTGCTCTATACTCAGCCTCTGCACTAGACTTAGAAAGGGTGTTTTGTTTTTTACTTTTCCATGAAACCAGTGAAACATTAAGAAAAATGCAAAATCTTGTAACTGATTTTCTAGTAACAACACACTTGGCCCAGTCTGCATCCACATAAGTCTCAAGATTTTCAAAAGAGCTTTTAACAATATGAATCCCTCTTCCAGGAGACCCCTGTAGATATCTTAAAACCTTAAGTGAAATTTTAAGATGAGACTTAAGTGGTTTATGCATGAACTGACTCAAACAATGTACAGCATATGATATATCAGGCCTAGTATGTGTTAAGTAAATCAGTTTCCCAATAAGCTTTTGATACTCAGTTATATTGTCCAAAACAGGATCAGTAATAGTAGGTTCATTAGAAATAGAAACACTTTGTTCTAAAGGAAGCGATGAAAGCTTACAAGCCGATAAACCAAATTCAGAAAGTAAATCTAAACAATACTTTCTTTGAGTTAAACACAAAACCTTATCAGTTTCAATCACTTCAATTCCCAAAAAGTACTTAAGTTTACCCAAATCCTTAATCTGGAATTTTGACTTAAGAAACACTTTAAAACTTTCAATCTCAGCCAAGTTATTACCAGTAACAATAATATCATCAATATACACAAGTAAAGCAACAATATTACCTTAATCATTCTTGACAAACAAGGAATAGTCACTTTTACTTTATGCGAAACCATTCTCAAGCAAATCATGGTTAACTTAGCATTCCACATGTCTGGTGCTTGTTTTAAATCATATAAAGACTTTTTCAGTCTACAAACTCTCTTATCATTAGCATTAAAGAAACCATCAGGAAAAGACATATAGACAGTTTCATGTAGATCACCATATAGAAAGGCATTATTGATATCAAGCTGAAATATAGGCCAACTTTGTTGAACAGCTAAATTAATGAGACATCTAACTGTAACAATTTTCACTACAGGTGAAAATGTTTCATCAAAGTCAACCCCTTCTTTTCGATTAAAGCCCTTAGCTACAAGTCTAGCTTTATATATATCTACCTCACCATTTGATTTATATTTTATCTTAAAAACCCATTTACAACCTATAGCCTTTCTGCCTTCAGGTAACTTAACAAGTTCAAAAGTGTCATTTCTATACAAAGCTTCCATCTCATTATTCATTGCATCAACCCAGTGCTGGTACATACAAGCCTCCCAATAATTTTTAGGCTCAAAACTTTTATTTAATTCAATAACAAAACATAAAGTATCATTTTTGAGTTTAGCATAAGTCACAAATTTTTCAAGACCAAATTTAACTTTAGAATCAACAATATAATCATTATATTTGTTATGAAAATTTGATGTTCTACGAGTTCTTCTTAAAGAGTTTTGGCCAATATTATGATATTCAACTTCTGCTGCTTGTTCTGGAGAGGAACTAAAGTCACCTTCAGAAGCACTCACATCACTAGGTGTTGCAGCCCTCTCACCAGCACTGGTAGCCTCATTGGAACCAGGAGAATGCCCCAATTTATTCTCCCTTTGGTCAATTGTTGGGCCATCCAAGTGCTGGGAGTAGCTACCATCACCCAAATGATGATCACTTTGATTTATATTACCCATAGGGGTACCTTTTAGCTCATTGTCATCATTGGGTGTGTCAGAGTCTTCACTAGCAATTTCATCAAAGAAATTAACATGGTTTAGACTCGTCGAGAGGGTCGGGAGCGAGAAGAGTTTTTAACTTTGAAAGGAAAAACTTTTTCAAAAAATTTTACATCTCTAGAAAAGATGAATTGTTTCCTTTCAAGACTATAAAGCTTGTAGCCTTTTTAAAAATTAGAATACCCAACTAAAACACATTTTTCTGCTCTACTACTAAACTTATCATGACTGGTAAGAATAGTAGCAAAACATAAACAACCAAACATTCTTAAGTGATTTAGATCAGGGTTTCTTTTAAAAACAAGATTAAAGGGAGACTCTCCATTCAGCACTGAGGAAGGCAATCTGTTAATCAAATAAGTGGCAGTTAGAACACATTCAGACCACAAAAACAGAGGTAATCCCCCCTTAAACATAAGGGATCTAGCCACATTTAAAAGATGCATATGTGTCCTCTCTACAACCCCATTCTGTTGAGGAGTATAAGCACAATATGTTTGATGCACAATGCCTTTATCTTCACGGAATCTATTAAACTGATTATTAACAAACTCAGTTCCATTATCACTTCTAAAAATCTTAACACACTTCTCAAACTGTGTCTTAATCAGATTATAAAAAATTTGAATGCAATCAAATACCTCATGCTTATATTTAAGCAGATAAACCCAAATAGCCCTGGTGAAATCATCCACAATAGTTAGAAAAAATATGTATCCTTCTTTACTTTTAACTCTATAAGGACCCCAAAGATCAAGATGAACAATATCACCAAGACCTGTGGTTTTATGGTGACTTAAAGGAAAAGACTCTCTAGTTTGTTTAGCCTTTTGAAAGACTTCAAAAGGTTCAATTTCAGTTTTATTTTCATAAAAGATTTCACCTTTTAAAACAGACAAGACCTGATCAGAAGGGTGACCAAGCCTGCAATGCCATAAGTCTTTGGTCAAATTACAAGTGGTTCTAGAATTCTCAAATCCTAGGTCAGTACCTTGATTTCCATCAAAGTAATACAATCCATCCTTTTGTTTACCAATCCCTAGCACATTCATTCCCCTCAAATCCTGGGGTAAAACATAACACTGTGACTCATCAAAAGCAATTACAAACTTGCTGTCTCTAGCCACTTTATGAATAGACATTAGACTACACAGTATTCTGGAACAACCAGCACATCATATAATGTTAAATGTTTAGTTAGAATCATATTGTCAACCTTAGTGATTAAAGCCTTAGTCCAATTGGGATGAGAAACTTTTATTCCAAGTTTGGAAATATCAATCACATTAACTAAGCATTTATCAGTATATGTAAGATGCTGGTTAGCACCAGAATCAACAATAAGCCCAGCTGCAACAAGTGCATACCTAAACTTACTATTATTACAGAAAAACCTTTCAAAATTTTGATTAAAGAACTTGCTATTGTTTAAAACAATACTTGCCATATTGGCATGTACTCCTTTCCCATTTCCATCAACATTATTAGAATTTTCTTTAATCAAAGAAATCAGTTTAGAAATCTGGTCATCTGAAAAAGTAGAAGTGGAACTAGAGCCAACAGAGTTGTTATTATTTATAAACCTCTTGTTAAAGTTCTGAGCACCCTGATTATTATTACTAGTATAAGTCCTTTTATTCTTTCCAAAATCGGGGTACCCAATGAGTTTAAAGCATCTATCGTGATATCTCATTAAAGCCACAATGTTCACAAACAAAAACAGGACCACCAGCAGTCCTTCTATTATCACTAGACCTAGTGGTATTATTTTGCCTGGAGTAATTACCAGAGGATGGGGGCCTCTGAGAATTAACCCTATTGGGCACACTAGAGTTAAACACAGTTGACTGAGACCTGTTAGAAGTCCCATCAACTGAACCAGTAACCACAGATCTGTGAGACTCCTCACTAGAAATAATGGCAAATGCCCCTTTCACATCAGGGAGAGGATCTCTAGATAACACATTACTCCTTATTTGCATATAAGAATCATCCAAACCCATTAAAAATTGCATGTGTTTCATTAACTGGTTATGTTTTTTAAAATCTTCAACAGCATGACAAGTGCACCTAGGCAACTGTATCAAAGCATCAAATTGTTTCCACAAAGTGCTCAGTTTATTAAAGTATTCAGCAATAGAACAACCATTTTGAGATAAAGAATTGATTTTATGATGCAGATTAAAAGTAACTGAACCATCAACCCTATCAAAAGTTTCTTTTAATTCAGTCCACACATCAGAAGCTTATTTAGAAAAGATTTGACCCAAAAACAATTCTTCTGATATAGAGTTTAAAATCCATCCTAACACAACAGCATTAACCCTGTCCCATTTTCTACCTAAGACTTCATCAACATGTGATCTTTTGCAAGTACCATCTATAAAACCAGTTTTATTTCTACCCTCAAGGGCCAACAACATAGCACAAGACCACACATTATAATTCTCAGTCCCCTTAAGTTTAATAGAAACAACAGTCAAAGTAGCTGAATCATTAGGATGCAAATGAAGATGATGACTAAGGTCCAGTTTACTAATAAGAGTAACAGGAACATCATCCTCATCATTATCAGAATCATGAACAGAATTATGAACAAAATTATCATCAGAATTATGCACAGACATGATGAAAAAACCAAGAAACACACAAACACTCAAGAAGGGTCAAGAAGGTAGTTCCCAGGTTTTCCTTGCCACACAGGGTGGTAGGTCAAGGGCGCACACAAGCACACAAACAAGAAAAATAAAACCAAAAAACCCTAAACACTACAATCAACCAATCTCAACTTCCGAAATCCCAAATCCTATCCTCTAGCAATCTAATGCAAGAAAATAAAACTGAATTTAAAAGAGAGAGCGTGAGAGGTGTTACAGAGCACGCAAGAATCCAATAAGCAGCGGAACAAGAACACAGGTTATGATCTTGATTCACTTAGTCAAGAATCACAACCCAACCAACACCAATAACCCAGAATCAATCGAATCTCCAAACCCTAATTTTCAAGAATTAGGGAAACAGCCCAAGAACGTCCAAGATTTACCAAAAACACCAGTAAATCAACCAAGAACGCTTAACCAATCACCAATCGAAGCCAGAGATCAAATCCCCAAAAATAACCAAAACCTAATTTTTCAAAAAAATAGGCGTTTTGTAACACGGTCAAGAACCAGCCAATTAGAGTCAAAAGAACTCAATTAACCACGGTAAATTGAATTGAATCAATACAATTTTAAAAACCCCCAAATTTTTTGAAACCCTAATTTTTTCAAAATCCGATTAGAGCAAGATTCAAAAGCCTTGCCCTGATACCATGTAGGAAAACACAATATTAACCAATAAGAATCTAAATTCAAGAACAACTTCTTTTATTCAACCAAAACTACAAAGATCAATCAGTAACTAATCTCAATCAGAACAACCTCAAGAACCCAGAAATATCACAAGAATCACAATCAGATCAATACCACACAATCCTTCCCACTACTACTCAGGTGGAAGGCTATTGACTAATTATCAATAGTCTTTACAATACAAACTTCCTCACAATCACTCTAAAGTAATCTCATAAACAATCAGATACAAGTTTTGGTTGAGAGAAGATTGACTGCAATCTTATCTTAGAGAGAAAAGCAGATGAATAATAAAACCCTCAAACGGGTTAAGACTTTATATAGGCTTGACCATAAGCTGACTTCATCTTTCTAGAATAAGCACAAATCACCCCTCCATCTTTCACCAACTTTCTCTTTATCACCAAACTTTTAAATAAGCTAAAACTGAGAATACATAAAGCACAACATTAGTCCCTGAGAATATAAGTTTCAGTTTGAGTTATATTTTAACATGGCTTATTTACTTTCTATTGTAGTTAATTAGTATTTTAGTTATTAAGTTCTTAAAACAAATCACCAATCAATCATTTATTTTGTAAAACTTAGCTATAACCACATACTCTTTGTGGATACGATACCCGCTTGCCCTATCTAGTATAAGGTAATTAGGTTTATTTTTGATCGGCACAACGACATCGATCATTGAAACTGATGACATGTCGTTGCTAAAAGCTATTTCCATTGCCGCAAAAGACTTTCATATACGAGCTTGTAGCGATAAGACTATTGTAACGACATATTAACTTATAGTGCCGGCTTTTGTTGTAGCTATAATCAATTTGCTTTCTAAACACCCCGATTGTCTGATTGACACACTAAACATTAAGTAATAAGTGGTGATGCTAAAACCAACATAAAAAGATGGATGTCTGTAAGGTTATAAATACACAATATGAATGTTTAACCATGCGTCTATGTTCGTAAAATGGCTCAAAATGACTCATATTATGACGATAACGCTTTTATTGTATTTCATTACATAGTTACAAACTTCATACAATACAAATTACAACACAATACATAATACACAAACATGACACATTATGTTAAACGCTATATCATGACACGACAAGCTTATATAAAAGCAATACATTACATAAAAATAAGCTTATGACAAACAAACACACATTTTATTCATATATTATGGCTGTGCCCATAAATATACGGATCGACGACATGCTCAAGGGTGAGTAGCGATGACTTGACCAACGAGTATTCCTTCATCGCATCCAAGGATGATCCTATTTACATAAGAATAGTTATTAGTTTTGAACTATTGAATCGAGTAAATCAAATGTGCAATGTGGTTAAATTACAAGGGACTTACTCGGATGAATCTTTAATAAACACGATGGTCCAAATACGACCAAGTTCAGAGGTAAACACATGGTCTAGTTTGTGAGTCTCGGCATTCCAAATGCACACTGTATTGTCTTCAGATCCCGTAATGATAAAACTCACATCGGATTTCGCATACCGGATTGATGTAACATTATTCGTGTGGCCTTCAAGAGTTTGAACACAAGTCATAGTATCATAGTCCCAAACCTAATGCCAAAAAAAGTTAGTTTAGTTTTGTATATCAATGACCATATAGCATTTATTAAAAGTCTATGATATTTAGCCATACCTTAGCAGTATAATCGTCGGACCCTGTGATGAAGTACAATTTTTCTTCAACGTAACAAAATTCAACATTGTTCAAGCCTTTTTCGTGAGCGTTGATTGACAAACGTGGAACCAAAGATCCTAGGTCCCAAAACTTGAAAGAAAAATTTATACAAGGTTTAGAGTCGTACTACGTTTATTTACATGTAATGTAGTATCGATCATTAGGGTTGTGTAAGTTTTAGTACCTTGATGGTAGAATCGAGTGATACACTTGCAAACAAGTTGGTGTCCCTTGGATTAAATGCTACTTGCATCACATAATGTCCGTGTCCTTCAAACGTGTTGGTGCATTCCCAACCGTTTTCCCAAACCCATAACTTTATAGTTTTGTCATCGGATGCAGAAAGTAGATATGGAAGAGATGGATGCACGGCAAAAGACCTAACGAAGTCTGTGTGTGCCTTCAATTCTGCAACACTTTCCATAGTCTTGTAGTTGTACACACGGATAAAACCATCATCGGCTCCACAAACAATCCATTCCTTGTTTGGAATAAACTTTGCAGCTCGAACTATAAAACATATAATACAGATCAACATAAAACAAATTGAACCATCTAAAATCTTTACATGGTTAATTACATGTACTAAGGGCTACCGTAAAAAAAAAAAAAAAAAAAAAAAATCACATACCAGGTGATTTGGCGATTTCAAAAGACTTCTTGGTTACCTGGTTAGAAGATAACACTTATAAGTTCGCATATATGTTTTAAATAAATAAAACTACTAGAATGTTGGATTAGTACTTACTTGAGAGCGATAATTCCAGATATTAACATTTCCCGAATACAAACCAACCAAGACCCTTTACAACATGTTAGAACTTATATCAAAATCCGTAACAACTTCAATGACGAAAATGTTTGAAACTAAGAGTAAAATTCTTTACCATGGTTCAGTAGGATGCAAGTCGAGTGATTTAACTCTCTCGGATTTTTGGTCGAATGTTTTCTGAAATCGAAACAAAACGTGTTACTAACACAGTATTAAGTATAAGTTATGTTAACATCAAAATGTAAATGAATTATACATTACCTTGATCTCAAATGTGGAACTCTATTTAACAATAGTAGATTGCATCCCCAACAAAAAGCCAGAAACAATATACTTGTTAGTAATTAACAATTCAAAAAACCATAATATGCATGTCTATAACAAGCAACACATGTAATAAAATTAACAAAATTAAGTATGACTGTATGAGCATTCTTTGGAGACTAAAGATCAAAAAAATCGTTGCTACAACACATCGATTCATAATAGAACTCTTCAATCCTTGACTCATTCTCATGACTCAAACTGTGCTAGCGATTTAAATCTAATGGTATTGTCTAAAGTAAAAGAAAAAAATAATACTCCAGGTTTGAACCAACCAAACCAAAAACTAAACCGGATGGGTGTTAGACCAGACTGGATTGAGAACCGATTTTCATTTTCAGCTATAATTGGAATCAAGAACCGATCGAGTGAGCTATTTTTAAAAACTCATTTATTTATATGCACAATACTAATAAAAATATTTAAAAGAGATAGCTAACCATTTTTTCTTGAAAGAATGATGTAAGAAGAAGAAGATGAATAATGAGAGTTTTTAATTGGTGGTGATGGATATACTAAGGTGATATTGGAACATATATATACCATGAGGAATCTTAACACACAAGTGTTATCAACTATTTGCATGTTTACAGTCAAATTTGGCCCATGTTGTCACTCGATACCTTTAAAACCTTTGATCATGAAAATTGGTAACTTCAAGGGCTAGGATTATTTTAAAATCATGAGCAAAATGGAATAAGGTTAGTTCACGGAAGCTAATGTATAACGAAATATTCAACATGCATGCCTTTTTCGATGTATGTCGCATGACTATTGTCAATGATAGTGATTGAATTTATACAACTTGTTAATGTACTTATCGAGGAAAATTTGGTAACGGTTTTTTTTATATGAACAACAGCGTAGTTACAAACTTTTATAAACCGATATAGATTCATTTTTTAATTTGAAATTGATAGAGTATTTGCGTGATACGACGACGGATACTATATAGTTAAAAAAAAGCCCATTTTATCTAAATCTTCCACTGAGGCTAGGTATAGATCAATGGTTTCAACGAAGTTATTTGAATTCAAAAAATTCTTAAAGACCTTTGTGTTGAACCTTGACTCCACTATGACAACATGGTTGCCATTGAGTTGGCTAATAATACTGTGTTTGATGAAAGGTCCAAACACTTTGAGTTATATGTTTCCTTCATCAAAGAAAAAATTGCAAAAGGTATCATAAGAACTCAAAAAATTGGTTCAGTTGACCAAACTGCAAACACTTTTACAAAAAACATCTTCCTGATGCTCAACACAAAGATTTGTGCAAACAATTAAACTTGTTGACATTTTTGAGTAATCAGATTAAAGGGGAATGTTGAATAAATATTCTGATTCCTTATTATCTTTTAGCTCTTATTGTGTGATTAGCTTATTTGAGGCTCATTTCTGCTTCCTTTGGAATAAAACAAATGTTGAGGGACTGTTGTGCACTTCACAAGTTTGTGCTAGGGCTGAAGGCTTTTCAAAAAAGAGGGACTAGTTTAGTAATATAAAAGGCTATATCGATCATCAGCCTAATCAACTCTCTCAGTCTCTCTTGATCTTGATCTTGTATTCTTGTTCAAGTATTTTTTTTTTAACCATTTGTGTATGGTGTCGAGTGTTGTCTCATTGATCAACACTCAAACCCTTGGTTATATTTCACATATTCAAAATTGTAATCTTGTCGACTGATTCATTAATAAAACATGTGGTTGTTTTTGTGTTTATTGATGTTTCAAGTACCATCTTACATAAAATTGCCACAGCAATGAATTCTTGACACACAAATTTAGTCAATCAGTTATGAGCCGCTAATGTTAACACTATTGCGCATCCAACGATTTATCCCCATCAGTTTCACGATGACGAAGAGTACTAAGAAGACGACGGAAGTGAGTAGGGATGTGTTGCGAGCATTGTACTATTTTATTTGAACTTGTTCGTATTTGTATTGTGATGAGGATCTATTTCTTTTGTTGAACAGTGAACTTTGAATTGAGATTAGTGCGTCTTAGTAATAATCACTAAAAGTAAAGCATCCCACTTTGCTCTCTCCTTTTCATGGGTTAAGCGCGATTGTAATTTAGCGGCTCTTCATGTCGCTAAAATAACTTTTAGTTCTCATGAAAACTTCGTTTTGGGATGTAATGTTTCCTGTTAAAATTTCCTCAATTGCGAGGTGTGATATATGATATTTTGTGGTTGCGGACTCTCTTTGCTAAAAAAAATAAAAAATCTAAATTGTACTATTACGAATAAATTATTTTAGGCATGATGTCGTCAACGGATGGCGCATCATTGCTAAACCTATTTCTATTGTCGCAAAAGACTTTTGTATACGAGCTTGTACCGACAAGCCTTTTGTGACGTACTAAACATCAAGTGATAAGTGGTAATGCTAAAACGGACATAAAAAGATGTGTAAGGTTATCTATGGTGTAAGTGAACTACAAAATATGAATGTTTAACCATGTGTCTATGTTCGTAAATTGGCTCGAAATTACTCATATATTATGACGAGACCGCATTTTATTGTATTTCATTACATAGTTACAAACTCATACAATACAAATTACAACACAATACATAATAAACAAACATGACACATTATATTAAACGCCATATCATGACACGACAAGCTTATATAAAAGCAATGCATTACATAAAAATAAGCTTATGACAAACAAACACACATTTTATTCATGTATTATGACGTGCCCATCATATACGGATCGTCGACATGCTCAAGGATGAGTACCGGTGACTTGACCAACGAGTATTCCTTCATCGCATCCAACGATGATCCTATTTACATAAGAATAATTATTAATTTTGGACTATTGAATCGAGTAAATCAAATGTGCAATGTGGTTAAATTACAAGGGACTTACTCGGATGAGTCTTTAATAAACACGATGGTCCAAACACGACCAAGTTCAGAGATACACACATGGTCTAGTTTGTGAGTCGTCGCATTCCAAATGCACACAGTTTTGTCTTCAGATCCGGTAATGATAAAACTCACTTCGGATTTAACATATTGGATTGATGTAACATTATGTGTGTGGCCTTGAAGAGTTTGGAGACAAGTCATAGTATCATAATCCCAAACCTAATGCCAAAAACAGTTAGTTTATTTTTGTATACGTATGAGCAAATAACATTTATTAAAAGTCTATATATGTTATTTAGACATACCTTAGCAGTATAATCGTCGGACCCTGTGATGAAGTACAATTTTTCTTCAATGTAACAGAATTCAACATTGTTCAAGCCTTTCTCGTGAGCGTTGATTGACAAACGGGGAACCAAAGATCCAAGGTCCCAAAACTGAAAAGACAATTATATGCAAGGTTTAGAGTCATGTTTGTGTTTAGTTACATGTTTGCAAATATGCAATATTGTAGCTGTGTCTAAAGTATTACCTTGATGATAGAATCGAGTGATACACTTGCAAACGCGTTGGTGTCCCTTGGATTAAATGCTACTTGCATGACATAATGTTCGTGTCCTTCAAACGTCTTGGTGCATTCCCAACCGTTTTCCCAATCCCATAACTTTATAGTTTTGTCATCGGATGCGGAAAGTACGTATGGAAGAGATGGATGCACGGCGAAAGACCTAACGAAGTCGGTGTGTGCCTTCAATTCTACAACACATTCCATGGTGTTGTAGTTGTACACACGGATAAAACCATCATCGGCTCCACATACAATCCATTCCTTATGTGCAATGAACTTTGCATTTCGCACTATACAAAACATACAATAAAAAATAAAAATTAATATAACATAGATTGCTCCATATAAAATTCTTTACACAGTTAATTACATGTACTAACGGCTACCGTAAAAAAAATCACATACCAGGTGATTTGGCGATATCAAAAGACTTCTCGTTTACCTGGTTAGAAGATGACACTTATAAGTTCATATATGTTCTAAATAAACAAAGTAACCTACTGGAATGTTGGATTATTAGAACTTACTTGAGAGCGATAATTCCAGATATTAACATTTCCCGAATACAAACCAACCAAGACCCTTTACAAAATGTTAGAACTTTTATCAAAATCCGTAACAAATTCAATAACGAAAATGTTCGAAACTAAGAGTAAAATTCTTTACCATGGCTCAGTAGGATGCAAGTCGAGTGATTTAACTCTCTCGGATTTTTGGTCGAATGTTTTCTGAAATCGAAACAAAACGTGTTACTAAAACAGTATTAAGTGTAAGTCATGCCAACATCAAAATGTAAATGAATTATGCATTACCTTGATCTCAAATGTGGAACTCTATTTAACAAAAGTAGATTGCATCCCCAACAAAAAGCCAGAAACAATATACTTGTTAGTAACAATTCAAAAAACCATAATATGCATGACTATAACAACAAAATTAAGTATGAGCATTCTTTGGAGACCGAAGATCAAAAAAATTCGTTGTTACAACACATCGATTCGTAATACAACTCTTCAATTCTTGACTCGTTCTAATGACTCAAACTGCGCTAGCGATTTAAATCTAATGGTAATGTCTAAAGTAAAAGAAAAAAAAATATTATTCCAGGTTTGAACTAACCAAACCAAAAACTAAACCGGATGGGTGTTAGACCTGACTGGATTGAGAACCGATTTTCTTTTTCAGTTGTAATCGGTTGCAAGAACCGATCGAGTGAGCTATTCTGAAAAACTATTATTTTATATTTATATACTACTAATAAAAATATTTACTAAAAGAGATAGCTAACCATTTTTTCTTGAAAGAATGATGTAAGAAGAAGATGAATAATGAGAGTTTTTAATTGGTGGTGATGGATATATTAAGGTGATATTGGAACATATATATACTATGAGAAATCTTAACACACAAGTATTATCAACTATTTTGGCATGTTCACAGTCAAATTTGACCCATGTTGTCACTCGATGCCTTTAAAACCGTTGATTATGAAAATTGATAACTTTCAAGGGCTAGGTTTATTTTAAAATCATATATAAGCAAAATAGAATAAGAGCATCCGGTGTGGGGTTCTTCGTGCCTCGCCGTCGGTGACATGGCAGTTCGCCGTCCCCCGCCGCCACATCGGGGTGGCTCGCCGTTCCTCGTCGTTGGGTTTGAAATCGTGGGGACGACGAGAGGTTGAGCCTGACAAAGGTGGGACCAAGAAATATTTGTAGCGTTTGTATGTGTGTTTCTAGTGTGTGTAGTGTGTGTTTGTGTGTGTGGTTTTATTGAATAAAAAAAATAAAATGGTAGTGGTGGGCCCAAATGAAGAGGTTGAGGTTTGTTATGAGTGAGGAGGGGGTTTGTTGTGATTAGTTGTGAAAAAATGAAATGCTGATGTGGCGCTGAGGTGACACGACGACGAAGGTAACTCTTGTTATGACACCTGATGCTCTAAGGTTAGTTCACGGAAGCTAACGTATGACGAAATATTCAACATGCAATGAATGCATTTCTTGTTCGGTGTATTTTAATTTGCATGACTATTGTCAATGATAGTGATTGAATTTATACAACAAGAATAACAGCGTAGTTACAAACTTTTATAAACCGATATAGATTCTATTTTTAACTTGTAACTAGAGTATTCGCGTGATACACCGGATACTAAGTAGTTAAAAGAAAAACTACTTTATCTAAATCTTCCGGTGAGGCTAAGTATAGATCAATGGCTTCAACTTCTTGTGAATTTATTTGGATTCAAAAAATTCTTAAAGACCTTGGCGTTGAACCTCTTTTAATTACCTGTCACACTCTAGTATAATAACAACGTTGCCATTCAGTTGGCTAATAATCATGTGTTTCATGAAAGTTCCAAACACTTTGAATTAGATGTTTACTACATGAGAGAAAAAGTTGCAAAAGGTATCATAAGAACCCAAAAAGTTGGTTCACTTGACCAAATTTTACAAAAACATCTCCCCGTTGCTCAACACAAAGATTTGTGCAAACAATTAAAGTATTAAACTTGTTTGACATTTTCAGTAATCATATTAAGGGGAATGTTGGATAAATAATCTGATTCCTTATTTGCTTATTATGTTCTAGCGCGTGTGGTGTGATTTATGCTTCCTTTGGAATATAAGAAATGTTGAGGGACTGCTGTGTATCTTCACTGCTTCACAAATTTGTGGAGTTAATTGCAATTTTGGTCTTTGTGGTTTGGTCAAATTGCAAGTTTGGTCCTT
Source organism: Chrysanthemum makinoi (assembly GCA_910596185.1). Classification (NCBI taxonomy): domain Eukaryota; kingdom Viridiplantae; phylum Streptophyta; class Magnoliopsida; order Asterales; family Asteraceae; genus Chrysanthemum; species Chrysanthemum makinoi. The sequence continues at coordinate 319,373,336 of OU343222.1, read as the reverse complement.
AAAACTTTGAAACTGCAGCAATAGTCTTCATTTTGAAGTTTGGATTGCATTTTTGTCCCCGAATAAAGTTAAATGACTAAAATACCCTTTGCATTACAAAAAAAAGTGAATTTTGGCACGACTTTCTCGTGCCCAAAATCCAAAGAGTCACCCAAACAAAAAAGCACGACGTTATGCGTGCCTTTAATTTAGTACCAATTCAGTTGACCAAATAATTTTGGCACGACACCTCCTTTCTTGGTTTTGGCCACGACATGTTTGTGGGGCCCAAAAGGAATTCAACGTGAAAAAATTTGGTACGACACTTTCATTGCAAAGAGGTACGATAATGTTGTACCAAGTTTTTTTTTTTATTTTTAATCTTTTTAAAAAAATAAATTGAATTTTTAATTGCAAAAGGCCGCGACAAAAGTCGTCCCTACTGCATAATTCCACGTGGCCTTGTTGCAAAATGGGATGATCCACGTGGCCTTGGGTGCAAAATGGGACGACATGTGTAACGTATTTTAGGGACGACATTGTCGTCCCTAATAAATCTGGGAGGGCAAAAAAAAATGCGGCAAAGCGGTTTTCAGATTTTTCGGAAAAAAATCTACCAAAACAAATACAACCTGTAATCAATCACAATCCACAATACCAATTCGACAATATGATACAATACCAAATTACTAAACGGATCGAATAACATTCCACAATTCCACGATACCATTCGAAAAATATGATACAAAGTAAACTACTCTTAAACTATACAAGCCAAATTTCCAAATAACATGTCTCAAACTAACAAGTCACAAGCTTATAAAGCTAACATGTCTCAAAGTTATAAAGTTAACATAAATCCACGATATCATTCTACAAATTCAATGCTATTCCATAAAATTAACAAGTCTAAAACTCACAAACTAACTTCCCGCCTACTACTCATAGTACTTTCATGCCGCCCGAATCTCAGCTGGGCTCATTAAGCCCGCCTCATTATTATCCCCACTATTATCATCATTATTATCCAAAAAATTATTATCAACATGATCAACTTGGCGCAAATGAGGATTATTTTGTGAGTTGTATTGGTTAAGGTGCGGTGGCGGCATTGCATAGTTGGAACTAGAACCGGACGCATAGTAGAGTTGGGAAAGGTGGGGACGATAACGTGAAAACTAGAATGGGGGTTGAATAGTTTTACCAATTAAAACTTCGTTTTAAAATATTTAGATCGACTTATGTCAATCTATTTGGATGTGTATGTTGGACATTGATAGATTGATATATAAATGTGTAATGAAAGATGAAGAGTAAGAAGCACATAACCACGACACAAGTATTTATAGTGGTTCGGCTACAAGGACACCTTCCTTGATCTACTCCACTCCCCAGAGTCATCACTCGAGTTAAGTAATCCTATCACGACACCAACTCCTTATGGCGGAGAATCCTTCACAGCGTCGCCTACTCTTTTCGTATGCTAGGCTAACCACCGGGTTCTTTCACAAGGAGAACCGCACCTACCACAACGTCACCTACCCTTTATCGGTACTATGGCTAAAGTGCAAAGTTCCATACAATGGAGGAACTACTACCCAACACTACACAACACCTAACCCCAAAGGAGATTAATCTCCTTATTACAACACCATCAAGGATATCAAAATCCTTGGATACAACCTATCTCTATTTTTATATCGATGCACCTCATCGAGTATACAACCTTGACATTCTTCAATAATGTCACTTGACTTGACTTCTAAGCATCTTTCACTAATGCCCTTGACACGGACGTTTGGCACCTTTCACTAATGCCTTCGTCTTGACTCTTTTAGCATTCTTCACTAATGTTTTTGACATGGAAGTTAAGCACCTTTCACTAATGCTTTCGTCTTGACTCTTTTCGGCATCCTTCACTAATGCCTTGGACACAACACTTCTATGTAGGAAGAAAGATATATCAACAAGAGAACCTCAGTAGTCTTGATGATGACGAAGCATGACAACTCATGGACTTGAGCTTGCTTGACTTCAAGAGGTGGTGATCTCGCCTTTAAGAGGAACCTAGAGAATCACACAAAAACAAACTACATACATAGATCACTTGGATCTGAGGTTAGAGAGTTTATAACTCAAAGAGAAAATATATGTGAAAGGGGTGAGAAACAATGAAGAAATGGCTCACTATTTATAGAGGAAAAACAGCTATTGTTCCACGGATCCCACGGATCCCTCACTTGAGGGATCCGTCCAGTGTATTACTGGGGATCCGTGGGATGCTCCCTTTTGCCCATGGGTTTTGGGTCATGGGTCATGGGTTATGGATCATGGGTATCTAAGTAGATACAATGTATCTACAAAATGCAATGCATCTAGTCCATGGATCATGGGTTAAAACCATGGGTCATGGATAATATCCATATATGACTTATGCATGATGTCATGCAATGGGTTATGGGTCATGTTCCATGGGTATGGGTCATGGACTTTGGGTTATACCCAACTACATTCAATGTATTTGGTCAATGGGTCAAGATACTTAAGTTTCTACCCATTTACATTACCCAATATAATACATACTAGTTATGTATATATTTACCCTAATATGTAAACACTAGTTGTTGTACATGTGGAAAACTAGAAGGGGGGTTGAATAGTTTTACCAATTTAAAACTTCCTTTTAAATATTTAGGTCGACTTATGTCAATCCATTTGATTGTTTATGTTGGACGTTGATAGATGGATATATAAACGTGAAATGAAATATAAAGAGTAAGAAGCACATCACCACAACACAAGTTATTTATAGTGGTTCGGCTACAAGGACACCTTCCTTGCCCTACTCCACTCCCCGAGTCACCTACTCGAGAGTTCGTAAGCACTACACCAACTCCTTGTGGCGGAGAAGCCTTCACAACGTCGCTCAACCTTTTTCCGGTACAAAGCTAAATACCGAGTTCTTTCACACCAAGGCGAACCACACCTAACACAACGTCGCCTACCCTTTATACGGTGCTAGGCTAACCACCGAGTTCTTTCACACCTTAGGAGAACTAATCCTATCACAACGTCGCCTACCCTTTATTAGGTACTAGGCTAAGCACCTTAGTTCTTTCACACCTTAGGTGAACTACACCTTCACGACACAACACCTAATCTCAAGGAGATCTACTCCTTGTTACAACACCATCAAGGATATCACCATCCTTGTAGATAAACAAATACACATATGTATAACGATGCACCTCATCGATTATACGACCTAAGCATTCTCCCCAAATGCTACTTGATTTGATCATTTGACATCCTTCACTAATGCCTTTGACACAACGCTTGGCACCCTTCACTAATGCCTTCTTCTTGACACCTTTAGCATCCTTCACTAATGCTTTTGACACAACGTTTGGCACCCTTCACTAATGCCTTCGTCTTGACACCTTTATCATCTTTCACTAATGCTTTGACACAAATGATGAGCACCTTTCACTAATGCTTTCATCTTGACACTTTCGACATTCTTCACTAATGCCTTCAACCCAACATCTATGGAGAAAGGAAGAACTATCAACAAGAGAACCTTAGTAGTCTTGATGATGACGAAGCATGGCAACTCATGGACTTGAGCTTGCACGTCTTCAAGAGGTGGTGATCTCTCCTTTAAGAGGAACCTAGTAGATCACACAAAAACAAAAGACAAACTACATAGATCACTTAGATCCGAGGTTAGAGGGTTAGAATACTTTGGGGAAGTATGTGTGAAAAACCATGTGTAGAGAGAAAGAAATGGCTCTCTATTTATAGAGAAAATTCTCTTCTGTTCCCCGAATCCCACTGATCCCTACCACAAGGGATCCGGCTAGCACAAAGCTAGGGATCCGTGGTCCGCTCCTCTTTGCCCATGGGTATTTTTGGTTATGGGTCATGGGTCATGGGTCATGGGTTATGGGTTGATCCATGGTTTTCTTTCTAGATACAATGAACTTGGTTAAATGGTATATATAAAACCATGAGTTATGGGTCAAAACCATTTGCTAGTATTTACCCATTTTAGCATATACTTAGTTTTTACCCATTTTAGTATACTTAGTTAAAGTACATGTTTAACCCAATATGTAAACACTAGTTGTTGTACATATGTATCTAAATCATAAAATCACTTGTACTTGTTTTAGTGTTTTATGTGACAACTTAATTGTGTTAGAAAACTATTAACTCAAACTATTTACGTACTCTATTTGTTTCGTTAAAATGATTTTACTTTTGTTATCGACAAAACATTAGAAGATCGTAAAATATAAATAAACGTTTTTACGGCTTATTTGTATTAACAATCTCCCCGTTTTTGTTGATGACAAAACATAAAATTATTTTAAGGAAAAAGCTAAAATTCGTAAAAATTTGAATTTGTAGTTTTTACTTTCTTCTCCCTCTTTTTGTCGAACTCAAACTATTTACGTACTCTATTTGTTTCGTTAAAATGATTTTACTTTTGTTATCGACAAAACATTAGAAGATCGTAAAATATAAATAAACGTTTTTACGGCTTATTTGTATTAACAATCTCCCCGTTTTTGTTGATGACAAAACATAAAATTATTTTAAGGAAAAAGCTAAAATTCGTAAAAATTTGAATTTGTTAGTTTTTACTTTCTTTCCCCCTTTTGGTATGAAACAAAAAGTGTTAAAAGAAACTAACACAATTTTTATAAGAGAAAAAAAATGTAAAAATGTAAAAGAGAGCAAGTGACGGGAATGGTACTCGTCTTAACTCCCCTTGACGAGTCCATCCCTATGTAAGAGCGTCAAGGACATAGCGTAAAATAAACTAATTGTGTTTGAAACTAAGTTTGCAAATGGTTCGTCTAAGTGTGAGAACGTGCTCCCCCTTGAATATTGCAATGTTGCAATGGGGTGTCATGAAGTGTAATCCAAAATTGGATTAAGTTGCAAGCGATTTTTGCAATGTTGTTTGACACAAAGCTCCCCCTAGCTTTATGGTGTCAATATCTTCATGTGTATTTTGAATAACTACAAAACAAAGGTTAGAAAAACAAGAGTATAGTGCATAATTTCCTGCAAGAGAGACGCAAGTTAGTATAAATTTGTACTCCTGTACCACGGATCCCACGGTTCCCTTCAAGGAGGGATCCGTCTAGGTATTTGGGAGGGATCCGGCTATCTGTTACAGTTTCTTCAGCAGTGAAGAAATGTCAAGGAATGCTATGTGAGGAAATGAGATATATGCACAATACAACACACAGAATAATCATAGCATATAAGTATTCATTCAATAAAACAAGAGATACACAACCAAATCTCTAAAAACTAAGAGAATGAACTTAGCCATACACGTACTACTAATGCAAATCTCATTACGAGACTTAAAATGTGATAATGTTCTTAAGTCTAGGGATGAGTGGACTTGTTGAATTGATCCAATTTTGCAAGAAGATGATTGAACATGAAATGTATCTCATTTCGTACTTCTTGAACAAGTCCTTGAGTTTTTAGACAATTTGGGCAAATATTGTCTTGGTTTGGCCCCGAAGGGAAAGGGATGTCTTGAGGGGGATCAATGTGTGTTTTAGGTTCTTCATTTTGAGAAGTTGGGTGATTCACAGTTTCCAAACAACGTCAAGCTTGCTCACACAAGCTAGCCACTTGTGAATGACTAACCGTAAGAAACTTAAAACGGCTCGGACACTGATTTGATAATGAAGGCTTAGGGGTTATGTGTGTGGATAAAAACCTCAATATCGATATCAAAAATAATCACGAAGATAGATTCAAATTCCTTTAGGAAAAGGAATAATAAATCAAATCCCTTGTGTGATTATGTATGCGGATTAGACAACCCGAATCGTTTTCCAGCAGTGAATTGCCAACGTCGTTCTTGGTTTGGAATTTAATGCTCGATGTTTTGATTTGTTTGATTATTAATTAAACTACGGGAATGGGGAAAGTAATTAAGGGAATCTATTTTACGGGAAATCCTAAGTGCGAAATATAACTAAAACGTAATTAACAAAACGTAATTAAAATGCAACTACGTCTAAATTATATCCTAAAAATGCCTAAAAGTACTTTTATACTAAAAATGATATGCAAAAACTAATTTAGAATTAAAACTATTTTTTTTTTTGATTTTTCTGGATTTTATTTAAATTAAAAACTAAATTTTAACTATTTAAACTAAATTAAAATTCTAAAAATTATAAAAATCAAAGGGAAAAATGTGAAACTATTTTTATAAAATCTAAAATATCATAAGAGACTTTTCAAAACTATTTTTGTATTTTTCAGATCAATTTCCTATTTTCCACTAATTTAAAACTATTTTAATCTAATTAATATTGTGAAAAATACCAAATAAAGGGGGAAAAATATGAAAAAATCTTTTTTATGCTTTTTATATTTTTCTTAAACTGAGAAAAATGAAAAATTATTTTTTGGAACTTTTTCTCAATTAATTGCAATTAAAGCTAATTAAAAATGATTAAAAACTAGTTTAAATCTAGAAAAATAGCAAACAGTGACCAAAATTAATGAAAAATTCAGGGAAATGCTAAAATGCTATTCTGATCCTAGGAAAAATGAGAAATGTGGTGCTTATGTGTAAAGATCCAGAGCTGCAGTGTAACTGATCCTAAATAAGCACTTTAAAAATAAGCTAATAAGCACTATAGTGAACCAAACTTCTACACAAGCTAAGTAATACTGAGATAAGCTAAAACCAACTAAATTAAGCTACTCCTAACCTCTGATAATCAATCCAACAAGTTTAGATGCCAACTGATCTCAACAAGCTAAGCAGAAAAGCAGGTCCTATGTTTAAGCTTATGCACAAGCTTCTCAGAAAAGCTTTAGCCAAAAACAGATATTGGGTCTTGAAGACCACCTAGCAGACTACACCTAAACCAAAAATCAGACCCTAACAAGCCTTATTGAACCTGTAAGATCTGCAAGTTCGCATAAAACAATTTTGACTCATTTTGACTTTTGAAAAACAGTTGTAAGGTTTGACTTATTTGAGTTTCAAGATCAAATGTGGAACTGATGTTAATGAAATATGATGAAATGAGACTTTGTCAAGCTAGCTTATCAACTTTTAAAACTATTTGAGTTGATTATGGTGGTGATTCCAACGATATAGTGATCAAAAAAAGATTGAAGCAAAAGTTTGACTTTATTGTGAAACTGAGGTAAACTTTTGTTAAAATGACATTGATAGTGTTATCAGGGACAAATGCAACAGAAAGCTCGGGACCAAGTAAACCTCAAACTCAGTTTTATTCAACAATCCAAACACCCCTTTAATAGCAGTTTGCAAGCAGACTCTATCCAAATCACTAATACAAGCTCATGTTAACATCAAGACAGATCTAGCATACTAAATGAAAACTAATGACATCAAATTTTACTACTTTATAACAGATCTAAAGGAAATGAAAACTGCTACTTATATTAAGCTACTCTTGAGATTATTAGCACACTTACAAGAGATCCATAGCCACAATGGCTTGCAAACCAGAATAAGGACCACTAAACCTACACTATTCAACCCACATCCATCATCAAATCAAACCAACACCATTTAGAGCTAAGATCACAACACAGTTGACTTTTGTTGACTTGAAGATTTTTGAATGTAAGTGAGAATGAGGGTGCAAGATAAGCTCACAAAAGCTATAAACAACTGAAATGAGCCTACTCCATTGATTCAAAGAAGCTTATTGATCACTTTAAAAACAGAAATGCAAGATGAAAATTAAAAACTTGGAACTTTTTATTAAAACTGAAATTGGATTACAAGAACTTGAGAGTACAATAAAAACTTAAGAAAACATTTAGGAAACTACTGAAAACAATAACAATAAGCTAAAATGAAATTAAAGGATTGACGCATTGAAATGAGAGCCAAAGGGGTCTTTTTATAGCCTTGAGCAGGAGGAGGTCTCTTGGATCCTTGGAAGAGCCTAGAAGGCTTATTTTGAGCCACTCATTCCTTCCATCATCACTGCAGACCAATCAGTTACACCATTTCACTCAATGAGGTGTCTAAGCCAATAGCCGAGCTCCAAAATGCCACGTGGTAACCTTATCGACACATCGGTGAGGATAAGGTCTCTAGAAACTTTGATAGATGCTAGTACGAGGTTTATGTTTGGGATTGGTGATATGGTGGAAAACGGGTGGTGTTTGGGAGAGACAGGGGAGATGGGTTGTTTGGGGCGCGTTTGTTTATTTAATTGTTTTTCAAATATTGTGACCGGGTAATTGGGTTGGACTTCGGGTAATATTACGGGTAATGGGAGTGTATTCGGGTTGGGGCTTTAATAATGGGGTTGGTTATCACGTGTTGGGTTTGATAGAGTTTTGGGCCGGGTACATGTATTTGTATGGATTGGATATATGATTTTGGACTTGGATTAATATACTTGGACTAGCTTTGGATTTAAAGGTAACCATAGGGACCAATGTTGTAAATTCGGATTTCCAAGGGACCAAACATGTGAATCTGAAAATATCCTCCAAGGACTGAATTTGCCATTCTTCAATAGACCAAGGGCTTATTTGCAAATTTCTGAATCTTCAAGGGCCATCTTTTGACAAATACTGAAACTTGAGGGGCCATTTCTTGACATTTCTTCAAACTTTGATCAAGTCTTCACAAATCATCCTCAGAGATTGGAAATCTTCATAAATGTATAATTCTGACCTTCCGGCTCAGCTTAAACTCTCTTTAATCTCTCGTGCTCGGATTTACGTCTGATTTGGCTCCTTTTTGCGTGTTTTTACATATCCATACCTGCACAAGCACAAACTCAAGAAAACCACAAATATTAGCAATAAACGGCTCTTTCTTGGTTATTTTGGGTCAGTTTTGATATAGAAAAGGTATGTGTTTTAGCACATACCATTGGGAGAGGTTCTAAAAATGAGGGTGGTAATGGAACTTCTTCCATATGATCAAGGTTATTCCTTGTCTCCCATGATGGGCTAGTTGGTGTTGTAGGTGGTTCCCGATTTGATGAAAAGGTTGGTGAATGAGAGGTTCTTGAAGGTGAATGAAATAATGAATATATGTTTGGTTGAAGAAGAGGCTCATTCAATGAGTGTAGTCCATTCTCAATGAATGAAGGTTTTGATGGCTTGCTAGAACTAGCCATGTTTGGTTTAGAACTAGATGATCCTTTTTCTAGTTGGAAAGGTTTGATGCTAATCCTTGCGGTTCTCTTAGCTTTTGTTGGATGGGTTTGACAAGGTGGGATTCTAGAGTCATCATTTCTAATAGGAGATGTTTCGGTGGATGAAATTTCATGGATCATTTGACCTTTTCTTTTGGATGATCACGTGTTTGAGGAGTTGTTGCTAAGAGCCTTTGTCATGGTGATGAAAATGCTAATGTGAGCTTCTAATTTCTGAGTTTTGAAAGGTAATTGAGGATGGTGCCATAAACCTAAGAATGTTTGGTTTATAAAGAATAATTTGAATTTGGGAATTAAATTCTTGACCACTTAGAAGGCTAAGCATGCTCTTGAGGTTTTGATCAGCTCTAGGAGGTTAATTAATGTATGCTAAGAGTGGTTAGAGAACCAAAGGGTGACTTGATTTTGAATATAGAAGCTGATTAATACATTCTGCATCTACGGATCCTGCGGATCCCTGTCAGTAGGGATCCGCTGGTTAAGACCCAGGGATCGGCTATCAGACAAGGTCTAGGTGAAATCATTATGCTTTTGTAAGGTTTGTCATTAATGGATTTCGAGGGTTTGACTTGATTTTGAAGTCTTTAGCTGTTGGATATCTCAAATCCTTAACCATAATAAGTAATGGTGCTTAATGATGGTTTTGGCTGAGAACATTGACCTTGGGTAGTCTAACCATATGTTTGACAAGGATTCCTTCTAATTTGTTGTGGAAAAACGGTGATACTAAGTCCTAAAAATCAGATGATGTCCTAGGATAAATTTACTAAAATCTTTAAAAATAAGAAGAAATGAAAAAGTAGTTTTTGGTCCTAATTTTGAGTCAAAGATGATTAAGATCAATTATAGTGCAACTTTGCACTTTATAGTAAATGCTTTTCCTAGTTGTTTCTATAAGGACTAAATGCAAGAACACAACTAATATAACTTGTATCAAAGTAAGAAAAGCTGAAATTCCTAGAATGAGTGACGACGACCATACCAAGAGGTCGTAAAATCTCATTTTCAAAGTACCTAAGTTAGGATTTTTAGTGCCAAGATATGGCAATATCTTCATACTACAAGCATAGTTTAAATTGTTTACAAACCATTGTTTGAAATCGTTCATCATGCACTTGATTCCTAAGATTTTACGTTTCTTTTTCTCCTTCACTTCTTCACCCGTCCTCCACTCTTTTTCAAACCATCTTCACTTCTTCTTCCTCAAGAAATTGGCGAAGCATTTGAAGATTCCCTTGGTTTGTTGCCATTCGGGTGATTCATTTGGGATGTTTGGCAATTTGGTTGATGTAGTCAAGGGGTCAAGTCGATGTTTGCGAGTGGGTTGCTACTACTCCCTTCCTCCTCTTCTTCTTGGCCTTTCCCTTTCCTGCGGAGGAATCCGTGGGTGGGTGTGGTCTCTTGCCTTCCACCATAAACCTTCGTGTTCTACCTTCGGTCAATGGTACCATAACCTTATTGCAAAAGTTATGATCAAGGGATTGTGGAGAAGGGTCTAAAGCAAAGATGAATTTGGCGAGACGGGTTAAAAGCATTGCGTACGGAAGCACCATCTTGTCCATGCTTCTAACACTTGCCATTCTTTTGACCATGTAGTAGGCAAGGTTGAATTGAGTATTGGTCACTAGGCAATAGATCATGAAGCTTAGACATGCGTTGGGGTGGTCCTTTTTCCTACTAGGCATACCACATTTTCTCTTATCACATCCTCCCACTTTCTATACAATGCATACATTTCCGAAAGCTCCATTTGAAAAGGATCCCTATGGATCACTTTGACTTTCTTGTGACTCTTGATGGTGAGGCTTTTGGCATGAACACGGTGTCCCTCAGTGGTTTGCTTCAGGGATCAAATTGTAGTAAATATCATGATGATCAACCATTGTGTGTAGTTGTTCTAAAGACCATTCATTCGAGTACATACAAATGCCTTGATATGGAACTCCTATAATTCTTCCAAACTCTATGAGTGAAAGACTAAACTCTCGCTCATTGATGGTGAATTCAAAAAAAATGCAGCAAAACTGCAGTTTTCCAGATTTTTTTCCGGAAAAAATCTACCAAAACAAATACAACCTGTAATCAATCACAATCCACAATACCAATTCGACAATATGATACAATACCAAATTACTAAACGGATTGAATAACATTCCACAATTCCACGATACCATTCGAAAAATATGATACAAAGTAAACTACTCTTAAACTATACAAGGCGCAAATTTCCTAAATAACATGTCTCAAACTAACAAGTCACAAGCTTATAAAGCTAACATGTCTCAAAGTTATAAAGTTAACATAAATCCACGATATCATTCTACAAATTCAATGCTATTCCATAAAATTAACAAGTCTAAAACTCACAAACTAACTTCCCGCCTACTACTCATAGTACTCGCCGCCCGAATCTCCGCCCGACTCGTCGCCCGCCTCATTATTATCCCCACTATTATCATCATTATTATCCAAAATATTATTATCAACATGATCAACTTGGCGCAAATGAGGATTATTTTGTAAGTTGTATTGGTTAAGGTCTGGTGGCGGCATTGCATAGTTGGAACTAGAACCCGGGCACGTAGTAGAGTTGGGAAAGGTGGGACGATAACTGTGAAAAACTAGAATGGGGGTTGAATAGTTTTACCAATTAAAACTTCGTTTTAAAATATTTAGATCGACTTATGTCAATCTATTTGGATGTGTATGTTGGACATTGATAGATTGATATATAAATGTGTAATGAAAGATGAAGAGTAAGAAGCACATAACCACGACACAAGTATTTATAGTGGTTCGGCTACAAGGACACCTTCCTTGCCCTACTCCACTCCCCGAGTCATCTACTCGAGAGTTCGTAATCACTATACGACACCAACTCCTTATGGCGGAGAAGCCTTCACAACGTCGCCTACTCTTTTTCCGGTACTAGGCTAACCACCTGGTTCTTTCACAAGGGAGAACCACACCTACCACAACGTCACCTACCCTTTATCCGGTACTAGGCTAAGTACCGAGTTCCATTACAATGGAGGAACAACTACCCAACACTACACAAACACCTAACCCCCAAGGAGATTAATCTCCTTATTACAACACCATCAAGGATATCAAAATCCTTGGATACAACCTATCTCTATTTTTATATCGATGCACCTCATCGAGTATACAACCTTGACATTCTTCAATAATGTCATTGACTGACTTCTAAGCATCTTTCACTAATGCCCTTGACACGGACGTTTGGCACCTTTCACTAATGCCTTCGTCTTGACTCTTTTAGCATTCTTCACTAATGTTTTTGACATGGAAGTTAAGCACCTTTCACTAATGCTTTCGTCTTGACTCTTTTCGGCATCCTTCACTAATGCCTTGGACACAACACTTCTATGTAGGAAGAAAGATATATCAACAAGAGAACCTCAGTAGTCTTGATGATGACGAAGCATGACAACTCATGGACTTGAGCTTGCTTGACTTCAAGAGGTGGTGATCTCGCCTTTAAGAGGAACCTAGAGAATCACACAAAACAAACTACATACATAGATCACTTGGATCACGAGGTTAGAAGTTTATAACTCAAAGAGAAATATATGTGAAAGGGTGAGAAACAATGAAGAAATGGCTCCTATTTATAGAGGAAAAAAGCATTATTGTTCCACGGATCCCACGGATCCCTCACTTGAGGATTAGATCGATGTCTACTGGGGATCCGTGGGATGCTCACTGCCCATGGGTTTTGGGTCATGGGTCATGGGTTATGGATCATGGGTATCTAAGTAGATACAATGTATCTACAAGATCAATGATACATCTAGTCCATGGATCATGGGTTAAAACCATGGGTCATGGATAATATCCATATATGACTTATGCATGATGTCATGCAATGGGTTATGGGTCATGTTCCATGGGTATGGGTCATGGACTTTGGGTTATACCCAACTACATTCAATGTATTTGGTCAATGGGTCAAGATACTTAAGTTTCTACCCATTTACATTACCCAATATAATACATACTAGTTATGTATATATTTACCCTAATATGTAAACACTAGTTGTTGTACATGTGGAAAACTAGAAGGGGGGTTGAATAGTTTTACCAATTTAAAACTTCCTTTTAAATATTTAGATTGACTTATGTCAATCCATTTGATTGTTTATGTTGGACGTTGATAGATGGATATATAAGCGTGAAATGAAATATAAAGAGTAAGAAGCACATCACCACAACACAAGTTATTTATAGTGGTTCGGCTACAAGGACACCTTTCTTGCCCTACTCCACTCCCGATGTACCTTTCGAGAGTTAAGTAAGCACTACACCAACTCCTTGTGGCGGGAGAAGCCTTCACAATTAAACAACCTTTTCGGTACAAAGCTAAATCACATGCGAGTTCTTTCACACTTTCAAAGGCGAACCACAACCTAACACAGCGTCGCCTACCCTTTATAGTGCTAGGCTAACCACGAGTTCTTTCACACCTTAGGAGAACTAATCCTATCACAACGTCGCCTACCCTTTATTAGGTACTGGGCTAAGCACCTTAGTTCTTTCACACCTTAGGTGAACTACACCTTCACGACACAACACCTAATCTCAAGGAGATCTACTCCTTGTTACCACACCATCAAGGATATCACCATCCTTGTAGATAAACAAATACACATATGTATAACGATGCACCTCATCGATTATACGACCTAAGCATTCTCCCCAAATGCTGCTTGATTTGATCCTTTGGCATCGCTCACTAATGCCTTTGACAATGACAGCGGCACCCTTCACTAATGCCTTCGTCTTGACACCTTTAGCATCCTTCACTAATGCTTTTGACACAACGTTTGAAACCCTTCACTAATGCGCCGTCTTGACACCTTTATCATCTTTCACTAATGCTTTGACATGAATGATGAGCACCTTTCACTAATGCTTTCATCTTGACACTTTCGACATTCTTCACTAATGCCTTCAACCCAACATCTATGGAGAAAGGAAGAACTATCAACAAGAGGACCTTAGTAGTCTTGATGATGACGAAGCATGGCAACTCATGGACTTGAGCTTGGACGTCTTCAAGAGGTGGTGATCTCTCCTTTAAGAGGAACCTAGTAGATCACACAAAAACAAAAGACAAACTACATAGATCACTTAGATCTGAGGTTAGAGGGTTAGAATACTTTGGGGAAGTATGTGTGAAAAAACCATGTGTAGAGAGAAAGAAATGGCTCTCTATTTATAGAGAAAATTCTCTTTGTTCCCGGATCCCAGATCCCTACCACCAAGGGATCGGCTAGCACAAAGCTAGGGATCCATGGTCCGCTCTCTTGCCCATGGGTATTTTTTGGTTATGGGTCATGGGTCATGGGTCATGGGTTATGGGTTGATCCATGGTTTTCTTTCTAGATACAATGAACTTGGTTAAATGGTATATATAAAACCATGAGTTATGGGTCAAAACCATTTGCTAGTATTTACCCATTTTAGCATATACTTAGTTTTTACCCATTTTAGTATACTTTATTAAAGTACATGTTTAAACCACTATGTAAACACTAGTTGTTGTACATATGTATCTAAATCATAAAATCACTTGTACTTGTTTTATTGTTTTATGTGACAACTTAATTGTGTTAGAAAACTATTAACTCAAACTATTTACATTACTCTATTTGTTTAAGTTAAAATGATTTTACGTTTGTTATCGAAAAAACAATAGATGATCGTAAAATATAAATAAACGTTTTACGAGTATTTGTATTAACAATCTCCCCCTTTTTGTTGATGACAAAACATAAAATTATTTTTAGAAAAACTAAAATTAAGTAAAATTTGAATTTGTAGTTTTACTTTCTTCTCCCTCTTTTGTCGAACTCAAACTATTTCGTACTCTATTTGTTTAGTTAAAATGATTTTACTTTTGTTATCGACAAAACATTAGAAGATCGTAAAATATAAATAAGCGTTTTTACGGCTTATTTGTATTAACAATCTCCCCTTTTTGTTGATGACAAAACATAAAATTATTTTAAGGAAAAGCTAAAATTAGTAAAAGTTTGAATTTGTAGTTTTACTTTCTTCTCCCCCTTTTTGTCGAAACAAAAAGTGTTAAAAGAAACTAACACAATTTTAAAAAAATGTAAAAATGTAAAAGAGAGCAAGTGACGGAATGGTACTTTCGTCTTAACTCCCCACTTGCGAGTCCATCCTATGTAGAGGCGTCAGGACATGCGTAAAATAAACTAATTGTGTTTGCAACTAAGTTTGCAAATGGTTCGTCTAAGTGCGAGCGTGCCCCACTTGAATATTGCAATGTTGCAATGGGGTGTCATGAAGTGTAATCCAAAATTGGATTAGTTGCAGCGATTTTTGCATTGTTGTTTGACACAAGCTCCCCTAGCTTTATGGTGTCAATATCTTCATGTGTATTTTGAATAACTACAAAACAAAGGTTAGAAAAACAAGAGTATAGTGCATGATTTCCTGCAAAAGAGCGCCAAGTTAGTATAAATTTGTACTCCGTACCACGGATCCACGGTTCCTTCGAGGAGGGATCCGTCTAGGTATTGGGAGGGATCGACTATCATTCACAGTTTCTTCAGCAGTGAAGAAATGTCAAGGAATGCTATGTGAGGAAATGAGACATATGCACAATACAACACAGAATAATCATAGCATATAAGTATTCATTCAATAAAACAAGAGATACACAACCAAATCTCTAAAAACTAAGAGAATGAACTTAGCCATACACGTACTACTAATGCAAATCTCATTACGAGACTTAAAATGTGATAATGTTCTTAAGTCTAGGGATGAGTGGACTTGTTGAATTGATCCAATTTTGCAAGAAGATGATTGAACATGAAATGTATCTCATTTTGTACTTCTTGAACAAGTCCTTGAGTGTTTAGACAATTTGGACAATTATTGTCTTGGTTTGCCAGAAGAAAGGGATGTCTTGAGGGGGATCAATGTGTGTTTGAGGTTCTTCATTTTGAGAAGTTGGGAGGGTGGTAATGGAACTTCTTCCATATGATCAAGGTTATTCCTTGTCTCCCATGATGGGCTAGTTGGTGTTGTAGGTGGTTCCCGATTTGATGAAAAGGTTGGTGAATGAGAGGTTCTTGAAGGTGAATGAAATAATGAATATATGTTTGGTTGAAGAAGAGGCTCATTCAATGAGTGTAGTCCATGCTCAATGAATGAGGGTTTTGATGGCTTGCTAGAACTAGCCATGGTTGGTTTAGAACTAGATGATCCTTTTTCTAGTTGGAAAGGTTTGATGCTAATCCTTGCGGTTCTCTTAGCTTTTGTTGGATGGGTTTGACAAGGTGGGATTCTAGAGTCATAATTTCTAATAGGAGATGTTTAGGTGGATGAAATTTCATGGATCATTTGACCCTTTCTTTTGGATGATCCTATGTTTGAGGAGTTGTTGCTAAGAGCCTTTGTCATGGTGATGAAAATGCAAATGTGAGCTTCTAATTTGAGTTTGAAAGGTAATTGAGGATGGTGCCATAAACCTAAGAATGTTTGGTTTATAAAGAATAATTTGAATTTGGGAATTAAATTCTTGACCATTAGAAGCTAAGCATGCTCTTGAGTTTTGATCACTCTAGGAGGTTAATTAATGTATGCTAAGAGTGGTTAGAGAACCAAAGGGTGATTTAATTTTGAATATAGAAGTGATTAATACATACGCATCTCGGATCCCATGCGGATCCCTCTCGATGAGATCCGCCTGGTTAAGAACAGGGATCCGGCTATCATTTCAAGGTCTAGGTGAAATCATTATGCTTTTGTTAGGTTTGTCATTAATGGATTTCGAGGGTTTGACTTGATTTTGAAGTCTTTAGCTGTTGGATATCTCAAATCCTTAACCATAATAAGTAATGGTGCTTAATGATGGTTTTGGCTGAGAACATTGACCTTGGGTAGTCTAACCATATGTTTGACAAGGATTCCTTCTAATTTGTTGTGGAAAAACGGTGATACTAAGTCCTAAAAATGGATGATGTCCTAGGATAAATTTACTAAAATCTTTAAAAATAAGAAGAAATGAAAAAGTAGTTTTTGGTCCTAATTTTGAGTCAAAGATGATTAAGATTAATTTGCTAAAATTGAAGGTAGACAAACTTAAGTGCTATCAAAAGTGATAGATAATGTGTGAGTGTTGGAGCGGAATTATGGTGAGTTTTGTCTAATTGATAAGTAAGCAAATATTTGAAAATATATCCTATATAAGCCATGGATGAGAGTGAGGTTTTCAACTATTAGCGGAAGACTTGGTTGTCTCTAGTGTATTATGTTTGACTTGTTTGATGTGTTCTAGTGGACTATTGATGATGTAGCAAATGTTTTGCACATGGTGCATCTGGATCCCACGGTTCCCTTATGGGAGGGATCCGGCTAGTTCAAACTCTAGGATCCGCCAACTATGGTCGAGAGAGCTTTAGGAAATGTGCTTTGCACTTTATAGTAAATGCTTTTCCTAGTTGTTTCTATAAGGACTAAATGCAAGAACACAACTAATATAACTTGTATCAAAGTAAGAAAAGCTGAAATTCCTAGAATGAGTGGCGGCGACCATACCAAGGGTAGTAAAATCTCATTTTCAAAGTACCTAAGTTAGGATTTTTAGTGCCAAGATATGGCAATATCTTCATACTACAAGCATAGTTTAAATTGTTTACAAACCATTGTTTGAAATTGTTCATCATGCACTTGATTCCTAAGATTTTACCTTTCTTTTTCTCCTTCACTTTTTCACCCGTCCTCCACTCTTTTTCAAACCATCTTCACTTCTTCTTCCTCAAGAAATTGGCGAAGCATTTGAAGATTCCCTTGGTTTGTTGCCATTCGGGTGATTCATTTGGGATGTTTGGTAATTGGTTGATGTAGTCCAAGGGGTCAAGATCGTGTTTCAGGTGGGTTGCTACTACTCCCTTCCTCCTCCTTCTTCTTGCCTTTCCCTTTCCTCGAGAGGAATCCGTGGGTGGGTGTGGTCTCTTGCCTTCCACCATAAACCTTCGTGTTCTACCTTCGGTCAATGGTACCATAACCTTATTGCAAAAGTTATGATCAAGGGATTGTGGAGAAGGGTCTAAAGCAAAATGAATTTGGCCGAGCGGGTTAAAAGCATTGCGTATGGAAGCACCATCTTGTCCATGCTTCTAACACTTGCCATTCTTTTGACCATGTAGTAGGCAAGGTTGAATTGAGTATTGTTCACTAGGCAATAGATCATGAAGCTTAGACATGCGTTGGGGTGGTCCTTGTTCCCTACTAGGCATACCCCATTTTCTCTTATCACATCCTCACTTTCTATACAATGCATACATTTCCGAAAGCTCCATTTGAAAAGGATCCCTATGGATCACTTTGACTTTCTTGTGACTCTTGATGGTGAGGCTCTTGGCATGAACACGGTGTCCCTCACCGTGGTTGCTTCAGGGATCAAATTATAGTAAATATCATGATGATCAACCATTTATGTTGTAGTTGTTCTAACCATTCATTCAGTACATACAAATGCCTTGATATGGAACTCCTATAATTTTTCCAAACTCTATAAGTGAAAGACTAAACTCTAAGCTCATTGTTGAATTCAAAAAATAGCAAGCGGTTTTCATTTTTCGGAAAAATCTACCAAAACAAATACAACTTGTGTCAATCACAATCCACACCACCAATTCGACAATGTATACAATACCAAATTACTAAGCCGGATAGAATAACATTCCACAATTCCACGATACCATTAATATGATACAAAGTAAACTACTCTTAAACTATACAAGGCAAATTTCAAAATACATGTCTCAAACTAACAAGTTAAAATTTATAAAGATAACATGTCTCAAAGTTATAAAGTTAACATAAATCCCGCGATATCATTCTACAAATTCGTACTAATCCATAAAATTAACAAGTCTAAAACTCACAAACTAACTTACTACTCATAGTACTTTCATGCCGCATCATTATTATCCCCACTATTATCATCATTATTATCCAAAAATTATTATCTAACATGAATCAACTTGGCAAATGAGGATTATTTTGTAATTGTATTGGTTAAGGTCGGTGTGACATTGCATAGTTGGAACTAGAATTGGGCATAGTAGAGTTGGGAAAGGGTGGGACGATCTGTGAAAAACTAGAATGGGGGTTGAATAGTTTTACAATTAAAACTAGTTTAAAATATTTAGATCGACTTATGTCAATCTATTTGGATGTGTATGTTGGACATTGATAGATTGATATATAAGTAAATGAAAGATGAAGAGTAAAGCACATAACCGCGACCAAGTATTTATAGTGGTTCGGCTACAGGTTACCTTCCTTGCCTACTCCACTCCCGAGTCATCTACTCGAGTTAAATGTCTTCTCGACACCAACTCCTTATGGCGGAGAATCCCACAGCGTCGCCTACTCTTTTTCGGTACTAGGCTAACCACGGGTTTTCACGGAGAACCACACCTACCACAACGTCACCACCTTTATCGGTACTAGCTGCCGAGTTCTACAATGGAGGAACTACTACGCACTACACAACACCTAACCCCAAAGGAGATTAATCTCCTTATTACAACACCATCAAGGATATCAAAATCCTTGGATACAACCTATCTCTATTTTATGTCGATGCACCTCATGGGTATACAACATTCTTCAATAATGTCACTTGACTTGACTTCTAAGCATCTTTCACTAATGCCCTTGACACGGACGTTTGGCACCTTTCACTAATGCCTTCATCTTGACTCTTTTAGCATTCTTCACTAATGTTTTTGACATGGACGTTAAGCACCTTTCACTAATGCTTCGTCTTGACTCTTTCGGCATCCTTCACTAATGCCTTGGACACAACACTTCTATGTAGGAAGAAAGATATATCAACAAGAGAACCTCAGTAGTCTTGATGATGATGAAGCATGACAACTCATGGACTTGTGCTTGCTTGACTTAAGAGGTGGTGATCTGCTTTAAGAGGAACCTAAGAATTACAAAAAACAAAATACATACATAGATCACTTGGATCACGAGGTTAGAGTTTATAACTCAAAGAAATATTATTTTGAAAGGGGTGAGAAACAATGAAGAAATGGCTCACTATTTTATAGGGAAAAGCGACTATTGTTCCACGGATCCCACGGATCCCTCACTTGAGGATCCGTCCAGTCTTGGGGATCAGGTGGGATGCCTCTTGCCCATGGGTTTTGGGTCATGGGTCATGGGTTATGGATCATGGGTATCTAAGTAGATACAATGTATCTACAAGATGCAATGCATCTAGTCCATGGATCATGGGTTAAAACCATGGGTCATGGATAATATCCATATATGACTTATGCATGATGTCATGCAATGGATTATGGGTCATGTTCCATGGGTATAAGGTCTGGACTTTGGGTTATACCCAACTACATTCAATGTATTTGGTCAATGGGTCAAATACTTAATTTTTCTACCCATTTACATTATGATATAATACATACTAGTTATGTATATATTTACCTAATATGTAAACACTGAGTTGTTGTACATGTGGAAAACTAGAAGGGGGTTGAATAGTTTCAATTTAAAACTTCCTTTTAAATATTTAGGTGGACTTATGTCAATCCATTTGATTGTTTATATTGGACGTTGATAGATGGATATATAAACGTGAAATGAAATATAAGAGTAAGAAGCACATCACCACAACACAAGTTATTTATAGTGGTTGCGGCTGGGACACCTTCCTTGCCCTACTCCACTCCCCGAGTCACCTACTCGAGTTAAAGGCACTACACCAACTCCTTGTGGCGGAGAAGCCTTCACAGCGTCGCAACCTTTCGGTACAAAGCTAAATACGAGTTCTTTCACACCAAGGTGAACCACACTAACACAAGCGTCGCCTACCCTTTATCACGGTGCTAGGCTAACCGCAGTTCTTTCACCGCCAGGAGAACTAATCCTATCACAACGTCGCCTACCCTTTATTAGGTACTAGGCTAAGCACCTTAGTTCTTTCACACCTCAGGTGAACTACACCTTCACGACACAACACCTAATCTCAAGGAGATCTACTCCTTGTTACAACACCATCAAGGATATCACCATCCTTGTAGATAAACAAATACACATATGTATAACGATGCACCTCATCGATTATACGACCTAAACATTCTCCCAAATGCTACTTGATTTGATCCTTTGGCATCCTTCACTAATGCCTTTGACACAACGCTCGGCACCCTTCACTAATGCCTTCGTCTTGACACCTTTAGCATCCTTCACTAATGCTTTTGCCATAACGTTTGGCACCCTCCTAATGCCTTCGTCTTGACACCTTTATTATCTTCACTAATGCTTTGACACAAATGATGAGCACCTTTCACTAATGCTTTCATCTTGACACTTTCGACATTCTTCACTAATGCCTTCAACCCACATCTATGGAGAAAGGAAGAACTATCAACAAGAGAACCTTAGTAGTCTTGATGATGTCGAAGCATGGCAACTCATGGACTTGGCTTGCTTGCGTCTTCAAGAGGTGGTGATCTCTCCTTTAAGAGGAACCTAGTAGATCACACAAAACAAAAGACTACATAGATCACTTAGATCTGAGGTTAGAGGGTTAGAATACTTTGGGGAAGTATGTATTAAAAACCATGTGTAGAAAGAAATGGCTCTCTATTTATAGAAAAATTCTCATACGTTTCCCGGATCCCACGATCCCTACAAAGGATCGGCTAGCACAAAGCTAGGGATCCGTTGAACGCTCCTCTTTGCCCATGGGTATTTTTGGTTATGGGTCATAGGTTAGTGGGTCATGGGTTATTGGTTGATCCATGGTTTTCTTTCTAGATACAATGAACTTGGTTAAATGGTATATATAAAACCATGGGTTATGGGTCAAAACCATTTGCTAGTATTACCCATTTTTAGCATATACTTAGTTTTTACCCATTTTAGTATACTTAGTTAAAGTACATGTTTAACTTAATATGTAAACATGTAGTTGTTGTACATATGTATCTAAATCATAAAATCACTTGTACTTGTTTGTGTTTTTATGTGACAACTTAATGTGTTAGAAACTATTAACTCAAACTATTCTACACTCTATTTGTTTCGTTAAAATGATTTTACGTTTGTTATCGACAAAATTAGAAGATCGTAAAATATAAATAAAAAGCGTTTTTACTGACATTTGTATTAACAATCTCCCCTTTTTGTTGATGACAAAACATAAAATTATTTTAAGGAAAAACTAAGAATTAGTAAAGAATTTAGATTTTACTTTCTTCTTTTTGTCGAACTCAAACTATTCGTGCTCTATTGTTTTAGTTAAAATGATTTTACTTTGTTATCGACAAAACATTAGAAAAGATAATTAAATAAATAAACTTTTTTGGCTTATTTGTATTAACAATCTCCCCCTTTTTGTTGATGACAAAACATAAAATTATTCAAGGAAAACAAAATAAGTAAAATTTGAATTTGTAGTTTTACTTTCTTCTCCCCCCTTTGAAACAAAAAGTGTTAAAAAAACTAACACAATTTTTATAAGAGAAAAAAAAATGTAAAAATGTAAAGAGAGCAAATGGCAGGGATAATTTCGTCTCTTACTCCCCGCGGCGAGTCCATCCTATGTAAGAAGCGTCCAAGGACATAGCGTGGAAAATAAACTAATTGTGTTTGCAACTAAGTTTGCAAATGATTACGTCTAAGTAACGAAACGTGCTCCCCACTTGAATATTACGTGTAATAGGGTGTCATAGTGTAATCAAAATTGGATTAAGTTACAGCGATTTTTGCAATGTTGTTGTTTATTTCTCAAGCTCCCCTAGCTTTTATGGTGTCAATATATCTTCATGTGTTGCGAGATAACTTGACAAAACAAAGGTTAGAAAAACAAAGTACAAGTTGCA
>OU343222.1:319339641-319350117 GCA_910596185.1 Chrysanthemum makinoi | reverse complement strand
AACCCAATGATGACAATGAGCTAAAAGGTACCCCTAGGGTAATATAAATCAAGAGTCGATCATCATTTGGGTGATGGTAGTACTCCCTAGCAGTGGATGGCCCAACAATTGACCCAAAAGGGAGAATAAATGGGCATTCTCCTGGTTCCAATGAGGCTACCGTGCTGGTGAGAGGGTCTGCAAACACCTAGGATGCAAGTGCTTCTGAAGGTGACTTTAGTTCCTCTCCGAACAACCAAAGAGCAGAAGTTGCATATCATAATATTGGCCAAAACTCTTTAAGAAGAACAGAACTGGATTTAGTTTAGAACATCAAATTTTCATAACAAATATAATGATTATATTGTTGATTCTAAAGTTAAATTTGGTCTTGAAAAATTTGTGACTTATGCTAAACTCAAAAATGATACTTTATGTTTTGTTATTGAATTAAATAAAAGTTTTGAGCCTAAAAATTATTGGGAGGCTTGTATGTACCAGCACTGGGTTGATGCAATGAATAATGAGATGGAAGCTTTGTATAGAAATGACACTTTTGAACTTGTTAAGTTACCTGAAGGCAGAAAGGCTATAGGTTGTAAATGGGTTTTTAAGATAAAATATAAATCAAATGGTGAGGTAGATATATATAAAGCTAGACTTGTAGCTAAGGGCTTTAATCAGAAAGAAGGGGTTGACTTTCATGAAACATTTTCACCTGTAGTGAAAATTGTTACAGTTAGATGTCTCATTAATTTAGCTGTTCAACAAAGTTGGCCTATATTTCAGCTTGATATCAATAATGCCTTTCTATATGGTGATCTACATGAAACTGTCTATATGTCTTTTCCTGATGGTTTCTTTAATGCTAATGATAAGAGAGTTTGTAGACTGAAAAAGTCTTTATATGATTTAAAACAAGCACCCAGACAGTGGAATGCTAAGTTAACCAGTGATTTGCTTGAGAATGGTTTCGTACAAAGTAAAAGTGACTATTCCTTGTTTGTCAAGAATGATTCAGGTAATATTGTTGCTTTACTTGTGTATATTGATGATATTATTGTTACTGGTAATAACTTGGCTGAGATTGAAAGTTTTAAAGTGTTTCTTAAGTCAAAATTCCAGATTAAGGATTTGGGTAAACTTAATTACTTTTTGGGAATTGAAGTGATTGAAACTGATAAGGTTTTGTGTTTAACTCAAAGAAAGTATTGTTTAGATTTACTTTCTGAATTTGGTTTAATGGCTTGTAAGCCATGCTTTTTCCTTTAGAACAAAGTGTTTCTATTTCTAATGAACCTACTACTACTGATCCTGTTTTGGACAATATAATGAGAGTCAAAAGCTTATTGGGAAACTGATTTACTTAACACATACTAGGCCTGATATATCATATGTTGTACATTGTTTGAGTCAGTTCATGCATAAACCACTTAAGTCTCATCTTAAAATTGCACTTAAGGTTTTAAGATATCTAAAGGGGTCTCTGGAGAGGAATTCATATTGTTAAAAGCTCTTTTGAAAATCTTGAGACTTATGTGGATGCAGACTGGGCCAAGTGTGTTGTTACTAGAAAATCAGTTACAAGATTTTGCATTTTTCTTAATGTTTCACTGGTTTCATGGAAAAGTAAAAAACAAAACACCCTTTCTAAGTCTAGTGCAGAGGCTGAGTATAGAGCAATGGCCTCTGCTACTTCAGAAATTGTTTGGGCCTTGAAAGTTTTGAAAGACTTAAACTAGGAACATTTTCTGCCTGTCAAACTGTTTTATGATTGCCAGGCTACAATTAAAATTGCTGCTAATCCTGTCTTTCATGAAAGGACTAAACATTTGGAAATTGATTTACATTTTGTAAGAGAAAAGATTTTGGCTGGTGTTATAAAAACTGAAAAAGTTCAGTCTGTTAATCAAACAGCTGACATTTTTACCAAAGGTCTGGATAAACTTCAACATGAGAAACTGGTTTCTAAACTTGGTCTTTTTGATGTGTTTCAGGTTTGAGTTAAGGGGGGATGTTAAAATATAACTCAAACTGAAACTTATATTCTCAGGGACTAATGTTGTGCTTTATGTATTCTCAGTTTTAGCTTATTTAGAAGTTTGGTGATAAAGAGAAAGTTGGTGAAAGATGGAGGGGGTGATTTGTGCTTATTCTGGAAAGATGAAGTCAGCTTATGGTCAAGCCTGTATAAAGTCTTAACCCGTTTTAGGGTTTTATTATTCATCTGCTTTTATCTCTAAGATAAGATTGCAGTCAATCTTCTCTCAACCAAAACTTGTATCTGATTGTTTATGAGATTACTTTAGAGTGATTGTGAGGAAGTTTGTATTGTAAAGACTATTGATAATTAGTCAATAGTCTTCCACCTGAGTAGCAGTGGGAAGGATTGTGTGGTATTGATCTGATTGTGTTTCTTGTGATATTTCTGGGTTCTTGAGGTTGTTCTGATTGAGATCAGTTACTGATTGATCTTTGTAGTTTTGGTTGAATAAAAGAAGTTGTTCTTGAATTTAGATTCAAGATCTGTTATTGGTTAATATTGTGTTTTCCTACAAGCCAAAAGTAAAGAAGCAAATAAAAATTAGATTCGTAAACAGCTGAGTAAAAAGCAATCCCTCCCGACTCGGATATCTGATATGACCAGTTCAGGATTATTACTAATGTTTGATTCCAAACCACATAGACATAGTTTGTATTATTTGAAATGGAAAATTTGGGTACAAGTTATGTTTACCACACGACCGTCTAACCCCTATATTATTAGGCTCGCACAAATCGTTGTCACTCGCAATAACATGTCTTACGATAATTCAATCAAATAATTATTATTGAAATCAAACAAAAGATATGCATTAAAATCATATGAATCAATGTATGTCAAACAATGTAAAATCCGTAAATATCATCAAACCATATATCTTTCACGGGAGAGAGATTAAAAGAGGTTTAGCCTTCCATGGATGTTGTTGAAATCATCTTTGTCATTGATGGCATCTTCAAGATCTTGGACGGATTAATGGTTCGTGATTGATAGAAATGGTGGAAGGGTTTTATGGTCGCAAGGGTTTTTTTTGTAGAGTGATGAATTAATTGGTGAATAATGGATGCCTGGTGGATGAATATGTCGATCCATATATAGGGGTAGAAGTAGGGTTACAAAAGTTAATTGCCTGGAAAAACCTTATGAGCCGTGAGGTTGTGTAGGAGAAATAAAAGTAATGGTAGTAACTCTACTCCTCTTTGCTCTTGTAATGTACTGAGGTTACTTGTAGAATTTTGGTGGAAAGTAGGAGTATGGGAAGTAAATCTACTTCCCTCAAACGCACTTTACTGAGGTTACTCCTACATGGGGCTTGGTTTTGGTGGGAAGTAGGAGTAAGGATACTAGCTTTAATTCTCTTTAGAAATATTCCCGAAATCTGCAGTAATCTTTGACAACTTTTAGGCGCGGCGTCGTTGAGAATCAGGACTTGGCCAAAACACGAAAGTTGTCGATCTTTCTTTTTCGTTTCCGTGTTTTTGTTCTTCAAGCGCCCATGTTCTTATTTTGATTGTTTTAGCCCATATTTGTTCAAACCTGTTAAACACATAAAACCTCTTTAAAGTAGTAATCCTGAGGTAAAATAGGTGCATTTATACGTAAGTTAACTGTGATAAATGTGTATACAAAAAGCACCTATCATGTAGCAACGACATAATGGCTAAAAGATTTTTATTCATAAAAATACAACATTATTTACGAGGGTAAAACCTTTTAACCAAAAGAAATAGATCCTCGTCATAATACAAATACAAACAAGTTCAAAGAAAATAGTACAATGTTCACCACATCCCTACTCACTTTCGTCGTCTTTTTCATCCTCTTCGTCATTCAGAAACTGACGCCAATCGAAGGAGGCGCAATAATGTTAATGTTAGCAACTCGTAACTGATTGACTAAATGTGTGTATCGAGAATTCATTGCAGGGCGATTTTATGTTAGCGGATCATTATGGGTCTAAAGCCCGATAGTAATTAGTCTTGGCTTGTATTTATATTATTAGCCCATTAGCACATTATTTATACACTCTATTGTAATCATTTATCAATCAATCAATATATAGTTTACATGGTATCCGCATAAGGTTACGGATCAAATAAAAAGTGATCACAAATTGAAAATTCGAAAAAGTAATTATAGCCGTTAGATTAGATTTAGTCAAATACATTCATTTTTTTTTTATTATTTTTGGTCAAAGGGGTAATTTGGTGATTTGATCTATTTTTTTCTTTTCATCCTCGAACTTCAAACGCACATAACTCACAAATGACAAACTTTTAGAAAAAATCGATTTCACCATAATTTATAAAATTTAATCCTCTTTAATTTGGTATAACTTTTGTTAGAAATTTCGAAACTTTTTTTTTGCATATCAAATGGGTATTTATTTTCTTGATTTTTGAGCATTTTTGCCCCTATTTTTTACCCTCGAAAAATTCGAATCGTGAAAAACGTAAAACATAAAAGTTATAGATTTCCGTTCACTCTTTACACAGGTTTTTGAATCACTCAAATCCGATATGAAATGAGTGAGATATCGTACGTTAAAGATGATATTTTAGTCATATTTTTTGCACACAAGGTGTTTGATGAAATGTCTGGATTAGATTTTTTTTTGTTAAAATTGCATTAAATGCTCTAATTTTTGTGCCACAATGCATCATTAATCATTTTATTAATGTAAGATTCAAAAAATGATATTTTTAAAAGTTATTTTTTTTCAAAAAAATTGTACGTTTTGTTCATCAGTATTGTTCATCAGTTATTATTTTTATCAGTTAGTGTTGTTCATCAGTTTGTCACCGATGAACAACACTAACTGATGAACAACATTAACTGATGAACAATATTGTTCATCACTTAATCCTGTTCATCGATATGTTCATCACTTATGGTCACATTATTCTTTACTTTATCACTGATGAACAATACAAGCTGATGTACAATATTGTTCATCAGTTAATCTTGTTCATCGAAATTTGCATTAATGATGGTCACATTGTTCATCAGTTGGTTATTGTTCATCAGTTAGTCTGTTCATCAGTTAATAAAAAGCTAAAAATAACAAAAGATGTCTTGTGTTACACTAATTAGTGCATTTAAATGTACTTTTATAAGAAAAATCTTTTTTAGGCATTTTAACAAACGTTTTATTCATTAATAGAAAGTGTTGTTCATCAATAAAAAGTGTTGTTCGTCAATAAAAAGAGCTGCTCATTTGTTCATCAATAAAAAATATTATTCACCAATAACAAAAATTATAATGTTTATCAGTTGGCTAAAAAAATCATAATGTTCATCACTTATGGTCACAATGTTCATCAGTTTATCAGTTGGTTGTTGTTCATCAGTTAGTTTGTTCATCAATTAGTTTTTGTTCATCAGTTTAAAAAAACTAAAAATAACAAAAGATGTATTGTGGTACACCAATAAGTGCATTTAAATGTATTTTTATAAGAAAAATCTCTTTTAGGCATTTTATCAAACACTTTGTGTGCACTAAATATGACTAAGACGTCATCTTTAACATGCGATATCTCACTCATATCATATCGGATTTGAGTAATTCAAATTTCTGGGTAAAAAGTGGCCAAAAAGCTACAATTTTCGTGCTTTAAATTTTTCATAATTCGGCTTTTAAACTAAATAAAATTAGAGCCGAAAATGCCGAAAATTTCAAGAAAATCAACACCCACTTAAAAAGTAAAAAAAAAAGTTTCGATTCATATATCAAAATGCAGACCAAATTAAAAAGGATTAAATTTTAAAAATTATGGTTAAATCGATTTTTTGTAAAAGTTTATCGTTTAAAAGTTATTTGTTTTTGAAGTTTGAGGTGGAATTAAAAAAAGGGGTTAAATGACAAGAATACCCTTTGACTGAAAATCTAATACTACGTAAAATGGAGGGAGGAAAGGTGGTGGACACTTGTCACATTGTGAATGACTTTCTATTTTTTTTTTACTTTGCACAGAATCGCTACTCATCAGCGTAAACCGATCCTCTCCTAAAATATCTAACCCTAATCCTCATCGCCTCTTCTCCCCTCACCCTTTTCTTCCGCGCCTTTGCTCCTCCATCACCATCATAGTGACCAACGGTGATCAACCTCCTACCGTCACATTCATTGAAAAACTCTATGCCATTCACAACAACAATAACCTAGTCCCTGTTAAACTTGACATAGATGAGTTAAATTAGTCGTCTTGGTGCAATTTTTTCAAAATCCACTGCAACAACTTTGGTGTCCTAAAGTACATCCAAGGTGATCATGCAAGCTCTTTTATATCCCCTCCACCAACAAATGAATGGCTAACCGCCGATTCCATCGTTAACTCATGATATTCTTAACCCTTGCTCCCACTCTTCAAGGTAGACTAATCAAAGCAAACCCTCCCACAGTCCCACGACTAAGGATGATTGGGACCACGCTGAGAAAAATTTTCTCGACAACAAACGTACACAAACTATTGCTTTAAAAGGTGAGTTACGTATCATTCAAATGGGTGATCTTAGTGCCGATATTTATTTTCGTAAAATAGAATCTATTTTTACTCTTTTAAGTAATCTTGGTTCATCTATGTCCGATGATGACATTGTCATATATGGTATCAACGGGCTCAGTGAGAAATTTGCAACCCTTGCCACCATAATAGCTCACAAGGACCCTTTTCCCGACCTTGAAACCATGCGCTCTATGGTCACCACCGCGGAGATGAGGCTAAATTCAAAACCTCAACCTTTGTCCTCGAACACCTCTTCCTCGGCACCTCAAGTTCTCGTTGCTGAGACCAACTCTAATCGGGGGGCAAGACTCTCGTAACTCTAATCGAGGGCAAGACACAAGAACTAACTCTCGTAACTTTGAACCACAAGTGTGTCATAATTTCACTCGTGGGTTCTATCATTGGGGTAATACTTGCAGGTTTATACACGACTCAAGTCACGGGAACATAACTCTGGGATAAAGTTGTATAAATTCAATCACAATCATTGACAATACTCATGCAACATACATCGAACAAGGCATGTTGATTGTTGAATATTTCGTCATAAGCTTCCGTGAACTAACCTTATTCTAATTTGCTTATGATTTTAAAATAATCCTAGCCCTTGAAAGTTATCAATTTTCATGATCAACGGTTATAAAGGTATCGGGTGACAACATGGGTCAAATTTGACTGTGAGCATGCAAAATAGTTGATAACACTTGTGTGTTAAGATTCCTCATGGTATATATATGTTCCAATATCACCTTAATATATCCATCACCACCAATAAAAATCTCTCGTTATTCATCTTCTTACATCATTCTTTCAAGAAAAAATGGTTAGCTTTCTCTTTTAAATATTTTTATTACTAGTATATACATATAAATAAAAGAGTTTTTTAAAAATAGCTCACTCAATCGGTTCTTGACTCCAATTCTAGCTGAAAGGAAAATCAGTTCTCAATCTAGTCCGGTCTAACACCCACCCGGTTTAGTTTTGTGTTCGGTTAGTTCAAAACAGGAGTATTTTTTTTTTCTTTTACCTTAGACGATACCGTTAGATTTAAATCGCTAGCACAGTTTGAGTCGTTAGAATGAGTCAAGGCTTGAAGAGTCTATTACGAACTCGTATGTGTTCACGAATCGATGTGTTTTAACAACGAATTTCTTGATCTTCAGTCTCCAAAGAATGCTCATACTTAATTTTGTTACTTTTGTTATAGACACGCATATTTGTTTTTGTTGTTTTTATTTAATTGTTTTTTTTTTAATTGTTAATAACAAGTATATTGTTTCTGGCTTTTTGTTGGGGATGCAATCTACTTTTTGTTAAATAGAGTTCCACATTATTCACATCCTCAGGATTCGAGTGCTCCCATGGCTTCTAATGTTAATGAGCATGATAATGTTAAGGCTGTTAAGAATGCAAATGGGGCTGTGGGTACTGATAAGGGTGGTGATTTGAACCAACCTTCTACATCGTATGCCGGTGTTACTTCTACTGAAACTAAGAATCACACGCCTAACTTTCGAAGGTTGGAGGGTAATATAACAGCTAAGGATGTGGATCTTTCTGTCCCGATGAAAGTGGTTGAAGAGGTGAACTCTAGGTTTGAGAATACTTTGTATGGGTATTTCCTTGGTAATCGACTTGCTTTCCCTGTTGTTGATTACTTTGTACGCAATGCGTGGGCAAAGTTTGGTATTCAAAAGGTCATGATGAATTCTAAGGGGTTTTTCTTCTTTAAATTCAATTCGAAGAAAGGTGTTGATGATGTTCTTGAGAACGGTCCTTGGTTGATTAGAAATGTACCTATTATTCTTAAACCATGGACATTAAACACCAACCTACTTAAAGAGGATTTGACCAACATCCCGATGTGGGTTAAATTCCATGATGTTCCTCTTGCTATGTTTTCTGATGATGGTCTTAGTCTCCTTGCCACAGTGATAGGCACTCCCAAAAGGTTAGACGCTTTCACTAGCCAAATGTGCAAGGAATCATGGGGCCGTAGTAGTTTAGCTAGATGCATGATTGATGTGAAGTCGGATGAGGTGCTTAGGGACAGCCTTACTGTTGAGATACCGTTACTTGATGGGTCGGGTTCGACTATTGAAAAGATACGGGTTGAATATGAGTGGAAACCACCTCATTGTGACAAATGTATGATTTTTGGTCATACCCCTATTGAATGTCCTAAAGCTGTTAAACCTACTGCTCAGCCTTCTAAGCGGGTTAATGATGGTTTCAAGATGGTTAATAACAAGAAGAAGGGTAAGCAAGGTGGGACTACTATTCCGGGTCAAGGAGGGTTTACTAAACCTATTGTGGGTAAGCAGTTTCAATATCAACCCAAAAAGACTCCTACTGAACCTAAGAATGTGGAAGTCACTAAGAAGAATGCTTCTGTGGTGACTAGTTCGAGTGGTACTACGATCTCTACATCTAACAAGTTTGCTGCTCTTTCTACGGATACGGCTGATAGTCCTTCTAATGACTCCTGCAAGGATGTGGTCTCTGGTCGTACAATGGAAGTTAATGATGATAAGTCTCCTATGACAGGTAATGTATCACAAGAACCCCTTGTGAGTGATTTGAATGAGATGGACACGGATGTGGCTTTTAAAACTAGTGACTCTTGTATTCCGCCCGTCTCTTCTACTAAGAGAGTTAACCCTTTTTCTAAAGTAGGAGAGATTGAGGTGTCTGATTCTGAAGATGAGGTTGTTGCTAACCCTTTTGATGAGTCTGCTAATATATTTGGTGGTGGCCAAGAGTTTGAAGATGAGTATGATGACTATGATTTCGATGACTATGCGAAACAGGTTCGTGATCTTCCAGGGAATTTGGATGCCTTTAATGCCATTTACGGCACAAAGTTTCAAGGTCCTAGGAAGTAATTTTATGCGTTGTGTCATATGTTATCTTTTGAGTAGTGGTTTGGTTTCTTGTTTAGAAACTAGGAAGTATCTTGTTATGTAAGCTTTATGCCTATGTAACGGGCTGAGATATGGGACTTCACTCATATCCATTGTACTTAAACGTTTATTTGGTTAATTTATTTACCAGGGTGCAGGATTACTCCCCTTTACCCAAAAGAGTTCCACATTTGAGATCAAGGTAATGTATAATTCATTTACATTTTGATGTTAACATAACTTATAATTAATACTGTGTTAGTAACACGTTTTGTTTCGATTTCAGAAAACATTCGACCAAAAATCCGAGAGAGTTAAATCACTCGACTTGCATCCCACTGAACCATGGTAAAGAATTTTACTCTTAATTTAGAACATTTTTGTTATTGAATTTGTAACGAGTTTTGATATAAGTTCTAACGTTTTGTAAAGGGTCTTGGTTGGTTTGTATTCGGGAAATGTTAATATCTGGAATTATCGCTCTCAAGTAAGTTATGATAATCCAACATTTCAGTAGTTTTAAAGCATATATGCGAACTTATAATTGTCATCTTCTAACCAGGTAACCGAGAAGTCTTTTGCGATCGCCAAATCACCCGGTATGTGATGTTTCTTTTACGATAGTCGTTAGTACGTGTAATTAACCATGTAAAGATTTTTATATGGTGCAATCTGTTTTATGTCGATTTGTATTATATGTTTAATAGTTCGAGCTGCGAAGTTTATTGCAAACAAGGAATGGATTGTTTGTGGATCCGATGATGGTTTTATTCGTGTGTACAACTACAACACTATGGAAAGTGTTGCAGAATTGAAGGCACACACTGACTTCCTTAGGTCTTTTGCCGTGCATCCATCTCTTCCATATGTACTTTCTGCATCCGATGACAAAACTATAAAGTTATGGGATTGGGAAAACGGTTGGGAATGCACCAAGACATTTGAAGGACACGAACATTATGTCATGCAAGTAGCATTTAATCCAAGGGACACCAATGCGTTTGCTAGTGTATCACTCGATTCTACCATTAAGGTACTACTTTAG
>OU343222.1:319021360-319339541 GCA_910596185.1 Chrysanthemum makinoi | reverse complement strand
GCGTTGATTGACAAACGGGGAACCAAAGATCCAAGGTCCCAAAACTGAAAAGACAATTATATGCAAGGTTTAGAGTCATGTTTGTGTTTAGTTACATGTTTGCAAATATGCAATATTAGCGATTGTCTAAAGTATTGCACCTTGATGGTAGAAGATAATGATACACTTGCAAATGCGTTGGTGTCACTGGGATTAAATGCTACTTGCATGACATAATGTTCGTGTCCTTCAAACGTCTTAGTGCATTCCCAACCGTGTTCCCAATCCCATAACTTTATAGTTTTGTCATCGGATGCAGAAAGTACGTATGGAAGAGATGGATGCGGCAAAGACCTAAGGTAGTCCGTGTGTGCCTTCAATTCTGCAACACTTTCCATAGTGTTGTAGTTGTACACACGAATAAAACCATCATCGGCTCCACAAACAATCCATTCCTTATGTGCAATAAACTTTGCAGTTCGCACTATACAAAACATACAATAAAAATTGAAAATTAATATAACATAGATTGCCCCATATAAAATTCTTTACACAGTTAATTACATGTACTAACGCTACCGTAAAAAATCACGTACCAGGTGATTTGGCGATTTCAAAAGACTTCTCGGTTACCTGGTTAGAAGATGACACTTATAAGTTCATATATATGTTTTTTAGATAAACAAAGTAACAACTATTGGAATGTTGTATTAAAACTTACTTGAGAGCGATAATTCCAGATATTAACAATTCCCGAATACAAACCAACCAAGACCCTTTACAAAAGCGTAGAACTTATATCAAAATCCGTACCAAATTCAATAACAAATATGTTCGAAACTAAGAGTAAAATTCTTTACCATGGTTGGTAGGATGCAAATGGTGATTTAACTCTCAGTTTTGGTCGAATGTTTTCGAAATGAAACAAAACGTGTTACCAACCACGGTATAAAATAAGTATGTTAACATCAAAATGTAAATGAATTATACATTACCTTGATCTCAAATGTGGAACTCTATTTAACAACAAGTAGATGTCCCCAAAAAAAGCCAGAAACAATATGCTTGTTAGTAACAATTCAAAAACAACAAAAACAAAATATATATGTCTATAACAAAAGTAACAAAATTAAGTATTAGCATTCTTTGGCAGGGACGGGTAGAAACAAACTGATCGGATGTAAAATTAATTTTCTTGTAATATAATTGAGTTTAAGATACTAACTAAATAAGACTAAAAACACATTTTAATGGATGAATTATTTTAGATACATTTGAAAAATCGATTTTTTTAAAATTCACTTAACTAATCGAAAAAATCATAGGTGTCCTTGGCAGGAATTTTATTTCTAGTCCCTGTTCTTTGGAGACTGAAGATCAAGAAATTCGTTGTTAAAACACATCGATTCGTGAACACATACAGGTTCATAATAGACTCTTCAAGCCTTGACTCAATCTAACAACTCAAACTGTGCTAGTGATTTAAATCTAATGGTATTGTCTAAAGTAAGAAAAAATAATACTCAGGTTTGAACTAACCAAACCAAAACTAAACGGATGGGTGTTAGATCGACTTTGGATTAAGAACGATTTACATTTTTCCTATAGGAATCAAGAACCGATCAAGTGAGCAATTTTAAAACTCTTTTTATATGTACATACTACTAATAAATATATTTAAAAGGGAAAGCTAACCATTTTTTATTGAAAGAATGATGTAAGAAGAAGATGAATAATGAGAGTTTTTAATTGGTGGTGATGGATATATTAAGGTGATATTGGAACATATATACCATAGGAATCTTAACACACAAGTGTTATCCACTATTTTTGCATGTTCACAGTCAAATTTGACCCATGTTGTCACTCGACACTTTTAAAACCGTTGATCATGAAAACTGATAATTTTCAAGAGCTAGGATTATTTTAAAATCATGAGCAAAATATATAGAATAAGGTTAGGTCACGGAAGCTAATGTATGACGAAATGTTCAACACGCCTTGTTCGATGTATGTTGCATGACTTCGTATCATTGACATTGATGGATTTTGTACATTTGTTGTTATACTTTTTACGTTGTCTATGACAATTCGTTTAAATAACAACGTCACTTGATAGTGGTATTCATGTAGTAACACGTGATAAATTCATAGTGTATATAATGCTATATTGTTAACACAGTAACTTTAAAATTTATCAATTAAGCATTACGGCAGTATATTTTTGCAAATGATTTTGTTTTAAATTAAGTCTTAATAATGCTGGCATTCACATTGGACAGTACCTTTAATCAAAACTTTCGTCAATATGAATTTGATTATATATTTTCCTTGAATGTAACTTTACATAGGAGAATTTTTAGGAATAACTTTTATGCCACTATCAACAATAAATATGGTAGACATCTCGCGGTGAATGGGCGCGTTGAATATTATTTGTGGAGTAATGAATTATTGTGTAATATTATTTATAATATTACATATAGCGTAACATGTAAACATATCGATGACATTATATATACGTACTCATGGCTCTTGGGCTAATTCATCTTACTCACATCTTAAACACATGCCCATAACGAAGAACTACTACTGACAGCTGGACCATGATGGCCATAACGAAATGGTATAGTCCAAACTAAAGAGCATACGCATATATACTTAGTGGACCGAACCTCTCGCGGCCATGAAGAACATCGTGTAAATCATAGTCTGAAACCTTGTCCGACAAGGTCCGGCTCGGCAACTATATTGAGAATCAAAGATTAAAATAAATGATAATGCAAAATAATATTACGAGTCATAAAATAATTACATATCGTGCGAAGGATAAAGTTATCGTCCCCAGTTAAGTCTGGAAGTAACCAAGGTTTATGCAACACTCTCGATACAGCTGCGGCGCTTTCTTCTTTTCGGCTGCTAACTCACGAAAACCACAAGAGATGATTTGATATCACAAATCATGTGATATTTATAATAGAAACTATTGGCTATTTGCACATAAGGTCCCTAAACTTGCATTATATTCCATTTGAGCTCTTGTGGTATAATAACACATTTATGTGTTAATTATACTTATGACATTGGCATTCACCCCCTCTATCATACTAAAGATTTAATCTTTATTCCTCAAATGGATAAAATAAATATAAACTTGTCGCTATTAATCACGGACTTCAAACTTTTAGCGGTAA
This sequence comes from Chrysanthemum makinoi, assembly GCA_910596185.1. Taxonomy (NCBI): domain Eukaryota; kingdom Viridiplantae; phylum Streptophyta; class Magnoliopsida; order Asterales; family Asteraceae; genus Chrysanthemum; species Chrysanthemum makinoi. The sequence goes on along the minus strand of OU343222.1, from coordinate 319,336,368 downwards.
TTGATTTACAGGCGTAATTAATGAGATTCTGTAGTAATCCTTTTATGCTGATGATTATCCGATCCGAAATAATCTCTCACAGTATAGCTAAATCCATGTTACTGCCGAACCTTCTTGAAAATAATTCTGACGTAACCATAAGAAATGGTTCTGTAGGTGATCCTTCAAAGTCTCATATTTACGTAGTAACCTTATTAACAAGTTACGTGTCTTCATAAAATAATTAACAAACCCTCGTGAATCAATCTTAGGAACATATATTTGGCCTTATATTATATCTTTTCTACTCCAACCTCATTTAACTTTGAAAAGCAATTATGAGACGAATATGACGAATTAAGTACCATATTAATACAAATGAGGCAATAAACACGGAAATTTGATATATAAAGATGGAATTTGATGTTATCAAATATCCCCTCACTTGAATCCTACTTGTCCTCAAGTAAACCCTTTAAATAATTCTTAAAAAGATATCTCCCAAGATTAATTGGAAAATATGAGTCTAAAAATCACCTAAGCTAGAAAATTCCAAACCGAGCACCTACGAAAAGGGTTGAAATCACTCTCTCTCATAATTCACGTGTTTATTTTGGGTGACCACCATTTGCTTTCAGGTCATGGCGAGTATTCTATCATAGGCTTGGCAAAGATACTAATCTCCACCACTAGAGTCTATAGATGCGACTATTCTAAAAAGGTTATGGGTTGTATAACATAGGCTTATGGGGTTATTTTGTCATTACTAACGAGCTACTGGCGAAAGACAAAACAATGATACATGACCAAATCCATGGTCAAGACACCAATGATTGCTCGCTTCCTCACCTAAACTCGATTCATGACTAATGGTAGGATAAAACATGGGAAAACATTTAAAGGGTGTAAATAAAAAAGACACGAAACAAATAGATTTCTAAGTCCACGTCATTACACCACTAGTCGCATTCAATCCCATAGAAAAAATCGAGGGTCAAGAGTCAAGGGGTCTTCAATACACGAGTCAATGCATAGAAAATAAAACGTAGTGCCTCAATCTCCATAAACTTAGGCAAATAAGATGTTAACTGTCGCCTTCATCATCAAAAAAAGGTATGTGCTATAAAAAAAATTAAAATTTGGGTCAATTTAGCACATATTTCTATCAAAATCAACCATTTCTATCTCCCATCCCCCTACTTGAAATGTACAATGTCCCCATTGTACGAATATTGATTAAAATTTGAAAGGAGATAGAAATGCTGGATTTCTAATTTTATCCGTAAGAACACAACGGATATGTAAAATAACGCCAATTGAAACAAAATGAACTTAACACAATGACACATAAAATTTGATTTGTATTACGATCGACCAATAAACAAACTAATAAACAAACTCTTGCTTCCATTCTCATTTTTTTTTTTTATGCAAGACAAGAAATACATGAATAAAAATAAAAACAATACGAACATATAAAGTATCCCCCCACTTGAGATCAACTATCATCTAAACCCGATTTTCTTCCAAAACCCTTTATTCAAAACCCACGACTTTCACTAGTGAAACCAAAATTAACCAACAGCGCCCGGACCATGGACATAAGGAAACTACTGGGGTAGGCTGTGATGGGTGTAGCAAAATATATTGGGTGAACAAAATGAAAGGAAAGGCTCAAAAGGGTGTACTATGGGTATCTTGCACTAATGATGAGTGCAACAAACAAGGGTTTAACAGGGGGATTGACTAATCGATGTGAGTCAGTCAATATACAAACATATATGGGCTATTTGGGTTTAATCCTAAAATTGCCTTTTATCCTTTACTGCCGTCACACCAAGTTACCTCTGTAATGCTCATTATTATGGTCTCAAAAGATATGCAAAGCCAAGTTCTAAAGTCTTCGACCACCAACACACCATTTTATGGAATTTATGTATAAGGGAAAACGGAAAGGCTTATCCTCACATAATGGAAATATAGGGTAGGTGTATCGAATCTAGATTAATCCAGTTAAGTAATGAAAAATATGTCAAAATTTTATTAATGAAACACTTTTCATCAAAAACTAGAAAAAAAAAGGCAAGTAAAATCAAGTGGGTGTCTATGTCTAATCCCTTACTTGGGTCATACTTAAGAATATAAATGAAAAATAGGAAGGGTTAGAGATGGAAGAAAACGCCTGGATTTGCTCGGTATGAATAATAATGCATGTTCAAAACATGCTCCAATTGTGCCTCCAGAGCACATCCAACTTCTCATCAACTCTCCTTGCAAAACCAAGTCACTCAACTAGGGCGGATAAAAGTGTTCTCTTGCGACCAATTTTAACTCCATAATTCTTCAACTGTATTAACAAGAAAAACTAATACCAAAAAGCATAAATCGGATAAAATGACAAAAATAACATGAAATGCAAAAAGAAAACAAAATAACACCTCCGCTTTAAGTCACGGTTGCATTTAGCGCATGCAACACAAGCCTTTAAACCCTGGTGTCAGTGGACAGTGAAGTGAGGGGTTTACAGGGAACACACCCACAAAGTTCATTTAATTACTAATACAAGGTTGTGGAAATGTTTTGAAACTGCTTATTAAAAATTTCATATCGAGGATAGTTACGGTAATGCGGATCGGCTTGATGCAGTAGGTGAATTGACTAAATAAAATGTGTACCGAAGGGTTGCAGTAGCGGATCGGCCCGATTACGGTAATAAAAAGCAAGAAATACGGGGAGTTACGGTAACTAGATCGGCTTAGTTACGCGTTAGTTAGTATGAAGTGGCGGATGGCCTTCTCGATGCGGATTCACATAATGGATCACCCCATTCTGAATACATCATGATGTTGTTGTGCCCAAAGTGTCAACTTCTTCCTACGTGATCAAGAGGAGTTATCGGAACTCCTATCATCTATCTTTGGTCTTGAAACCTGCAAACAAGATAAACAAAACATACCAAACCCAAAACAAAATCTAAAAACTACAAAAAATATCCAAAAAGGTCTTATGAAATAAAATCAAAAACTAAATCAAGGATAGGGACGGGTAGTCTCCCGACGAGCACTTTTCTTTATCCTTCCGAGTCTTTAAGTTAGACTCTCACAAGCAGGCATCAATCGGTCTCCAAATAATGTTCATTGCTCAACTAATCTCGGCTTATGATCATGTCGAGATTCCCTCCACTTGTTCTTCTTGCTTTCACCTGCACACTATCACAACCTCGTGCATTAAAAGTGTAAAAATAATAAACATGAGCAACAAGCGAGATATAACACATCATTTATAATTTAAAGATATCTGATTTGGATTAAAAATCAATAATAAGAAGATGTGTAGTATACGGGTAACTCAAACGTATTAGGTTTGAGCACCGAGATCGTTCCGAACGAGGGTTGAATGGAATTTCCAACTCACGTCTCAATAATCGGGATTCGAATAAGATAAGGGGCATAAGATGATATATTCTAAACTACGGGATAAGGGAAGCATAAGGAACATCTAATCTACGGGAAATCCTAAGAACTATGGCAAACTACGCAATTCTACGCTAAAACGTAAAAACGGAATTAAACGAAACGCAACTAAAATGCAACTACGACTAATCTAAATCCTAAAAATAACCTAAACTTACTTTTAATCTAAAAATGATAATATAAAACTAATTAAGAATTAAAACTATTTTTTAGGAATTTTCTTGATTTAATTTTAATTGAAAACTAATTATTAACTTTTAAAAATAAACTAATTATCTAAAAATTATCAAAACAAAGGGGAAAATTATGAAATCACTTTCTAAAAATCTAAAATATCACTAAAGACTTTTTAAAACTATTTTTGTAGTTTTCTGATTAATTTCCTATTTTCTATGAATTTAATACTATTTAAATCTAATTTAAATTGTTAAAAATACCAAATAAAAGGAGAAAAATAAGGAAAAATGTTTTTTATGCTTTTTATATTTATCTTAAACTATTAAAATTGAAAAATTATTTTTTGGAACTTTTTCTCAATTAAATGCAATTAAAGCTATTTAAAAAGGCTTAAAAACTGTTTTTAAATAAGAAAAATACTAAACAGCAACTAAAAATTATGAAACTTACAGGGAAATCCTAAAATATTATTCTAAAGCAGGGAAAAATATAAAAACTAGGGCTTATGTGAGGGAATTTGAAGCTGTAGTGTAACTAGAGGGCAATAAGCACTTGAAAATAAGCTATTAAGCACTAGAGAGAACCAAACTACAGAGCTATAAATTCCTATAACTACTCTAAAACAAATGTAAGCTTATCCTAACACCTAATAAGCACCTAAGATTTAAGGCTGCTCAATAAGCTAATCAAAAGGACCTACTTTTAAGCAATAGCGGTACTTATTTAATAAGCTAAAGTTAAAACAAAGTGTGGTTCTCTAGTCTACCAGACCCGATTACAATTCCAAAGTTGCAGCTATTGAAGACTAGTATTGAAGCAATTAAAGACCAAACAAAAGTCTTTGCAGATGACTCTTGAATGTGCAATGGTGAACTAACCCTCTTGTTTGAGCTAATCTAACGACTTAATCAATAAGCTAACCTAAAACAAGCACTGCAGTCCTAAAACCACCTGAAAGCTACAACTAAGAAGTATGAGCTGCTAAATCAATTGACCCTTGCACAAGGTACGCAAAGATGGCACATTTCAGCGACTTGAGTGATAATTTTGACTTTATATTGATTTGAAGTTTGACAAAAGTGAAATATGATTCCAAACTATGAACTGATTTTGATGTTTAGAGACTAAAGATGAATAAGGCAAGCTAGATCTACTTAATCTAAAGCCAATAAGCTAAATTGTACCTCTCGATTTCCAACAGATATGAACTCAAGATCAGATCTAACTTGATTTTTGACTATAGAGTAAAACTGCAATAACTAAGACCTGAAATGATTATCAAACACCTATAGAAGCATTTATCAAGTACCTCTATCCTGCAGTCTCTATCACAGTTATATAAACTAATCCAAACCACTTTAATACTTTATTATAGAACTAGATAGTGAATGACTAGATGAAACTAAACAAACATCAAATCAAGCAGCACTAAATATCACTAAATAGCGATTTAAACAACAAATTCAACAATTAAACAAATTGAAACTTACAAGTACCATAGCCACTTTGGCTTGCCAATGATGAAACAGTTACTCTAACCTAACAACCCCTAATCCTAACCAATTCCATTCATCCAAACCAATATCGACTCTTGTACCATTCCATTCGGATCCAATACCAACGGTACAAGTTCATCTTTAGAGTAATGATACAACTTTGAGATTTTTGTGAATTGAGTGAAAAGCGGCTTAACAATAAGCTATTGGAAACTTATATGAATCTTATCAAAACAGTAGATCAATGAGAAATCACTCTATAAACAGATCTACTATGATTTTAATTTTCAATGATTTAATTTGATTTTTTTGTATTTTTGAGATTTTGAAAAGTTAAGCTAAAACATTAATGAAAATATTGAAATAAGCACTAGATTAATATAATAAGCAGTTGTAGATCATAAAAACTTAAACAATAACAATTGAAATTGAAATGCAAATAATGGAAATTTTGAGTACCAAATACAAATTACAAAAGTATTTAAAACATTTAAATGGAAATTACATTAAGCTAAACTACTAAAAACTTAGAGAGAAGGAAAAATTAACAGAGAATAAGATACTATTTGTGAATGACAATGAGGTCTATTTATAACTTGAGCTAAGGGTCTTGGAAGCTTCTCGAAATCCATCCCTTGTGCTTTCTCTGAGCTCATTTGCCACCCTTGGATCATAATAACCGCTTCCCTCTCATCACAATTGGATCATATCGGTGACTAGTCTCGCCAATGGAGAGTGACAAGTGACCTATATCACACGGATTGATGAGGTGTCATTCCCTTGGTGGGATGTGGGGAATGTAGAAAATACCCTTAATTGTGGTAATAATTGGTTAATTCTGGGGATGGGTAATTAGGGTTTATGTAAATGCGTAATGGGTGAAATTTTGGCGCTGGGTTGTTTTTATTAATTTGGCCATTTGACCGTGGGTTTGGGTGTTGACTGGGGTAAGTGGCCGGGTTTGGATGGGTTTCGGGTTAGGATTAAAACCGGGTAGTAAGTGTTTTGATTGGGCTCGGTATCTCTTTGGTAGAGTTTAATATTTGTTTTGGACTTTGGATATAATATTATTACCATTAAAGTACCAAGGACCAAAGGTGTATAAATGAAAACTTCAGTGGAAATTCATGCTTTTTGAAAATCTTTATCAAGGACCAATCATGTCAATCTCAAATAATCCAAGGGTGACTTTTGCAATTTCGATACTTGTGGATTAATTACGACAAAAGCTCAAAGCTCAGGGACTAATCTTGACTTTTCTTCAAACTTGACTGAGACTTCAAAAATCATCTTTAGAGAATAAAATCTTCCAAAATACACAATCTTGACCTTTAAAGCTAAAACTCTCGATCTCTCTTTCGGATTTATCGATTTGGATCCTTTTGTGTTTTTTGCATATCCGGCACAAGCACAAAACTCAAGAAAACCACAAATATTAGCAATAAACGGCTCTTTCTTGGTTATTTTGGGTCTATTTTGATAAAGAAAAGGTGTGTGTTTTAGCACATACCAAAATACCCCAGACAGAGACCATTGCGTACCTCGTGCAATCAACTCACGCTTCTAAAACAAGGATTTCAATCTCTTTCTACTAAACCTATGAAGAAGTAGCAAAGATTCCTCAAAAGAGATTAAACATCCTAATTTTAAAACACCGTTTACCTTTTAATTCACATGTAGATATTACGGTTAAGCACTTTAGATTATGAATGACGGTTTGTTGAACTTTCATGATTAATAACTCAAACATTTTCAAAACGACACATTAGGATCACGGAGTAGAAAACACAACAGTGAAGTGACCATCTGGATAGAATACATCGTCCCGATTTTCACAAGTCCCAAACTAAGCGTAAAATCGAAATCATTGTTTATCGACTCTAGATGCTAACACTACCCATGGAAGTTACTTGTGTACCTCGTTCCCATTTTCCTATTTTCCTCTAGATTTTTTTATTTTTTGAGATGAATTTCTTCAAATTTCGATAACTTTTATTCAGATAAAGATATAAAGCTAAGTCGATAATTAGTTATCCGCCTTCTCCGAGAATTGTCGTAAAAATGAGGTCCACATCAAGGAATTTTATTCACTTGTACTTGATTTTTCATTTTCATTTTTCAACATTTTTTGCACTTATACTTTACTTATATGAGAACGCAAGACCAGACTGGGGTAATTCCAAGACTATAGGCTTCATGAGATGAGGATCCTACTGGCTAAGACCTCATTCAATCCCGCTAAAGATCCAAGGGTCCGATCCTCGGACACCGACTCACAACTTTACTTATTACTTTATCACTTATCACGTTACTCATTTATTCATTACGGATCCTTGATGTGTACCCAATTTTTCAAACAAAGATTCTTTTAAGAAGAAAAAGAACTAACCATCGCCAAAAACTCGACATCTCTAATTATTTATTAGACAGATATGGGGTGAAACAATTTTGTGGGAACAAAAGCCATAAGTACCTTCGATGGGCTCTAAAGAGAACCAACTACTCCACGCTTAGCATCTAAACTCATAAGTAACTCTATCATTTCTCGATCTCTGCAAATTTAAAATCCCAAATAATGAGATCCGGAGATGCTTAGCCGATAATTTTTAGATTATCTATGGTTAAGGGAACAAGCTAGGGCTCAACGCGCAAGTCGATCAATTCCATTCCTACTCTCACCGTGAAAGTCAATCAAGGTGTCAAAACATATATTAGCTTAGCAAATGTTTCGTCTAATGAAATCAAGTCATGCATATTTAAAGTCACTCAGGGAAACTTGCAAACTCTTGGCCTTTTGAGCTAGAATTCGCATTTTATAGCTTCTAATCTAAGAGACTAGCAAAACTTTTCAATCAAAAAGACTTAACAAAAGCTTACAAAAATTTTAAATTTTCTCATTTTTGCACAATTTTTCAATTTTCTAAGGAAAAGCGGGGTTGAGAGAAAACACGAGAAATAAGCAAGTCGCGGTCAAATCAAATCGAAGATTACCCTACCCCAGACTAGCACGAAACATTGTCCTCAATGTTTAAAGCAAGGGTATCACGAAAATCTAAAAGCCGTTTATTAAGTATGCTAGAAGATAAACGTTAGTCGGTAAGATTAGGATATCGAGTTTCCATCGGCCGATCATGAAACTCGGTAGAGAAATGACAAACCGACAGCGAGAGTCTTCATATCGGAAAATCCTACACAACATCACAAACAACCAAACACGAGAAATCAAGAAGCCCAGACCCCCCTTAGCGTCACATTAGAAAATAGAAAGAAGATAGATGGATAAGCATGGGGTGCCTCCCACGGCACCTTTTGATCAGAAGTCGCTAGCGACTCGAAGTCATTTGTCCTTGGGGAAGCAAGTGGAAAGATAATCTCCATGGACTTCGTTCAAGAGGTTTGGATAAACAATGAAACATAAGAAAGTTCCACTCCGATGAGATACCCACGGTTCTAATAGCAAAAACTCTGAACGGTGATACCGGGGTCAAAGATGGTATCCTCACTCCCATAAGAGTGGAGAAGAGGATAAATCACATTATATGGAAGAAATGGAATAAAGATTTTGATAACAATAAGGATCCATTCTTCATCTTCAAAAGCAAATCCCTTAATCGGATTTTGAACATTTAAACTCATTGGGTGATTGTCAACAAAGACATCGGGAGGAAGAGGCGGGTTGATGTCATCAATAACGAAACTCTTTTGAGAGAGTTGCTCTTCCCCCAAACTAAAATCTTCCTCAAGATCAAAATAGACACGATCATACTCTGGAGGAGATATGATATGAGAAAGTTCATCGGAGAACTCCTCGAGATGTAAATCAATCAAGATCCTGAATCCTTCAGCTCAGAAAGGATTTCCATTAGACGGCTCTACTTCTTGAATTTCTTCAATCGATACAAACGGAGGTGGGATTTGTGCGGTACTTTGTAAACTATGAACTTGCACCTTTTCCATTATGGTCTCCGTGTCGGACTCATCACTTTCCTCATCAAAGATTTGATTGTCAAAATTGAGAGTACACTCATTCAATTCAAACAAAGGATTTGTGAAGGTTATTTTGAAAGTTTCAAAATCGAATCAAAAGGTGTCTCGAGATACCTTGGGATTGGAACAAGGTCATCAATATTCTCAAGAGGAGTGCATTCGACTTCCTTATCCCTCATTGACAAGGTATCCAAAGTTCGTTAAACGGATCGATCTTTAAGTTCTCTTCTTCAAATGGTTCATCGTCATCACTATCGTCGAGTCCAATAGTAAAGGTGGGAGGATAACTTGGTCTTTGATAATGGTGGTGATATAGCTTTCTTGCTTGCCAAAAGCGTTAATTTGAGCACTCATAGGAACTTTTCTCGAATAATGATCACTCAACATAGTGGTAGAATCGTAAAGCGTGTCAGCATCCATCGATAATGATGTTGTGTCATATTCGATCAAATCGTAAGCTTCTTGAGGAGTCTTCCGCATGAGATTTCCACCAACTGCCAACATGATTTTGTCTCGATCAATCGTAGTGATACCATGATAAAAGGTTAAGATTTGATCAAGAAGCAAAATTCGGTGATCGGGACATTTACGTAACAATGATTTGAATCTTTCCCAAGCTTCAAATACGGATTCCTTGGGTAATTCTTTGGAAATTGAGAATTTCTTTCCTTAATTGCATCGTTTTAGAATATGGAAAGTATTTTGAAAGAAACTTACGAAACATCTCTTCCCAAGTATGAATCGAATGTTTTTCAAGGGTATAAAACCAAGATTCGGCTGCGTGGGTTAAAGAGAAGGGAAGAGATTCAATCGGATATCATCTTGAGAAACGTTGCTTCATGGATTGAGTGATAGATAAAACTTGTTCAAGTGCTCGTTAGCATCTTCGTTATATCCATGAAATTGACAATGTTTGTGAATAAGGCGAACCATACGATTTTTCAATCTAAACTTGGTTCGAACGACGGTCCTCCTCGACCGATAAGTGAAGGACGATAGAAATCCTCCATGGTCCGAGGATCATGGGGATCAAAGGGTGTGAAATCGAGCATTGTGGAGAATTAAACAATTTAGAGGGTGAAGAGATAAGAATTAAACATATAGAGGAAATCGAAGATTATTTTTGGGTTTTTAAAACAAATTTTGAAAAGGAAAATCTTTTTGGGTTTTTATATAAGAAAACACAATATTTTTGTAACCGTCACGTCAACTGTTCGGTAGCTCTCAAAAGTGTGCTAGAATGAGCTGAACGAAGAGTGGATCGTTCTTGATCGCAATTTAATGTCAAGACTTTCCTTATACCCGTGTATAGGTTGTACCTTCAAGGTGAGCGTAGTCAGTTGACGTTTAGGTTTCTTTTGTTGGTTTTTTTAAATTTTTATGGTTTTGTAAACACTCTAGGAAGAATGTTTTGGTGTTTTTAGATGTTTTGGGTTTTCAAAATATATATATACAAAAACAAGTAACTTCACTCGGGAAGGATCTTCAAATGCACACGATTCAAGACGGAATACTTAAAACTCGCTACAAGCCTCCCGGCGCCAAAAATTGATTCAGTGAAAGAGCAAAACAATCCCCGGCAGCGGCGCCAAAAATTGATTTGATGATAAAAATCAATGATAAGAAGATGTGTAGTATACGGGTAACTCAAACGTATTAGGTTTGAGCACCGAGATCGTTCCGAACGAGGGTTGAATGGAATTTCCAACTCACGTCTCAATAATCGGGATTCGAATAAGATAAGGGGCATAAGATGATATATTCTAAACTACGGGATAAGGGAAGCATAAGGAACATCTAATCTACGGGAAATCCTAAGAACTATGGCAAACTACGCAATTCTACGCTAAAACGTAAAACGAATTAAACGGCAACTAAAATGCAACTCACTAATCTAAATCCTAAAAATAACCTAAACTTACTTTTAATCTAAAAATGATAATATAAAACTAATTAAGAATTAAAACTATTTTTTAGGAATTTTCTTGATTTAATTTTAATTGAAAACTAATTATTAACTTTTAAAAATAAACTAATTATCTAAAAATTATCAAAACAAAGGGGAAAATTATGAAATCACTTTCTAAAAATCTAAAATATCACTAAAGACTTTTTAAAACTATTTTTGTAGTTTTCTCTTAATTTCTATTTTCTATGAATTTAATACTATTTAAATCTAATTTAAATTGTTAAAAATACCAAATAAAAGGAGAAAAATAATGAAAAATGTTTTTTATGCTTTTTATATTTATCTTAAACTATTAAAATTGAAAAATGATTTTTTGGAACTTTTTCTCAATTAAATGCAATTAAAGCTATTTAAAAAGGCTTAAAAACTGTTTTTAAATAAGAAAAATACTAAACAGCAACTAAAAATTATGAAACTTACAGGGAAATCCTAAAATATTATTCTAAAGCAGGGAAAAATATAAAAACTAGGGCTTATGTGAGGGAATTTGAAGCTGTAGTGTAACTAGAGGGCAATAAGCACTTGAAAATAAGCTATTAAGCACTAGAGAGAACCAAACTACTACAGAAGCTATAAATTCCTATAACTACTCTAAAACAGCTAATGTAAGCTTATCCTAACACCTAATAAGCAGATTACCTAAGATTTAAGCAAAGCGCTCAATAAGCTAACTGAAATGCAGGACCCTACTTTAAGCAATAGCGGTACTTATTTAATAAGCTAAAGTTAAAAACAAAAGTGTGGTTCTCTAGTCTACCAGCCAGAGATTACAATTCCAAAGTTGCAGCTATTGAAGACTAGTATTGAAGCAATTAAAGACCAAACAAAAGTCTTTGCAGATGATGAAACTCTTGAATGTGAGCGAAAATTGAACTAACCCCTACCGTTTGAGCTAATCTACTTAATCAATAAGCTAACCTAAAACAAGCACTGCTAGATCCTAAAACCACACGAAAGCTACAACTAAGCCAAGTATGAGCTGCTAAATCATGAATTGACCCTTGCACAAGGTCTGAGATGGCCCGATTTCACTGACTTGAGTGATAATTTTGACTTTATGACAGATTTGAAGTTTGACAAAAGTGAAATATGATTCCAAACTATGAACTGATTTTGATGTTTAGAGACTAAAGATGAATAAGGCAAGCTAGATCTACTTAATCTAAAGCCAATAAGCTAAATTGTACCTACTGATTTCCATGGATATGAACTCAAGATCGATCTAACTTGATTTTGACTATAGAGTAAAAGCGCAATAACTAAGACACGAAATGATTATCAAACACCTATAGAAGCATTTATCAAGTACCTCTATCCGTCTCGATCTCTATCACGTTATATAAACTAATCCAAACACTGCTTTAACTACTTATTATAGAACTAGATAGCAGATAATGACTAGATGAAACTAAACAAACATCAAACTCAGATCAAGCAATACTAAATATCACTAAATAGCAGATTTAAACAACAAATTCAACAAGATAAGCAATTGAAACTTACAAGTACCATAGCCACTTTGGCTTGCCAATGATGAAACAGCACTCTAACCTAACAACCCCTAATCCTAACCAATTCCAAGCCACATCCAAACCAATATCGACTCGTACCATTCCATTCCGGATCCAATACCAACGGACAAGTTCATCTTTTCAGAAGTAAGCGATACAACTTTGAGATTTTTGTGAATTGAGTGAAAAAGCAGAATAAGCTTAACAATAAGCTATTGGAAACTTATATGAATCTTATCAAAACAGTAGATCAATGAGAAATCACTCTATAAACAGATCTACTATGATTTTAATTTTCAATGATTTAATTTGATTTTTTTTTTTTTTTTTTGAGATTTTGAAAAGTTAAGCTAAAACATTAATGAAAATATTGAAATAAGCACTAGATTAATATAATAAGCAGTTGTAGATCATAAAAACTTAAACAATAACAATTGAAATTGAAATGCAAATAATGGAAATTTTGAGTACCAAATACAAATTACAAAAGTATTTAAAACATTTAAATGGAAATTACATTAAGCTAAACTACTAAAAACTTAGAGAGAAGGAAAAATTAACAGAGAATAAGATACTATTTGTGAATGACAATGAGGTCTATTTATAACTTGAGCTAAGGGTCTTGGAAGCTTCTCGAAATCCATCCCTTGTGCTTTCTCTGAGCTCATTTGCCACCCTTGGATCATAATAACCGCTTCCCTCATCATCACAACCCTTGGATCATATCTGGTGACTAGTCTCGGCCAATAGGAGAGTGACAAGTGACCTATATCACACGGATTGATGAGGTGTCATTCCCTGTCGGTCGGATGTCGTGGGAACTGAAAATACCCTTAATTGTGGTAATAATTGGTTAATTTACGGGGATGGGTAATTAGGGTTTATGTAAATGCAGAATTGGGTGAAATTTTTGGCGCGGGTTGTTTTTTATATTAATTTGGCCATTTGACCGTGGGTTTGGGTGTTGACCTGGGTAAGTGAAGCCGGGTTTGGATGGGTTTCGGGTTAGGATTAAAACCGGGTAGTAAGTGTTTTGATTGGGCTCGGGTATCACTCTTTGGGCCGAGAGTTTAATATTTGTTTTGGACTTTGGATATAATATTATTACCATTAAAGTACCAAGGACCAAAGGTGTATAAATGAAAACTTCAGGGACCAATTCTGTACTTTTTGAAAATCTTTATCAAGGACCAATCATGTCAATCTCAAATAATCCAAGGGTGACTTTTGCAATTTCTGATACTTCAGGGATTAATTCTGACAAAAGCTCAAAGCTCAGGGACTAATCTTGACTTTTCTTCAAACTTGACTGAGACTTCAAAAATCATCTTTAGAGAATAAAATCTTCCAAAATACACAATCTTGACCTTTCTTTCAGCCTAAAACTCTCTTGATCTCTCGTGCTCGGATTTACATCGATTTGGATCCTTTTATGTGTTTTGCATATCCGTACCTGCACAAGCACAAACTCAAGAAAACCACAAATATTAGCAATAAACGGCTCTTTCTTGGTTATTTTGGGTCTATTTTGATAAAGAAAAGGTATGTGTTTTAGCACATACCAATATCTCAGACTTGGTTACGGCGTAAGTCAAATTAATAACTACGCCGTAACTTCAGTCTGAAAGTAACCTGATATAATATAAGAATAGATTACGCCGTAACCATGGCCAAGGTTATGCCGTAATCTCAAGACGAACATAATTATAGAATAATATTAATCAAATAGCCAAAAATACGAAGACCGTTCCCGGCGTGGCGTAAAAACTTGATGCAAGGTTATCTGACCGGGTTTTACATTTATAGTAACTCGTCTACCTATGGCCTACCTAATGCACTAACAGGCGGTGTACCCGTCATGTAGTGAGGGAATGGTAAGACCGAGGTCTTCCCAAAAACGGTTGATTCCTAACTGTCTAATTAATTAAATTAGTCAAATAAATAAGTTTTAATGTAAGGATTGATAATATTTAAGGTGTCACGTGATCAATTGGGCTGGTGCTCTGGTAAACAAGCTAATGGGAAAGATAGTGATGCAATTCTTAAACCGAGTTCAGCCACAAGTGGCATAAGTCAATAGACTCCTTTGGTCAATTCGACTACCCTATGGTTCTTAGAATCCTCACCAAGATGAACAGGTCACCCGGGATCATTCGGCAATCTAATAGCAGTCATTAAGAGTCGGTTGTTTATTATCGCATTACATGGGTTCTAAATATCACTAGATTCCTGTTTCAGGTGGGGTCAAAGTCGAGAGGACAGTATTTGGTCAATTCGCCCTAACCTATCAGCAAAGATGCCACCACTGGAGAAATCAGGCGCACCGTCATAAGTCCAGTTGTTCCTGGTCCCCTAAGCCAAGTCATTAAGTTCCGCTACATACTAGATTTATAATAGTGAGTACCCGGCCGTTAGAAACTTAAACACTCACCCCATAATTCTTAAGTTCATCCAAACGGTAGGTGATCAGTTGGTCAAATCGCACAAGTAGAAAGGGTCATCAGTTTTTCATATCTTACCCTTCCGTCTCGGTCATCACCTAGGGTCAGTTGGTCATATTTCCTAGGCAATTGGCCTCTACCGCCATTCAAAACTACCGAAACAATGGTAGCTACTAATAAACTATGCATGCATACACTAGAAACAATTAATAACGCAAATGCATTAATAATAAAAAAATTTAAACTAGGCCAAGACCTAAATTCCACATCTCCCAAATACCCTAGTGAAATGACAAATATAATTACCACATAAAACAATAAATAAACAAAGAAATAATATCAAATAATTAATTGACTAATAATAAATTAATAATCAATTAAATATAACACAGTAAGAATTAATTCGCCAACAATTATATTGAGAATCAAGATTAAAATAAATAATAATGAAACCAAAATAATATTTTGAGTAAGAAAATAATTACATATCGTGCGAAAGATAAAGCTATCGATCCCCTAGTTAAGTACCGGGGCAAACCCGGTTTGCCCCACAAAACCCTAAATGCAGGTTGCAGCTTTTCTTCTTTTTCGGCCTGCTAACTCACGAAAACCACAAGAGATGATTTGATATCACAAATCATGTGATATTTATAATAGAAACTATTGGCTATTTGCACTAAGGTCCCTAAACTTGCATTATTTTCCATTTGAGCCCTTGTGGTATAATAACACATTTATGTGTTAATTATACTTATGACATTGACGCATTCAGCCCCTCATCATACTTCAGCATTTAATCTTTAGTCCTCGAAATGGATAAAATAAATATAAACTTGTCGCTATTAATCCCTTGACCTCAAACTTTGCCCAAGTAATTAGTTACGCGTAACTAATTGACCAAGTTACGTCGTAATCCTTTGTATGCTCGTGATTATCCGATCCGAAATAATCTCTACGGCGTAGCTAAATCCATGTTACGCCGTAACCTTCATGAAAATAATTACGACGTAACCATAAGAAATGGTTACGCCGTATCCTTCAAAGCTCATATTTACGCCGTAACCTTATTAACAAGTTACGCGGTAATCTTCACAAATAATTAAATGGCCCTCATGAATCAATCTTGAACATATATTTGGCCTTATATTACATCTTTTTACGCTCCAACGCCTCATTTAATCTGAAAAGCAATTATGAACGAATATGAACGAATTAAGTACCATATTAATACAAATGAGGCCATAAACACGGGAATTTGATATATAAAAGATCAGGCTAATTTGATGTTATCACTTAACGTAGGGGAGTGATTTCTCCCTTGGAGATAGCTCCGTATGCTCCTCTAGATCTGTCTTCGACTTCTACTAACGTTCACTTGGTGTTGTGTGTCAAAATGGGATGCTTTGAAATGCTGGAATTCATGGGGTATTTATAGGCCAGATCTGGTTACGGTGTAACTAAAGTTAAGAGTTACGCCATAACATACAATTCTTCGTATTTTGCGAAAATCTGGTTACTGGGCATAACTCGGAAGGAGTTACGCCGTATCTTCAATAAATCTTGGTTACGTCGTAATTGAGACAATAGTTATGGTGTAGATTGCGTAACGGAACCTCATTTGACCTAGTTGGTTACGTCGTAATCTTTGGGAGAGTTACGCCGTAATCTTCTTTGAGTTGGTTTTGAGCCACGCTTTGAGTTACGGCGTGTGAGAGAGGAGTTACGCCGTAACTTCTTCAAAATGAGCATACTATGATATATCTTTAATAAATTCTTCAAATCCGTGTCTCTTTAGCTCCAATGCTCGTATTTTGCACGAAAGTGAAATATAGAGGAAAACAAGCGTAAATCCATATAAATGATATAAAATACGGGCATTATCGGGGGAAATTGACACTTAATATTCAGGACTATTTGATGTTATCAAATACCCCCCACTTGAACTCTACTTGCCCTCAAGTAGACCTTATTAGATAGATTCCTAAAAACATATCTCCCATTACCTGAAAAATATAAGTTTACAAATCCCTTATGCTAGAATAAAACAAAGCCGAACACCTCACGAAATAGGAACAAAACACTCAAATCTCTCAACTATTCTAAGTGTCAATTTTTGGGTGATCACTCATTGCACAATCATAGCATGTATTCTATCATAAGCCAGGCGGTTACACAAATCTCCACCAGTAGAGTTAAGGACAGAACAATTCTTGAAGGCAATATGGGTAGACACGACAAAGGTTATGGGAGATTTGTCATTACTAACATGTCACGGCGAAGTGGACAAAATCAATGATACATGACCAAATCCATGGACAAGACACCAAAGATTGCTCGCTGCATCACCTAGACACGCTTCATGACTAAGGGTGGGATAAGACATGGGATAAAATTGGTGTAAAATAAAATCAAGCAGATAGTCTAATCTACAACTAAGTCATCACCACTTACCGTCTGCTCAAAGTTCAAGTTTGAAGTCGAAACCGGATCATGATATAACCAGGTAGATGTGCCATTAGAGAACGTCATGGTGGGCACACTTCCAACTTCATTATTCAAATGTGACCGAGGTGGCCTCCTCGATACTAAATCTATATTAAGCTCATAACAATAGTGCTTATAATATCGCACTTTTACAATCATTAAATAACAATAACTTCTTTTTTTAATCACATCATCATTTTTTTTACATAACATAATAACTACACATAACGTCCCCCCACTTGAGATGAACAATATGATAATTTGGGAGGTCTTCAATGATCTTTAAGGATATGTCATCAACGAGAGCGTGATTCCCGAACCTTTCCACTTGAACCTTGAACTTAGGCAAATAATGACTTCCCAATTACAAATAAAGACTACAGGGTAGGCTAAGGTGTAATGGTGTAATGAAACAATATGTTGGGTGAACAAAATGAAAGGAATAGCTCAGAAGGGTGTATCTAGGGGTATTTTGCACTAAAGGAGAGTGAAACAAAGGGTTTAACATGGGGTCGAGAAGTCGAGGTGACTAATCGATAGACACACAATGGTAGGCTATTTGGGTGATAATCCTATAATATTGCCTTCTTAAACTAAAAAGTCCAAATACATCGAGCTAACTCAACATACCTCATCTATGATCTCGAAATGATGTAAAGGCCAAGTTCTAAAGTTTACAAGCTACCAGCACACTCATAATTTGGTGGATTTGGGTTAAAATTTTGGAAACGGATAAGGCTAATCTCACCATATAATATGGCATAATTTTTCAAAATAAACTAGAAAAACGAGGGCGAAATAAAGTTCAAGAGATAATTCTACTCCCGTCCCCCCACTTGAATTGTACAAAGTCCCTATTGTACTAAGCGTTAAATAAAGGTGAAGAGAAAAGTAGAATTAGAGCGAGAACTTCCCTGAAATTTGCTCCAAAAAGAAAGAAGGCCCACGAAAGAGTCGTGCCTTCGCATAAGCATCCACGAGCAAACTTCAATCCCTGAAATCACACTACCGATAAGCATAATTCTAAAAAAGAAAAAGAAAAATTGAAAAAGAAACCTAACTCACTTTCGTAGGAATCACGGTTGCATTTAGCATATGCAACAAGCATTTAAACTACTTGGTGTCCCAAGTGGACGAGTGTAGTCTCGTGAGGGCTTACAGGAACATACCCACAAAGTTCATTTGAAAACTAATACAAGGTTATTGTGTTTAAAATGAAAGAAGTGTTACAGAGGGAAGTTACGTCGTAACTCCCATAAGTAGTTACGCCGTAATTGAGCAAAACCCGGATGCTACAGGGTGTGGCTACGTAACCATTGCTGGGGTTTTGTCGTAGTGGAAATGCTCAAGAAGATTGCTACAAAAAGGTATGTTACGGCAACATAAGGATGAGTTACGCCGTAACTATGGACGATCAGTCCCCAATCACTTGTTGTTGCAACTTTTCCCAAAATCCTGCAAAAATGGTTAAAAACACAAAACGCAACAGAAATGGAAATAAAACAAAATGAAAGGAATAATTCGGTTTGTCTCCCGAAAGAGCACTTTTCTTTATTTACGAGTCTTTAAGTTAGACTCGAGCCTCGAGCTTTATGGTGGCCTTTGGACTTGGCCAACTTCCTCCATTATTAGGCGGCAATCATTCATCCATTCGATAAAAACCTTTTTTCTAGTTGTGTTCCCGATGGTACATGTTCCAAATTTTTGCGAGAGCCACTCATTGAACGATAAACATGACTTTCCGTAGTCGTCACCTTCTGCTATAGGATCAATTGTTGCACTTATGTTTGATTATTCATCATTGGTCATTTCATCAATAAGGTGATAGTTATCGTACTTGCGTTTTAGTTGCTTCATTAATCTCGCATTGATAATCGAGTCTCGAATTCTTACCTTGCACTAATCTTCAAAGGATAAATTTCCATTCCTTGAGTCTATCACTTTTCTTTGTAGATTCTTCGATATGTTTATGCATTATTTCTTCGAGGTTTGGTCTAGGAGGATTATGGTTGATTCTCGTATAGAACCCTGGGGATTTTTCTCGGTATCTGGCCCCGTTACCACTGTATTCGCTAAAGGGACTTCTACCTCCATATTTTACTTATTCAATCCTTTTAACTTCCTCGTTGGATGAGCATTCCTTGGTAGGGAGAGTGCCATTGTATTCATTTCGTTCAACTTGTATGGAATGCACATTCTCCTTGAGCTTTTTCATGTCTCTACCAAGACTTTCTAATTTGTTATTTATTACTGCAAGGCCTTCCATATTTCCACTCTTACTTCGATTGCTCCCTCCATTGTGCCATTTGTGAGAGTGGTCAACCATCTTCTGAATAGTTTCAAGAGCCAATGTCGAAGTCATTCCAGGTATTGGTCCTTGAGAATCAATCATTTGCCATGAGGAGATGTTCAGACCCTTGTAAAAGACTTTCACCTTTTCGGCTATTGAGGTCGTGAGTAGGGCACTTGTATAACAATTCGTTGTACCTTTCCCATGCTTGGTACAATGTTTCCTCACCTTCCTTCTTGAAGTTATGGATTTCTTCTAATTGCTTAGCAGTCCTAGATGGAGGATAGTACCTCTGAATAAAATATTTTTTTAGGAGTGGCCAGGTGTTAACTCTCCCGGCAAGTAATTGATCAAACCATCTTTTAGCAGCTCCAATGAGAGAAATAGGGAACACACGTAACATGACAGCATCGTTTGGGACCCTTGGAATTTTGAATAGGCTGACAATGTACTCTACGTTGTCCACGTGCTCGTGAGCATCATCGGTAATCCTTCCCGAGAAATGGTTTGCACGCAACTCCCTCATAAATTGAGGTTTGATTTCGAATTGAGCATCTTCGGCGATGGCTGGCCTAACGATCCCTGGTCCTTCTTCTTCTCTAGTTAACACCAAATATTCCTCAAGAGTGAGGTCATCAATGTTAACAACTTCCATGGTACCTGAAATTTGAAAAGAGATCGTGAGAAATTGAGAAAAATTTTAAAACAAAAATGAAATGAAAGACTTAATGAAAATCCTAATATAACTCCCCAAATGGCCAAAACTTGATGCGGTTTTCTTGACCGGTTTTAATATTTATAATTTCTCGTTATACCTATGGTCTACCCTAATGTACTAACGGGCGTGTACTTGCGTGTGTAGTGTAGTATTCGGTAAAACTGAGGTCGTCCCAAGAGCTATGTGTGCGGATTTAAACTAAGTCTAGGTGTCACAGATTTTAATATGATTTAAGGTGGAAATGATTAATTACTACTAAGATAATGAAAGCAAATAAAGGCGAGAGTTGTGATCAATAGAGGAGAGGGGTGCTAACCTAGTTACTCATCCTAATTAGTAGTGTTTACGTCTAATTACTTCCAATTACTTCAGGTGGGGTCAAAGTCGCTAGGAAAACATTTGTTCGTCCTACCCTATCGGCAAAGGGTCCCACTGGAGAAATCAAGTGACCCGTCATAAGTCCAGTTGTTCTTAGTCCCCTAAGCCAAGTCATTAAGTACCGCTACATGTTAGATTCAGAACAATGAGTGCGGGAGCTAGCAACTTAAACACTCATCCCCGACTTCTTAAGTTCATCCAAACGGTAGGTGATCGGTTGGTCAAATCGCACAAGTAAAAAGGGTCGTCAGTTGGTCATATCTTACCCTTCCCACTCAGTCAACCTACTTAGGGTCGGTTGGTCATATCTCCTAAGTAACTAGCCACTACCGCCATTCAAAACTACCGAAACAAGGGTAGCTACCAACAAACTATGCATGCATACACTTAGAAATAATTATACGGAAGCAATGTAAACGCAAACAAAACAATTTAGGAATCATAACTAGGCCAGACCAGAGGTGCTTAGCCGCTCATATTAACTAAAACAATCGATTCAATGTTTAACATTACTAAATACATGAATTGAAAGTAAAGAAAAGATAAAATGCTAATGCTTATCGTAGGGGAGTGACTTCTACCTTGGAGATAGCTCAGATGCTCCTCTAGATCTGCCTTCGACTTTTACTCACGTTCACTTGGTGTTGTGTGTGAAAATAGGATGCTTTGAAATCTTTGGAATTCGTGGTGTATTTATAGGCCAGATCTGGTTATGGCGTAACTAATGTTAAGAGTTAAGCGGTAACATACAATTCTTCGTATTTTGCCCTAAAAATGCTGGTTACGGCGTAACTCTGGAAGGAGTTACGCCGTATCTTCAATAAATCTTGGTTACGTCGTAATTGAGACAATAGTTACGGTGTAGATTGCAGCGTCGCGGAACCTCATTTGACCTAGTTGGTTACGTCGTAATCTTTGGGAAAGTTACGCCGTAATCTTCTGTTGAGTTGGTTTTCTGAGCCACGCTTTAGTTACGGCGTAATGTAAGAGAGGAGTTACGCCGTAACTTCTTCAAAATGAGCATACTATGATAAATTTTTAATAAATTCTCCAAATCCGCGTCTCTTTAGCTCCAATGTTCGTATTTTACCTGAAAGTGAAATATAGAGAAAAACAAGCGTAAATCCATATAAATGATATAAAATACGGGCATTATCGGGGGAAATTGACACTTAATATTCAGGACTATTTGATGTTATCGAACTCCTAAAAGTCACTTTGAAGGAAGTTGAAGATGTTATTCAGAAGAAGAGTGCGATGGCATATAGAACAGAAGAAATACAATCAGCCTTCAAAAGCAACACGTTACTTACATGCGTTGTTTCCAAAAACTCATACATAGCCCAAACCTTTACCCCCAAACAAAAAACGAAAAAAAAACAAAAAGCCAAGCACACGCGGCCATAACCAAAACCTGTTCTTAAATGCTTACTAATAAGAATTAGTCATTCTAAAATGACGACTAATAACCCACCACCACAATATCTCATAACACCCCTTCACTCAAACCCCCTTCTATGACATCTCCCAAGTGCCGAGTAACATGACGAACTCCACGGCAGGATTCATATTGTCAGTTAGACTCCCAGTAGCCGTTGGGAAATATGATGGCGCAGGTACTCCCTGGTCAACTTCGGTCGCTACTAGGGCAAGGTGACATGGGGGAAGTGGGATGGTATCGAAGGGAGTGATAGAGCGTGGAAAAGGATAGGTCATCAGGGAAGAGTAGAAAAGAATGTTAGGGACAATGATTTGCATCAGATGATCCCTAACCAAAAACTTCCCTTACAACGGCAAGCAACAAAGGATGAAAATTATGCCTTCATACTCTATTGTTGCACCCGCCAAGCATGAATACAATCTACTAATCCACGCTTATTGGACTAAAAGACGAGCCAAAGCTAAATATGACCACTTGCTGGATACCGGATAAAAATAAAATACTACGGGTGGAAAAGCTACCCCACCGCACCATACCATCACACTGAGGGGTAAATTTATGCGGAGAACTCCCGAAGGCCTTGTTCATTTCTCATGATCCGTTACAACATTGTGAGCTCGCCGCTAAAAGAAAGAACAACGCATGAGGAGAACATCCTAACCCTTCAAGGAAAAATAACAAGCCAGACAATTCCTTTGGGAATCCCGTCGGAGAACACACAGACTTCAGCGAAAAAGTAACCGCCAGAAATTCTCCAAGAAAAGGATAGTGGACAAGAAGAGGATTTTAGCCCATCGTGGGAGAAGCAATATCTGTAAGCATAATTGGCAATAGAAAACCAGAGGAAACTATAACTATAAAGAAGCACTCCACAAGGAATACCTACTGAAGGACATGGCAACTTCAAAAAAGCACATCCAACAAGGACAATCCTTCAAGAAAGAAAATTACAACTATTATAAACAAGACAACCCATCACGGGTGATTACTAAAGCAGACTTCCGCAAGAACAAAGATAACTGCAGGAAATTTTCAAGAAGCATAGCTTCAAAGAAAAATGATGTCCGTTATCAAAAAGTTCCGAAGATAAGCGCTCCAGTGCCATAAGACTCGGATAAAAAGGGTAAGAGCAATCAACAATAAAGAAAATGTATAATGTATTTGAATTTATCAATTTTTGTAATGTATTTTGAAATATGTCAAATCAATAAAAAAGTGAAGATTAGTTACCTTCATTGTTTTATTTTTTTCAATAAATATAATTTGACTAAGTGCATAAGACGGTGCAAGCACATGATAGGCACGACCCAAAGAATGTTATTTCCGAATAACAAAAGAAAGTTATCACGAATAACAAAGAGGTGAACAACATAAATCACCAAAGTACATAAGAGGTATTGCAAGCCCAAGATCTGGGAGAATAACCCAAAATTATTCAACAAAGACTATTACAAACGTGTATATTAGATATACGTTAGAATAATAGCACTGCACAAATTAAAAATAATGTGCAAAAAGACTATTACAAACGTGCATATCCGTATAACGTTAGAATAATAGCACCGCACAAATTAAAACAATGTGCATAAAGATTATTAAAAACACGCATATCCGTATGACAAAAAGATAGTAGCATGACATAAGTTAAAAACAACGTCGTGAACAAAAAAAAAGAAAGGTTGCACGCAAACCATCATAAACATTACAAGACATAGAAGACTGAATATTGTTCAAAGAATTACAAACATCCAAAAACAAGTAAACTAGTTTTGCTCTAAGACAACGACTTGCTTGGTTCGAGACAGAGCGGAAGGGACCTCACTCACTTCGAGTGCGGATCATCTGCAACATTAATCGAACACTAGTTCCCCAACATCATAATCATCGGTGGAAAGGGGCCTAGCAAGAACAAATGGAGATACTAGCAGGAACATCGGAGACACTAGTAGGAACAAGCGCCATTGGCAAAGAAGTAGTAGAAACCAAAGTTGACTCACTAATTGAAGGTCCTTCCGCACACATAACATTTACGAGCAGACAAAGGATCAACTAAAGAATTGTAAACATTGGCAACGAGGGGTGATGAGCGGCCTTCCTAACTCGGTCAACCCTTCTCGAACTACTCCCGAGAACGAGACAATGAACCAGTGCCAATAATAGCTCTAGTCTCCCTATCATAAACAGGAACCACAAGCTGTTCAAGGTCAGTCGTAACTCGGCAATAATAGGAGCATTCGCATGCGGCCCTCAACCGAAGAAGATCCATAATCTCCGCAATTCCAGCGTCCTTATTAGACTTAAGAGTGGAAAGCAAGGAAAACTCTACATCGACAAGGGCCTGCACGGCGGAAAGATAATAAGCTTCCGCACAAGGATCATGCATCAAGATCCGTAAGCTCTTTTTTCTCCTACCATGAATAATACCCGCCGCCAGACCAACTTTCATGCCTTTATCAATGGCACGGTGATAACTTCGCGATGCTATAGAATACTCCGGAGAATTCAAACACACAAACACAACAAGGCTCATGCCATTAGTCAACAACCAGTAGCGCCGGATAACAAGGTAAGAAAGCGAGGATAAAAATCCTCATCAAGATGAAGAGCTAATGTAGATAGATCGGAAATTACCGAGTCAACTTTCTTCATAATCGTAGCCGATTTCACATCTTGAATTTTACTAAATTCAAGGCATCAAAAAAGAATTTGGCTACGGCTCGGAACATGAAGCCTCTAAAGTGTGTATCCGAAAACTTGAAAGGAAGAAGCAACAAAAGTCAAAAGACAACGGGAAGATAAGCAAGCGGAAAAATGGCCAAAAACACCGATACATACCGGCCTAAAAGATTAGCATTACGATATTTAAGTGCAGAACTTCACCCTCAAGGTGGATGACTCACGATCTTTCTCATCGAAAGATGACCGAAGGTCCGCTAGCTCGGCCGGAGAGAATCCCATTCCTACTCAAGGGCGTAATTTGATTCTTCAAAGAAATAACTTCCGGCAGAGCCTCGAAAACCCCGAAAGTAGGAGCCAACTCCTGAGAAGATACAGCCTTAGAAGCTTTAGCCTTAAGGATCGCAATCTCCTTTTCCCTATCCTCTAACAAAGATGATAGGCGCCTACTCTCCATCATATTATACTCTAACCGCATGCGGACTTCAGAGTTAAAACATACTTGTAGCGTCGTAGAAACGTTGAACTCAACAAGAAGGCGATCATACCCCATCTCATGTATAGAAGAAAAGTAACAAAAGGGAGCAAACTCATCCACCATACCACGACATTCGTAAGAATCGTCAAGGAGTGAATTCTTGGTGACACCCCACTTCGGAACATAAACACCAGACGAAGAACTAGAATCTGCATCATCAACAAAGACGGATATCCCCAATCGAGATATCGTAATCAGAAAAGTTGTTAAGGATGGGGCGAGCACCGCCAGCAGAATAAGAACTGTCGAAGGGAGGAAGGGACATCCATTTTGTCCTTCTCCTTTTCAATGACAGAAAGGATAGTAGTAACGATAGCATCAATCATGACTGGCATAGGAGACCTGCCAAAAAACAAACAACAAACATAAAGTTAGCAAAATCGAGAAGAACAAAGGCATCACATAAAGACAAAAATCAAATAAAAAACTTGAGAGGGGAACCATCAAGAGCGAACCGAATCAGATTCAATAGGTGTTCCAGCTTCATGAACATGAATAATTTGTAATGAAGGAGAAGAAGAAGAATGAGTGGGTAAAGCATTCAAACAAAATTCAGGACATTGAGTACTTTGAGCAAACAATTTCTGAATAAGTTTCGAATACTTACCACTAGTGGAAGCTCTACCGGAATCCATATGGTCACTCCTTAACTTCTTAGGAGGATAAGTGGGATCGGTGCAAACCTTCCTTCTCTTTTTTCGAGAACCTGAAGCCACATCACAAGTAGACGCTAAAAAAGTCCCAAAAGCAGCCTCAAACATTAAAAGACCAAACTTGTAGCGAGAATGAACAAGTTCCGCAACATTCACATCCACGAATCATCACCTAAATGAGAAGCCCGGCTCAAAACCAGACCCACATTTTCATCAACCCCCAATTCATCACCGAAGATGGAGGGCAAGAGAAACAGTTTGGTCCTTGGTAAGTTCCAAAGAATTGAGGCTCATTTTCATCTCACATTCGAGTACCAATCTTTAACTTCATGGGCCCCTTCGCTTAAACTAATGTTAGCAAATCCATCACGGCAAAAAGTAGAAGAAAAGAACCACGGTTTAGACCACACAAAAACAAAATAACAAGTGAAGAGACACAAACATGACGTACCCACCCCGATCATTTTCATCATAAAACTCAGGATAAGAATCCGCGTTTAAAGTATAATTGCGACTTAACCCAACCAAGCAAAGAAAGGGTTCCGAAAATTTATGAAATAGAGAAGCATGGGCAACAAGGGAAGCAAAGTGCCCAGCATCAAATTCATTTTCCCCATGAGTAGCATCCTTATGAACGCTCTTTCCATCATGCCAGGGATAAATAACAGGACACGCAAAGGAATCGACCCAAAAGAAATGATCATTCCAAATTTTAAGAGAATCAATGGGTTTAGTATAACAAACGCCAAGACTATCAACTCATTTAATAAAGGACAATCAGCCATTGTTTTTAAAATGAACATAAAAACACCTAAATAACCCAACTGAGGGTTCAACACCAAGGGCAAAACAAAGAATCTCAAACTAAGAAACTTTAGCAGCCCCAATAACAGAAAGCTGTGATATATGGATGCGATAGTTATTAAGGATGGACACAAGGAATAAAGACAAGGGAAGACGGAAATTAGCGTATTCAAAAAAGCGGGTATATACGCCAATTTTTCCATCCGGCACCTCTTGAATGGTCTGGTCAGGCCCAGGCAACTCCGGGTGAACAAATTGCAGAGTGGAATATTTAACACAAAAATGATCAAGCGCCCCTTGTGAAAGTTTAGACTTAGCACATGCAAAAGTACCCATAACGGAAGAAAAAAGGAATTAGACCCTAACCTGTAAAGGAACCTGGAAGACAAAAGCAATCCAAGGAAGATAGATCGAAAGAAGGAAGGAGTAACGCTTGCAAATGAAGAACAGTAAAAGGAAAATTTGGGCAAAAGAAAAATAAAGGGTATTTATACAAAGGGAAGGCTAGCATCCAAAGAAAACCCTAAGGAAGGACACGCGTCAAAAAATAACCCGATCCAACGGTCAGTAATCAAAAGGACAAAAATAAGGCTAGTGGAAGGGCGCATGGCCCACCGGGTCCAATCAGTCAGAACATGCAAGGCCCATAATTACCCACGCTACATAGTACGCAAAACAAGAAGGAAAGTGTCATAAAGACGCTCCAAAGGCACGGAAAAGAAATGGCTCCGTCAAACTTAAGTCTAGCAACATTCACTTCACGCGACAAATGTCCGTATGTAATAAATACGCCGGGGGGACTTGATGACGAAGCACTTCCTAAGAAAGGGGACCATCAGAAGGACACTTCAAAAAGTACGGAAAGAAAAAACGCTTAGTCAACTCAAGTCTAGTAACATCCACCGCACGCGATAAACATCCGCACGCAGTGAATACACTAGACTGGGGGGACTTGATGACGTATAGCACATATAAGCAGGCCTACTGGGCCTAATCCATGCTATACACATACTGGGACCAGGCCCAATAACGATAACTACTACGAACACTGGACCAACAGTAAGCCCAATAACGAAATTGGCTATAGTCCATACTAAAAGACGCACGCAGGATACTTAGCGGACCGAACCTCTGGCCGCGGAAGGTATCATGTGTCCGCATTCGCGATTACCACGGAACCTTGTCCGACAAGGGTCCGGCTCCGGCAACTAACTACTAAATGCGAGTAACCAGGAAACCCTAGCAGTAAACCTTGCCTATAAAAGGGGCTCTAATCTCCATACAAGGTACAACTTTGTCTCTCATAATAACACACACATACTCTTATTTCTCTGACAAGAATGTGTACTTACTCTCACGCCGGAGTCTAATCGTGGGGTTCATCCCCACGGTAAGGCTAACGGTTTACTCTTTCTTGTGCAGGGAATTCAATCAAACTACTTTGATTAATACAAGATCAGCCTACCAACAGCTTGTTAGCCCAATCTAACAAGCAATACTAACACCCATTACAACCCGTCACACTTTTTGTACTAACAATATACAAGTATACATTAGTTCGTGCAAATATGTGATTAGTAAATCTATATATGACATTATTTAATAATATATAAATGACGGTAATCAAAAGTTGTACATTTTTCATACCTTATAAACCAATTAAAGTTTTCGTACTTTGATATGTACAATTCTTTTCAATTGAATTTAAGTGTTGAGTTATGATAATCACATTAGTTGCTTGTTTGATTTGTATTTCATGGTATATTAATTGTTTTTTTAATGAATGAGTATTTTAAAGCTAACATTAATTATAGATGTTGTATCATTAAGTATATATTGTACATTTAGCTTTATTATTTATATTTTTTAAATTGATGTTTTTATGTTTGAATACTTTGTATAATATGTTTTATTAGTTATATTGCTTAATTTAAATTTAAAAAATTTATTGTTCAATAGACGAATAACCACGCAAAGTGACGATATATAGTAACAAATAATTTTACTTGTGACCTGTCGAAATCGAATCTGTAGGCTCATCACCACCACCAAAGATCCGCTTACAATCCAAAACCAATTGATATCACGATGAAACGAGTTAAAATGACCCATTAGTAATTAATTACGGACTAATACGCAAGATAAAATGATCAAATCGCAAGTCTAGAACCTTTTATAAAGGGTTTTCGACCGAGTTTCAATGCAAGGAGAGATTCGGGTTGCAAAACTCGTCGAACAAGTTTAATTACAATATAATGAAACCTTACGATTCATTAATTTCTAGTCATTAATTTACCTTTGCAATCCTAAACCCTAATAAGCAAATCGACACACCCTCGTGTGCCCTAAACATAACCGATCATTTAACCCTAGCGTCACTCTCATAAACCTGTCAAAACCGAATCCATAGACTTATCACCAGCGTCCACTTACAATCCAAAACCAATTGATAGCACGATGAAACGAGTTAAAACGACCCATAAACTCAGCGCTACCATCTGCTTCAAATACAAATCCATCGGTTTACATTATTTACATTATTTAAACATGTTTGTATGTGTGTGTTTGTTTACTGATGTTATATTATTTGATTATTTACCTTATTTTAAGGTTTCTGTATATTTGATACTTATTTACAAAACAAAAGTGAGTTATTAGTTTCGACGGCATAATCCAGGACGGAGCAGGGAATTACCGGGGCATGCGTCAAGTTCTTCAACTGCCCAAATAATGTGTACCCAAATTAAGTCAAATGGATAAAATCGCTGCAGCAATGAATTCTCGATACACACATTTAGTCAATCTGTTACGAGCCGTTAACATTAACATTATTGCGCCTCCACCGATTTATTGGCGTCAGTTTCTGGATGACGGAGAGGATGAAAAAGACGACGGAAGTGAGTAGGGATGTGTTGTGAACATTGTACTATTTTATTTGAACCATTATGTCGTCGCTACAACTGATGACATGTCGTTGCTAAAAGCTATTTCTATTGCCGCAAAATACTTTCATATACGAGCTTGTAGCGATAAGCCTTTTGTGACGACATATTGACTTATAGTGCCGGCTTTTGTGTAGCTATAATCAATTTGCATTCTAAACACCCCGATTGTTCGATTGACACACTAAACATTAAGTAATAAGTAGTGATGCTAAAACCAACATAAAAAGATGGATGTGTGTAAGGTTATCAATACACAATAGGAATGTTTAACCATGCGTATGTTCGTAAAATGGTTCGAAATGACTCACATATTATGACGATAGCTGTTACGACCGAGCCAGATGACTAATGTTACCCAAGAGTGTCTAGTCCAGTATGCTGATAAGTGCCAAAGTAGGTGTCTGGATAAGTGCCAAAGTAGGTCAAGTGAGTCATTGTTTAGGATAAGTGTCATTGTTTAGGATAAGTATTAGTGTTATATGAGATTATCTCCTTAGAGTCTATTTAAGGTTTGTCAATTAATGAAATCAATCAAGCTTTGTCAAAGAAAATATATCTCGTAATCTTCTCTCTCTTAAGGAGCTCGCATCACTTGAAGGGTGCTACTATCTCGATACAACCTTAACGGTCAGATCAATTGGTGCTTTCATTGAGAGTCCTCGTTGAGAGGGCTATCAAATAAGGGTTCCAATTTAAAAAAAAAAAAAATTGTTCATTGGTACTGTTCACGACTACTGTTCATCGAGTACTATTCATCCGGAGTACTGTTCACAAGTATGGACCAACAAGCCTTACGATTGCTTTTGAAAGAAAATTATGATGCTCTCTTGACTCAAATCACAACCTCCTTCATTGATTTGAGGCTTATATACGCTGCGAAATTCAACGGTGTGTATGAGAAAAGGAAGGTTGCGGAGGAAACCAAGTCTGCTACTGGGAAAATTGTTGATGGAGTTACCGAGACAAAATGGAATAGTTTAGCAGAAAATATAGAGGAGAGTAATGCGTTCGATGCTACTTCTAGGGATGAGTCGGCGATGGGATTGGAAGCTAACGAGGTTGTTAATGATGGTGCTGGCGAGATAAATGTGCTTAATTTGGTGCAGCGGACAATTCATGTAGAAAGTACCTCTGATAATGAAGCACGAGATCAAGCTAGTGAGTTGGAAACCAAGGTGTTAACGGATGGTAAACAAGACGATTTGAAAGTGGTGGGTGTGGCCGATAAACAAAATGGTGACGAGCCAGATGTGTTGGAAGGTATTAGGGTTATACGTGTTGGGGTAAATGAAAATAATGAAGGGGTTCATCAAAAAGTCCATTACCCTCTTTATTCCCCACATATTCTTATTCCATTCTTGAAGCGTCTTAATGACGAGTGCCTAAAAGAGAAAAAGATAGAGACTAAAATTCAAAGAAGAATATGGGATCCCGGGTTACATGAGGCGATATTTTGAAGCGACCTTGAGGACAAGGTGACTTTGAAGGAGTGGGGAATGTTACGACCGAGCCAGATGACTAATGTTACCCAAGAGTGTCTAGTCCAGTATGCTGATAAGTGCCAAAGTAGGTGTCTGGATAAGTGCCAAAGTAGGTCAAGTGAGTCATTGTTTAGGATAAGTGTCATTGTTTAGGATAAGTATTAGTGTTATATGAGATTATCTCCTTAGAGTCTATTTAAGGTTTGTCAATTAATGAAATCAATGGACTTTTTTTTTTTTTTTGGATTGGAACCCTAATCGTAAGCCCTCTCAACGAGAGCTCTCAATGAAAGCACCAATTGATACGACCCGGTTAGGGGTTGTATCGGGATAAGACACCACTTTTAGCGTGTGCGAGCTCCTTAAGAAAATAGAGAGAAGAACTAGAGATTTGTTTATAACTTTGATTGATTCATTCATAACATTATGACACCTTAAATACTAATTTATGAGATAACTCTCACAAACATAAAACTTATCCTAACATGACTCAAGATATATCCTAAACAATGACTCCAACACTTATCCTAATAAAACATAATAAATAAACTACGATAGTTATCCAACACGCCATGCCGGGATAGCCTTCCCTCATCAACCACGGGCGTATCACTTCCCACTCCTTCAAAATCACCTTGACCTCAAGGTGTTGTCTAAAATAAATCTTAATTCCAGGATCCCATGTTCTTCTTTGAATTTTAGGCTCCATTCCCATGGCAACATCCATGTTTTCAAAAGTTACCAATAATAGCAATGTCCTTGATGTGCTGGTCTGTACCCACTTTAGAATAACAACCAAACTTTCACCAATATCAAAAACACCATCTATCGCGCTTCTAACCTCATCAACACCAATATATTCATCAGCATCTAACGACCTTCTAATCTCAGGTGAAGCGAATTCACTTTGTAATGATGGAATGGTATTTGATTTCTTTTCAATTATATGCTCTTTCTCCTTCTCTTCAATTGATTCAAAACGAGCCTCGACTATATGGGCTAAGGAAAAGGCTTCTCCTAAAGTTGTAGGTCTTGCCCTCAACAGTTCTATTTGTAACGTCAGTTTAAGTCCGGAGATATAAAACGATGTAAGTAAAGATTCGGAGATCCTTGTTACTCGATTTGCAAGTACCACAAACTCACTCTCATATTCGGCCACCGTACCTATTTGCAAGAGCTTAGAGAGTGCGTATTCCGCGTCTTGATCGCTGCCGCCTGATGCCATGAATAATACTCAAGCGATTAATAACTCAAAAAAAAATCCCGATGAATAGTACCTGCGATGAACAGTACCCTGTGAATAGTGCCGATGAACAGTTTTTTTTTTTGGATTGGAACCCTAATCGTAAGCCCTCTCAACGAGAGCTCTCAATGAAAGCACCAATTGATACGACCCGGTTAGGGGTTGTATCGGGATAAGACACCACTTTTAGCGTGTGCGAGCTCCTTAAGAAAATAGAGAGAAGAACTAGAGATTTGTTTATAACTTTGATTGATTCATTCATAACATTATGACACCTTAAATACTAATTTATGAGATAACTCTCATATAACACTAATACTTATCCTAAACAATGACACTTATCCTAAACAATGACTCACTTGACCTACTTTGGCACTTATCCAGACACCTACTTTGGCACTTATCAGCATACTGGACTAGACACTCTTGGGTAACATTAGTCATCTGGCTCGGTCGTAACAATAGCGCATTGTATTGTATTTCATTACATAGTTACAAACTTCATACAATACAAATTACAACACAATACACAAACATGACACATTATGCTAAACGCAATATCATGAAATGAGCTTATATAAAAGCAATACATTACGTAAAAATAAGCTTATGACAAACAAACACACATTTTATTCATATATTATGACGTGCTCATCATATACGGATCGTCGACATGCTTAAGGATGAGTAGCGGTGACTTGACCAACGAGTATTCCTTCATCGCATTCAAGGATGATCCTATTTACATAAGAATGTTATTTTGAACTATTGAATCGAGTAAATCAAATGTGCAATGTGGTTAAATTACAAGAGACTTACTTGGATGAGTCTTTAATAAACACGATAGTCCAAATACGACCAAGTTCAGAGGTAAACACATGGTCTAGTTTGTGAGTCGTTGCATTCCAAATGCACACAGTTTTGTCTTCAGACCCCGTAATAATAAAACTCACATCGGATTTCACATATTGGATTGATGTAACATTATGTGTGTGGCCTTGAAGAGTTTGGAGACAAGTCATAGTATCATAGTCCCAAACCTAATGCCAAAAAAAGTTAGTTTATTTTTGTATATGTATGAGCAAATAACATTTATTTAAAGTCTATATATGATATTTAGACATACCTTAGCAGTATAATCGTCGGACCCTGTGATGAAGTACAATTTTTCTTCAATGTAACAAAATTCAACATAGTTCAAGCCTTTCTCGTGAGCGTTGATTGACAAACGGGGAACCAAAGATCCAAGGTCCCAAAACTGAAAAGACAATTATATGCAAGGTTTAGAGTCATGTTTGTGTTTAGCTACATGTTTGCAAATATGCAATATTGTAGCGGTGTCTAAAGTATTACCTTGATGGTAGAATCGAGTGATACACTTGCAAACGCGTTGGTGTCCCTTGGATTAAATGCTACTTGCATGACATAATGTTCGTGTCCTTCAAACGTCTTGGTGCATTCCCAACCGTTTTCCCAATCCCATAACTTTATAGTTTTGTCATCGGATGCAGAAAGTACATATGGAAGAGATGGATGCACGGCGAAAGACCTAACAAAGTCGGTGTGTGCCTTCAATTCTACAACACATTCCATGGTGTTGTAGTTGTACACGCGGATAAAACCATCATCGGCTCCGCATACAATCCATTCCTTATGTGCAATAAACTTTGCATTTCGCACTATACAAAACATACAATAAAAAATAAAAATTAATATAACATAGATTGCTCCATATAAAATTCTTTACACAGTTAATTACATGTACTAACGGCTACAGTAAAAAAAAAAATCACATACCAGGTGATTTGGCGATTTCAAAAGACTTCTCGGTTACCTGGTTAGAAGATGACGCTTATAAGTTCGCATATATGTTTTAAATAAACAAAACTACTAGAATGTTGGATTAGAACTTACTTGAGAGCGATAATTCCAGATATTAACATTTCCCGAATACAAACCAACCAAGACCCTTTACAAAATGTTAGAACTTATATCAAAATCCGTAACAAATTCAATAACGAAAATGTTCGAAACTAAGAGTAAAATTCTTTACCATGGTTCAGTAGGATGCAAGTCGAGTGATTTAACTCTCTCGGATTTTTGGTCGAATGTTTTCTGAAATCGAAACAAAACGTGTTACTAAAACAGTATTAAGTGTAAGTCATGTTAATATCAAAATGTAAATGAATTATGAATTACCTTGATCTCAAATGTGGAACTCTATTTAACAAAAGTAGATTGCATCCCCAACAAAAAGCCAGAAACAATATACTTGTTAGTAACGATTCAAAAAACCATAATATGCATGTCTATAACAACAAAATTAACAAAATTAAGTATGAGCATTCTTTGGAGGCCGAAGATCAAAAAAATTCTTTGTTACAACACATCGATTCGTAATAGAACTCTTCAATTCTTGACTCATTCTAATGACTCAAACTGTGCTAGCGATTTAAATCTAATGGTATTGTCTAAAGTAAAAGAAAAAAAATATATATTCCGGGTTTGAACTAACCAAACCAAAAACTAAACCGGATGGGTGTTAGACCAGACTGGATTGAGAACCGATTTTCATTTTCAGCTATAATTGGAATCAAGAACCGATCGAGTGAGCTATTTTTAAAAACTCTATTATTTTATTTTTATATACTACTAATAAAAATATTTACTAAAAGAGAAAGCTAACCATTTTTTCTTGAAAGAATGATGTAAGAAGAAGAAGAATAAGGAGAGTTTTTAATTGGTGGTGATGGATATATTAAGGTGATATTGGAACATATATATACCATGAGGAATCTTAACACACAAGTATTGTCAACTATTTGCATCTTCACAGTCAAATTTGACCCATGTTGTCACTCGATACCTTTAAAACTGTTGATCATGAAAATTGGTAATTTTCAAGGGCTAGGATTATTATAAAATCATGGGCAAAATAGAATAAGGTTAGTTCACGGAGGCTAATGTGTGACGAAATATTCAACATGCCTTGTTCGATGTGTTGCATCACTAGTATCATTGACAGTGATGGATTTTGTACATTTGATGTTATACTCTTTACCTTGTCTATGACAATTCGGTAAAATAACATCGTAATTTAATAGTGGTATTCATGTAATATGTAAAAGAAAATAAGTTCATAGTGTATATAATGCTATATTGTTAACGCAGTAACTTTAAAATTGTATCAATTAAACGTTCCGACAGTATACTTTGCAAATGATTTTGTTTCGTAAGTACTTAATATAAGATTAGCGAGTATTTACGCATTGCAACGGCGAGTACATACCTTTAATCAAAAAATTTGGCAAACGATATTATTTGATTATATTTCTTTTGTGATAATAACTTTATGCATGTGAAAAATTTTAAAGAATAACTTTATCGCACATTATCTCATATGAATATGGTAGAGTATCTGTGCATCCCGATGCAATAGCTATACGAAAACTGTAGTTGGTAGTATTTTGAAGTTGTGACGATTTATTGTGTAATATTCGATATAATATTACATAACGTAACATGTAATCATAGACAAGTATACATGAAAGGTTTATGGATACTTTTAATGTTAGTATGACCGGATTCGAACTCGAGACTTCGGGATTGCACACAACTCGTATGAGAGTTAATGTTAGAATAATTAATATATAAATGTTATTATTAATTATTTAGTCACGAAATAAACACTTAACGAAAGTTATTATTTAACGAGTTTTGACTAACGGTCGTTAAATGTAACGTTAAAGGACTAGAGATGAAATTAGTGGTCGGGAAGAATCTAGAATCCCTTTGGGTTTAGATGGTCGGTCGTGTGGGTTACCATAGCCCATTCCCACCCTAACTTGGACTCAAAGATTGTTTACCTATAAATACAAACCCTTGTATTCATTCATAAAAATCTGGGTGACTTGCAAACCTAATTTCTCTTCTCCTTTTCCTCCCCTTGTGTGTGGTCGATCGTACACATATCCCTAACCCCTAGGGATCTATTTTCCAAACTCAAGAACAAGTGTTTGGTTTGTTTGTGATCAAGAACCTAGCTTTAATTTCACATTAACTCGTTACCAATACGTGTGTACAAGAACGAAGAACAAATACAATTGTGTTTGTGGTTTTGGGTAATCGACTAGGGTTAGTAGAATTTATATAAATCCTAATTTTTAGGGTTTAGGGTTTAGGGTTTCTTGGTACTTTGTTACTTGTGATTCCTTGATACGAAAAGGTACGCATATACTTTTAATTCGGTTAGTTAATTTACAAGTATTATATCTATTACTTTCGATGCATGCTTTGATGATGTTTATGTGTTTTCTATAATTGTTATGATTAGTAAAACCTAACAGCGGCATCACGAGCCGTTAATACATTGTAATTAATTACCGAAACACATAAAAATTGAATCTTTGTGATTATTACATGTTTTATGGTTTCTAGGGTTTTGAAAAATTGGAACCTTAATTTTTTATATATATGGGTCTAATTACCCATTATTTTTCAATTAGGTATTATTTTTGTAAAACTTGTAGGAACCCTAGAATTGCATGTATATTTTATGTGGTTATTATGAATAATTGTTATGTGCCATGATAATATGCGTATCTTGGGATTATAATTGTTATGAGGAATCCATGGTGGAACATGCATGTTTTGGCATGGATTATTGTTTATTGATTGTTTTGATTAATTGTTAAGTAAAATTCACATGTAATTAGTTTGATAAATATTAAATTGGGGAAGACCTCAATATATCTAATAATAATTCATTATGTGCAATATGGTATATAGTTAACTAAGGCTTACGCAATCGACTTGTCGATGTATGTGGCTCACTTACTATAGTAGGCGAAAGCCCTATTTAATATATGCATGGTTTTTACACTTAGAATTGATTATTAGGGTTTTATCGAACAAATTATGCATGTGGCTATTTGTTTTTACATATGTTAATTGTTAAGTTATATATATATTATTTGAGTTCGTTAAATTTTTATTAATTGTTTTTTGTTTATATTAGTATGACACGTTTGTAAGCAAAAAGGTTTATTTGAGAATAGAAAATTAACCGGACTAAATAATGGTGACATTGGATTTGTTTTCTAAGTATTAAATCTTAAACTTTTAGTCGATTGATGCGACTGTCCTAAATGGTTAGAACGGCTCACCCATTATGACAAACTATAAAAGTGGCTTAAGGAGGGTTCGACATTAAATTGCGACTCAAAAGAAGAAGGGTTTTTAATAAGCTTCGCGCTGACCAGCTTCTCTGCCACTTTGTGCGTTATATTTTAAGCTACCTAGTATAACCATTCTATGTACGAAGCATCTTAATGCAAAGTTGTAAGTTTTTCAACGCATCGATTAAAACTTTGTAGAATTTAATCTTAGTAATTTAAAAACTATAAGAAAAGTTTTGAAAATTTTTATGTTATGAAGATGTATGCATGCTTCTTCGTACATAAATTTTGATTACACATCAACAATTGTACCCTTCAATTTAAGTTTATGTCATCTAAAGATAAGAAACACTTGAAGTTGTAATTTATGTTATGTGGGAACTTAGCTAGATTGCAATAACAACGTAAATCTCCATGTTGTGTGAGAACTCAGCTGGGATAAATTTGCAGTTTCTAAATTAGACAACTTAATTAAGTTAGTTAGCGAGATCTATGACTTAAGGCATAAGATGGGGTAAAACATGCTTACATTTGTATAATTGTTTCGCAAAATTGTAAATCCCATATTTTCTAGGAATTGAAAACTTGTTTGTCAATTATTGTTCTTCGACAATTACCTATTGAATACTTTCATCACTAGCAAATCAACTAGTGTGGTGAAACTATGACAATTTGGGTCATAGGTTCAAGGGAAATTCTATGGTTAATATGAATATTTACCAAGGGTATTTTATTTTCTTGAAAGGTTGAATTATCGAAAGTACTAACTTCTGAACTTTTATTTTCTCAGAGAAATGGCTCAACCTGAAACTAATGCACTAAGTTCGTCGTTCAAATCAATGTTTGATCGCTGAAAAATTGACGGCGGCTAATTTCAATGACTGGTATAGGCAACTCAGAATTGTCTTGTGTGTTGCCAAAAGATCGGATTATTTGAATATGCCTTGTCCTCCTAAACCTGAAGCAAATGCTACTCCTGCTATAAGGGCAACATGACAAACTGAGTATGACAAGCATAATGAGGTTTCCTGCCTTATGCTTGGAAGTATGTATCCAAACTTGTAAAAACAGTTTGAAAATTACTTCCCAAAGGACATGCTCACCGAACTTATTCAGTTGTTTGAAAAGCCTATAGCTGTAGAGTTATATGATTTAATAGATTCTCTACACAGTTGCAAACAGGGGGAAGGGAAACCTGTGAGTGCACACTGCTTGGAAATGATGAGTTACATGGACCAACTTAGGAGGCTCAACTACATCTACCCTAAGGACATATAAATTGGCCTTATCAACAGATCCCTTAACAAGGAATTTGATGGTTTCGTGCGCAATTACAATATGCAGTTCACGGGGAAGACAGTTAGCGAGGTACATGTAATGCTCATTGACTACGAAAAGGGTTTGCCCAAAAAGGTTCCTACACCTCAGGTACTTTCTATTCAGAAGGGTAGGATTACTAAGCCTAATAAACCGCAAGCGAACAAGAAGGGGAAAGGTAAGGGTAAGGCTGATAAGGGAAATCAAGTTATGGCTTATCAACCAGAACCCAAAAAGTACCCTCCTAAAAAGAAAGAGAATCCTAAAGGGATCGTGCTTGTCATCACCTGCCGAGATAGGACACCGGAAGAGGAACTTCTACTCTACCTCGATGAGTTGCGAACAAAGAGGTATAAGAATGCCGGTATCGCTTTTTTCAAAGACTTGGTACTCTTTTAATGATAGAATTATTTGCATTTTCTCATAAAATAAATTCCTCGGTATATGATACTGGATGTGGTATTCACATTTGTAATACACTGCAGGGACTTAGAGGTGCAAGTAAACTCGCCTATGGACAACAATACTTGCACGTGGGTAATGGAGCACATGCAGTCGTTGAAGCTATAGGCACGTTTGATTTAGTTTTGCCTTCGGCCTCAGTACTGTCTTTGAACGATTGTCATTACGCACCTTCTATAATTAGGGGTGTTGTTTATGTTTCCTTGTTGAAAGATATTGGTTTTATTCATACATTTACTGATTATGGAATTTCGGTTTCTGTAGATGATGTTTTTTACTTTAATGTTATTCCTGTAAATGGTGTGTTTGAAATTGATTTGCATGATAATGTGATTGATAAAAATAATTTTGTTTTTAGCATCAACAGTAAAAGAATCAAAAGTGATTTGGATTCTTCATATCTTTGGCATTGTAGACTTGCTCACATATGTAAGAAACACATGCAAAAGCTGCAAATAGGCTTTTGCAAGATATCAATGATGAATCATTTGATAAATGCGAGTCTTGCATATCTGGGAAGATGACCGAGAAACCTTTTGTAAATCGTTTAGAAAGGAATTCTGATCTTCTTGGTGTGATACATACTGACGTATGTGGACCACTAAGACATGTGTCAAGGAAGGGTGCTAGCTACTTCTTAACCTTTACGGATGATTTTAGTTGTTATGGTTATGTTTATTTGCTTAAACATAAACATGAAGTCTTTGAAACATTTAAGGTTTTCAAGAATGAAGTAGAATTGCAACTAGGAAAAAAGATTAAGACTCTTCAATCCGATAGAGGTGGTGAATACCTAAGCTAAGAGTTTCAAGATTATCTTGCTGAGTGTGGGATTGTCCAGCAGCTCACTTCTCCATATACTCCATAACAAAATGGTGTATCTGAGAGAAGAAATCATACATTGCTAGACATGGTGTGATCGATGTTTAATCTTACAACTCTTCCTTTATCCTTTTGGGATTATGCTTTAGAAATTTTTGTTCGCATTTTGAATATGGTTCCAACTAAGAAGGTTGATAAGACTCCATATGAACTATGGTATGGAAAAGCTCCCACCTTGTCTTACTTAAAGATCTAGGGTTGTGAGGTGTTTGTTAAACGTGACTTAGCTGATAAGCTACAACAAATATCTGTTAAGTGTATCTTCGTAGGATACCCAAAGGAAACTATGGGTTACTACTTCTACTTTCCACATGGAAACAAAGTAATTGTCGCTAGGTATGGAGACTTCCTTGAAAGGGATCTCATATCTCATGAATTCAGTGGGAGAGTTTATGATCTGGAAGATGATCATGAAGATACATCACCTTCTGAAAACACTAGCCAACCTCAAGTAAAACCTCAAAATCTAAGTGTTCCACCTGAAGTTGAAGTGGTTCCCATTCGTAGATCTGTAATGGATACGCGTGCACCTAAACGTCTATGTCTTAACATAGAAGTTGAGGAAAATATGTTAGGGGGTCTTGGTGAACCTGCTAACTATAAGGCTGCTATGATTAGTCAAAAGTAAAAATGACAAGTCACAATGAATGGGAAAATGCAATCCATGAGAGATAAAGAAATCTTGATAGAGGTTGACTTACCTCCAAATGCTACGGTAGTGGGAAATAAGTGGAAAATAAAGACTGACATGGATGGCAATGTACACACCTATAAGCTCGTCTTGTAGCTCAAGGGTTTACTCAAACTTTTGGGGTGGACTACGAGGAGACTTTTTCTCCTATAGCAGACATTAGAGCTATTAGGATTCTTATAGCTAAAGCGGCATACTATGACTATGAGATATGGCAAATGGATGTCAAAACTGCTTTCTTAAATGGTCGCCTAGATGAGGACATCTATATGGCGCAACCTGAAGGGTTTGTGAATCCAAAGTTTCCAAAGCGTGTATGCAAACTTTAAAGATTCATTTTATGGATTGAAGCAAGCATCAAGGCAATGGACATGATTGTACGTTATGGATCCTTGTCATTAAGTAAATCATGAATGTTTATCCTCAGACTTGAGATACCAGATAACTGCTATGAATGTAGTACACTTGTGTGAGATAGTCTAACACTATCTGTAACTGGTAGTAATAAGGGTTGTTTTCAGAAGTGTTGCAAAGTTCATGAGTTTTTCTTGTAGTCAAGAGAATTTGTTCCTTTGAATTTTTTTCAAAGTATAATACTATTTTGGGCCCCTCGTAAGGTTGACAAGATGTTTGTATGGCCATACCCAAGATCAATCTGGAATACGTTCGGATGATTTGGTAATCTTGTTCAATCAGATATAACGAGAAACAGAATATTAACTTATGGAATGACTTGATCCATATCCATAGTTACATGTAGTATTAGTAGCAAAAGAATAAGTAAAAATGACGAATCATTAAATGGTTTTTTTAAAGAGACCATACTCGATTCGATCTGGGGGCATTGGCGTGTTAAACTACACTAAACCAATGTCATTACTATATTAAGGGCCCGCTTGGTTCAAAGTGGGGAAAAGGAAAGGGAAAAGGAAAGGGAAAGGGAATGCAAAGGAATGAGTGAGGTGGGTAATCAATCATTTACCCCTCAATTTATTCTATAATGGTTGATTACCCATTATGGGGTAATCAATCCCTTTGCACTCCCTAACGAAGCACTAAATAATGAGTGAGATGGGCCCTTTTGAATACCTTACTCATTCCCCACCCCCTTTAACCCTCCAACCAAGCACGCCCTAAGTAATATCCAAGTGGGAGCTGAAAGGTTTGTGGATATTTTTAATGTATGTATGACCGGATTCGAACTCGAGACTTCGGGATTGCATACATTACGTATGAGAATTAATGTTTAGAATAATTAATATATATATTTTATTATAATTATTTAGTCACGAAATAAACACTTAACGAATGTTAATATTTAACGAGTTTGGACTAACGGTCGTTAAATGTAACATTAAATGACTAAAGATGAAAATAGTAGATGGGAAGGATCTAGAACCCCTGTGGGTTCTCTATGGCCGGTCGTGGGTTACCAAATCCAAGGGTTGCCCTAACTTGGTCATCAAGTTGAGATGTGTATAAATACAAACCCCTTGTATTCATTAAATCGAATCTTGGATCACCAAAGAACCCTAACTTCTTCTCCTCTCCTCTCCTCTTGTCCTTGGCCAATCGTACTCCATCCCTAACCCAAAGGGATTCGATTTTCCAACAACAAGATATAAGTGTTTGGTTTATTTGTGATTCAAGAACCTAGCTTTTCAAATTAATTCGATATTAGTACGTGTGTACAAGAACAAATACATTTGTGTTTGTGGGTAATCTTGGTATTCGACTAAAAGGGGTCGAAATTTATAAACCCTAATTTGAGGGTTTAGGGTTTTCATTGTTCTTGTTATCTTGTGTTCTTTGATTCGCTAAAAGATACACATGTTCTTTTAATTCGGTTAATTAATTTACAAGTATTATTCATATTTCTTCCGCTGCATGCTTTGATAATGTTTACATGTTTACTTTAATTGTTATGATTAATAAAACCCAACACATTGTACTATTTTCTTTGAACTTGTTCGTATTTGTACCATGATGAGGATCTATTTCTATTACCCCGGTAAGTAATTTGTATTTTTATGAATAAATTCTTTTAGCCATTATGTTGTCGCTACAACTGATGACATAATTTCCATTGCCGCAAAAGACTTTCATGTACGAGCTTGTAGCGATAAGCCTTTTGTGACGACATATTGACTTATAGTGCCGGCTTTTGTCGTAGCTATAATCAATTTGCTTTCTAAACACCCATATTGTTCGATTGACACACTAAACATTAAGTAATAAGTGGTGATGCTAAAACCAACATAAAAAAATGGATGTGTGTAAGGTTATCAATACACAATATGAATGTTTAACCATGCGTTTATGTTCGTTAAATGGCTCGAAATGACTCACATATTATGACGATAACGCATTTTATTGTATTTCATTACATAGTTACAAACTTCATACAATACAAATTACAACAC
The DNA here is from genome assembly GCA_910596185.1 of Chrysanthemum makinoi. Taxonomy (NCBI): domain Eukaryota; kingdom Viridiplantae; phylum Streptophyta; class Magnoliopsida; order Asterales; family Asteraceae; genus Chrysanthemum; species Chrysanthemum makinoi. The sequence continues at coordinate 319,292,732 of OU343222.1, read as the reverse complement.
AATACACAAACATGACACATTATGCTAAACGCAATATCATGACATGAGCTTATATAAAAGCAATACATTACGTAAAAATAAGCTTATGACAAACAAACACACATTTTATTCATATATTATGACGTGCCCATCATATACGGATTGTCGACATGCTCAAGGATGAGTAGCGGTGACTTGACCAACGAGTATTCCTTCATCGCATCCAAGGATGATCCTATTTACATAAGAATGTTATTTTGAACTATTGAATCGAGTAAATCAAATGTGCAATGTGGTTAAATTACAAGAGACTTACTTGGATGAGTCTTTAATAAACACGATGGTCCAAATACGACCAAGTTCAGAGGTAAACACATGGTCTAGTTTGTGAGTCGTTGCATTCCAAATGCACACAGTTTTGTCTTCAGACCCCGTAATGATAAAACTCACATCGGATTTCACATATTGGATTGATGTAACATTATGTGTGTGGCCTTGAAGAGTTTGGAGACAAGTCATAGTATCATAGTCCCAAACCTAATGCCAAAAAAAGTTAGTTTATTTTTGTATATGTATGAGCAAATAACATTTATTTAAAGTCTATATGATATTTAGACATACCTTAGCAAAGATAATCGTCGGACCCTGTGATGAAGTACAATTTTTCTTCAATGTAACAAAATTCAACATTGTTCAAGCCTTTCTCGTGAGCGTTGATTGACAAACGGGGAACCAAAGATCCAAGGTCCCAAAACTGAAAAGACAATTATATGCAAGGTTTAGAGTCATGTTTGCAAATATGCAATATTGTAGCGGTGTCTAAAGTATTACCTTGATGGTAGAATCGAGTGATACACTTGCAAACGCGTTGGTGTCCCTTGGATTAAATGCTACTTGCATGACATAATGTTCGTGTCCTTCAAACGTCTTGGTGCATTCCCAACCGTTTTCCCAATCCCATAACTTTATAGTTTTGTCATCGGATGCAGAAAGTACATATGGAAGAGATGGATGCACGGCGAAAGACCTAACAAAGTCAGTGTGTGCCTTCAATTCTACAACACATTCCATGGTGTTGTAGTTGTACACACGGATAAAACCATCATCGGCTCCACATACAATCCATTCCTTATGTGCAATAAACTTTGCATTTCGCACTATACAAAACATACAATAAAAAATAAATATTAATATAACATAGATTGCCCCATATAAAATTCTTTACACAGTTAATTACATGTACTAACGGCTACAGTAAAAAAAATCACATACCAGGTGATTTGGCGATTTCAAAAGACTTCTCGGTTACCTGGTTAGAAGATGACGCTTATAAGTTCGCATATATGTTTTAAATAAACAAAACTACTAGAATGTTGGATTAGAACTTACTTGAGAGCGATAATTCCAGATATTAACATTTCCCGAATACAAACCAACCAAGACCCTTTACAAAATGATAGAACTTATATTAAAATCCGTAACAAATTCAATAATGAAAATGTTCGAAACTAAGAGTAAAATTCTTTACCATGGTTCAGTAGGATGCAAGTCGAGTGATTTAACTCTCTCGGATTTTTGGTCGAATGTTTTCTGAAATCGAAACAAAACGTGTTACTAAAACAGTATTAAGTGTAAGTCATGTTAACATCAACATGTAAATGAATTATGCATTACCTTGATCTCAAATGTGGAACTCTATTTAACAAAAGTAGATTGCATCCCCAACAAAAAGCCAGAAACAATATACTTGTTAGTAACAATTCAAAAAACCATAATATGCATGTCTATAACAAGTAACACATGTAACAAAATTAAGTATGAGCATTCTTTGGAGACCGAAGATCAAAAAAATTCGTTGTTACAACACATCGATTCGTAATAGAACTCTTCAATTCTTGACTCATTCTAATGACTCAAACTGTGCTAGCGATTTAAATCTAATGGTATTGTCTAAAGTAAAAGAAAAAAATAATATTCCAGGTTTGAACTAACCAAACCAAAAACTAAACCGGATGGGTGTTAGACCGGACTGGATTGAGAACCGATTTTCTTTTTCGGTTGTAATCGGTTGCAAGAACCGATCGAGTGAGCTATTTTGAAAAAGTCTATTATTTTATATTTATATACTACTAATAAAAATATTTACTAAAAGAGAAAGCTAACCATTTTTTCTTAGAAAGAATGATGTAAGAAGAAGAAGAATAAGGAGAGTTTTTAATTGGTGGTGATGGATATATTAAGGTGATATTGGAACATATATATATACCACGAGGAATCTTAACACACAAGTGTTGCCAACTATTTGCATGTTCACAGTCAAATTTGACCCATGTTGTCACTCGATGCCTTTAAAACCGTTGATTATGAAAATTGATAACTTTCAAGGGCTAGGTTTATTTTAAAATCATATATAAGCAAAATAGAATAAGGTTAGTTCACGGAAGCTAATGTATGACGAAATATTCAACATGCCTTGTTCGATGTATGTTGCATGACTATTGTCAATGATAATGATTGAATTTATATAACTTTTACTCGTGATTACAACATTTGGTAAGGTGTTTTGTTATGATTGGCAAAAATGCAAAATGTATGATTAGTCAAAAAGTTACAAGATAGAAAAATACTTTGTGTTTTGTATAATCTTGTAAACAAATAGTTTTGTAAGTGTAAGAGTGATAAAGTCTATTATTGTTACAAATTTCTCATGCTGGTCATTGCTTATCCATACAAAAACAGTAAACTACTTGACAAAATGTCAAAAATTTCAATTTTATTGACCTACGGAGTTAATTTAATAACTAAACAATGCAAAAGTCGAATTAACATAAGAGTGAATTATATGTGAGAATAAAGTTAGTTTAATTTTTATAAGGCATCTTGTAAAAAGTTAGAAGATCTGATTGTAAATTTTTGATGACTTGTTTTATTATAGTTTTAATACCCTCTGGGTTTTAAGCGACCCGGTCAACTCTGTTCTCGAAACTCGGTGGAGTTTAACTTTTTTTTATTTTTTTACAAAAATCCGGGTTGACCCGGTTGAAAAAAAAGAATTTTTAATAGAAAACCAGGTCGAATCAGTAACCCGATGACTAGACCGGGTAGATTAAAAACACGATTTTTAAAACATTTGGTGGTTTATCTTTCCACTCAATAAACTTGTAACCTTCTGAAGTCAAGGTGTACTTAGTAATGCATATTATAGAGAAAATTTGATGATTATTATAACTGAGTCAAATGCTGCAGAAATGGGCATGAAAGTGTTTGTGGGTCGATCAAACTTCTTTTGACCCGTACTCTGATTCGCTCATATTGAGAATTCTGTTACTATAGGTGGTTGTTTATCCTCAAAAATGTATTCGCAGTATATATGACAAAAGCCTTATGCCTAAATGGTTGGATGACCGCCCATGTCTTGAAATTCGTTTTCCACGTTTGTATGCTTTGGATGAGAGCAAATATTTCCTCTTAAATGAGAGGGTCAGAGAAATTGATTGTAAATGGGTTTTTTCCTCGGCTTGTCGCTCTTCTCCTCAATGGAGGTCATGTGATGAGCTCAACTCATTGTATTCCATTATTGAATCTTGCTTCCTCGAACTCGTGGCCCCAGACAATTAGAAATGGACTCTCGGTTCATGAAAAGATTTCACGGTGAAGATTTTATCCCATATAATCGATTTGCATTTGCTTGAGCTGTATCACTCTGAGCAAAAATTTACATGGAATGCTTGGGTCCATTTTGCTAGAATGCTCCTGAAGATTCAGATCATCTTCTGATTCGTTGGCCTAGGGTCATAACCATATGGAGAAAGGTTTTTAGCTGGTGGAAGATTGATTTTCCTTATAATCTATCCCTCTCGTTTATAGCTTCATCAGGTTCGTGCTTACCTCTTAACAAGCTTTCTGCAAAAGGTTTTCAAGGGGTATGTTTGATTGCTCTATGGTGTATCTGGTATTGGAGAAACCGCTTAGTTCATGAGGTAGTTGAAAAACGTGTGATGATCTTAAACGAAGATTGTTTTCCGAAGATTCACTCTTTTCGTTGCTGTGGATATCAAGGAGGTGTCCTAAGAAAAATATTTATTAGGATAATTGGATCCTAATGCCTAATATTTTGACATAGGCTAACTGGTTTTTGTTATTTTATTTCTTATTCTTTTCTGTTAGCTCACATTGTCACATTGTGAGTTTTTTTCTTCTTTCCTTTTATCATTTGATCATTGGCACGTCGAAAAAGACACTAATCATATGAAGCAACATCTTTTAGTGCCCTTAACTCCTTATCGTCGTTTTAGTAGTATAAACCATAGTTGTCAAGATCCCGATCTTGATCTTAGGATCTTACGATTTTACGATTCTACAAAGCAAAAACGATCCGGATCATACGTAGGATCTTAAAAAGCGTAAGATCTTACATGATCATGATCTTGACTGTATGATCTTAAGATCTAATCCGATCCGTTCTTATGTTTCTCGAACCGCAAATTAAAAAACCACAAACTTATGTGTTATATTTTAATAGAATTAAGAAACCAAAGATATGCTTCTTCCTAAACATTCAATATTTATAATTTAGAACAATGTTTACATAAAACATTCATACAATTTTTTATTTATGATATATAGTAATTTGTAGATTTGAATAATATTACAAAGATTATTAAAAAATGACGTTGTAGTAGGATCTCGGGATCTCGATCCGATCTTACGATCACGATCTTACAAAGACGAAAACGATCCTAAGTAGGATCCCGATCTTAAAAATCTTGGTATAAACATTTAAAGTTACGCGGTTTGTTTAAACAAAATGTTTAGAGTAGATGACTAAAATATTGACAAATAAGGTTAAGTGGTAAAATTAAATGGTAAAACAATATTATGAAAAATTATTTCAGAAAAAAATTAAGGGGTGCTTGGTAGGATGTTTTTAAGGGTGGGTAATAGTAAACGTAATGAAAAATTATGCTTGGTGTTGTATAATTGAATGACTCATTACTCAATAGTGGGTAATGGACCATTACCCAATAAATTAGGATAAATGTTTTTTTTCTCCATTTCCCTTTCCTCACTATTATCATTATCTTTCTTTTTCTCTTTCCCGAGTTTGAACCAAGCACACGAATTATATACTTTTTAAGTTATACTAGTTCTAACACTTTCAAATATAGTACATTTTACATATATATTCTTTAGAGCATACGGTATGGGCTTATGTGGCAAGTGCCATTCTACCAAATCAAAACCAATAACATGTCATTTGCATACCATCTCTTTTATCAAATGCATGCCAAATGAAACCAAGCCACTTGAATGGCTCACGTTATTTGTAGTGTTTTGTCCTTTTTTTCTTTTTATTTAAATTATTGTGAGTGAGTGAGTATTTTTAGTGGGGTATTTTGTGGGACCAAATAACATGTTAGTGGTGTATTATGAGGGAGGGGTGTTTTAATTATTAGTGTATTATTGAGAAGTGTATGATGTGGTGCTGATGTGGCATACCAATAACGTGTTATTGGTATGTTGCATACCTTGTGCTCTTAAGTTGAACATTGTTAGCTTAGCCTCTTTTACTTCTTTGGCATAATATATATTCTCTTAGTTGGACACTTTGTGTTTTAGACTCTTTTGTTTGTTTACTTCTTTGGCATGATCTATATTCTCTTACTTGGACATTGTTTGCTTAGCCTCTTATGTGTTTACTTCTTTGGCATAGTCTATCAATCTTCATCTAGTTTTTTTGCTTGTGTTTTACCTATTAGAGAGTTTAACCCTGATTTTTATTGACCTGAAGAGCTTAAACTTTTTGGCTTAACGTAAATGATTTGATTAAAAACCAACTATCAAGAGCAAGGTTGTCAAGATCGGGATCCTACCCAGGATCGTTTTCGTCTTTGCAAGATCGTGATCATACGATCGGATCGGGATCTTAAGATCCTACTCTAATGTTATTTCTTAATAATTTATGTAATTTTATACAAATCTACAAATTCTAATACATTATAACCATAAAATACTATGAATGTTTCGTATAAATGTTGTCCTAAATTATGATTATAAAATGTTTAAAAAGATTAACATGTTGTTTTTTGAATTCTACAAACAAACAACCCATAAATTTGTAAATTTTTAGTTTGTAATCCGAGAAAAGTAAGATCGGATCGGATTAGATCGTAAGATCGTATGGTCAAGATCGGGATCCTATAAGATCCTAAGCTTGCAAAGATCCTATGTAGGATCCGGATCGTTTTTGCTTTGCAGTATCGTAAAATCGTAAGATCCTAAGATCAGGATCGGGATCAAGAGTCTAGAGATACATGAATGCACGCCTTTAGAGTAGAACCTACATATCAAATTTATAACATCTTAACAAGAGAGTATATGCATCATCTCTAGCTTGAGATTACTTGAGCATTATTATGTTGTTAATTTAATTTTTAGCCATTTGATAAACTGAATGGTGCATTCAAGCACCTGCTTCGTAGATAAGTTTTAGATAAATATCCGCATTAAAAAAAAAACACATTCAATTCATACATCATTTTATATCCACAACGTTTATCAATAACGATTGCGTGTATATATAATCAAGATTAAAACACAAACGGTGCTAAAATATAAATTAAACGTTTTTCAAATGGATATTCATATCAATGTTAAACCAAATTTGGACAACTAGAATCGATTGTGCACACAATATCTTTTTAATGCGATTGTTTTCTTGAAACTGGTTTAATTTGATTGAGAATTAGTTTTTTTTTTCCTTCAGAATTTTCCACCATCAAGCTAATAAGTTTTATTTCATTCGAGATAAATTGCAATTTAGTAATGTTAGGATGCGGAAAACCTAAGATTGAATTAAGTATCGAATGTTGATGATTTAAGGTTGTAACTTTTGGTAGTTATAGAAAGAGATGGTTGAGATAGAGATGTGTCTTTTTCTTTATTTACATTGAGCCATACAAGTTTTTAGAATTGAGCCAGATTTTAAAAACTTTATTTCTTCTAATTTTTGACACGCATATTATTATGTTGATTTTTTTATTTTATTTTTTTAATGAATGTTGACTTTTTTCACTAGACGAAACTTATCATATTTTACCAAAATTAAACTAATTTTGACTTTTTATTGATCAATCATGTTGTTTGATTTTGTCGTGTGGCAAAATTAACCGATGTGATTAGTCTGATTTTTTATCATTAAAATTGTTTTTGGCTAATTATTTCGAATAATGAAATTTTTTCTTATATACTAGATTATTTACGTTTATGCTATAAATAGCACTTAGAAGTAGCGACTATCGTTTCAAATTGTTCATCCACATCATTTTCTTATCAAAAAAACAAATATTTATTACTTTTAAATCACTAAGAGGGCACGGTGGTGTGGGTTATAGCCACATGTTATAGGCGCCATGGTCCTATAATGACACAATAGTTACACCACTTCGTACGCTACAGGGATCACATGGTGAGTTTTTTTTGACATGTTATTCGATATAGTGTTTTTAAAGTTTGTGTTATATAAATGTTATAAGGTAAAAACAGACGTGGCGACCCTTATAAACCGCACTTGTAACATTGCACGTAGCTCTCTAATGCCACCTACAATGGCTTTGCCATTGACTTATGAAGAAACGTGTGAGGTAAGAAGTTGAAATAAGAAAACAAAATAGGCTATTCTTAGTAAGTTTTGACTCATTATGAAAAAGAATTGCGATAGAACGACCAAAAATGCCATAGGCGACCTCAAAAGTGCCAGTTGGGCTTAAATCACGATATAACTATTAGAAAGTAGGAAATGGGAGAAAATCATTAGACATTGATTTTATAGCTTTAGTAACGAAATGAGATAGTAGTTGAGCTCAATCGAGATACCTATATAATTCACTAACACCGAGCCGAGGATATTTCAAGAGCTCAATACTCTTCGATTTGCCAAACTCCTAAAATTTGACGAAAGCTTGAGTTATCATCACCACAATTACTGGTATTTAACACTTAAGTCTTGCATAGAAGGTTGATGAAAATAGATCTAACTTATTTCTTCAAAATTTGGACTCAACCGTATACTTTTCAACTTGTTTTTACTATGTTAAAGGTCGATATATATCATACATCTCGATCACTAAGAAGCAAAGTGACTAACAATTCTTATCAAGTTTGTTAACAACGGGAAAAAACGTTCACACGTCACAAAAAGTATGTCTTGTGTACATATTTAGTAGACAAGATAATTTATTGCGTTCCAAGTTCCAACACTAAATATTACTAATACTCAAGTGGGTAATAAATCAAAATACATTTTACAACTCGATGCAAAAAATTATATGTACGAGTGTATGTTAAGACTCATGCTAATAGTGATCACAATTTTTCGTGGTTACTCTTGGCACTTTAACGTTAACTCAATTTTTTCTATTCAATACTACAATAAACCATAATTAAGTAGTAAAGCGACCGTAATCATAATAAAACACGTAACTCACAAAAACAAATTTTAAAAAAATAAAAATACACGAGCCAAATTGAAAATTCGGTTGGGTACCCTACCAAACATTCATTTGGTATCAAGACATTTTGAGAAGTAGTCGATAATAATTGAACATTAGCATAAATCATTATAAATCAGTTTAACACATATGCAACAAGTAAAAAACAGTTGAGTTTGTTTGAAAACTCAAACCAAGCATTTCAAAGCGTTATCACGTTAAACAGAGTTGAGAATCACAACTCAAACTAACTAATTAGTCGTCAAATTGGTCACATTTCAAGTGATATTGTCTAACGAGGTGTCATTTAATTTAGAATCTTTATTCTCACTATACGTTATTTTCAACTTCGTCAAGGTTTTAATGAATTCTATTCTTTCTTAGAGCACCGGGTATGGTTTCGGAGGAGGCTATACGTTATGTTTACATGGTTGGCGTTATTGTTGGATTATGGGAGTTGGTATGCATAGAAACGACTAGAAGTGTGTGAGTCTATGGGGGCACACATGTTAAACACGAGAGAACGTTTTGTTGCGTTTACTACTTGAACTATATTTAACCCGTATATCTTGACCCGTCTTTTGACCATTTAATTCAATCCGAATTGTACATGTACCAAAGCCCATTGCCGGTCAATATGGGGCGTTTGGATCAAGCTTATGGACTAGTGGTATTGTATTTGAATTAGGAAAGGGTGTATGACTTGTGGCACAAGTTTGAGGCCCAAGTGAACTAGGCTTCCAAGGCTATATATACACCCACACCTAGCTCTCATATACACGACTATATACCCTAACTCCAAGTTGTTATACATTCGATTGATCACCACAAGAAATTCATATACCCGATCGGTTTGTTCATCCGATTAAGGTTTGCAATTGTTTTCTTTGAAACCCTAAAACTTGCGTCTCATTGATCCAAGATTGTATTAGAGGTTTTGATTATTGTTTCTTTGTTATTTTCCTGGTCGAACAAGTGCAGAAACATAGGTGTTTGGTTTATTAGTTCTCGGATAGAGAGACATATATATCGGGTAGGTTTTGCCCAATATCGGACAAAAGTAAGAAAGGTTATTAGGTTGCTACAGTTCTCGGACACAAAATAAGAAGGTGTTCTAGGGTTTTTCTTGATTCGAATTGTTCAAGGTTTACAAGGGTTGTTTGGGTAAACGTTCACGACTAGCTTATATCGGCCGTATTCGTGGTTAAGTGTTTGTGTGTGAACTCGTAGAGGTGTTTGTTTTAAACACTTGGTTTCTTTGTTCGTTAAAACTTGCGGGTGACTACGAGGGTTAGTTTTCTTGTTCCTTTTATACTTTATTGTTTATTAATCACGTGTTAACTTGATTACATTAACAAGATCCATATTCCGTTGTGTACTTGTAGTGTTAAATGGTTAACATGTTTATAAAATCCCAACAGTTATGACGCCGCCATTACACCGCAACCCATACGCGACATAACGCACATCATGTCTGTGGCGTACGCCACAATGTGAGGAAAGGGTATTTTTTTTTAAATATTAAAAACGATGTATTTGTGTTGTGTTTGTGTGTTGGGCGTGTTTATTCACGAAGAAGATCACTTACGTGAGTTACGTCTTCTTTTTTTTAAACCTTTTTTCAAATATGTAATTTTCAATTTTTGTAACCGGAAAGTTTGTTTACATGGGATTAAGTTTATTTAGCATAAATTTTGGTATTTTTTTTCAAATTTTATTTATAGTTTTATGTACTCCGTAATTTGTAATTTTATTTTTAATTATTGGAACATTATTAGTTTGCTAAACTAAATGAAAAATAAAAGAAATATGAGACCCAAAAGGTAGGGTTGGCAATCGAGCCGTGTTTGAGTTGACCTATTTGAGTTCGTGGGTTAGTATAACCTTTACTCAAACACGACCATTTTATTAATCGTGTTAAAAAACTCAACCTTAACCCAAACATGCATAAGCCATGTAACCCGTTTAACTTATTTAAAATCAAAAATGATATAAATAACATACAAATAACTATAGAATGATTTCAATGATACCCGAGTCATAATCGTAATTCATTGTCATATTACTTGCACAACAAGATGTCTTTAAACCAAATCCAACATATATCTAATTTATTTATTTTAGTTTTTTAGAGGCTTTTATTACTAAACGGGTTCACGAGTTCACGTATTTAATACATACTCAACCCAAACACGATATGTTTATTTAACTGGTTGACCAGTTTTTAACTCAAACTTGTTCTCAACCCAAACCTGTTTAACTTCATGTCGGGTTTTTGTCTTTTATCGTGTTGTGTCAGAAACTACCACCCCTACCAAAAAGGTGATGTGATGACATGTTATGATAGATGGTGATTTTGTGGTGTGAGTGATGTTGGTGCTAGAGCTGATGTGGCATGACGTGAAACTAAATTTGGGGGGTTTAACATGTTATGACAATCGGTTGAACTTGTTTAGTCTCCTATGAAAAATTAACTATGGGTCTACCTACTGATATGTGTGGATGTGTCTCAAAAATGGCAATATGGTCTACTGTGCCATGTCTATATTAATTAGAGCCCGTTTGATTTGGAGGTTTAGCTTGGGTTTTGGGTTAAAAAGTTAGAATCACTTGTTTGGTTGTATTTTGGAGATTCAAGTTTTGGGATCAATACCAAATAAATGGGGCTGTTAAAAAGATAGGGGTTTTGGGATCAATACCATGTCAAACAAAAACGTATCTCAATGTTTCACTTTGTTAACTACTTTTACAAAATAAGTTTCCAAACAAAAAAGATGTTAACGAAGTTAATTCTACACACTTTCACGGGGTTTGAACCCTCCAAAATATAGACTCAAAACCATATCTCTCGGCTTCATGTTCTTTGGTAAATAAGACCTTCCAAACCTTATCTAAAAAAACAAATACTAAGGTTTTGCAGAAATTAATTCACACCTTTTTCCATGCCATTATTAATAAAAAATTGGTGTCGCGTATGTCTAGTATGTTTTTACACTACATTAGCTAGGGTTTGGCTTATGTCGCGTATGTCTAGTATGTTTATACCCGACATTGCTAGGGCTTCTTTTGCTTTCTCTCAACTTTGAATCCTTGATGTACACATGTCTCTCAAGTATGTCGTGTATTTATATACCTGACATGAATGGGTATTTTTTTAAATGTAAAAAAAGTATGGGCATGAGTAGACACACCCATTTAAAAATGGGTACTCAAGTAATTTTAAACATTAATATTTACAACTTTTAATATATATTTTAATGTATAATATATTTTAATTTAGTTTTTCCTCTCTCCTACTCTAAATTCAAATCCAAATCCTAAACCAAATTCAAATCTGAATCCAAATCCTAAACATAAACCCGTCTATAAACCAAACAGACCCTTACAATGTTGTAGTTTGGGGTGAAGAATGATGGGTCTGGTCTTGATGGATTCTTTTTGCAAGGTACAACACATAACTAATACTACAAGTTATATTATTGGCCTATGGGGTCACACATTTTCACGAAATAAAATCCTACTTAAAAGTATATATATGTTGTAGATATATCACAACAAATTTTCGCCAAAATGAGAATTCAGTAAACAAACTAAGAGAGTTGGACTTAATGAGGACTAACGAGAAATGATATAAATGATATCTTTGTGTTGCAAAGTTATTCCTTCTATTAACTAAAGGTTAAGTGTTTATAAAATCATATCTTAAGCTTTAGGATGAGATCAAGTAGCTCCTTTATAATGGGAATGAAAGTCTCATTTCATTTAACCTAATAATCAACCTAGTTAACAAAATCTCTTCCCCCTCCACCTCTTACTATTCGACCAACCATCAAGGCAAAACCAAGGTCCTATTCGACTTTTGGTTTCTTGGTTGATTGATCATTGTGTGATCATTCATTCATTGTTGTTTTAGACATTTATGCTACTTAATCAACAAGTGTTCTTGAGCTTGGTAATGTGGTTGAATTATCGAATATGTAGGTTAGTGCCCAGGGATTCAATCTACTTCTCATTTGATTCAAGTTGTAAGTATTCTTGTTAATTATGTTGTGATTATTTTCTTGCATGTTTATGGTTCGAAATATATTTCGATGAATATTTTGATTTAAGATTACTTAACATAATGCATAAAAGATCATACTATGTATATATGTGTTTCGTGTGATATAATATTGGTATGACTGGTGACGGAGCTTCTCAAGGGCAGGGTTTATATTAAGATTACTTAATATAATATTGGTATGACAGAGCTTCTCAAGGGCAGGGTGGGCTACGCCCCCCCAAAATTTGATTTGCAAGCTTATTTACTAGTGCATTTTTTATTGATAAAATTGTAACGTAGAACAATTTACTTGTTTCGCCCCCTAATTGTAGATAAATCTATTTTGGCCCATTTCACAAAGTAGTTCAAGCTCCATCTCTGGGTATGACCATGCTTTCATGCTTTGATTTTGATTATATGTTATGAACTTGTTAACCATGTATATGTATACACGATAATTTTAAGTGTATACATGATTTCCATTAGGTCTAAGTGTAGAGGGTGCACAAGTGGAAAAAGAGATAAGCAACAACGGGAAACTCTTTTTGCCTCACCCACCATAGCGGAAAACGTGCAGTATAAGGATTTTTGTTTTGTTGTGCGGGACTGTAGTCCCGAAAGACTTTAGGATAGAAAGTCAGTTGATGGATCAGAGAGAAACAACATTGTATCGTGTTGTGAGTGGGGTATTTGTGTTTCTATGATATTTTTAAATGTAAAAAAAATATATATATAATGAAAGAGAAATAAAGTATTGCAATGATTGATGGAAAGTTAAATTAAATGTCTACAATAAAGAAAAACTGATTTGAAACTAATGTGGCGATGAAAAACCTTCAACCACACGTCCACACCCTTCACCCTAACATACAAATAATGCAAAATCTACATGTGGCCCCGTTAGTTTTTGTTTGCTTTTGTTTCTCTCATGGTTTTTGTTTATGTCATGTTTTTTGTTTTTCCTAAGTTTGTTCTCAATTGTTGGGCTACATATCTTCATTTTCTTAATTCTATTGTTAGGATGGTTGATTTTTTTTGTATTCTGCCCCTTTACTCTTTGCATCTTTGGCTTTTAATATATATCATGTCTTTCAAAAAAAAAAGAAAAAAAAAATAAATTATTACAATACCTGATACTCTTTAGAGCATATTTGACACATAATATTTTCAGAAATTACTATTTTTAAGAAAAATAATTTATTAAAAAATAATTTTTGTTTGACTGAAGGCTAATAAGAGCTTTTTAGAAAATAATTTTCTTACACCATTAAAAATAAAATGTTAGTTCATGTAATATATAAAACTAAAGTAGTGTTGGAAATAAATTAATTGCCTTAATGAGTAAAAAACTTAATTCATAAAGTCATATATAAAAAGTTGCTAGCTTGACTTAAAATGAAAAGTAAGGTACTTGAGAATTAGAGTAAACTGAGAATTAATATCCCACTAAATCAACTCTAATATAAACTTGATTTAATGATAAATCAAAGCAATTAAGTCTTAACTTTTGAGGGCCGTTTGACTAAGGGTCCGTTTGGTTTGCTTATAGGAATCACAATGGATATTGATATGATAATATGGTGGTATAGAAATGAGTTTGATAGTTCAAAAAATGTTGTTTGGTTTATGTATTTGGGTTTAAATATTGTTTGATAAATATGAAGGAAAAGAGTGGGGTGAGTGAAATTAATGGTGGAATATGGCCCACAGGATTGGTTTTTCAAAATCCACCAATTCTAGGGGTGTGTTTGGTTTGTTGCTATGAATCACAATATGTATGGGTGTTGATATAAGGTGGAATGGTAATAGAGTGTATGATGAAACCACCCACTCACATAAGATATGAGAAAACCTTCACATTTGGGGTATCCTTAATCCATTGTTGTGGCCCCCATAACCAACCAAACAATATTAATGATTTTCAAAGTCATAGACTCATACCCATACACCCCAACCAAACAGGCCCTAAGTGGTATGGATCTATGGGTTTCAACTGTGGGCCCCATAGGAATAGTTTGACAAAACCCCCTCAACCAAATAAACATAAATGGTATCAAACTTATACCCTGATTCTCACACCCCTATACCAAACGGACCCTAAATAAGAGAACGTCTATGAGTATGGTGATTGGAAGGAATACTCGTATTCAAGTACCAAGCCCAACAACCAAACAAGTACAATATGAAGTGTCTTTACTTAATACCCATACCCTTAAACTAAACACCCCATCAATTTATAAACTCAACTTCTTATACTTGGCGTAATAAGGAGTCGACGACCGAGTCTTCACCCAAAGAGGACACGTCCTCCTTACTACGACCCATCATCATGACGCGTCTTTAAGCTAAAAAATGCAAGACCCGGTCTTCACGACATAGTCGTGTAATATGTGTGTTTTGTGGGTTATATTTATGTTTATGTGAGTTATATTTTGGTGGTGAAGTTAATGCGTGTTTCTTTTTCACTTAATGAGTTGGCTTAAACAATTATTTTCTTTTATTGGGAAGACCCACAAAAACCTTTTATTTTAATTAAGTGGCTAAACTAGACATTTACAAAACTACCATTTAATAAAAAAGAAAAAAAGAAATAAGAAAAGACACACCCTTAGTTGACTTTTATTAGATCAAATTGATAGTGTGAAATTGACTATAAAAAGGAAAAACTGATGTAACACTAATGTAACGATGATGAATGCAATTGCTTGGCAAGTAAAATAATTTTAACCTAGCGGTGTAGATTTTTTTTGGCTAATGATTTACACATTTTAAAAAATTATTTGCACACTCAAAGTACAAACGGTTAAAACAAAGTATTTAATATTGTATAAATATTTAATTCATAAATAGAGTGTCCCAATCAATCATAAAAAATATGCAAATCAATTTTTTTTTTCTTTTTTACTCATCCCATTTACTGAATGGGCCTTAACACATATTTACAACTGCTAACCCAATACACCAAAATCCCCTAAAAAAAGTAAAAAAAATCCCTCCCTTATCTCCCGCCCAACCGAAATCCCAAATCATTTCAAACCCAAAAAAATCCGCCCAATTTTCCCCCTTTTAACCCCCACCCCCAAACACTCACTCCCACACTCCAAAACCCTAATTCACATCCACAACAATCAAAACCTCTCAAAAACCATGGCGAAACAAGCGAAACGTTCTCGTAAACCCGAAACCTCACCCGAAACAATCAACTCATCTCCACCGTCTAATTCCAGCCCAAAAGAAGCTGAAACCACCGCGAAACGAGCCAAAAAGGTTGAGGAGAGTCACGAGACCGATGATAAGAATCAAGTGGATTTACGGAATGGGAATGCAGTAGATGAGGATGAGGATGAGGATGTGAGGTTTGTAGGGAAGGCGGTACCGGCTGATGAGGCGCGCGTTAGGTGGCCGCATCGATATGAGACGAAAGTATGCTAGTTTATAAATATTAGGGGTGTTTGTTTTGGCTTATATAGCCGGCTTATGGCTTATTTGGTTTTGGGTTTATGTTTTATAAGCTCGCTTTTTGTGGCTTATTTTTGAAACTTTTTGGCTTATATAAGTTTATTATGTCATAATAAAGTTATATAAAAGTTTCAAAATAAGCCACAAAAGTGAGCTTGTGAAACATAAGCCCAAAACCAAATAAGCCATAAGCTGGTTGTATAAGCTGAAATTAGTTTACTATACTGTTTTGATGTTTAAGTATGTGATTGGTTAATGTTTAATTAATTTTTTGTTTTTGTTGTTGTTGTTGTTGGTTTTGTAGGCGCGCGTGAAGATTTTACCGGCAACCAATACGTGAGTTGTTTGTTTTTGTATTATTGATGGTGATGATGATTTAAGAGGGTGTTTGGTTTATCTTATTGTTTAGTACTTTATGATAATTATAATTTAATTAGGTGATTGGGTTAGCTCACTTTTAAGACTTGTTACTGAATTTAGAATATGAGGTTAAAGTATTTAAGGGGTTTTTGGATTAGCTTATTTTTGAGGCTTATAGGCTTATTTGAATTTGGAAAACCTTGTAAGCTCAATTTTCTGGCTTATGGGCTTATCTAGCTGAGCTAATTTACTTATTTAAGTACATAAGCTGAATTAAATAAGCTCATATATGAAAAAAATGAGCTTATGAGCTTTTTAAGTTCAAATAAGACTATAAGCCCAAATAATAAGGTAATCCAAACCTCACTTCATTTGGTGTTTTGGTTAGCTTATGTTTAGTATTTTTATGTGTGATTTACCCAATGTTTTACTGATTTTTAGAAAAATATATTGTTTGCAACAGTTAATGTCTTTATGAGATATTTATCATGTTCATACCCTTTTGTGGTTATATGGCTTAATTGGTTTTGAAATAAACAATAATCCCCAACAGTCAGTAGAGATAAGCTAGTTCACAAAATAAAGCTTATTTTAGGGCTTATGGACTTATTTGTGGCGAGTTTTGGTTTGGGCTGTTGAAATTTACTTAAGTCACTGTAAATAAGCTAATACAAATACTCTGGTGCTATTTAAATCAACAAATCAAAATAGTTTCTCAAATATGTTTAAAGAGGGTGTTTGGTTTAGCATATATTAAGGAATCATTGAAATTTGGAAAAAAGTAATATTGTAAACTGAATTCTAATGGATAAGCATTGGTGGTTGGATTAACTTATTTTTGTGGCTTATTGGTTTATTTTTGTTCCAAAACAATATAAGCCCAAAAGAGGCTTCGTTTATGTAAGCATTGGTGTTTGGATTAACTTATATATGCGGCTTATTGGTCTATTTTGTTTCAAAACACAATAAGCCCAAAAGATGGACTTCAGTTGTGTAGAATTTTTTATTGTAGTAAAGCTATATAAGCTATCTTAAATAAGCTCATCTAAACACACCAATAGTGATGTTCAAGCCAAAAGTGTTACATCATTTCTCGTGTAGTTTTCAGCCTAAAAGACATTAAGCTAAAAAATAGATCTTTTTTGGTAGCTTATGAACTTATTATAAACAAGTCATTTAATTTATGTAACTGATTTGTATTGATGTTATATGTATGTTTTATCTTATAATTCTGCAGTGAAGATGAAAAGGAGATATATCAAGCTAGGTGCCACTATACAAAAGCAATTGTTGATGGCATTGAATTTAAGCTTAATGAACACGCTTATGTCAAAGTAAGCTTCTTTGTTTTCATACTTACCTAATTATACGTTTCAAAGTTTCTATACAATATGCATATTTATGAAAGTCAGAATATACTGAAGTGGGAATTGGTCGGTTGTCATATTGCTTTGGTACTAACTATGCAAAATCGACAATAAATAGTTTTCATTCTGATGTTTATTGCTCTATTTAAATTCCACTGTCCGTATAAGTAGGCACAAATGATTATTGGCTGTCTCATTTAACCATTAAACTCAAGGTAGATAACAATTTTCTTAGTTTAGCACACTAAAACTTTTTGCTTACCCATTGCACTATGGAATGACGACACTTACATAATGACTTTAAATTATAAGCTGCAATATGGGTACAGATTTAAGGGCCCGTTTGGTTTATAAGTGGGGTTGGATTAAGATTTGGATTTGGTATAGGGTTTGGATTTGAGGTAGGTTTAGGAGAGAGAAATTATATTTATTAAAATATATTTTATAATATATTTTAAATAAAAAAAATATTAAAAATCCTACTCAATCTTAATAAAAAAATCAAAAAACAAGAATACATAATAAATTATGTGGTGCACAATATTTGTTGAATAAAATATACTGTGAATCCACTCAAACCACCCAACTAGGTCCGGATTGAATTTTATATTCCACACCCATGTGTCAGAAATCTAAATTCTTACCAAACAATAAATTTACACTTTCAATTAAACTATACCCACTAAAACCCACAAACCAAACGGGCCCTAAGAACTTGTTGCTGTGAAAATTAGTTTTAAACAACCCGGGGGAGAAACTAAGTAAAGCATAATGTATTAAACTGAATGAACTTTCATCATTTTCAGTTAGCTCATTAATTAAACTGAATGAACTTGCATCACATTTTAAGGACTAATATATGCCAAATGATTAATGTATCATAATACAACCTCAAAAGCTTAAATCTTGGTCATCAAACTCATTTGGATATCTGGTTTACTTATTTTTTGTAGGCTGAAGAAGGTCAACCAGATTACATAGCTAGGATTGTGGAGTTGTTTGAAACAGTTGATAAACAATTGTACTTTTCGGCTCAATGGTTTTTTAGAGCAGCAGACACTGTGAGTTTTACTTCTCATTGGCCCTATTGAGTTATTGTTTTATGTTAGGTCTATCTATTGTGATATGCATTGCGTCTTTGCTAATATGGTGACCAATGATTGCATTTATATTTTTTTTGCAGGTCATAAAAAGTCAAGCTCACCTTATTGACCCACAAAGAGTGTTTTATTCTGAAATGAAAGATGATAATCCGTTAAATAGTATTGTCTCAAAAGTCACGATTATTCAACTTCCTCCAGATGTATGTTTATAGCTTACTTTTTATTGTATATGTAGATTTTTATTTTTATTACAGTAGCATTTTGTTTGTTAATTGTATAATGTAATGCACTTTTTATAACAGGTTGACCCTGCCAAAAAAGAAAAGTCACTCAAGTTATTTGATTATTATTATGACATGCAATACTCCAAGCCGGTTACCTTTACTACCCTACACACAGGTCAATACATTTTCAAGTGATTAGCACCTTTTTTCGTATCATTATTTGTCATGCAGATTTGTCCACAATTTAAACTATAGTAGTTAATTTATGAATCTTTAACTTTCAGAGCGTGTCACTCCAAAGAAGGAGTCATCATTAGTTCCAGAAGATTCAAGCTCAGCTGGTGAAGTAGAGAACACAAAGAGTGATAAAAATGAAGGTTCTGCATTGACGCTGCTGGATTTGTATGCGGGTTGTGGAGCTATGTCTACTGGGCTTTGTTATGGAACAGGGTTTTCTGGAGTAAAACTTGAGACGGTAAGTCAAATAATTAATATTGTAAATGAGATTGTTATTACATACATTTGTTTCCATGTTTGTGTCAACCATATAAATTTTTTTTGACATGTTTACACAAATTATGCAGAAATGGGCAGTTGACATGAATAAGCATGCATGCGAAAGTCTCAAGATTAATCATCCTGAAACAGAGGTTATTAGTTTTAACCCGTATCGACCTTATACTTTCAAACAAAATGGTTTGAATTCATTGTCTAATAATCATTAACAATATTACTTTATTTATGTAGGTGAGGAATGAATCTGCCGAGGACTTTTTCACAATGCTAAAAGAATGGGAAAAACTATGTATTGAGTTTGGTTTGATTGGCACACAACGGAATGAAGATTCAAATGCTAATTCTGAAGAATCAGATTCTGAAGAGTTAGATGAAAAGAAATCACATGATGATGAGGAATTTGAAGTGGGGAAATTTTTAGCAGTTTGTTTTGGTGACCCAAACAAAACTGGTAACAAAAAGCTTCATTTCAAGGTATTTAGTTTTGCTCATGTGAGTCGGTAACTACTTTACACACGGGTAATGCAATAAGGGTTCACCTGGTTGTTGGGTTTTGGGTCTGAATGAGTCGAGTTTAGGTTGAACCGGGTTTGGTAAGCAGATTTTGGGTTGCATAGTTTTGGCTTATAAAGATTGTAAGTTGTTTTAGTTAGAGTAAGGCTTGCATATAAATTATGCGATTTTAAATGCCATTTTACTGGCCCACTTGTAGTTAACTGAATTGACTTGTAGCAATATAAAACTTACTTCAAGTCAGTAACCAAAATACTAATGTGATTTTTTAATAGGCAGCAGCATAAATTAAAGTTTTAGCACTAAGAAAAGCGGGCTTTTGATTGTGGGCAATAAGTTGTGAGTTGTGACCGGTAGGCGTTTGAAAATAAGTTTTTCTTTTTACGGAATACATAAAATTTTATTTATTGATTAATATATTTGATCAATTTTTGCTTTAGCTTTCTGTTATTTAATTACATTTGCAATTTATAGGTACGATGGAAAGGCTATAGTTCTAAGCATGACACTTGGGAGCCATATGATAGTCTCAGGTTAGTTAGTCATTTTACTAAACCATGAACCTTTTACCAAGTTTTAATCATTACATGAACTGGTTTTGTGTGTAACAGTGAGTGCAACTGTAAGGAGGCTATTAAGGAATTTGTGATCAGAGGGTACCATTCAAGAATGTTACCTCTTCGCGTAAGATAATCTCTCTTTTCAGTTTCACAATCATTTATGTGTACTTGCTTTATATGTGAATACTGAACGTGAATTGTTTTTTGTTACCATAGGGAGATGTTGATTTCATTTGCGGAGGTCCTCCGTGCCAAGGAATCAGTGGCCATAATCGCTTCAGGAATTATGAAAATCCTCTTGAAGATGAAAAGAATCACCAACTAGTTGTCTACATGGACATCATAGACTTCTTAAAACCAAAGTTTGTTTTAATGGAAAATGTTGTTGATATCATCAAATTTGCAAATGGTATTCTAGGATATCATGCCGTTGGGCGTCTGGTAGCAATGAATTATCAAACGCGACTTGGTATTATGGCAGCTGGATCTTACGGAGTGTCTCAGTGCCGATACCGAGTGTTTTTATGGGGTGCTAGTACGATGATGGTATGTATCTTTAAATTTGCATATTATTAGTTTTTCCTGTATTCTAAGGGCTGGTTTAGTAACAAATAAAAATGGGCATGGGTTGTAAGTGGTTCATTTACCACAGACTTATGGTATAAGGTAAGACAAGCAGTACAGATAAAAGATGCGATTATTAAAAACTTGATTGTGTTTGTAATTAGTATAGACAAAACATTTTCTTTAACTTTGAAGCGTAATCTTATATTCCGATGCTACTATTTTGGCACTTACTTGACTTTTTTTGATCCAACAGAATTTACCTCAGTTTCCTTTACCAACACATGAGGTTGTTGGAAAAGGTGTTGTCCCTGTGGAGTTTAAGGTGTGTACAATAAAGTAATAAACAAATATACATATAAAAATCTGTGTTTATATCTTTTTGTTAGTTTTAAAAGCTCTTTGTTTGATGTTAGGATTGTGTTCTTGGTTCTGATAATGACGAGTCATACAAACTGGAGAAAAGCATATTTCTTGGTGATGCAATTTCAGACTTGCCCGCGGTATGATAATCTATAATTACTTTTGTCATGCTATTGTACTATTGTTTATTTGATGGAATATTCAGAGTTAGTATTTTGTTTGATTAATGTTAGGTTACAAATTACAATGGGGTGGATGAAATGGAGTATGAAGGTGCTCCACGTACAAGTTTTCAGAAGTTCATAAGAATGAGAAAGCAAGGTACACCACTGTATCAAATGAAAATTATATTTATTCCTTTGTGTTTGCTTAATAGTAATCATTATCAAGTTTTATCTTCACAGGTTCATCGAAAAAAATGATTCTTTATGATCATAGGCCGTTGGAATTGAATGAAGATGATTATGCCCGAGTTTGTCTAATTCCCAAGTTAAAGGTACCGCTTTTCTATTTTCTGCTCTCAAGTTTTATCTCTTGAAAATTTTATTTGCAAAACCGAAAATAACACAAAAGTTTATCATAACATCTGTGACCATATTGAGGGGCTAAGCATTGTGTTATAAAATTGATCATGTGATGAATACTCCAAATCAGATAAAACAACACCAAACACCATTTTAGCTGAAATCTCTGGATTACCGGCCACTCAAAGACCAAACATGTCTTATCATTTGCATTTCAGACTAAAATAGTGGCTTTGTTTATTTGTTCACGGTTAGTTATAGTAGTTTCTTTCCAAAAATGTGCCCTAAGTAGCCATTTTTTTCATTTGAATTGATAATGACTGGTCTTTGTGGGCTGATTGGTTACCAATGTTATTGACACATACAGGGAGCAAACTTTAGGAATCTGCCAGGGGTGCTAGTTGATGAGAAGGGTAAAGTTTATTGGGATTTAAACGTTCCAAGAGTTAAATTACCGTCTGGAAAACAACTGGTACTATACTTACAACAAATCTTTCTGATTATTAGAAAATGAGTTTCAGTTATGAATTTCCAATACTTTTATGTCAATGTTTCTCATATTATGTTATCTAATGGTACAGGTTCCAAACTATTGCATGACCTTTGTGCGTGGATCATCAAAGAAGTATGTTTTTTTTTTCCATTTCTGTTGTGTTTATGCATAAACAGCTAATACAGCTTGTCTAAATGCCTTTCTTGGGTAACAATGTGTGTTTTAAGTTTTAACTCTGTAAAAACAAGCAGGGTTCCCAATATAGAATTCAGACTAAAGCTATGTTACCTTTTATGGTATAAATCTTGTACTGTGACGTTGTTTTTCTTTGGTTACTAACGTGTTTAAACCTTAAAATGCAGACCATTTGGTCGTTTGGGCATGGACTCTGTTGTCAAAACTGTAGTGGGCAGAGCTGAGCCACACAATCAGGTCCTTTTTTCACCCATTGCAAATGCTAAATCTGATCAAGAGACCCAACGTTAAGTTATTGTTTTATTTTTTATTTTATTTATTTATTTTTTTGATAGGCACTGCTGCATCCGAACCAAGACAGGGTCTTAACGATAAGAGAAAATGCCCGGTTACAAGGGTTTCCTGATCACTATAGACTTTGTGGCCCAGTTAAAGAGCGGTAATGTTACTTAAAAACTGAAAATTATCAAGTTGAAATTTGGTATTTTGAATTATTGTGTTATAAGTTTCCTTTTAACCTGTAGGCTGTGTTTTTTCTTTTGAAAAGAATAAATGATAGAATAAAGAAACTTTTAACAATCTGATTATTTATTAGTTATTTAAGTATTTTGGATTGCTTTTGAAGCTTTGAAACGCCACAATATTTTGACATATAATGTGCTTTTGTTTTTGATTTTAGATATTTGCAAGTAGGAAACGCTGTTTCATTTGCTGTATCAACTGCATTGGGCTATACTTTAGCAAGAGCAATTAAAGGGGAAAGCACAAGCAGCCAGTTGATACTTCCGGTCAAATTCCCTGACTGTCTTGGACTTTCTCCAGCGAAACAAGAATTAGAGTGAAAGCATGTTCCAATGATTGCTTTTGAAGAGTTCTAATAATGCGGCATGAATATTAATGTGATTCTGATTGAGAGTAAGTTGACATTAGTTTGTAGTATAGGTATGCTGTAAAGTTGCTCCATGCCATAAACAATGTTCCGTATTAAGAGTATGTTTGCTCTATTGTGACATTGATGCCATATTGGTATCTTGAAACAGTTTCATTCTAACATTTAAATTTTGTCTATTTCAATTTCAATTGAGGGCTCTTATTTGTTTATTGTTTGTTCACAACTGGAATCTGCACAAGTATAAATGAGTTCACAGCCTGAACTGCAAATTTGAAATAGGTAAGGTATAACAAAAACTAGTTAACGTACTATAATGATGCGTTGAGGAAAGTACATTAACCTAAAACCTGTATGTTTTTAATTTATTGTTTCTTGTCTTTACTTATTCATACAGGTTAAGTTTCAATTAAGCAGTTCAGGTTAACATAAATATAAGTTTGACAATTGTTACAAATAAAAGTAAGAATTGAGGAAGATAACACCAGTCTATGTAGACAAATATGAAAGCCAAATAAATGGATGTGCAACATTGCAATGCCACTATCTTAAACTGCATTCCATAACAATGGACAAACATGTATAAGTGTAGACAAATAAAGAGTTCAAAACAATGTGTATTCCAAATATCTTGATTAGGCTAGATTGAACTTGTGCAATTGTAAAACGGTCAAAGTAAGGTCAAGACTGTTGGAAAATTTAGTGCACTTGTGAGAATAGTTCACACCTTGTAATGGGTTAGGACTTAGGAGGTACGGAGTGTACACCCATAAGGTCCATGAACACCCTGACTCTTGTAGTGGTAGTGCTTGGTGAAAGTATAACAACCCGCAATTTTACAGGTCCTTACTCAACCTCAAACTCAAAATCTATTCTATTTTGAAGTTTACACTATCACCATTTCGTATAATTATTTAATTGAATCGCGTAAACAAGAATCACCCTCTTGCGCGCTATGACTTTGGACTAAGATTTAGTCTGCATATTTTTAGTACATTGCCACTTCTTCAATTCATAATTTAGTTGCTATGACAATTGCATTTTTTTCTTTCGTACGATTAATTAATTCAATAAACGCTTTTCACGATTTGCATAAACGCACAAAGTACCCAATACTCTAAACAATTATTTTTAATACATTCTTATACACTCTAAAACCCTACAAACTTGCAAAAGTTTATTTTCTTACACTTTATATAACTCTTTTATTATAAACCCTTAAATGTGTATATTTAACTTTAACTACAAAACTAATACTCAATACCTAATTTTTACTACCCAATACACTCACATAATATATTTTATACAAGATAACATACACTTTTTAATATTTTGACAACTAGCCACCCTATTGTCCCTATGAAAATATTTAAATGCATAAACTATGCTTATTAATTTACCTTTTCACTTTGACCACCAAGATTCAAGGAGACCAAGCATGTCTTGTCCCCCTTTTCTTTGCAACCCACGACAAACACAACACAAAACACATTTCCCATGCAAATTTTATATTGCCCTATTCTAACTAGAGTCTTATTATATAATAAAGACCTTATCTTGCCATGTTATAAAAGAAAGATGCAAGTAACTTTCATTTTCACAAGAAAAACTCTTATACTCCTACTTTTCTCTCTACATATTCCGTTAGGCAAGAAAAAGGAAGAAAGAGAGTTGGGTTTTATAGTTCAAGTGTTTATGTTTACTTATTTGGGTATACTAGTTAATTTACAAGGGTTTTGGAGTAATAACTTGGGTACATTAGTGTTCTTAGTTCTTCACATACACCTTCTAAGTTCAAGTAAGTCACTACACCATTTTTATAAACTTTACACACTTTGCATTATATAAATTTCATGACTTATGGTTTACATACACTATGATATCACCATGTACATGTTTGCGTAATTTTATAACTATGATGAATTAAACTTTACATATTGCTAACCAAGTTGTTAAATCACTATTTTTAATTATTGAGGAATCGGTGAAAGAGTTAGAATAGCTTTGGGATTGATATGGAGTTGATTTTTGGTAATAGAAGCTAAGAAAGCGTTTAACATTTAAATAAAATATAGGCTGTTCCATTCGACTAAATACAGAAAAAATCAGTGGTTTTGAGTATTTTTTGACTAAATAAATAGTAAATAGACTTAATAACGAAAACGTGGTCCCTTGAACGGGTTAAAACGGACTTATAACGAAGAAGTTATGCTAGTTTTAAGTTAGGTGACGAAAACTATTTTCCTGAAGCAAAACGTTGCTGTTAGAGTTTTTCAAATGATAAAACTGGACATTAAAAGTTGGTTAGACTAGTCGGGACACTAAAAACTTGTTACTATACATAAATACCTTCACGGGGATATATAGAACTTAAGAAACGGACCTAAAACGAGAAAGTTATGGCCAAATGAAGTTGTTGACGAAATATAAATTTTTGACAGCTTTTCACTAATATAAAAGCTGTTAGAACTTTTTAAAGAGGATTTTGGGCATTTTAAGTGCGGTTTTAGCCAAGATAACTTGAGCAAAAGTAGCAACATGTTATATATATTTACTAGACGCATTAGAAGCTTTTTAAAATACAAATTGTTGAGTCAAGTATAGTATAATAACGGAAACAACTAGATAAATATTATAAAAAAGTGTATTGAACTTATAAACGAGCACACTAACGTAACTACCTTTTTCACAACTAAACTTTCATGCAAACGTGTACGGGTGATATAATATTTTATAAAATTGCATATACAACGATTTTGTTGAACCTAAGACATATCATAACTTTAGGTTCGGATAAAGTAGCGTCTCGATTTTCGTGCACACATTTGATTTCATCGTATTACTCTGTTTGAGGTGAGTTCTCGTAGCCCCTTTTTCATAATGTTTTCTTTGGGGGAAAATGGTACTCAAATGATGTTTTAACTTTTTTATCTGTGCTAAACTGTTTACATATTTTTGGACAATATGTGCGTTTGATTGATATATGTGTCTACTTTGTGATGATAAATTGTGTTTCATATATGCGCAAATGTTTAACTCGGTTGGAGCGAAACAAGTTGATAGTACTATCTGGGGTAGCTCCCCACAATTGGTAACATGTGTGTAACATTATTGGTAGGTTCAGTTGTCGCTAGCACTGTGTTTCATATTCGCATATCTTTCTCACTATTGTCCTACACTACTAAGCACAACTTTGTGGTTTAACTCTTAAACCTACGAGCTCACCAACTTTATGTTGACATTTTTGAGTATCCATTTTCAGTTGTTGAGAATGAGGTTACATTAGGAGGTTGAGTATTGGTGCGGCCTAGCAGACATAAGACAAGACTCTAGAACGTGTTGAGGAGTTGTGCATTTGGAAATGCCCCCTTTAAGACTTAATTATTGTGAACTTATGTAGTAAGACTTGTATCCACCTTATTATGGATCATTGTAGCTTGACTTGCGTTGTGATGTATGCATTTAGTATTTCTCTATTTTGACACCTTGTGTTCTTGGTTATGAAGTCATACCCCGTAAATGTCATTCCGCTGCGCCATTTTTGGGGTGTGACAGATTGGCATCAGAGCCTTGGTTATAGAGAATTAGGTGGTTTAACCTAGACTATAACCTAGGAACCTTCATATAGTTTGCATTATAGGACCTACATGTGCGGTTATGTGTTAGTGCCCAGTATTTGCCTTAGGAACCCCTCTTGAATTGAGTCAATTTATTTCCAAACCCTTTAAGTTTCTTAAACAACTTGCACCCTAATTTCAAGAATGTTCTTGTTTGATTGGGTTGCGAAATTTATATAGGTACAAGTTGTTAATTAACTTAATGGATTTGAGGAATTGACTCAAGGATGGAATATAGGCTAGATGGCGTGAAGTGATGATGATTAGAAAATGTGGCATGATGCTATTCTAAAAACGCTGGCGTTTTTACAATAACATGATGCGACATAGACTTATCAAATTCATGGATCGTCAACTTAGGACTGCGACATAGAAATAGGACGCGACTGCGACGTAGAATTAGGACACCACTACCGATCGTCTCTACATAAACCCTTCCTACCTAACGTTCACCAAACATCCTCCGAGAAACCATGCCCCAAGAAGATCTACTCGAGTTAACCGAGGTGGTGCAACCCGTAGAGGTGGAAGGACGGGAGACATGGGGAAGAAGTGGTAACCGCGACAATAAGAACGACAATGACAACAACACAAACCCCGACTTGTCCACGACCATCCCCAAAAAAACTGCAGAACTTGCTTCCCACTATCGACGCTCGGATAGGAGATCGCATCAGCAACCCCGGAAACAACAATAGTAGAAACGACAATGTGGAGAACGACAACACCAACGACAATGGCAGAAATGGAAGTAACAACAACGGTGGGAAAGGGTGTTCGTACAAGGAATTTCTTGTGTAACAACCTAGTGGATTTTGACGAAATGGAGGAGCGTTGGTGTATACTAGGTGGATCGGGAAGATGGAAGCGGTGATTGACATAAGTGACTGTCGCGACCCACCAAAGGTGAAGTATGCCACATGTTCATTGGCTGGGAAGGCATTGACTTGGTGGAACACGCAAATTCAAGCCAGAGGCAGGGAAGCTGCCATAGGCATGACTTGGGATGACTTTAAGGCATTGTTGAAGGAGGAGTACTGCCCAAGCAATGAAATGCAAAAGTTAGAGAATGAGTTCTGGAACCACGCTATGGTGGGAGCTGGTCATGCCGTTTATACGGATCGGTTCCATGAACTAGCCAAGCTGGTTCCTCATCTAGTCACTCCTGAGTCCAAGAGAATTGAGAGGTACATCTATGGGTTGGTTCCTGAGATTCGCGGGATGGTGAAAGGAACACTGAACCTGCTACTATTCAGAGTGCAATACTGAAATCTGCAACCTTAACAGATGAAATGGTCAGGAATGGGAAGTTGTCCAAGAGTGGTGACAAGAGGAAAGCTGTGAGCGAGCCAAGTAAACAAGAAGGTGCAAAGGGTGACAATAAGAAAGCAAAATGGGGAAAAGGATTCGTGGCAACAACCACGGACAAGAAAGGTTATGTGGGCTCTCACCCTAAGTGTGCCAATTGTAACTACCATGACTACGCCATGTCAAGTGTGTTTCAATTGCAAAAAGGGTGGTCACATGGCAAAAGATTGTCGGGCAGCCGCTAAACTAGTGGCACCAATAAATATCGTTAACCCAAGGGCATGTTATGAATGTGGAAACCCGAATCATCTTCGGAACGTGTGTCCTAGGTTGATTGGGACACGAGGACAAGTTCAGAACAACCAGAATCAGGCTTTAGCAATTGGTGGAAACAATGCAAACCGTGGTAACAATGGTAACCCAGCTCGTGGTCGGGTATTTGTGATGAACGCTGAAGAAGGACGTCAGGACCCGAACATCGTGACGGGTACGTTCTCTTTAAACGACCACTATGCTACTGTGCTATTTGATTCTGGTGCCGATTATAGTTTTGTATCCACTAAATTCATGCCTTTGTTAAATATGGAACCCGATAGACTAGACTTTAGTTACGAAATTGAAATAGCAAGTGGTCAAAGGGTAGAAACAAATGAGATCATTCACGGGTGCACACTAGAACCAGAAGATCGTACCTTTAGGATCGACTTAATACCATTCGGATACGGAAGCTTCGACGTGATTGTGGGAATGGACTGGTTGTCTAAGCATAAGGCTGAAATAGTGTGTCATGAGAAGATGGTCCGAATACCGCTGCCAAATGGTGAGTTTCTTAAGGTCTATGGAGAGACACTTGAAGAAAAAGTGAAGCACCTCACGAGCATGAAAGTAGACGTGCAAAAACTAGAAGATATCCCAGTCGTTCGAAATTTCCTAGAAGTATTTCCCGACGACCTACCCGGATTACCCCCTTCACGAGAAGTTGAATTTCGGATAGACCTAATTCCTGGAGCAATGCCAGTTGCAAAGTCTCCCTATCGCTTGGCACCCACTGAAATGGAGGAGTTGTCTAATCAACTCAAGGAACTCCTAGAAAAAGGTTTCATTCGACCTAGTTCTTCGCCATGGGGAGCACCAGTATTGTTTGTCAAGAAGAAGGATGGTTCGTTTAGAATGTGCATTGACTACCGGGAATTAAACAAACTAACTATTAAGAATCGTTACCCTCTCCCGAGAATCGATGACTTGTTTGATCAACTACAAGGCTCACGATACTTCTCCAAGATAGATCTTCGTTCCGGCTACCATCAGTTACGAGTGCATGAAGACGACATCCCAAAAACAACGTTTAGAACTCGATATGGTCATTTCGAGTTTACGGTTATGCCTTTTGGACTGACAAATGCGCCTGCGGTTTTCATGGACTTAATGAACCGAGTATGCAGGCCGTACCTGGACAAATTTGTTATCGGATTCATCGACGACATTTTAATTTATTCCAAGACAAAAGAGGAACATGAAATGCATCTGAAGTTAATCCTAGAGCTACTCAAGAAGGAGAAATTGTATGCCAAATTCTCGAAATGTGAATTCTGGCTACAAGAAGTCCAATTCCTTGGACATGTGGTTAACAAAGATGGCATTCATGTGGATCCCAGCAAGATCGAAGCAGTGAAGAACTGGGAAGCCCCTAAGTCCCCAACGGAAGTCCGCTCATTCTTAGGACTGGCAGGTTACTATCGACGATTCATCGCGAATTTCTCCAAGATTGCCAAACCTCTTACCTTGCTGACTCAAAAGAATAAGAAGTACGAATGGGGTGAAGAACAAGAAGAAGCCTTTCAAACCTTGAAGAACAATCTGTGTAATGCTCCAATTCTGGCCCTCCCCGATGGACCAGAAGATTTCGTAGTGTACTGTGACGCATCATGCCAAGGTCTTGGGTGCGTATTAATGCAAAGAGGCAAGGTGATTGCTTATGCATCCCGACATTTGAAGATTCACGAGAAAACTATACCACCCATGATCTGGAGCTAGGTGCTGTAGTATTCGCTCTCAAGATATGGAGACATTACTTGTATGGGACGAAAAGTATTATCTATACTGATCACAAGAGTCTCCAACATATCTTCGATCAAAAAGAGTTGAATATGCGCCAAAGGAGATGGATAGAACTCTTCAGCGATTATGACTGCGAGATTCGCTACCACCCGGTAAGGCGACGTAGTAGTGATGCTTTGAGTAGGAAGGAAAGACTCAAGCCGAGGAAGGTAAAAGCCATGAGTATAACCATACAGTCGGGTATCAAGGATAGGATACTAGCGGCTCAAAGAGAAGCATCTAAGGATATGGATGCACCCACAGAGAAACTACGAGGTCTAGGTAGTCAATTGGAGAAAAAGGGTGTGATGGACTGTACTTTGTAGACCGAATATGGGTACCATTAAGTGGCGATGTGAGAACCCTAATCATGAATGAAGCACATACAACAGTACTACATTCACCAAGGAGCAGACAAGATGTACTATGACCTTAGAGAATTGTATTGGTGGCCTGGGATGAAGAAAGACATAGCGTCTGTCCCGCAAGTGTTTGACTTGCTTTCGAAGGTGAAGGTTTGAACACCAGAAACCATCTGGTTTGTTGCAGCAACTAGAGATTCCTGAATGGAAGTGGGAAAGAATAACCATGGACTTCATTACAAAGTTGCCTAGGACTAGTAGTGGGCACGATTCAATCTGGGTTATCGTAGACCGATTGAAGAAGTCGCACATTTTTACCAATCAGAGGATTACAAGATGGACAAATTGGCTAGAATCTATATAAACGAAATAGTAGCAAGACATGGTGTCCCTATATCGATCATATCTGATCGTGATAGCCGTTTCACATCCAACTTTTGGCAAATGTTGCAGAAGTCACTAGGAACATATTTAGATATGAGTACGGCACCACCCACAGTGATGGTCAAAGTGAATGTACTATACAAACCCTAGAAGATATGCTTAGGGTGTGTGCCATCGATTTTGGAGGGAATTGGGATACTCATCTTCCATTGGTCGAGTTCTCTTATAACAACAGTTACCATTCTAGTATAGATATGGCACCCTTCAAATCACTTTATGGACGTAAGTGTTGTTCACCTATTGCATGGGCAGAAGCCGGAGAAATTCAAATGATAGGACCTGAGATAGTGTTAGAGACCACTGAGAAGATCATTCAAATCAAGGATAGGCTCAAGGTTGCACGTGACCGTCAGAAGAGCTATGCCGACAACAGACGGAGACCCCTAGAATTAAATGTTGGTGATCAGGTGTTGCTCAAGGTGTCACCATGGAAAGGTGTTGTACGATTTGGAAAGAAGGGCAAGTTAGCTCCTAGATATGTTGGACCTTTTGAAATCACTGAGAGAATCGGACCGGTAGCTTACCGACTATGACTACCTCAAGATTTGAGTGCCGTTCATGATACGTTTCACGTGTCAAATCTCAAGAAGTGTCTTGTTGATAAGACCTTACACGTACCATTGGAAGAAATTCAGATAGATCCTAAGTTGCACTTTGTAGAAGAACTAGTAGAAATCATAGAACGTGAGATCAAAAAATTGAAGCGTAGAAAGATTCCTATCGTCAAGGTTAGATGGAATTCTAAGAGAGGACCTGAGTTTACATGGGAACGAGAGGATCGGATGAGACTTAAATACCCAAACCTTTTTGAAGAAAGGCCTTCCATGAGTAGTACTAGCTGAATTTCGTGGAAGAAATTCTCTTAACGGGGGTAGACTATAACAACCCTCAATTTTACAGGTCCTTACTCAACCTCAAACTCAAAATCTATTCTATTTTGAAGTTTACACTATCACCATTTCGTATAATTATTTAATTGAATCGCGTAAACAAGAATCACCCTCTTGAGCACTATGACTTTGGACTAAGATTTAGCGCATATTTTTAGTACATTGCCACTTCTTCAATTCATAATTTAGTTGCTATGACAATTGCATTTTTCTTTTCGTACGATTAATTAATTCAATAAACGCTTTTCACGATTTGCATAAACGCACAAAGTACCCAATACTCCAAACAATTATTTTTAATACATTCTTATACACTCTAAAACCCTACAAACTTGCAAAAGTTTATTTTCTTACACTTTATATAACTCTTTTATTATAAACCCTTAAATGTGTATATTTAACTTTAACTACAAAACTAATACTCAATACCTAATTTTTACTACCCAATACACTCACATAATATATTTTATCCAAGATAACATACACTTTTTAATATTTTGACAACTAGCCACCCTATTGTCCCTATGAAAATATTTAAATGCATAAACTATGCTTATTAATTTACCTTTTCACTTTGACCTCCAAGATTCAAGGAGACCAAGCATGTCTTGTCCCCCTTTTCTTTGCAACCCACGACAAACACAACACAAAACACATTTCCCATGCAAATTTTATATTGCCCTATTCTAACTAGAGTCTTATTATATAATAAAGACCTTATCTTGCCATGTTATAAAAGAAAGATGCAAGTAACTTTCATTTTCACAAGAAAAACTGTTATACTCCTACTTTTCTCTCTACATATTCCGTTAGGCAAGAAAAAGGAAGAAAGAGAGTTGGGTTTTATAGTTCAAGTGTTTATGTTTACTTATTTGGGTATACTAGTTAATTTACAAGGGTTTTGGAGTAATAACTTGGGTACATTAGTGTTCTTAGTTCTTCACATACACCTTCTAAGTTCAAGTAAGTCACTACACCATTTTTATAAACTTTACACACTTTGCATTATATAAATTTCATGACTTATGGTTTACATACACTATGATATCACCATGTACATGTTTGCGTAATTTTATAACTATGATGAATTAAACTTTACATATTGCTAACCAAGTTGTTAAATCACTATTTTTAATTATTGAGGAATCGGTGAAAGAGTTAGAATAGCTTTGGGATTGATATGGAGTTGATTTTTGGTAATAGAAGCTAAGAAACGCGTTTAACATTTAAATAAAATATAGGCTGTTCCATTCGACTAAATACAGAAAAAATCAGTGGTTTTGAGTATTTTTTGACTAAATAAATAGTAAATAGACTTAATAACGAAAACGTGGTCCCTTGAACGGGTTAAAACGGACTTATAACGAAGAAGTTATGCTAGTTTTAAGTTAGGTGACGAAAACTATTTTCCTGAAGCAAAACGTTGCTGTTAGAGTTTTTCAAGTGATGAAACTGGACATTAAAAGTTGGTTAGACTAGTCGAGACACTAAAAACTTGTTATTATACTTGAATACGAATCCGGGAATATATAGAACTTAATAAATAACGGACCTAAAACGAGAAAGTTATGGCCAAATGAAGTTGTTGACGAAATATAAATTTTTGACAGCTTTTCACTAATATAAAAGCTGTTAGAACTTTTTAAAGAGGATTTTGAGCATTTTAAGTGCGGTTTTAGCCAAGATAACTTGAGCAAAAGTAGCAACATGTTATATATATTTACTAGACGCATTAGAAGCTTTTTAAAATACAAATTGTTGAGTCAAGTATAGTATAATAACGGAAACAACTAGATAAATATTATAAAAAAGTGTATTGAACTTATAAACGAGCACACTAACGTAACTACCTTTTTCACAACTAAACTTTCATGCAAACGTATACGGGTGATATAATATTTTATAAAATTGCATACACAACGATTTTGTTGAACCTAAGACATATCATAACTTTAGGTTGCGGATAAAGTAGCGCGTCTCGATTTTCGTGCACACATTTGATTTCATCGTATTACTCTGTTTGAGGTGAGTTCTCGTAGCCCCTTTTTCATAATGTTTTCTTTGGGGGAAAATGGTACTCAAATGATGTTTTAACTGTTTTTATGCTGTGCTAAACTGTTTACATATTTTTGGACAATATGTGCGTTTGATTGATATATGTGTCTACTTTGTGATGATAAATTGTGTTTCATATATGCGCAAATGTTTAACTCCGGTTGGAGCCGAAACAAGTTGATAGTACTATCTGGGGTAGCTCCCCACAATTGGTAACATGTGTGTAACATTATTGGTAGGTTCAGGTTATTGTCGCTAGCTGTGTTTCATATTCGCATATCTTGCTCACTATTGTCCTACACTACTAAGCACAGCTTTGTGGTTTAACTCTTAAACCTACGAGCTCACCAACTTTATGTTGACGTTTTCGAGTATCCATTTTCAGGTGTTAAGAATGAAGTTGCCTTAGAAGGTTGAGTATTGGTCGGCCTAGAGACATAAGACAAGACTCTACCGGCTTGTGTTCCGAGGAGTTGTGCATTTGGAAATGTCCCCTTTAAGACTTAATTATTGTGAACTTATGTAGTAAGACTTGTATCCACCTTATTATGGATCATTGTAGCTTGACTTGCGTTGTGATGAATGCATTTAGTATTTCTCTATTTTGACACCTTGTGTTCTTGGTTATGAAGTCATATCCCGTAAATGTCATTCCTCATTTGCGCCATTTTTGGGGTGTGACAGAAAATCTTGTTGTGGTTACCACGATTATCGTGTTTCCACGAAGCAATACTTCCACTGGATCAGTGTTTCCCTGAATGGTGTTTCCACTGAGCGGTGTTTCTTGAAGTAGTGTTTACCTGAAGCAGTGGTGTTTCCACTGGCGGTGTAACCCTGATAGCACTATGAAATCTTGATGAAATACGCTTGTGCGGTTTGACCTATTCAAGTGGTAGTTTCAAGCTGCTTAATGACCACGTTTAATTGGTCATGTAACCACTACGGCTATAATGGGGATAATTATGAGGCTATTAATGGGCCGATTAATACTCATAATTCCATTGAATTAGCCAAGAGTATTATCCTATAAATAGGATATCTGATTATGCATGAAGGACACACAGAAAACACAAAAAACTTATAAGCGCAAGGGTTATTGAATTGTGCCTAATTCCATAACTGCATTTGGTCTTATCCCAAGTAGATATTCGTGTAACCCGGGCATTAGGGTCGAATAGTTTACTTTGGAAAGTGATCACACGATTCCAAGTGATATCCAGTAACCACCTAGTGGTATTTGTTTCTCTTGAATAGTTGCTTGTTTCTGCGAAGTTGATTATCTTACCTGCTGGGAGATACACCCCCAACAATCAAAGTAAACTATTTTGTGATAATCAATTGTAACTGCTGCAATGAAACACATTGCTTCAAACTTTGCTAAGCTGGATAAGTTTGAAGGGGTGGACTTTAGGAGGTGGCAGAAGAAGATGCACTTCTTGCTTTCAAGCATGAGTGTGGTTTCGTCTGACTACTCCAATTCGTGATGGGGATGATGCTACGGTTGAGCAGATTAGGAGGAGGAGCAAATGGGAGAATGATGACTACATATGCATAGGTCTTATTCTCAATGGTATGTCCGATTCTGTTTGATATTTATCAAAACTTTGAATCTTCCAAAGAACTGTGGGATTCCTTGGATGCCAAATATATGGCTGAGGATGCATCAAGTAATAAGTTTCTTGTTAGTAATTTCACAAATTACAAAATGACTGATTCAAGACCAATCATGGAACAATACAATGAACTTCTTGGAATACTTGGAAGGTTTACACAACACAATATGAACATGGATTAGGCCATTAAAGTCTCTTGTGTCATTGACAAACTCCTCCTTCTTGGAAAGATTTCAAGCATACCTTGAAACATAAGAAAGAGGAGTTAAATCTGGTTGAGTTGGGCAGATCATCTGCGTTGAGGAATCCCTCAAGGTGTAGGATAATGACAAGCCAAAGAGTAGCAATGCTTCTTTGGACCATCTGTTGTCAATATGGTGGAGCATAACAACTCCACCAGGTACAATGACAACAAAAGCAAACGCAAATTTCATGATAACACAAGGGCAGATCCTAACAAGAAGGCAACACCTACTTATTGGAAATGTGGCAAGCTGGTCACATCAAAGGGGCTGCAAGGGTGTTAAGGTTGGTGGTAAATCCAATGGATCAGTCACTAATGGTTCAGGGAGTGGTGGTTCTTCCAACTCACTGAAAGTCGAATATGGTTAATAAGTCTTTTAGATTTATTATGTTACATTTGTATCGAATCTCATCATGTGCGGGATGATGATGTTGCATGGTGGGTTGACTCACGGTGCAACAGTTCATGTGTGCAAAGATAGAAGTCGGTTCAAGACTTATGAGTCACTGAATGATGGTTCTATTCTTCACATGGGAAATGAGTCAACAGTCTTGGTGCATGGTCGTGGTTGTGTAGATCTTAATTTTAGTTTTGGAAAGATTGTAACTTTGTTTAATGTTATTCATGTTCCTGATATAAGGAAGAACTTGGTTTCAAGTAGTGTATTGAATAATCATGGATATAAACAAGTTATTGAGTCTGATAAATTTGTGCTTTCTAAGAATGGTGTTTTTATTGGTTTTGGTTATTTATGTAATCAAATTTTCAGGCTTAATATTACCATCGCGGTGTTATTTCACTTTTGTGACCACATATAACCAGACTGACTCTACCCTATGGCATGCAAGACTTGGCCATGTACACTATACAAGAATGCAAGATATGTCTAAGGATGGGTTGATCCACTTTTGACATGGACACGAAAAGTGTAAAACTTGCATGTTGACCAAGATAACCAAGAAACCCTTTCGAGGTGTTAGCCGTGAGACTAAGGTCTTGGAGCTTATTCACAGTGACTTGTGTGATTTGCATGCCACTCCTTCTTTGGGAAATAAGAAGTACTTTGTGACGTTTATTGATGATGCTTCTAGGTTTTGTTATGTTTATTTGTTACATACACAGGATGAAGCATTAGATAAATTCAAAGTGTTTAAAACTGAAGTTGAATTACAACTTGGGTCTTTGATCAAAAGATTAAGGACTGATAGGGTAGGTGAGTACATGGATACTCGTATTTTCAGATCTGTTGGTATAATCCATGAACGGCCCCTTATACTCCTCGGCAAAATGGTATTTCGAAAGGAAAAACAGGGAGTCTTTGAAGGAGATGGTTAATTCCATGTTGTCCTTTTCAGGGGGTGAGTCAAGGGTTACGGGGTGAAGCTATGTTAACCACTTGCTATTTATTAAATAGGGTTCCCAACAAAAGGAACAAGGTTACCCCTTATGAACTCTGGACTAAAAGGAAACCCAACTTGAACTATCTCAAGATTTGGGGTTGTAGGGATGTTGTAAGACTCCACGATCCAAAGTTGAAAACTTTGGGTGAAAGAGGCATTGACTACATCTTTGTTGGATATGCTGAGCATTCCAAGGCTTATAGGTTCTATGTTATTAAACCTAATGAATATGTTTCGCTTAACTCCATAATTGAATCAAGGGATGCAAACTTTGATGAGAATAGATTCTCATCAGTCCCTAGACCAAGTCGGAGGATTCCTAATGGAACTCATGACAGCGGTGTATCGAGAGGTCCACGATGATGAACCATCAGTGGTCACGATGAGGTTGTGGTTCAACAACTGAACACGTACTGGGAAGAGCAAAATGGCGGGGAATCCAAAGTCATTTGGACTGAGTTTCACTATACTTAGTTGAAGGAACAAGGGATGAGGTCTGAGACCAATACTCCTATTGCTTCATTGTTGAGGATGATCCCAAGACATTTGATGAAGCAATGAAGTCCCAGGACATTGCTTTCTGGAAAGAAGCAATCAATGATGAGATGGATTCCATCATGGGGAAAAACACTTGGGTGTTGGTTGATCTACCTCCTGGTTGCAAATGGATTTTCAAAAGAAAATGAAGGTAGATGGAACTATTGAAAAGTTCAAGGCTAGATTAGTTATTCAGGGCTTTAAACAAAAGTCAGGGATAGACTATTTTGATACTTAGGCCCTTGTGGCTCGTATCGATACCATAAGACTGTTGATTGCTATGGCATCTATTCACAATCGATTATTCATCGGATGGATGTGAAACGACTTTCTTGAATGGTGAATTGGATGAGGAGGTTTATATGAACCAACCTCGGGGCTTCATCTGCACGGTAATGAAAACAAGGTGTGTAAAGCTGATTAAGTCTCTTTATGGAC
Source organism: Chrysanthemum makinoi (assembly GCA_910596185.1). Classification (NCBI taxonomy): domain Eukaryota; kingdom Viridiplantae; phylum Streptophyta; class Magnoliopsida; order Asterales; family Asteraceae; genus Chrysanthemum; species Chrysanthemum makinoi. The sequence goes on along the minus strand of OU343222.1, from coordinate 319,254,087 downwards.
TTAGCGGCACCTAAGCAATGGCATCAAAAATTTGATGAAGTGGTTTTGTCTAGTGGTTATGTTCTTAACCAGGGTGACAAATGTGTATATAGCAAATTTGATGAATCTGGTAAAGGAGTAATCATTTGTCTATATGTTGATGACATGCTGATCTTTGGCACTGACCAAAATCAGGGTTGACGACAAAGGAATTTTTGTCATCAAGGTTCTCCATGAAAGACATGGGGGAGGCCGATGTTATCCTTGGTATAAGGATTAAACATGAAAGTAAAAGAATTTCTATCTCTCGGTCTCATTATATTGAGAAGGTGAGGGAAATTCAATTACTTTGATTGTACTCTAGTGAGTACACCTATGGATACTTGTGAGAAGCGATGCCTAATCGGCAAAGATGTATCTCAACTTGAGTATTCTAGGGTAATTGGTACTGATGTATGCCATGACTTGTACAAGACGATATTGGTTTTGCATTGGGAAAATTGGCGGTATACTAGTAATCCTAGTGCTCATCAGCGGCAGTTCAGAGGGTACTTGAAGTATTTGAAGAGAACTATGGATTATAGTCTCTATCTTTGGTTACCCATCGGTGTTGGAAGGATACACTGATGCAAGTTGGATCAGTAACACTGAAGACAATTCGTCTACCGGTGGCTGGGTATTCCTACTTGGTGGAGGTGCAATTTCTTGGGCATCCAACAAGCAAACTTGCATCACCAGTTCAACAATGGAATCTGAATTTGTGGCTTTAGCAGCTGCTGGTAAAGAAGCTGAATGGTTGAAAAACTTTCTTCTTGAGATTCCATTGTGGCCTAAACCTATAGCACCTATTTCTATCCGGTGTGATAGTGCGGCTACATTGGCTAAGGCTTATAGCCAGATGTACAATGGTAAGTCTAGACACTTAGGTGTCGGACATAGCATGATTCGTGAGCTTATCATGAATGGGGTGGTATCTATAGAGTTTGTGAGATCTCAACAGAACTTAGTTGATCACTTGACGAAGGGTCTGGCTAGAGACTTGGTTATAAAGTCCGCTAAAGGGATGGGTTTAAGTCCAACTTAGTCACTGAATGCTAGGACACCTAACTCCTCCTAGGAAACTTGGGAGCTGAGTTCAATGTGGAAAGTTGAACATTGAGTGGACTGGAGCACATGTTTTATTTACATCCCAAGGTTGTGCTCAGAACCTGGTGAAAGGAGGATGAAGTCTTTACTTCTTAATGGTTAATTTTCTTTGAAAAAGTGCTTGGGAGGAGCATGACTAAAGAGGAACCACCTATGTAAATGTTGAAGTTTTGCCACTTCAGGAAGCTTTGGACTTTAGCTTTTACAACATTTATGAATTTGGATATGGACACTTGGCTTGTATAGTGTCGGGGTGATAAGTGTTTGAAAACTTGTGTGTATTTTATCTTCAGGTATTCAAATGGGTTGAAGGGTTCAATTCTTAGAACACCTCGATTCTCGAATATTTGAACGTGTAATTTACTAAGATGGAAATTCAATCCTCGGGACATTTTCATTTATGCACATGTTTTGCTTGATGTTTAATTTTCATGCAAAGGAAGTGAACTAAATTTGGGGAGGATTGTTGGAAAATTTAGTGCACTTGTGGGAATAGTTCACACCTTGTAATGGGTTAGGAGGTGCGGAGTGTACACCCATAAGGTCCATGAACACCATGACTCTTGTAGTGGTTTGTATTGATAGTGCTTGGTGAAAGTCTTTGTTGTGGTTACCGATTGCTCGGTGTTTCCAGCGAGCAGTACTTCTTTGGATTAGTGTTTCCAGCTGAGGTGGTGTTTCCGAAGTGGTGTTTCTTGAAGTAGTGTTTACTGCCCAGGCGGTGGTGTTTCCAACTGACGGTGTGACCCTTTGATAGCACTATGAAATGCGATGAGAATGCGCTGCATAGCGGTTTTGACCTATTCAAGTGGCGGTTTATTGCTTAATGACCACGTTTAATTGGTCATGTAACCACTTACGGCTATAATGGGGATAATTATGAGGCTATTAATGGGCCGATTAATACTCATAATTCCATTGAATTAGCCAAGAGTATTATCCTATAATTAGGATATCTGATTATGCATGAAAGGACACACACAAAAAACACAAAACACTTATAAGCGCAAAGGGTTATTGAATTGTGCCTAATTCCATAACTGCATTTGGTCTTATCGGTAAGATATTCACCGTGTAACCCAGGCATTAGGGTCGAATAGTTTACTTTGGAAAGTGATCACACGATTCCAAGTGATATCCGGTAACCACTAAAGTGGTATTTGTTTCCTCTAATAGTTGCTTGTTTCGCTGGTTGATTATCTTACCCTGTTCTGGGAGATACACCCCCAACAAAGATGACCATTAACACTTACTGATAAAATCATCGAACTTGAGCGGGCTAGTAATTACAATTCTACATTTTTTCCGGTTCAGATGTAGTTGTTGGTCTTAATATTGCTAATCTTGCCATCCCTCAATAAGTGGCAAAATGTGTGTTGGTTGGATCAATGCCATCTAGATGAGTATGGGTCTAAATGGGTCCTGGTTTACAGGGTCCTTTAGGACTAGGGCCTAAGTCAAATAAATTATAAGTCGGGTTAACCCGTCGGGATTTCACAATTTGTTTTAGTGAATGTCAAAAATTTAAAATAAGTGTTCAATTTTTTTGACCCGTTAAACCCGCCCTAGTCTGTTAGTTACTACTAGTAATAGTTTTACAAATAGAGCTTATATCAAATACTCATTAGACGCATCCGAAATATAACATCTCCTAAATATTGCCCAATATGACCCATTAATAATATAGGCGTGTTAGTCGGGTTGACCCAGTCGGGTTCGGGTCAATTCGGGTTAAGGCTAAAAAACATATCCGGACTGACCCTACTTAGATTTCGGTCAACCCGATTACAAGTAAAATGATTTAAAAAATTGCTTGCTTTAATATGTTTACCTTGTATATGTGTTAGTCGAGTAGGGTTGGTCGGGTTCATGTCAATTCGAGTTGAGGCTAAAAAAAAACATACCCGAACCCCTATTTAGAACTCGGGTTAGGAATTATTAAAATAATGTAATAGTTTATGGTTCCTACTGGTACCTATAGTGGTTCCTGTTGATAGTTTTGATACGATAGTATTGTTTCATGGATAGTATAAACCAGCATTATTAGTATTAGTTTTATAGAGACCCAAGTCATGATCGACTTGGCCTCATTCTCATGGATCAAACAGATTTAGACCATGTAGATTGGTGAGATCCACCATTGTTCTTGGACCCCTTCTTCAAGTATGGTTTGCATTGTCTCCAAGAACAACTCAACAGGACCGAACAAAGAAGGTCTCATCTTGCCCCATATACATGGGTCATAGTAAATGTGCCTATATCCATTCCGAAGTGCGCTTGTAGGTCTCATTAATGGTCTAACAACATTTCTTTCCAATTAGTTGAAAAGGTCACTAGCCAGACCGCTTACCGCCAGAACCGGTTTACCAAGAGGGAATTGCCCTACCAAAACCGGTTTACGTAGCGAATCCCCGCCAAACCAAGCACATGTGTTGCTTGAGGAACGAATAGGGGAATATTATTAACATCATTCCATATTGGTCTAGACTTCTGGTCGCACACGCATCCATTCTTTTCTATAATAATCACAATCCTTAATAAGATGATAAGTACTACCACAAAAAAAACAAGATTTCTTTCTAAAAGATTTGTTCATAACATGAGATGTCTTATTACAAACAAACTTATTATAACCAAAGCCAGAAACTGAATTGTTTTTAACAGAATTAAAAGGAATGTCTTCAAAAGAAGCTGTCTTTGAAATGGATTAATCAACAACTACTCCTGGGGAAAGGTCAACAGTCTTGGGTGAGGCAGACTTGTCACTTGAATCACAATTGGAAAAGTCATTGGTGTTGGTCTCTGAGGTCTTGTCACTGAAAGAAAAAGAGACAAAGTCATTAGTTTCAATTTCGCCTGTAAGTCGACTTGTTGCCGTAATTCATATGTGATTCATCAAAGTCTATGTGTGTGGAGGGTGGCTTAAATGTTCCTGTTATTCGTGGAGAGACTGAATTCATTGCTCCTTCTTTAACAAATTTAACAGGAATTTGAAAATTTTCTTCCTCAGGGGTAGGGTAAAAAACACTTGGGTCAAGAGGGTCATAAACTTCATCTGGCCCTATATACTCCTTGAGTCCCAACCCAATCTTAGTTTTTATAGACATAGAACTGTCAATCAACTTAAATAGATGCTTAGATTGTTCTTGCCACTGTTTATGTCTAGCCACTTAACTGTCTAACTTAGCATGTAAGTCATGTTTTTCTAAGTTCACCTTAGCAATTTCATTCTCAGAATATTTTAACAAATTAGTAGTGTTTTCCAAATCTCTTTCTAACACCATAATCTTTTCTTTATATGCCAACTGATTATTTTGGTACCAAAGCTTTTGTGTTTCCAAAGTTTTAACTGTATTTTTATAAGCTTGAACCTGAACATAATAATCTTTATATTGAGCTTCTATATCATCAAACTCCTTTTTATGTTCAACATATTTAACATCACAACCAAACACACAAGTATGTACCTGAGATGAGATACCCATCAAAGCAAATTCCACAACATCATCTTCTGTCTCACATCCAAAGAAGCATTCCAAACCATGAGAAGCACCACTTTCCCTCATCCAGGATCATGTCCACCAATCAACCATTGAATCAACATATACTAGGGCTTTAGGTTCCTCATGTTCTTTGATCTTGAATGCGTATCATCTTTTCTTGTCATTTGCCTTCTTTTCGCTGTGCATTCCATGGCAAAGTGACCCAGTTGATTGCATTCATAACACCTAACCTTCTTCTTATCAAACCACATCCCTTCCCTGAATGGACCTTTCTTCCAAAATTTCTTTTCAAACTGCTTGATTTTCACCAAAGCATATCCATCCGCCACTTTATATCCAATTCTCCAAGTCCAACTTATCATTTTGATCAATAATTCATAAGCTAGTTGTCAGTGGTTCACTTTCAAGAACAACCAATAAAGTACATCTTCCAACACATTACCAAACTTGAGTCTTGGTCCGTAAGAGGTGTATAAGGTTGATGTTGATGATGAGCTTGGGCTATCGATATGACATCTTGGTATTAGTACTAGGTACTAACAAATTCTAAATTAGTTGAGTGAGAATAGCTTGAGCGCCTTGATGTCAATCTCAAGTGTCCTAAGCTTGTTGTATGTGTCATCAAAGCTCAAGTACTCAAGTCTACTTTTTGCCTTGAGATGTGATGCGCACTATGCATAAGGCAATGCCCTTAAGAACTTGGTATTATGCCTCATTGTCCGGTTGATCAGAATCGATTGAGTTGACTCAAAATCTTCTCGAAACCTATCATAACCTTTGTGTATGCCTTCTTCTTCGTGAGATCTTGAACTCTTGGAACTCGCCAACATTGTCTTTCTCATCTTTTTGGACTCATCATTACCTCCAAACCTTGCTTTACTAGCCAACCAGATTTCCTTAGCATCATCAAGGTGATGAAAATCACTTATATGGTCATCTGGATGACCAAACAAGATAGTCCTTACCTTGGTCTTCCTTGACATCAATATGTTCATCAAATAAACAGAGGAAGAATCACTATGTTGCCTTTAGTGTCTCTTCCAGCTTTCTTTCTCTGCTACCATTCAAAACTACATTTCGGGTAATAATCACTGCTTGTGATCCAGCTTCTCCATCTCTTCACTTCCATTTCATACTCATCATTCTTGAGATAGGGAAACTTGGCATTATTGTTTGACAAGGTGGTGGTAACAACTTGTTGAACTTGTTGTGCCTGAGTTTTCCCTTGAGGGGCATATGAATCATCTCTTCCTTCTAACATTGTAAGAGAGTTTGAGGGTTTTTAAGAGATAAAAGTGTTCTTCTTTGACAGAGACTCTCACCAGGCTCTGATACCACTTGTTGGAACAGTCCTAGATAGATCTTCTTGTTTCTTTTGGATATAATACTTATGTAATCATAAGTAAATTATAGGAGAATCTATAATAAACTTATGCTTATGCGGAAAATAAACACAAGAGTTAAAGAAGACGAATTACTACTAAACACTTTGATCCTCTATGGATCTATATTAATCACTAGATATTGTTTTCTAAGAACCTACAATGTTCATGGCCGTGAGTTTCTTTTATACTACAAGAAACCCTAATACAACCCATTACAAAATTATCTCTTCCTAATATAACTCATGCATATCCATTCATCTAACAAACTAATACTAATAATACGGATTTATACTATCCGTAGAAACTATACTATCAGCAGAAATGTAACTCTCAGCAGGAACCACTATAGGTACCAGCAGGAACCATCAATAGGAACCATAAACTATTACATTATTTTAATAATTCCTAACATAACCGAATTGACCCGAATAAAACTATTGACCCGAGTAACCCGACTCGAATAGGCTTAATCGGGTTCGGGTTGGATTTTTGACACCCCTACAAATAGGTATAAAATTAAAACCTCTAGTATACATACAATGAATAATACCACAATGATTATAACATGGTCTAACCAAGAAATTGATTTAGATGTGACGGATTTTGTAATTTGTAAATATGGGTATATCCATTTTGCGACGGATTGTGTAACTAGTATGGTGGTTTATTTTACACCCTCGACAATAATCTTGTAACTCCACCTATCTCCAGAAGCTTGGTACACGAAACAATTAATGGTTTCATATGAGCTTGTGGACGTCATTTCTTGAACTTACGTTTTGTTGGCTCTCTCATATGTAAAGTTACACTGTAGTAACACCGTTAACATTAAAAAATGCTGCTACATCAGCGTCACATCACTATCCACACCAATACCCTAAAATACTCTCACTTAGAGTGCTTGGTGTCGTGAATGATGGACCAACAACACGACCTGCCATTCATGCATTATTCGTGCTTATGGCGGACCAACAACACTCCCACACTGAGCTCCCCAATAACACCACTAACATTTAACACCACCCTTTTACCCTTTTGGGACTAACTATATTTATTTTATTTTCCGTTTCCTCAAACAAACTAATTATTTTTCATACACTAAATAAATATACAAATAACATTTAAAAAAATTACAAAACTAACAAAACAATAAACTTAACTTTTAATTGGTCCAACCGCTCACTAATGCATATTTTACCAATAGTCCACAACTCTTAACTTTTAATTCCCACTTAAAAAAAAGCACACACCATCACACACAATGCAATACGCACAAAAACCACGCACAAACACCCATTTTAATCGAGAAAAAGAATAAGAAAAAGAAAAGCAAATCCAACGTGCGTTGGTGGATTAACGCCACACGGCACCCAATGCCGAGCTCGGCGTTATGACACCCGACGCTTTTATATCGTTTATATAAGTTTATTTATCTAAATATTTTATTTATATTTATTTTCTTTTTAAACAAAACCCTGTAATTCCATATATCCCCCAAAAAACACAATTAATGTCATATATACCCGATTGAACTTGTAAATATCATATATATCCGAAAAAACATTTCAAAATTCATATTTCCCCAATTTAGCTTATTTCACTAAAAACAAATTATATTGTGACAATTCTACCCTTCACTCCACCAAGTGGATCATCTTTGTAATGAGTTGTTTTTATCATCAAACTAAACATGATATGAAGTGACTTGACAATTATCTCAACACTATGTTAGCGCTAAGTTAATCAAATTAAACAAATTTATTTGCAAAACACTAAAATGAATATATGAGAATAAATTACAACAAAATGAACCTACAAGTGTCACAAACAAAGTTAATGATTCAAGTAAACATGGAGCAATTTCACTTATTTACTACATGAATGTATTTGATCTACTGTTAAATATTAAGTTCAGTTATTTTGCATGAGGTTGAAAAGCTGAATTACATAGCTTCAAGTGCTATAATATCCGAATGAAGAAATCATTTATATCATGAATGATTCGTAAGTTTCTGGAGTCAGGATGATCAATGTGACAGTAATACAACAAACATGCCTTCAATATGGAGATACCACGCCTTCCCATTCTTACATGTCCTTGATGATCCATTTGAATACCAAATCTCTTTGAACCAATATTACATGCTGTTTTTATAAAGGTCTTGACACCAAATCGCCTCAATCTCTTCAAATTAATGAAAAACATTTAAGTACCAACTATTTTGCACTTGCAAGTACATTTATCATCAAGACATGAAAACATAATCAATTTAAAAAGACTCATCCAACCGTAAAAGAGAGCATGTACACGAACAACACATACTTCTTTACAAGAGAAAACACTTCTTGTCTCCAATATCGTCAAGTAAACTAGTTGTACAAGTCAACTATATCTTGCTTGTCCATTGGCAATTCACTTCATGATCAAAATAGGTTTTCCACATGGTCCTACTCGGCAGCTTAAACATGACATATATCCGTATTGGCAACAGCCGTCTTGTAGGAGTATTAACATAAGATTACTTTTACAACTGCAAGCTGGACTATTTTAAGTTATTTGCTTGATAATAAGAATTGTGTGGAAAAACTTGGTCAATAGTATTACAATCCAGTTATCCACAAAGGCGCACACAGACAGTTTTGCATCTACCTAAACTAATACTACGTATGTTACACCAATTAAGTGGATGGCCTCTAAGTAATAAATTTGTATACTTTTGACTTCTGTTCATCCCTTGTTCCCTTAAAACTAATTTGGGTTTCCTAATACTATTAATAATCAATATTTAATATGCATCGGATTAACCCTTGGATATGGCATGTATGATGTATTAAATATCCAGTGACCTACATTGCATATGCAATGTATCTGATACAAATACACTGCAAGCTATAATCATATAAAGGAGACAAAAAAAGTCATGCCTTGTTGTGAATACTAGGAAGTGTTTGACTTTATGGTCAAACTAACTACTTTTCAAGTCACTAGCTGATGCAGGTTTTGCTACTTCAACTACATGTTACATTTGCATTTCTTGTCTTGAAGTTCAATGTAGGAGTTTGAAGTAGTTATATCAAAGTAGCGGTGGTAAAATTGGTAGGGCGGGCAACATAAACAGTTCAAAACGGGTAAATTTTGGTATGGTTGCCCGAAGCACTTTTTGTCCAATTATACTGTTAACTATCGATCATCATATTACTAATGTGAAATTTGTTGGTGGTGTGACTCCCAGAACATGGTAAGATAATCAACTTCAGCAGAAACAAGTAACTATTCAGCAGAAACAAATACCACTAGGTGATTAACGGATATCACTAGAATCGGCGAACACTTTCCAAAGTAAACTATTCAACCCTAATGCCTGGTACACTAATATCTACTTGGGATAATACCAAATGCTTATAGAATTAGGCATTAATTCAATAACCCTTGCGCTTGTAAGTGTTAATAGTTTTCTGTGTGTTCTTCATGCATAATCAGATCCCCTATTTATAGGAGTTTACTCTAAGCTAATCAAATGGAATTATGAGTATTAATCGGCCCATTAATAACCTCATAACTATCCCCATTATAGTCAAGTAGTGGTTACATGACCAATTAAACGGTCATTAAGCGCTTGAAACCGCCATGAATAGGTCAAACGCTACAAGCAAGATTTCTTCATCAAGACTTTCATAGTGCTATCAAGGATACACTGCTGGAATCCACAAGCTTCAAACAAACAAGCTTGTGGAAACACGCTATCGCTCGCTACAAGATTTCTTCCACAAGCGACTTTTCACAAGCACTACCAATACAAACCACTACAAGAGTCGTGGTGTACATGGACCTCCATGGGTGTACAATTGCACTCCTCCTAACCCATTACAAGGTGTGAACTAATCCCACAAGTGCACTAAATTTTCCAACAATCCTCCCCAAATTTAGTTCACTTCCTTTGCATGAAAAATAACCATCAACAAAACATGCATAAACTAAAATGTCCCGAGGATTGAATTTCCATCTTAGTAAATTACACGCTCAAATATTCGAGAATCGTGGTGTTCTAACAATTTAACCCTTCAACCCATTTGAATACCTGAAGATAAAATACACACAAGTTTTCAAACACTTAAAAGCTCCCGACACTATACAAGCCATGTGTCCATATCCAAATTCATAAACAAAAGCTAAAGTCCAAAGCTTCTCAAGCTAAAACTTCAACATTTACATAGGTGGTTCCTCTTTATTCATGCTTCTTCCTAGCACTTTTTCAAAGAAAATTAACCATTGAGAAGTAAAGACTTCATCCCTCCTTCCAGCAAAGTTCTGAGCACAACCTTGGGATGTAAATAAACATGTGGCCCACTGAATGTTCTTCCTACTCCAAGTTTCCTCGTGAGGAGTCAGTGTCCTAGTATTCAAAGGACTAAGTTGGACTTAAACCCATCCCTTTAGTGACTTTTATGACCAAGTCTCTAGCCAAACCCTTCGTCAAGTGGTCGCCTAAGTTCTATTGAGATCTAACAAACTCTATAGATACCACCCCATTCATGATAAGCTTACGAATCATGCTATGTCCGATACCTAAGTGTCTAGATTCTTACCATTGTACATTTGGCTATAAGCCTTAGCCAATGTAGTCAAGGCTATCACAACTGACAAGGTCAATCTTAGAAGCAATTTTCAACCATTCACTTTACCGCAGTGCCAAAGCTACAAATTCAGATTCCATTGTTGAACCGGTGATGCAAGTTTGCTTCTTGGATGCCCAAGAAATTGCACCTCCACCAAGTAGAATACCCACCACCGGACGAATTAATTGTTCTTGTTATCATCCAACTTGCATCTGTATCCTTCCAACACCGATGGGTAACCATTATATGAGAGACTATAATCCAGTTCTCTTCAAATACTTCAGCACTTTTGAACGCTCACATTGATGAGCACTAGGATTACTAGTATACCTATTTTCCAATCGCGAAACCAATATCGTCTTGTACAAGTCATGGCATACATCAAGCAGCCAATCACCCTAGAATACTCAAGTTGAGATACAACCTTGCCATGATTAGCATCGCCTTCACAAGTATCCATAGGTGTCTCACTAAAGTACAATCAGTAATTGAATTTCTGACCTTCTCAATATAATGAGACCGAGAGATAGAAATTCTTTTACTTTCATGTTTAATCCTTATACCAAGGATAACATCTCTCCCCATGTCCTTCATGGAGAACCTTGATGACAAAAATTCCTTTGTCAGGTCAACCCGATTTTGGTCACAAAGATCGATGTCATCAACATATAGGCAAATGATGACTCTTTACGTAATCATCAAATTTCATATATACACATTTGTCTCCTTGGTTAAGAACATAACCACTAGACAAAACCAATTCATCAAACTTTTGATGCCATTGCTTAGGTGCGCTTTTAGTCCATAAAGAGACTTAATCAGCCATTACACACCTTGTTTTCATTACTGCATGATGAAGCCCGAGGTTGGTTCATATAAACCTCCTCATCTAATTCACCATTCAAGAAAGTCGTTTCACATCCATCTCATGAATAATCGATTGTGAATAGATGCCAAAGCAAGCTATCTTATGGTAATCGATACGAGCAATGTGGGCATAAGTATCAAAATAGTCTATCCCCGACTTTGTTTAAAGCCCTGAATGACTAGTCTAGCCTTGAACTTTTCAATAGTTCCATCTACCTTCATTTTCTTCTTGAAAATCCATTTGCAACCTAAAGGTTTGTGTTAGGAATTAGAAATTCCCGGTATTAAAGAGTCGGTCACCTCAAGTATATGTAATCGTTAGAAAGCTCGTAGTCATAGTAATATTTAGTTAAGTAGAATTTAGTTAAGTAACAATGAGGACTGACTGGCCTTTACCCATCAGTATGCCCGATCCACAGCCCGCTGTATTTATGTAAGACTATAAATACTCTCAACCTCCCAAGTTAGAGAGTTGGAGCTCATAATAATATCTTTCACTTTCTCTCACTAGTTCCCTAAACCTCTAACTTTCTCTCTAGAATTCCACTTATTACCACTGTAGGTTAATGGTTTGATGTGTTTGTGAAATCCAATATCCTACAATTGGTATCAAGAGCCATGGTTAGATCATATCTTACACATCTTTGGATTTCTAGTGGTTTTAGGTGGTTTTGAGTTAGAAAAGTTTAGTGGTTTTTTGCATCATTTGGTTGATTTCTAGTGTTAAAGTTTGGATTTTGATAGTACTTTTGTGTTTAGAATCATCACAAGAGTTTAGGTTTTGATTTGCAAGCTTGAATCATCGCTGGTGGGTTGTTTTTGGATTGAAAAGTGGTGTTTTTGAGATTTTCAGTTGCTACTGAGCCACGGATTGTTTTTCTTCAGAGCGACTTGCTTCACAATTTTGTAGCGAAGTTACGCTTTGGAGCTAGCTACTAGACCTAGCGACATTAGTACAAGTAGTGGACTCTCCACTCACGGGCAATGAATTTGGTGGTAGCTTACTTGGTCTCAGAGCTTAGTCTTTAGCTTACTTGAAGTTTTAGCTTTACTTGAGTAGCTAATTGTCACCAAAATTGTTAGCTTATTTGGTGTTAGCGAAGTTGGTACCTAGCGAAGTTGCTATTTAGCTTAATTTGACAAATTAGCGACTTAGTTCTTAGCGACTGTCATTGCAAATTTTGCTAGCCTTGGAGCTTTAGCGAAGTTGTTACTTAGCTTAATTTGGGTCCTAGCGAATTTGGTCTTAGCGACTGGTTCAAGAATTTTAGCTTAATTTGTTGACTTTTCCCACAAAACTTCAAACGCTATAACTTTTGATCCAGAACTCGCTTTCGCTGCTTCTACCCATCAAAACACCCATGTAGAACGAGAGAATGTCACGCCAATTAACTAAAGTTTATTCGGTAAACCTTCGAGGGCTAAATCAGCTCAAATGTAGTTATTGAGGTTTTATGTTTTAGACCTAAATTTCTCGAGAAAATCATGCATAAACCAATCCAAATCTCAACCAAACAACATCTCTGCTTATCCCACAAATAATCATAAGTCCTAACACACAATTACTATCATTGTGTCGATCCATCCGCCATCTTAACACATTCCATTGGTCATTGCTTAACGGTGTGGTCTTGATTTTAGTAAAATCCCGCGAAAGATTCTATTTCTCGGTTTAAATCACAGACTTGTAAAATCCGCAGCATTCTACCACATCATGTCTTACTTTCAATCCAAGGATTTCGTAGGCTTAAATTGTATGATGTCCGGGACAACAATGATAAAGTATGCTACCCCGAACGGTTAAAGATGTTTGAATTGAACAATGAGGATGTGAGATCTTCATGTTCTGAGTACAATGAGAATGCCACGCAAATGGAATGCAACATTGAGCCATATCACTACTTCATCTCGCACCTCATACAACTCATATCCATAGCCGGGATCTAACATGTATTGCTCTTTCCACCAGACTTACCTACATTGACAAGAAGCTTGCCGTTGAACTTAGAACACTTAAAGCTGCAACTTACCAATAAAGAGGTTCAAAAGGATGGTTCCGCGTACTCTTCAAGTAATCAACAAACAATTTCACCATTCATCATGGGAATATTCGCGATTACGATCAACACTTGACCGAATTTCCTTCAAAAACATACCGAATGGAAATTCAGAATTCATTGAGACATTTATCCAACTCATGGATAATGTGAAAAGTACATTGAAGAATCGCCAAAAGAATGAAGACGGAATGAGTGTCGTGCGCTTGAAAGATTGTTGTGATAAGTCATAATGTGTTGAAGAATCGGTGTTGCCGAATGCGTAATGTCGCGACAACAAAAATGACGAAGTCGGATAATGGAAAAATGGAATCTTCGCGCTCAAATTCCAGAGAGAGGTGCACCGCATAACAACCCGTAAGTTAATGCAAAGGAACGCCCATGGAAGCTTCGATGTACCCAAGATAGAGATGCCCTCCACAGCCAGGCATGTCAATGTCGTTTGCATGGATTTCATTTTGTTCCTAGTTGTGCATCTTCTACTCAAAATGATGATTATGAACTGATGATACTACCAGATTGTGCCTCGATGATTCCTAACACCGAAGCTTAACATATATAAGGATCGTGTTGCTATTTATGAACAAATAAGGTTTGAGTCAGACTCACCCCAGTGTGAAATGGATGTCCAAATACGCATAACTATTAGAAAAAGTAGGTTTTTAGAAGAAGTATTAAAACAAGAGTTAAACTCCTTACAAGAAAAGCTTTCTAAATATGCTAAGCAAAAACACCTAACTTCAAGAAAATGTTAAAATGCTTAAGCAAGAATTCAATGCTAAGGAATCAAAACTTTGAATGATTTTTCCAATCTAAAAACTTTGAAAAACAAGCTTGAAAATAAGTTGTACGAACAAGGGAATACCATTCGACGCTCACATGATCACTAAGCATAGAGTCTAAGCGATAAGCATAGCATTCTTGTTGAGGAACCTAATCCGCAGGTAATTAAAAGGCTAGAAATGCTCATAAGGCTCAGATGATGGTAATGAGATCCTTAAGCCTAGACAAACCCTAGTTGCGCTTGAAACCGAGGAAGATAAGAAATCGATGAAGTCACTAGGGAGAAAATGAATAAGAAGCTAAGATCCAGAGTGTAAAAAAGAACAAGATAACGATAAAACCCCATGATTACACTAAGGAAAATTGTATATCCTTAAACATGTTTAAGCCTCAGACTCTATTGACCCCCAACAAGTGTTCTCGAAAAGGATATGGACTTGCAAAAGTCAAAATCTTGTTGAAAAGAATCCCTTTGTAGGAAATTCCCTAAAGCTGTGTATCCTCCAAATACACCAATGCATTTAGTTCCTAGAACTATTGCCACTAAGAGCAAGACCTTAATCACTAATATGTTATATTCTTCAACTATTTTCTATTTTGAGAAAACTTGTAAGAAAAGGATCACACCCACTGGATAATCAAGGGAAAGGGTTTTGAGCAAATGAAAGAATGTTATTTAACTCAAGGTCTTTCTTTAAACAACTAAAAGATCATTTTGAGAGTCTTAAAATGGGGATAAAATCGATATTAAAGAAATGGAAAAGGAATTTGATGCAATGGTAGTTGAAGTTAGTGATTATGAGCGTTCACTAAAATATAATGAGATTGAGAGGAAGAACTTGCATACCTTAAATGAGACTCTTATTATCAATGTGTTGCTCAAGATATCTTTTTCATTGCTTCAAATTGCTCTATTAATGCTTCCAAATTTCATGAACTATCTGGGTTCCTGAAGTCTCCCATGATCGTGTCATTGAGCTTGAAAATACTAATTCTAAACTAAACGAGAAAATTGAACGATGATCACGACATAATTTATAAACATTTTTCTAAACTAGAAGTTGAGCATTTTAATTTACAACTCAAATATCAACATCTCAAAGAAAATGTCAAAACTTCATATATCAAGACATCTTCGATGCTCCGTAGTTTGATGCAGCCAAATTAACAAACGCGGATGAACGTATTCAAGCCTGCAACACGATCGTAAAGTTGAAAGCCCAAATCTCTCAATTAAAGGGTCAACGTAACAATATGACAGCTCCCAAATGCCTCCTCCTTTAGATTCTCGTAATTTCAAACGTTTCATCTTCAAAACCTAGTAAATGCTTTACCAAAGGAAAACGAAAGTTTTCTAGAAGAAAATGAAAAGGTTAAACGACATTTTAAAGAGTTATATGATTCAATAAACGTCACCCGTGACCAAAACAACTAAAAATAACGCCTTTACAAAAGGAAATTGAGAATCGAGAAGTCGAGGAAATGGGAAACCGCCACTTGTTTTCAATAAGAATGTTGTCTCAAAGTCACCCTTAGATTGCAAATACATCAGGACAGCTAAATATATTCCTCCTCATCTTAGGAATAATGAACATGCTTTTCATGACTACTGCGCTCACCTTAAGGATAGTCTAGAATGTCTCCGTGAGATTGTCGAAGAGGATTTCATTAACAAACCTCTTGATAGTGAAATTAGGTTTGCTTGCCTCCAGGCCAAACGATCTCAAGATGTTAGGTTACTAGTTTTACAACACAAGCATCAAGAGAAGAGATAGAGAAGAAGAGGTCGGTTGAACCCTTATCCAAACACACGAAATATAGAGAGAAAGGTTAAAGGAAAGAGTGAAAGAGAAAAACTTGAACAATCAACCTTCAAATGAAGGTTTACAAGAGGTATTTATAGGAGGGAAGCTAGGGCAACACTCCTAGTTCCCTTCCTATCCTTATTTGGCTTGGGTCAAGCTTATGGGCCTTCTACATAAGCTTGACCTTAAACAAACATAAAGGCCATAATAAAGCTACCTATTACATATGAAATATAAATACTTGAAATACTGTTCAGGAGTGATTCCAACAATCTCCCCCTCAAGTATATATGAATGAAAACGGTGAAGGCTGATGTAATAGTAGCAGGACGCTCTTCTCGACATTCTTCTTGTGAGAAGAATTTTGATTCAACAATCTCTCCCAAAGGTAGAGATAGTTATCTTTGAACGCTTATGCTTTGACGCCATCTTTAACTTTGTTCTCTTGATCATTGTTCTTGTGGTGAGAGTGATAGTATGTTGTCGTCAGATCGGGTCCGCCTCAGCTTCATTGCTCCAAAGGTTCCACGCCATTCTTCAACATGCTCACACGCTCTTTTGACGTTGGAATTCAATACTGATGAAGTTCTTTAAGTCTTTAACTTTGTAGATTCTTTGGTTTGACAAGAATCATTCTCGACTTTGTTGCTTTTGAATAGAACTTCCATTAGTGATGATGTTGGCGTGAGCATGAGAAGAATCAAGACGATCATCCCACCCTAGAGCTTCCATAAGAAGAAAACATTTCAAACGGTTAGTAATAAGTTGCCGCACTTACAAGTTTGAACTTCGAGAGCTAACAAAGATAGTGTGAAAACACAACTCTAATTCTTACAAAGGCCGCTCGAACCGGAGTCCCACAAGTGAGATAACGCTGATGTACCGGTACATCTACATTCAGATGAGTCACGAGGTACACAAGCATCACCTCACGATCAGAGACCGCTTGAGATACACCAGAATCCACGGAGTTACCAAAGTGACCGCCATGTGGTCGTTTGATGTTGACCCGGCAGAGTTTCCATTCAATCACCGAGGATCACGATGTGAACCTCTCATAAATGTTCTCGCAGTGATTGCTAAGATCTCGTGAAGGACTCGATATGAACCAATCGATGATCTTATTAGTTGATCATCAAGTGATTAAATGTCAAGTGTTCCTAAGAGATCTTTGATGAATCTTCTCTACTAGACTTAATAGTGCTTTTGGTTTTCCGAAATGAGACTAGTGGAGAGGGTCTCCTTCTTCAATATCTCTGGGAGAAAGCCAGTTTTCGTTTAGGGTTCTCGTGAGAATGAAACAAGTCACAGAGAAACTTGAGTGGATAAGAAGGTTTAGTGCATGCCATCGGTCCATGACGACTTTTAATCTTCAATACCTAGGCCACTAAGTGACAACCAAGAGTATATGAATTGAACCCTGGTTCCTAAGTTGAATAATCCGAGGGCTATTTCTTTTCACCTTTTCTTTGCATTTCTTTTAATTCTTCAACTTCTTCTCCGATTCTCATTTTCTCCTTTTTACAATCATACCTAAGGACTTCTAACACTAAATAATGGTAGTGTCCTTTGCACCTCCTGGCTCGGATCAGGACGGTTATTCTAACCTTAGTCACCTTATAACCCATGACTAACCTATGTTTGCCATTAAACCATCAGAGGAAAAATGTCTCTCAAAGGGTTTGTTAATGAAAAACATGTTTGAACCATTGTGAGAGATGATGTTTTGCATAAATACTCCCCTTCCACATGTGCTTAATAGTTTTAATGGTTAAATGCACAAGGAGGAAAGAATGCGACTTTTGAATTGATTCATCAAGATAGACAATCCCCATGAGACACTCCAAGCATGCTGTATAGTTAAAGAGTTACATTGTCAGCCTTTTAGGTGACAACTAGCTCTAATAACTACCTTGAAGGTGTAGACAAACCTTGGAAGGTTGTCAAACCCGTCAGAGTTCATGTCTACCAAGAGTTTCTCGAATGGTACATTCTACTCGCATAAGTCCTTTGGAGACACGCTTACATCACTAGCTAACTAGCTTGAAATTATTACCCGCCCAGACAAGTCTTTTCAGTTACTAATGCTAAGTATCACAATTCGTTGGTTAAGTCCGAGGTACATGATTCATTTGCATTTTGTACAACATATTTCTTATCACACAATTTTCTCCCTCTCAAAAATGGCATATTAAAGTGTTATTTTTGAAACGTTTGAGAATAAATATGACCATTTCGAAAAGTTATGGGAAGAATGACCAATTGGAACAATAGAACAAAGTTTCAAATACTCCCCTCAACAAGTGATATAAACGGTTGAGGTTTTGAAAGTCTTAAGGGAAAGTACTTGTTCTTTTGAGCAAAACCTTGAAAATGAAAGGTTTGATAGGTTTTACTCAAAAGTAAGAAGCTTTCGCTCCTTATATAAGGATTGTGGCTCAAGCGTACCAGTGGTCCTTTCTTGACAATTACGGGTTGTACAATGCTATGTGTGCAAGCCATTTTAGGAAAAGATGAAATAAGCATGAAACAAATTAACCTTTCCCAATTGACGATGTTCCGTAAATAGCTCCTCGAATCGACAACCGTTTTGAAGTGATTTGAAACTTTGATGAAGTCTACATTTCCTCTAACTTTTGACGTTTTAGTATGCGCCGAATTTGTAGATGAGCAAAGAAACCACACAAAGAAAATCGACAAATTGCGGAAGATCCGCTCGAGGGTAGCATGCCGTAAATCAACAAGATCTTCTCAATGATGTAGATGCATCACACCAAACAAACCACGAAAAGATATCAAAATGATGACTTCTCTCAATGTTGTGTCTTTCGAATACTAATCACCGTGAATATGCAATAACTCGATGCCAAGACCGTGTGTGAGGCATCTTAACATCATATTTGGGTAACTTCACATAAGATAACCCATGATAGTTGAGACAATAACATCAATTAAGACGTTGAACCTCGTGATCGCCTCATTTCTCTCCTCATTTGAAGAAATTTTGGAGAGCATTGGGTTTTCGCAAGGAAGCACGTGGAAAAACGAAGAAGGAAAGGGACGCCACACTCTCCTCGATGTTTTCAATGAATCGTAATCATACACCACGATGTTGATGATGAATTGAAGACATTGAAACCATGTATGAGGAGATAGTGAAACCATGTAAGTCCAAGCAATCGAACAAGTGTGAAGTACCATAATATCTCGAGAGAATCAACTGTTGACAAAAAACATCTGTCAACATATTTTTGAGAGAATCAAGCTGATGGATCATGATATTTTTGACGGTGAGAAACGGGTCCTACGCTGTTTTGCGGTAGGAGCCATAGTCAGAAAACCGTGATAGAAAAATAGAAGGGGGGCAAGGAAGAGAAAAAGATGGATCCCCAAGTGTAACTGGTTCCGTGTGTTAGAGAGCATAAAGATGTAGTGTCAATTATCTTCTTGACACCTGAACATGCTATTTTGATGATTTCCTGCCTCACTGATGGATGTAGAGGTATCACACTTGTTTTGGTGCAACTACTTAGTATGTTGCCTCAGGAATCCACCTAAGACCGCCAGCTTTGAAAACTCTACCCGCTGGTATCCATCTAAGGTTAGATCTAAGGGATGTTGAAACTTCTTTTGGGAAGAATTTATGTCCCATATGGATCCACCTATTAGGTTTCGAAATTTTACGCTTAGAGCAACGGGTTTATTTCTAACCGCTTGAGTAAACTTAGGTTTTGGTTGCTACTACTGTGCAAGAAAATACACTCAAGGTGATACACTAGGTCGGGAACCTAAGATTCCATCCTTTTGGAGTAGTGCCCTTTTCCTAGCCTTTTCTAGGTCATAGTTCTTGTATGCGCCATTTGAATCATATGAATTTTTACGTTTAATGCTCGGTTTAGACACGGTGTTCGAACAAATCCTAGATTGGCCGTATGCACCACTTGTATGTGTATAACAAACAGTTTAACGTAAAACATGTTTAATAGAAACGTAAACATTATTGTTGTCCTAATGTGGAGTGATCGTTTTGACAAATGATTTATTCTCAACAACTTGGGAGGGAAACCGTGGTTTTGACGATTTTGAACGCTCGATTTAAAAGCGCTTGGATGTCTAACAACCGATTGGTTTTTCATTGGTTTTAGAGATCATTTCCAATATTGTTGGTTTTGCACAATTAGTATCCATACTCTTGTCACTAATCTTCAAGGATTTTGTAAAGCAAAATGTGCAAGCCCTTTGCTTGAAGTTGAGCCTTTAAATGCTCATTTTCTTTACTAATAAATCCAACACGATTACTTTGTTCATTTGAAACACCATTGTGTTCGAGGAAAAGATTTGTTTTGTAATTTAAGTTCAAGAGAGATGCAATGTGCCTCTAGTTTTTAAAAATCTTTATGAAACGAAAGCAATGGTCTTTTGAGAAGAATGTTTTCGATTCAAGAGTTTGATTTGACGCTTCAGCTTGAATTGTTAACAAGTAAGGGCTCGACATGAGAAAGTTGTCCGGACATTGTGCAACATATCGGGTCAACCTCTCCTTCATTACCGAATCAGGTTGCTCGCAAGGTTGAATCGATTGCAAAGTGCAATATGATCATCGATTGTACCCACCATCCGTTTCTATGTCGCGTCAGGTGGGTAAGATATCTTCTCAACCATTTGTTCTTCGTCACGCTTAGTTCTCTGTCGAGTTAAGCATGATATCTTCTCCGATCCGCCGCCGCCATGCCTTTCCAATGCTACAACCTCATTTTGTCCATTAATGACCGATGCAGATTTCACAACATTCTCAACGCCCATTTGAGCATTACTTTCATGTACATCAACTCTGCACCTTTGTACGATCAAGGGATATTGGGAATTAGATGTTGTCCACGCGAAGGCCGAGATATAGCCATGAATCCTTCTTGTAATGCCACAAATGGATCTTTATGATCATAATCCATTTCATTCTCCGCGAAGAATCAAGAAGAGAAGAAAAGGCAAGACGTATATAGCACAATGTAGGCCGATATAGTAAATTTCAATTTCCTCTCCAAAATAATTTTGGAAAATTTTGACTCTCAAAATTTGAAATTCACTATAAAATTCAATTCTAAGGTTGCAGGAAAAATTGAGTTATGACAATTTTGACGCCATTTTAACTCGAAAATTTTGAATTTGGGCCCAAAATTTGAATTTTGACCAAAATTTTCACTGCTAAACCAAAATTTGAATCTCAAGAAAAATTGAACGCTTAGTCTCTAAAATTAAATTTTACTCAAATTTTCCGCCAAAAAAACTTGTGTTGGTGGATTTTTGTGGTGGATCTTTTTTTTTTAAGATAACTTGTGTTGGTGGATCTTTGTAGCCTAATGAACGCCGCTGATGAAGTGTTTTAGCGAGAAATCACACAACCAAGTAGCACTTAAGCGTTAAAACACCAAAGTTACGCTGTAACAATCAAGATACGCTGTAGGTTTAGCTACGCCGAAACAGGAAAAAAAGACTAAAGTTATGCGCGAACAAGAAGTTAGGCGAAAGTTAAGGGATTCCTTTATGCTTAAGACTAGGTTTAAGATGAATCTTAGGCGTGATTTTCTACGCTGTAGCTTGGCTTTGCGCGTAAGATTAGGTTTTATCTCAAATGATCTTTTACACTATCACAAAGGCAAAAGATATCCATTCGACGTATTTTCGTGCTTATCCAAGCAAGAAAACACGGAGTAAACCACGAAACCGAAGATCAAACCAAGGAATAACTTACGCTGAGTTTTAGGGTTTTACTACGCGTAGGATTACTCGTAATATTGATTTTGCCCAAAGATGTTTCTAAACCAGATTTTGTGATGAAATAGCTTCAATATCACCAAAATAACACAAAAGTGTGAAACTTGATGATCCAAAGTTTCTAAAACAGCTAATATGCCAGAAAGCACCCTTGTACAAAAACTAGCTTAAAACGAAGTCTACACACATAAAGTTTCAAACTTTTTGCCAAAATCTTAAACTTTAACACCCAATAACCTTTAAAGTACAAGAATCTTGGATTGAAAAGTGTAAAAAATGAGTTTTAAGCGTGAGAAAGGTTAAAAACGTGAACTTCTTTATAGACAGAAAAAACAAACCGCTTCACCCAACTAGATGGCGATTGATACCATCATAGGTCACTAGTTTTATAACACAAGCTTATAAGAAAGGAGATGAGGCGATTGAACAAGATCTAACACACACACACACACACACACACACACACACACACACACACACACACAAACAAATAATATGACCGGTTTATGCGAGATGAGAGAGAACTTACTAACAGCTAAACCCGTTAAGTTTAACGCTAGAATGTAATTGCAACATGTCCAAAACCCTAGGTGAAAAGGCAAAGTCGCGGAAGCCTTGTTCTATGCCTAGTGCCAAACAGAAATCCGTTTCTATACCTAAAGCCAAGCATGTGACCCTTGATATGTCTTGTTCCATATCTAAATTCAAGCGCAATCAGGATGTGCCTCATAGAATTTCAAATCCCAAAGACTTCTAGACTGTGAATGCGTAGTAGTGAAGCCATGTAATGTTCCCATCGTTACTTCTACAGATGTTAAGATTGACACTAAAGTTAGCGGGTCTAAACCTAGAAGCTATGCAGCATGATAGATTACTTAAAACTAAAAGTGATCATGATAAGGAAGTGAAAGAACACCATAGGGACAAGAAGTTTGATTTGAACAAAAGAATCGTCGTTAGTTTCTAGTATTAGCCTCTAAGCTACTAAAATTAATTCGAGGCCTTATGTCGCCTCGAAAACATGCAAAAATGTTTAATTCTCGGTAATCATGATAAATGTGATGTGTTATTTCGAGGTCTAAGATTCATAACCGTTAAGAAAGTTTGGAGAGAAAAGATTAAGCAATCCCGAAACCTACAGGGAAGGTTTTACCAATGTAGGATTTCTGAAGCCAACAGTCCTAATATTCACGCATGGCAAACCTTGCCCCTTAACTAGACCCACTATGCCTAGAGTAGTGCCTGCTAAGGTTTGGAAGCCAACTGGTAGAATAATCCCATTAAGCACAAAATGTCCCTCGACTAAGTATGATGCTTCTACTAGTTCCACTCCTAGTGACAATGACATTGCACCTAGGGTTTCTCACGATTCAAAGATTGTTTGTACTAACCAAAAGGACCCTATGAGCACGCTGGGATCCAATGTTTCAATTCTCTGCCTTCGCTCTGTTGTCCAAAGCGTGTCGACAAGTCGTCCCTTGGTATTTGGATTTGGGCTGCTCTAAACATATAATCGGGCTCTTAACAATGATCGCTCATTAGTTCGCCTCGCTCTTCATCATTATGCTCAGCAGATAACACTTCGTGCCCCGCTCCTCAAAGAAAAGAAAAGTGTACGCTTCAAGGCGCTTTATCTCTAAGAAGAGAAATATTCATGTTTATGACCATTCTCATCGACATTCTTCATCAACAAGCTTCATGTTTCTTCCATGCTCATTCAGTCATCAAGTGGATCTACATTCATTAATGTATATTCTTATTCACGTGCTAAATCAAAAATGGCAACTTCTGATGTAATTTTTGAGGGGGAGAAGAGTGAATATACTAAATGATGATGGATGTTTGAATAATGGTTATACGACTTAAAGTTTTATGACTCTCCTCCAACGCCTAATGTTTCACTCACTAAGAACAAATGGGATTTATTGTTTGGGATTCATTGGTTCATGATATGTTTGATGAGTATTTACAACCGCTAGCTAATATTTGATGATCATCAAAGAATATGTGATTCATGAGTTCAAGATATGTTTGATGATCATCAAAGAATTACAACTCGCATCTATTCAAAAATCCCCATTCCCGCTTATTCCTCGCTGGATAATGATTATCATAATATTGCACAGCACTCATGAATAATGATCCGCTCTTTGGTATTCCTTTGCCAAATATTCACGGATTATTGTTCATGAACAATGATCCACTCTTTGGTATTCCTTTGCCAAATCTTCATGGATTATTGCTCACATCGCATGCTATAAATCAACCACATGAACTTCAAGGAAAATGTCTACCTCATCCGCCAAGCTATTGGTGTATCCTCCAGATTTACATGAATACTTTTAGGAAGAATAACTGATGTTGAGGCATCATTTGTTCCTGCTCATTCAAGGTGAATGTACATCCGGTTGTATGTTTATTCACGTGTTTGGCATTTGACACAAGTTGATTACTTCGGAGTTAATCATTTATCACTTATTTGAGATTGAAGTTGACACCACAAAGGCGTGTTCTTATTTGATAACTTGCTCTAGCTTAAGAATTAGAAGAAGTTTGGGTTATCTAGTTACTGTTAAATGAGGTGGATGGTTTAAGACCCGTTAACTATCACTATTAGGAGTTACGCTGTTTTACTCCAAGCATATTACGCCTGTGGATAATCGCAAGAGGTGTTAATGTCTCATACTTTAATTGAGTATTGAGTACTTAGAGATTTACTTGAAGCATAGATTTCTCATACACGCTCATCCATCTTTAAGTGTGTTAAGATACAAATGGGAATTCGATTAGCCAAGTTTGGTATATTGAGTTTTTTCAACAAAGGTCACTTCAAATTGTCTACATATGGGTTGATAAAGATAGTCAGAGAGAATTTCTATTGCAGTTGATTCTCACAGGATTCATTTGAGCTGATTTGTTATGAGTAATGTATGGCTCCCGGACAATCCAGCTTCGACCCGACTTCAAAACAGCCCCATTGGTTCATCTCTTGTACCAAACTCATCTCCAAAGAACTCCATATGTACCTCCATCGTAAGATGATTTAAAGAAATTGTGTGATCCAATGTTTGATGAACACTATGAACCGAATGCTGATGAAATGTCATTTCCATCAACAGAGGTCGCTCCTATCCCTGAAGTGAACCCTTCACCAATTTCATTAAGTCAAGAAGCTGCGGTCACATCACTCGCCTCATCAACAAATCATCAATCATCAAATGTACATCATGGAATTGTTTCTGGCATCATTGATGAGGTTAATCCCGTTAGACTCCAAGATGCTCCATTTGCAAATATCTTTGCTCCTCAATCATCATCGAACCTTCTTCATCGAGATATCGACTGCTACTTCAGCTCAATAACAACAACCACATGAACACTTTAAAATGGACTTACGATCATCCATTAGACAACATCATTGAAATCCTCTCGCCCAAGATTCAACATCGAAACAACTTAAACCGATGCCTTATGGTGCTTTTTCAACTGCGACTTCAAAATCAACCAAAAGATGTTAAATCGCCATGAATGAAGATACCGTTCAATGCCACGCAAGAAGAAATTCATGAGTTTGATCGCCTTGATGTATGGGAATTAGTAACGGCCCGTGACAGTTATGATCATTGCTCGCTGGATCTTCAAAGTAAAGCTTGATGAGCATGGTGATGTTTTAATGAATAAGGCTAGATTTTGCTGCGGCACCGCCGTGAGGGCATAGACTTTGAAGAATCATTTGCTCCGCTGCTCGAATCAGGCAATCTAATATTCTTTAGCCAATTCTCGCAAGTAAGAACATGGTAGTCCATCGATGGATGTAAAGACGGCATTTCAACGGAGATCTTGAAGTTGTCTACGCCACCAACCCGAAGGCTTTGTGAATCCGAGCTTCCTACTCTCGCTTATCGTCTCAAGAAAGATCTTTACGGTTTAAAGCAAGCTCCAAGGGCATGGTATGATACGCTATCAAAGTTTCTTTTCACACCGCCTTTCAAAGAAAGGAGCATTGATCCAACATTGTTCACCGAAAAGTCGTGCAAACATTTAATTCATCGCTCAAATATATGTTGATGATATTATTTTTGCCTCGACGTGACTCCAATGGAATGTGATCGCTTTTCAAATGAAATGAGTTCAAAGTTTCAAATGTCAATGATGGGACAAATGTCATTTTTCTTGGGATTACAAATTTCACAAAGTCCCTGAGGCATTTTCATAAATCAATCTAAATATGCAAATGAGATTTTAAAGAAATTTGGTTTTGATTCAAGTGACCATGATTAACTCCCATGATTGATCGAACCAAACTAGATGAGGACCACTCGTGGATCATGATCAAACAAATATCAGAGTATGATTGATCCCCGATGTACCTCACGCCTAGGACCGCATATCTTGTTCACTGCTTTGATGTGTGCTAGATACCGTGCTAAGCCTACTAAAAGCACCTTGAAGCAAAACGGTCTTCTAGATTCCAAGGAACCATCAATATGGGACTATGGTACCAAGGACACCGTATGTCACTAACGCCTATGCATGTCATCATGCAGTTGTCAAGATACACGCCAAGTACATCCGAGGTGCTCAGCTTTTGGTGATAAGTTTGTGAGTCGGTTCAAAGAAGCAAAATGAGTACTTCTATTTCCTTCACAGAAGCTGAATACATAGCCATGTCATCCTTGGTGTCAAATCTTATGGATGAGATCTCAATTATCTGACTATGGCTTTGTATTCAACAAAATCCCTCCAGATCAGGATAATAAAGTGCTGTTCTCTGCAACAACGTTCAACACTCAAGAGCAAAGCATATCGACATTTCACATCATCAGGAACAAGTGGAAAAAGGTGTGGTGGAACTATATTTTTGTGAGGTCCAATATCGCCATAGCGATATCTTCACCAAAGCTCTTCCAAGAGAACGTTTGAGTTTATTCTTCCACGCCTGGCTTGAAAATCCTTCAACCTATACTCTCAAACGCCTTCAGAGGAAGACGAGGTTATCTTCATCTATCTCTCAAATATTTATTCAAAATCAAAATACAAAATTATAAAACCTTCAAAACCATAAAAATCATAAAAAATCAAAAATCAAAAATCTTCAAAAAAAAAAAATGTTGTCAATTTGTCATGTTTTTCTGGTTCGATAATATCTACGGTTTTGTGCTGTCATTCAAAGAATGACGGGACTTTAGATGTTGTTCAATTTTAAAAAATCAAAAATATTTTGGGAAAAGAGAAACTATGGTTTATTGTCATTTTCGTGCAGAATAACCCGATTTTAAGAAAGAACGAGCCATGTTTTACTCATGTTTTCAAATTCCATGCTCATCTCTATAAACATTTATCTCACTGAAAACTAAATGCTTTGAAAAATAACTCGCCTCTATTTTTGATAATCATCGACTAACTTGTTTTATCTCTCTCAATCAACAACCTATGTCATTGATTGAGGGAGAATGATTTCAATTAAATTAAAAAGTTATTTGGCATTAAATTGTTTTCAAAAGATGTACATGCATGTTTTATCATTGGAGTTTAAAGTCTTGAACCGATCCGTGATTTCGCTTAAAACGCTTTCATAATCAAGTCACAATTCTCCTTAAAAGCTTTCAAAATCAATTTAAATCTATAAGAGACCACAAATTTCAAATGATTTGATAATTGTGATCGGGGGAGAATGTGTGATTTAAATTGGATTTAAACTGATAGTTTTATAAGGACGTACATGCTGTCCTTCCCACATGTGACAAACGATTTCAAATTTTTCAATGCACATGTTGAGGGGAAGCATCTATCTCAAACCTATAATTTGAAACGTGATCATTTATCTCATGCAAGCTCTCTAGTATGTGTAAAACTCTTTCAAACCTGCATAACATATTGAGGGGGAGCAAAATCATGAAAACCTCATCCTTCCCAAAATGCTTTATCTACTTGATTCGATTAGGGAAGTGATGTTGATATTTTTTGAAAATGGTAATCAAATAAGTTAATTCTTTCTCGCGTGGTGGAAAACTATTTCAAATACTTGACTCACATGTTGAGGGGAAATTCTTCTTCTAAAAATATCAAAAACAATTCGTGTACAAATCGCTTTGATAAAATATCATAAGTATCTGGATTGATTTTCAAATGGTTTTCAATTGGTTCCTATGGCATATGAACAATACCAAAAAGACCGACCAACTTTCCATTATGTATGGTGATATAAGGACGATAAGGTTAGGTATGTGTTCCCATGATCCGCCAGAACCGGAGGGATCTACCCAGGACTATCCACTAGTTAGTGTAGAGTTCTTAGGTATGATGATAAAAGAAGAAAATTGAGATATGGGAAGAGAGTGCGATCGAGACTGAGCTAGTACCGAATAAACCCAACAAGGTTCTAGCTATGAAGTCTCTGTAAGCACCGGGTGGTTGAAGAATTAAAAGAATTGAATGAGAAAAGGGTGAAAACAAATAGCCCTCCATTTATTCAACCTAGGCGTAAAACCGGTTCAATTCATATGCTAACGATGGTAACATCGGTATTGAAGACAAGACGCCATGGACCCAAAGGACGCTACCGCACTTCAACTTCCAAACCACTCAAGTTCCTCTTAAAGGACTTGTTTCATTCTCACGGGAACCACATTATCTATCTAATTTCTTAGAGATTGTTGATATGAAGAAGAGACCCTCTCCCAGTCTCCTGCATGTGATCCAAATATGCACAAATTGAGTCTAGAGCCACGAGATCATCAATAAATCTCATTAGGACACTTTTCAATGAAGACTCTTTATTTCACACAATGTGGAAAGAGAGATTATATCTTGAGTCCCACGATTATCCTTGTAGTATTGCTGAACATCTGAGTGATATGCAAACATACTCACAATGAAGATGGAAAGCCTTCTGGAGCCAACATCTAACAAGTTCTCGGTAGGTGGCATGTGAGATCGATTATAGATCAACCATGTGACAACCCAACGTAAACAATGGGGTGATTCGCTCTTTGAATCAATCCCGTTCAAAGTTATGGATTGACGGATACCTTTTGAAAACCGTCTTTGTGCTTTAAAACTCTTTTCATTAAGCACGCCGACCATGTACTAATTTTTCAAATCAAAGGTGTTTATGATCGATAATTGATTTTCATTAAAACCTTCGTTATATTGCAAAAACTATTTCTATTGAGCAATACACGATTGTTTTTTCAAATCTCTTTTCATCAATCGGATCGAAATTCGCCGTTCACTAATTCGTGTTGTCTTCTTTGAGACGTTCGGTTTAGAGAACAGCTAGCAAATAAAACCTCGCTAAGGAAATTTCTAATTATACTCCGATCGTGCAGACTTTGTATCGATCAACGGGAACCGTGGGTCGTGTACTCAATTCATCGAAAGTGTTCAAAGACACCACGCTTTTATTGCTAATCGCCTTTAAGTGTGCACTCGACGCGTACCGATCGCATGAAGCGGTCAATCCATAGCCGCATGCTCACCAACACATTCATCTCAAAAAAGAAATCATGATTAGTGCATCAATGACTCGATATTTTCACTCCATGCTTCGCTAGAATCGCCGCCAATATCATGGAATCAACTAAAGCTCCGCTTTCTCGATGAGAAATATCATGATCCGTAATGTGAGCATGTCGATCCAATGTCACAACATCACATAATACCAACACCACATGGATGTATCGAGATTTTCTATTAGCCGATGATCTCAAATGTCCGCTCAACATTATTATCACGCGGATCAAGAATAGACTCCACTTGAATTAACCAAACATGCAATGAGTGGAATCAATGACTACAGCTTCGAGCAAAGTACTACATCAAGAATGCAAGATCAATCAGTAATGTAATATCTGACAGTATCAATGTCATTTTAGTATATGTTTGAGGTAATCTCCTTGTGGGAGATTGTTAGAATTAAAAGCCCCCGGTATTAAAGAGTCGGTCACCTCAAGTATATGTAATCGTTAGAAAGCTCGTGGTCATAGTAATATTTAGTTAAGTAGTATTTAGTTAAGTAACAATCGTGGGAGGACGGATCAATCTTTACCCATCAGATGCCCGATCCACACTCGCTACATTTATGTAAGATTATAATACTCTCACCTCCCAAGGTAGAGAGTTGGAGCTCATAATAATATTCACTTTCTCACTAAGTTCCCTCAAACCTCTAACTTTCTCTAGAATTCCAATTTATACCACTTGTGTTAATGGTTTGATGTGTTTGTGAAATCAATATCCCACAGCTTTGCAAACCGTGGTAGATCAACCAACACTCAGTGTTTTGCCCATGATGGAATCCATCTCATCATTGATTGCTTTTCCGCAAAGCAATGTCCTAGGACTTCATTGCTTCAAATGTTTTTGGGATCATCCTCAACAATGAAGAATAGGAGTATTGGTCCGAGACTATCCTTGTTCCTTCAACTAAGTATATAGTTGAAACCGTGTCCAAATGACTTTGGAGTCCCGACTGCTGCTCTTTCTAGCTAATGTTCAAAGTTGTTGAACCACAACCTCATCGTGGACCACCGATGGTTCATCATCGGGACCCTTATACACCAAAGTCATGAGTTCCATTAGGAATCCTCCGACTTGGTCTAGGGACTGATGAGAATCTATTCTCATCAAAGTTTGCATCACTTGATTCATTATTGAGTTAATCAAACATATTCATTAGGTTCAATAACATAGAATCTAAAAGCCTTGGAATGCTCAGCATATCCAACAAAGATGCACCACGCCCTTTCACCCAAAGTCTTTAGCTTTGGATCGTGGAGTCTTACATCAGCTATACAACCCCTAACTTGAGATAGTTCAGTTGTTTTTTTTAGTCAGAGTTCAGGGGGTAACCTTTGTTCCTTTGTTGGGAACCCTTATTTAATAAATAGAAAGCTGCTAATATAGCTTTTTCTACCTGCACTTCACTTCTGACCTCTTCGGTAAATACCAACATGGTTTAATCTGGCACCATTTCCGCCTACCCTCCCTTCAAGCACTTATTTTTCCTTTCGTAAATACCATTTTGCCGAGGAGTATAAGGGGCAGTCATTTCATGGATAATACCAACAGATCGAAAATACTGAGTATCCATGTACTCACCTCCCCTATCAGCCCCAATCTTTTGATCAAAGACCCAAGTTGTAATTCAACTTCAGCTTTAAACACTTTGAATTTATCTAATGCTTCTTCCTTAGAATGTACAGTATAAACATAACAAAACCTAGAAGCATCATCAATAAATGTCACAAAGTACTTCTTGTTCCCCAATGAGGGAGTGGCATGCAAATCACACAGACATCGTGAATAAGATCCAAGAGATTAGTCTCACCACTAACACCCTAAAAGGTTTCTTGGTAATCTTGTCAACATGCAAGTTTTACACTTTCAAAGGTCCATGTCAAAGCGGATCAACCCATCCTGGGACATATCTTGCAACCTTTATAATGAACATGGCCAAGTCATGCATGCCACGTGGTAGAGCCAGCCCGTCAGTTGGTGGTCACACAGTAATTTTACACTATCGCTGGAAATAAATACACTATCATGGAAATATTAAGCCCTGAACATTTGATTATATAAATAACCAAAACCAATAAAAACACCATGCTTAGAAAGCACAAATTTATCAGACTTAATAACTTGTTTATAACCATGATTATTCAAAATACTACTTGAAAACAAGTTCTTCCGATATCGTGAACATGAATAACATCAAACAAAGTTACAATCTTTCCCTAACTAAACCTAAGATCTACACAACAAACTAACCATGCACCAAGGTCTGTAACTCATTTCCTATGTGAAGAATAGAACCATCATTCGACTCATAAATCTTGAACCAGCTTTTCATCTTTACACACATGAACTGCTGCTCGAGTCAACCCATCACGCAACATCATCATCCCGCACATAATGAGATTCGTATACATATGTAAATATTCTCGATCCATTGGCTTTACCCACCAATTTTAACACCTTTGTACCCCTTTAATGTGACTTGCCACATTTCCAACAAGTAGGTTTTGCCTTCTTGTTAGGATCTGCCCTTGTGTTGTCATGAATTTATGCTTTTCTTTGTTGTCATTGTACCTGGTGGAGTTGTTATGCTCCACCATATTGACAACAGATGGTCCAAAGAAGATTGCTACTCTTTGGCTTGTCATTATCCCTGCACTTTGAGAGATTCCTCAATGCCAGATGACCGCCTAACTCAACCGTAGAGTTAATTTCTCTTCTTATGTTTCAAGGTATGCTTGAAATCTTTCCATGAAGGAGGAAGTTTATCAATAACACAAGAGACTTAAATAGCCTCATCCATGTGCATATTGTGTTGTGTAAACCTTCCAAGTATTCCAAGAAGTTCATTGTATTGTTCCATAACTGGTCTTGAATCAATCATTTTGTAATTTGTGAAATTACTAACAAGGAACTTCTTACTTGATGCATCCTCAGCCTTATATTTGGCATCCAAGGAATCCCAGCTTTTGGAAGATTCAAAGTTCTATAAATATCAAATGAGAATCGACATACCATTGAGAATAAGACCTGCATATGTAGTCATCATTCTCCCATTTGCTCCTCCCTCCGACCGCTCCACAAGAGCATCATCACCATCATCAGAATAGGAGTAGTCACACATAGACCACACTCATGCTTGACAAAGAAGAAATGCATCTTCTTCTGCCACCTCCCAGTCCACCCCTTCAAACTTATCCGCCTTAGCAAAGTTTGAAGCCATGTGTTTCATTGTAGCAGTTGCCATTGATTGTCACAAAATAGTTTACTTTGATTGTTGGTGGTGACCCCCTGCATGTGGTAAGATAATCAACTGCCATAAACAAGCAACTATTCAAGAGAACAAATACCACTAGGTGGTTACCGGATATCACTTGGAATCGTGTGAACACTTTCCAAAGTAAACTATTCGACCCTAATCCCTGGGTTACACGAATATCTACTTGGGATAAGACCAAATGCAGTTATAGAATTAGACACAATTCAATAACCCCTTGCCAGGTAAGTTAATAGTTTCTCGTGGTTCTTCATGCATAATCGATCCCCTATTTATAGGAGTTTACTCTAAGTTAATCAAATGGAATTATGAGTATTAATCGCCCATTAATAACCTCATAATTATCCCCATTATAGTCAGTAAGGTTACATGACCATTAAACGTGGTCATTAAGCGCTTGAAACCGCCACTTGAATAGGTCAAAATCGTATAAAGCGACTTTCATCAAGATTTCATAGTGCTATCGTGGATACTCGCCGCTGGAAACCACAAGCTTCAGTGAATCCACAAGCTTCTGGAAAACACAAGCTTCTGGAAACATCAGCTATCGAAACCACAAGCGATCTTTCTACAAGCAAGACTTTCCACAAGCACTACCAATACAAACCACTACAAGAGTCAGGGTGTTCATGGACCTTATGGGTGTACACTCCGTACCTCCTAACCCATTACAAGGTATGAACTAATCCCACAAGTGCACAAAATTTTCCAACAAAATTTTATTCTTGAAACAGCTTAAGAGATTGTAGGCATTAATAATTCGTTGAAACTTCCTACCCGTTTCTTTTTTAGCTAAGTTTTTCGATTTGATCCATTTAACCCGCTATAAGCAAAACAAACCAAAGATGACCCATTCATTATCAAATGAGTTAAAATTTTCCCACCTTTGGAACTGTTAGCCAAATTATAACCACAAAAGAGATTCAAGTGCACAATTATAAGTGTGACAACCTCTCTCCTCTGTTGTCCTAAAGTGTGAGTCGAAATATGAATTGCAAATAATACTGAATAACTTTTCGTCTAACGTTTACAACGAGTATAAGTACATATATATATATATATATATATATATATATATATATATATATATATATATATATATATATATATATATATATATATATATATATATATATATATATATATATATATATATATATATATATATATATATATATATATATATATATATATATATATATATATATATATATATATATATATAGGTTTCAAATGGTAACGATTGAACCGTTGTGTCCATTCGGTTTTGTAACGGACAAATAACTACCAAATAACTATAATTTGGTTATTTAACTAACTAACCGAATAACTAACTAACTAACTTCTTTTAACCGCTTGGTGGTTGTAAACTATCTAACGACCCAGTTTGGTCCTTCGTATTTCGTTGTCTTCATACGGAGCAATGTCGAGATTATTAGCTCACATTCTCCTCCTTAATCTTGATCGTTGCTTCGTCCTAAGTCTTGAACTCCGAGCATTTGTCGCATAGTCACGAACTTTAGTATTGGTAAAGCTTTCATTAGAATATCTGATCTTTGTAATTCTCCACTGACGTATTCCACATTGATGTGTCTATTCTCTACGCATTCCCGAATGAAATGATAGCGAATGTCGATGTGCTTGCTTCTTTCAAGAAAAACTGGGTTTCTGATGAGTGCTACTGCTGAAATGTTGTCGACCTTCAATGTTATCCTTTTTCCTTCCCATCCAGTTAATTCACCAAGTAGTCGCTTTTAACCATAAGCTTGACACGCCGCTCCAAGAGTCCGCCATGAATTCCGATTCACATGATGAGAGCCACTTGTTGGTTGCTTCGAGTACACCAAGTAATAGGTGATTCTCCAAAATAAAAATACTATCCCAAAGAGTTCCTTTTCCTCGTCGATCGGTTGATTCCATAACTACTGTCGCTGTAGCCTATAATCCTGCAGCCGCCTTCTTTCTTGTATACTATGCCATGCTCTTTTTTTCCTTTGATGTATCAGATTACTTGCTTCACTACCTTCAGGTGGTGATCCTTCGGGTCTTGCATAAATCGTTGAGTAGTCCGATCGAAAACTAAGATCCTGGTCTTGTATGTAGTAAGTACCGAGACTTCCTATTAAGCTTCTGTAATAAGTTAGGTCAATGAGTTTCCATCTTCCTGACCAACTTAGTGCCGGGTCCATTGGTATCTTCTCAGACACATCGCCTCTGTATAGTTGTTTCTTTCAAGATCTTGTTAATGTAACCTGTTTGCTTGATTGTTATCCCTCCTCCTGTCTGTGTAACTTCTATCCCAAGGTAATAAGCTAGCAATCCTAAGTCGCTCATTTCAAATTTGTCTTTCATTTGGGATTTGAATAAGTTGATTTCTATCTTTGGAGTGTCCGTAATTATCAAATCATCTACATATACTCCAACTATGAGTGTAGAAGTTTTGCTTCTCTTTGTGTAAACTGCTTGTTCGAGATTACATTTCTTAAAGTCTAATGACTTCAAGGTCTGATCAAGTTTCACATTCCAAGCTCGTGGTGCTTGTCTTAAGCCATATAATGACTTCGTGAGCTTGTAAACTTTTCTTGAATTTCCTTTTTGCATAAAACCTTCAGGTTGTGTGACGTAGACTTCTTCCTTCAAATCTCCATGTAAAAATGCTGATTTGACATCTAGGTGATGGACTTGCCATCCATGATATGCTGCTAGTGCTAAAATCAACCGAACTGTCTCGATACGTGCAATTGGCGCATATACTTCATCGAAGTCTATTCCTTGTTCTTGTACATAACCTTTTGCTACTAAGCGTGCCTTGTATTTGATGATTTCTCCTTTTGCATATCTCTTGGTCTTGAAGACCCATTTAAGTCCTATTGCCTTTTGATTTACAGGCAAAGTAGTAAGAGTCCATGTGTTGTTCTAGTTTATTGAATCTAGTTCAATTTCCATGGCCTCGATCCATTTCTTATCTGTTGAAGCCACCTTGTAGTTACGTGGTTCTTCTTCCATAAATAGTAAGCTTTGAGGTTCAACTCTACGTGCATAATTATATATTTCTGATATGTCTTTAAGACCTTGTACTGGTATGTCATCAAATATATCTTTTGAGTTCTTGATTGAACTAATAGTAGCTTCTTCTTCCTCTTCTGAGTGTGGGTTGTAAGTCTATGTTGGTGGGGTGACTGGAGAGTTTGGAACATTAATCGGTTCCTGTTCTTGGTAGGTGTTGTCATTGTTCTCTGAGTTGACTAATGTAGTGGTTCCATTGTCGACTCCTTCTACCACAAAACTTGCCCAAAATGAGCCTTGTGTACTTGTATCCTCTCTGTCGTTATCCCAATCCCATGGTTTTGTTTCCATAAACTTTACATCCCTACTAACATGTTTTCTCTTTTCTTTTGGATCATATAGCCTACATGCTTTCGATCCTTCCTCTACTCCTAAGTAAATCATGGGTATGCTTCTATCATCCAGCTTCTTCAAGTGAGGTATAGTTACCTTGGCATAAGCTGTGCATTCGAATATCCTTAGGTTTTTCAGATTTGGTTTTCTGTTGTAGAGTGCCTCATATGGTGTTTTATCTACCAGGGCTCTTGTAGGTACCCTGTTTAGTATGTAAATGGCGGGTCCGGACGCTTCCGCCCAAAATTTTAATGGTAACTTCATAGCTTTCATCATACTTCTTGTAGTAGATAGCACTGTTTTATTTCTCCTTTCCACAACTCCATTTTGTTGAGGTGAGTATGGTGCTGTCAATTGCTGTGCTATTCCATTTTCTTTACAATATTTGGTGAATTCATTAGATGTGAATTCACCTCCCATATTTGTTCTTAGCATCCTTAGTTTTGTTCTCATTTCCATTTCAACTTGCTGTTTAAACTCCTTGAACGTGTTAAATGCCTGGTCTTTCGATGTTAGAAAGTAGGCCCACATAAATCGTGTACAGTCGTCCACTAATAAGAAAATGAGTTTCTTTCCAGAGTGTGTGGCTGGACTTATAGGACCACAGAGGTCTCAATATACTAAATCCAAAGGTTTCTTTGATCTGAACTTAGCTTGATTTGGAAATGGTGTCCTACTGTGTTTTCCTAATAAGCACGCATCATAAATATGTCCTGCATGGTTTATCCTTGGTATTCCTTCTACTAGACCTTTCCTTGTCATCTTGTTGATGTCATCAAAGTTTAGATGACCTAATCTAGCGTGCCATAACCATGCTCGGTTATCTACATTTGCTAAGAGGCATATGGGTGCTTTTATTTTCAATCTAATACTGTAAAGTCTATTCTTCGATCTTTCTATCCTTATCAACAACTTCTTATTCTTATCATACAAAGTCAGTATATTTCCATCCATGATGATCTCACAACCTATCTCCGTAAGTTGTCTTAGACTTAGTATGTTGCTCTTAAGGTTGGAATGTAGTATACATCCGATATTATCTTTTGTTTATGGTTTTTACAACCTAACAAAGATAGAGCCTCTACCCTTTATCTCTACATACGATCCATCTCCAAAACGTACATGTCCTGTTATATGTTCGTCAATGTCTCTAAAATGATTCCTAATTCCCGTCATGTGGTTACTTGCACCGTTATCTAAATACCATATGCTTATGTCTTTTGTAGCATACTTCCGAGGGTGAATCTGTCCTTCATTTAACAGTACTTCTTCGTGTTCAGCTTTGTGTGTAGCCATTAATAGTGGTGGTTCTTCGTCTTCTAAGATAAGGTTTGATTGTTCATGAGTTGTTGATGGTTCTTTGCAGTCTCCTTTAAAATATCCAAGTTTTCCACATTTGTGACATTTTACCTTGCTCATATCCCACTCACGCCTATTCCACTTTGTGTTTGATCTTCCTTTGTGAGTTGAGCCTTCCTGATTCGAGTGATCTTTATTTTTATTACTGTGCCAGTTTCCTCGTGAGAAGTTTGATCAACCTCCGCGTTTGGTAAATCGTCTTCCTTTTCTTGAGTGTTCACCTTGTGTGAACAACAGATTTTCTTGGCTTTCCAGTTGTCCTCCCTTCCAGAGTTTTATCCTTTCCTCGAATGCCTTAT
The DNA here is from genome assembly GCA_910596185.1 of Chrysanthemum makinoi. Taxonomy (NCBI): domain Eukaryota; kingdom Viridiplantae; phylum Streptophyta; class Magnoliopsida; order Asterales; family Asteraceae; genus Chrysanthemum; species Chrysanthemum makinoi. The sequence continues at coordinate 319,216,321 of OU343222.1, read as the reverse complement.
GTCTTCCAGTGATCTCGTCTAAGGTAACGTCATCAAGATCACTGCTTTGTTCTATGGATGCAACTATATGAATGAATCTATCTGGTGTGGAATCTAATAGTTTTCGTACTAAAAGTGATTCATCTAGTGTTTTTCCTAATTCTTTTGCCTTAGTGGCATAGCCGTTTAGTTTAGCCGTAAATGCATCCACCGTGTCATCCTCCTTCATCCTGGTATCAAATCCAATCATCAATGATTGTAACCGTGCTTGCTGCACTTTCTCTTCTCCAACGTGTATTTTCTTTAACGAATCCCATAATTCTTTTGATGTTTTACAGCCCGCCACTTGTAATATTACATCTTCTGTCAACGCTTGATAAAGGAAGGCGATCGTTGCCTTATCCCTTTTGTCATCTTCTTCCGTATCTTTCTTAGGTTCTATCATTTCCCATAAACCTTGTGCCTCAAGTATAACCTTAATTTGAATTGACCAAACTATGTAGTTTGTCGATTTCAACTTAGGGAATTGATAGTGTGTCATAGGTGTTACGGATTTTGATGTGATTAAAGCGGTGTTAAGATCGTCCGTAGACATTCTAAGTGTGCGTACGATCTTCACTTTCTAGTGTTTGGGATTTTCTAACTAGTATGGTATTTCTTCTATTAGGGGAACAAAAAATAATTTTCCGAGAATCCTAATAGTACGGGATCAATAAATAGTTATTGGGATTTCCTAATAGTACAAAATAAACTTCTATACTATCTTAATATAATAGAAATCCAAGAATTTAAATCGTGACCTCGTTGTTGTGTTAAACACAAGCGTATTCCCTTTCTTGTGTCGGTACTTAGGTATTGTACCAACTACGCCTTTTTTTCTTTCCCTTGTTCACCAACGTGTTGTTGCTTGTTGCCTCATCGCTTATTTCTTGTCTCAAAAATCAATTCGCAAGGCAAAGACTTTTCGGTCTCCTTTTGTTGTTGTCGAATTGCCTTTTTCTTCAATAAACCAAACGAGTTCCTTCTTGTTCGCTATACCACACATGCCCACGTTGCCTTTTGATTTTCAAAGTCTCCGTTTCACAAATCTTTCTCAAATACCTTTCGGTATTTTCCAAACAAACAGGCGGTTTGTTTTTTCTTCTAATACCGCTTCTATTATTCTCCAAGACAAAATTATTTGTTAATTTTGTCGTTGTTGTTGCTTGTTCCTCTCCAAAACATGTTCCACAATACTCCTTTTTCTTTATTCCACACCGTGTCCACAACAGTCTTCAAATACCCGTCAGTATTTTTCTTCAAAACAAATGATCAGTTTGTTTTCTTGTTCGTTATTGTTGTTGTTCGTGTATTGCTAACGTTTTCTTTCTTCACAAAACAATCTCGGATTGTTTGTCTCTTCTTGGTATCTTTTCCTCTTGCGTGTATAACGTGTATCCCTTTGTGTTTCTCTTGTCAACCGGTTTCTTTCACACAAAGTTTCCTATCTTCTTGACGTCGTATCCTTTCTTCTTTGTTGCATTAGTTAGCAACAAAGGTTCTCATTCTCTTTGCTGTCGCGTGATTTCTGTCACCAACAAAGGTGTAAACAATTGTTCTCCTTCTTGTTTTTGTTGTCGCGTTCCAGTGATCACAACAAAATCGGGCCACCAATGTCGTTTGATGCCAACGTTTGCAATTCTTACACAAGTACGGTCGTATACTACTTTCCTTGCGTCCTAGTTATCCAGGCAACGTTCCTCTTCTTATTTAAACGTCGTGTACTTCCTGCTAAAACAATTGTTGCAACGTATTCTTCTTTGGTTGTTCTCGTATAAGGTTTTCTTGGTATCTAAACGAGCGTGTAATGAATCAAGGCTCTGATACCAATTGTTGTCCCAAAGTGTGAGTCGAAATATGAATTGAAAATAATACTGAATAACTTTTCGTCTAACGTTTACAACGAGTATATGTACATATATATATAGGTTTCCAAACGGTACGATTAAACCGTTGTGTCCATTCGATTTTGTAACCGACAAATAACTACCAAATAACTATAATTCGGTTATTTAACTAACTAACCGAATAACTAACTAACTTCTTTTAACCGCTTGGCGGTTGTAAACTATCTAACGACCAAGTTTGGTCCTTCGTGTTTCGTTGTCTTCATACGGAGCAATGTCGAGATTGTTAGCTCACATCCTCTAACTGTTTTTCCCGCCAAAATCCCTTCATTTAAAAACCAATAAAAGCCTCAATTCTTCATTGTTTTAAATGAAATTTACAATTCTAAACCGATAGTTCGATTGTAAATTCAATTCTACACATTCCGATATAGTTTTTAGTTGTCAATTTTGAATTTTTGAATGCTAACTCATTACGCTTCGAAGAGAGTGGTGAAGGTTCTCTAGAAATATGGGGATTCAGTATGCAAGCTTAATAATGATGATGTCAAAAATGGGGATGATGACGGTGGGGAAAAAGGAGACTAATGATGCTATTGATACTGGGAAAATCGGGAACAAGGCTCAAGCTGTTAATACTAATCATTCTTATGTGAAGTCTTTTGTTAACACTGGGAAAAAACAAGGAAATAGAGATTGAAAATAAGCTAAAACTGATCCCAACTGAGCTTTGAGGAGGGAAGAGAGGTGGTTCTGTTTGAAGAGGAGTTAGTTAGAGAAGGCAGCAGAAATTGGATGATGACACTATGTGGGGTAGACATGGACTTGTTTTACCATTGCTATTCCTCAGGTTCTTTAGTCACAAAGAGTAAGCAAAACAAACATCAATCTAAAACTAACAGACAAACAAACAGTAACAGCAAACCAGTCTAAACATACTTTGTCTTCACTCTTTTGGCCACAATTTAGTGAAAATTAAAGGAGAAAATTACATAGCCAAGCTGAAAATCCTATAGACATTTCCATTTAGAACCAAGAGTAAGAAAAACAAACACCAATCTAAAACAAACAAACAAATACTCAAATCGCTAACAGAAAAACTATCAAACAGCAACAGCAAACCAGTCTAATAACTTGATGCATCCAAAAGCTTTGTCTTCACTCTTTCGGCCATTATCATTTGTTAAGGCGAAGTAGTCTCATCTTTCATGATTCACCATCCTCCATCCAAATGATACACCAACTCAATTCCACCAATGAACTGCTAATCAAAACACTATCAACATACAATGACCTCTTTTGACTCTGCAATACTGGCATGACACTAAATGATATAATGACCTCTTTTGACTCTGGAGTACTGGCAATGTATTCACGTTCCCAATGCTTGTTTTCCCTGAAATCATGATTGGCAAACAAACTTTATCAGAATATTAACTACACTACAAGTCAATTTCGGCACTGTAAATCAGATATTCACCATATAAGGTGGTGTCTGAATTTATGAAGAAACGCGTAACTTCAAATCAAATATTATCTGAATATATAAAATTTAAGGAACAAAAACTATATAACATTCACCATATAAGGTGGTGTCTAACATCTGACTTTGAATAGGTTTTTATGACCTCCTATTAAAAATTTCAGTTTCAAACAAATAACCAAAATTCTACAAGCAATCCTAGTTCATCATTTATTTTGGAAATTGTAAAATAAACTATTGTAATTAAATCAAATAAAATTTAATTAGTTGGTTAAAAAATATACTTAGTGGGATAATTATCTCAAAATGTAACTAACTTGTCACATTTTCAAGTGTTGCGTAGTTAAACGGTTAAGAGAGAACATACCTTCATATTATGTTTGTGACTTGTCGTCTATTTTGATGCAGGGGATATGGGAGATTTTGGGCCAGTAGGAGCCTCCTCTACAGCATATTTCTTTCATGTCTGGACATCCCCTAATTTCCAAATTCAAAAGTGAAGGCAACAACTTTTCTGGTAGATCTTTCATCTTTGGACATTCGTAAATTAGGAGATGTTGGAGGGAGGTGAGGTGTTGGAGTCCCTCGGCAACTGTTTCCAACTTATCAAAACTTTTAATCCAAAGTCCATTAAGAGATGAAGGAAGATGAAGATGAGACAATTGACTCCAATTAGTGGCTTCTTCTTTTTCTGCTGAACCACATAAGATTAGCCCAACAAGTGAGGTTGGAAACTTCTGTTGGCCCCATTCTGAGATGGGCTTCTTCAACTTACCTATTGTAAGCCCACGCAAGTTGGGAGGCCAAAGCCCAGTTGGAACATCCATAGGACAATTGAATATTTCCAGATCAGTTAACGAGGTGAGACTCTGCAATTGGAGGTCTGCAAATAACGACTCGTCTGTACTATTACAATCTTCTATACTCAATCTCGTGAGGTGAATAAAGTTACCCCCAAAATCAATGATCGATGCCACATTTGGATGATCTTTTATCCATACAAATTCAAGCATTGGCATGCTTTTGCTGTTGATAAGGAACATATTCTTCTTTCCTCCTTCTCCCAACTCCTCCTTTCTCATTAGTTTTTCACACGTGCGAATGGTAACTGACTTGAGCTTCTGCCCTCCCATTCCCATTGAGAAGGAGACACATGTAATTGAATCACAAGAAAAGATAACCAACGTCTCAATGTTGTCAGGACAACTTAAATGCTTGAATTTTTCACAACGCGATACTGTTAATGAGCTAAGAGATGTTAGGAGGTTGCTCCCATAATTGTACTCCTCCTCGTCTTTCTCCCCTAAACTCACCATATTTTTACATTCCCATATATACAAAATCCTTAAATTCACGAGAACTTTACTACTTGCCTCCGCTTCTTTTGATTCCCACAAGTATCTTATTTCATCACATTTTCTAACAATCAATTCTTCAACTGCCTTAAGATCCAATATAACACCTCTCCACACCTCATTAGTAAGCCCTGAAATAGATTCTATATTCAACTTGGTGACTGATGGAGCTGCGTGCACCAGACTTCTCAACAAACCAACACCACATTCATGTATTCTCAAACCCGTCAATGAAAGTAGCGGTGCTTTAAGTGAGACTTCAACCAAATTTGGACAATTTCTAATACTGAGTTCTTTCAGGCATGAAAACACAGAATCTCCAACCCCACTTCTACTATATGTTGACCAAACCTCCCACTTCGGCATACCATTAAACTCTAGAATTTCAAGTGAAGGAAATGCAGCACCAGTCCCGAGAAACTCTAAACCCACATCTTTCACATCATCCATGTCTTGGATAGATAAACTCTTAAGTGACGGTAGTTGCCCGAGTGGTGGTAGAGATGTACACTTTTTACAGCCATGTATAGACACACGAGTCAACTTATCGAAAGAGGGTTCCCCAACCCATTTGGGAAACTCTAAACCCAGATAGTTCACAATGCCTAGCCTCTTCAAACAATCATTATTTGGCTTCAATGCATCAAGGACATCATTATCAGTAGTCTCCTTTCGGGAAGCATATGATACATCACTCCATTCAACCTCTAACTCAGTAAGCCTCTTTTGTGATAAGTGTGCTTCTTGTGCTTCCGTTGCGTTTTTTACTTTCTCAAGGCCCTCTATGAAAACTTTCCCACGAAGATTCTCAAAATCTTTAAGTTGGGTTATCGAAAAATCATTTTCTCCTCCAATAATGATTTTTGAAAGAGTTTGCAGGCTTTTCAACTTAGCGACCCCTACAGGCAACTCTTTTAAAAGCGGTGTATCTCTAATGTCTAGATGCCGCAAACTTTTAAGCTTTATGAAGTTGTTGGGAAACTTAGTTAAACGAGAACAACCAAAAAGGATTAGCGTCTCTAAGTTATAGAGATTACAAACATTTTCTGGAACATGTGTGATTTTAGTTTGAGATAAATTGAGATAGCGTAAATGCTTTAATTTACCAATCGACTCTGGAACCTCGCTTATCTCATAACCACTCAAACTTAAAACCCTTAAGAATTGCAACTCAGGGAGTAAGTCAACCAAAACCTTATTCGACAAGTAGTTATGTTGCCACCTTTCTTTCACCCCTATAGACAATAATGTTCTCAAACCTTTAGCTCCTTCGATCCCCTCAAACTTCTTGTACCCCTCAAACTTGTTGCAAGCTCCATAATTCTCACAAGCAAAGGACATATGACGACACTTATCTAAAGTTTGTTTCCTAACATTCTTTCCCTTTTCCTTCTCTAGCCTGAAAAAGAAATCTCCGGCAACAGATGTGGCCAAATCATTCATAAGATCATGCATAATAAACAAAGACTCGTCATTAGGTGAGTGTTGAAAAAATGACCGTGATAAGAACTCATCAAAGCATTCGTGACCCAAACGTTCTACAGTTGACTTGCTTAGACGTACTCGGTGCAAAAATCCTTCTGCCATCCAGAGCAGAACCAAATCTTCCTTGTCAAATGCATAGTCCTTTGCGAACAAGGAGCAATATGCAAAGAGCTGCTTCAACTCGGCAGGAAGTTCACGGTAGCTTAGTCTAAGAGCCGGAATTATTTTACCCCCTTCTTCTAAGCTCCATATCTCACTATCGTTTATTTCCATCCATTTTTCTTCATCTCCATTTGTCCTCAATAACCTTCCAAGTGCTATTAAAGCCAAAGGCAAACCATCACACTTTCTCACAATGCCTTCACCAGGTGCTTTGAGTCTTGGATGTGAATCAAAGTTTTTAACACCCAATGCATGATGAGCAAATAAACGCACAGCATCGTCATGTGAGAGACTTCGCAAATGGTTTAATTTACCAAAACCCAACTCTCTGAGCAACTTGTCCTTCCTAGTTGTCATGATTATTTTACTTCCAGGAGCACATGCTTTTAAAGGGGCCACTAGTTTATCCCAATCGTCCCTACTTTCACTCCACACATCGTCCAACACTAATAGAAACAATTTCTCTCTAAGTTGATGTCTTAGAGCTACTTGAAGGAGATTTATATCTTCAAATTTCTTATCTTCCCCACAAACAGATTGGAAAATAATTTTACTTATTTGGAAGCTATCCCACTCATCTGAAACACATACCCATGCCTTGAGTTCGAAATGATCCGTAACTTGCTTTTCATCATACAAAAGCCTAGCTAGAGTTGTCTTACCTACGCCACCCATACCAACAATGGGCACGACGCTAAAATTTTCTTCGCATGGTTCATCAGCTAAGAGCTTAAGAACCAATGCTTCCTTATCCCCTTGTCGCCCAACAATCTCAGATGTTTCTACCAACGAGGTCTCGTATTGTCTATTTCTATCTTTTGACCTATCATCCTTCACTTCTAAACCGAGAGTAACTTTTTCCTTCTCTAGATTTTGCAACTTATTGTTAATATCATCTAACCTGCGACTCATCTTACCGCTTAGTAATAAATTTGTGCAACAAGATGGGACGAGCTTTCGTGCTATGCTAGTGCTGCCTCCAGTGAGCTCACGATGCATAGCCTCAGTTGCCAAGTCATCAAGAATGTCATCTATGTCATACGCCAAGTGTTGGAGACCGTTGAGCCACTTTTGAACAGAAACTTCTTTTATTTCCTTGTCAGCAGCATCGACAAGGAAATCTTGGATACGGGATAATGTCTTCGCCAAGTTCTTCAGCTCGGAACTAATTCCCTTTGCGCGAACAACTTGCTTTTTGGCTTCATTCGCCAGCTTCTGTAAAACAACTTTGACGAGCTCTTCAGCCATGCCTTCAGCCATTGTTAATGGTGATTGGTAAACTGGGACTGTGTTCTCTAGTTTCAGTAAAGGAAAGAAAGGAAAGGTAATAAAAAAAAAAGTAGGTGTGTGAGTGATTGAAGTTGAAGAAAATTGATATGATCTTGACTTGACTAAAACAGTGAGTAGATAAGATTTTATGTCTTTTTCCTAACAAGACACTAATTTCAAACCAACCACTTATTAATGAAGGCAACTGAGCCACGTCTTTACAAACTTGACCACATGATGTTAGTACTCTCATTTATCATATTTTTTACCTACTCAATATAGACAGGGGTGGAAATGAACCGGAACGTTCACGAAGTTCTCAAACGAAGTGGTCCTAAATAACTTGGAGCCTAAGTTGCGCTGCTTATTAATCGAAGCACCGGCTTTACATACAAAGTTGTTTTGCTCAGTGCCTAAACGACTTTGTGATATTTTAAATATTAAACATATATAGTAGCGAAAGCTTATTAACGAGCTCAAAAGATATATATTTGAAATGAAAGGAAGCTTATTATTAACGGCTCAAAAATATATATATTACGAGCCAAGCTCGAGCTCGAGCCAAGCTTTAATTTTTCTTTGCCAAGTCGTATAAACAAGCCGAGACCAAGCCTATATAACATACTACGAGCCGAGATCGAGCTTAAAATTTAAGGTTCGAAATGAGCCTCGAAGCTTTTAAAACTTAAACAATCCTAGCTCGAGCTCTGGCAGGCTCGGGTTCGGCTCGGCTCATTTCCACCTCTACATATAGGCTATGTTTTGCGACGGGACTTATGAGACTTATAGAAGCTTAAGCTTTTAAAATAAGTTAAGCTTATATAAGATAAACATTGTTTGTCATAAGAACCCACGTTCTGCAAGGTTCACTAAACCTAAACTGAAGAATTGATGGGGGCATGTCCAACAGAAATCTGATCATCAAACCTACAAAGTAGAAAAAAAGGCAACATGGTATTAGGCTGCTCCAGTAAGGAGCCCCAATCCCCCTCATTTTCCCTGCCACGTCACATTTCTCTCTCCAACACCTTCGCGCTGACAGCCCCAAGAAAAGAGTTTTGTTTTGTTTTTGTTTTTTTAACACAAACTAAAAAATTCAATTACTATTTTTTTTGTATGATACGTGCTATACTTACATGTTGCACGCATGAGTCATATGTATACGTGTGATCAAAATACATGCATGGTTTCCATCTATACTTTGCATTCCATATCATGAGTCAAATAAAGTGTTGTGTCAACATAAGAGTTCTAGTCTAGCTCATTGTTATATTCACAAGGGAAACACAAGTTGTGATGAAACAAGTATGTTATTTGCACAGCCAAACATCTTTCCACATTCAGGTTCAAGCAATGTATTTTTGTTCATACAAGCATGCTTCACTTCGTCCTTCAAGTAAATATTGTGTGTATTTGATTTGTTCTTATCGATCGTGTGGACGAACGAATCATGCAATTTCCTTGGCGATCGAATGGCTGCACAGCAAGAGGAATCGATCCTCTAGTCGATCGAGTGCCCAACGATCGACACATGATTTGCTTACTGGGGCTAGCCTTAGTATCAAAAAATTCCCACTATATCCACTTGACATGATAAGCTAAAACAAATAATTGATTAATTGGGACGTTTCAAATGATCACCACATAATAAGAAGAACAAGGGAAATAATGAGATTAACCACGCTTAACTAATTCAGTAATACATATCTATAGTAACTGTGTGTAGGGGTGTTATCGGGTCGGGTTATCGAGGTTATCGGGTTTGGTTGAGTCGGGTTTTATGCTTTTATAAAGTCATCCGCAACCCGACCCGATAAGTGATCGGGTTATCGGGTTCGGGTGTTATCGGGTCGGGTTAAGTCGGGTCGGGTTGTGGGGTTAAGTTATGCACATTGTTCACTAAATAAAAGCGTATTACTTACTTACAATGGTAGGACTCAAACTATTGGAGGAAATTTAAAACAAAGAGAATAAGGTTAAACAATAACTTAAAACATTAATGCTCAAAGTTCACATTTCTAAACAAGATTGGTGAGCCATGTGCTATCATAGGCTAATTGATTAACCAGCCAATGAACCAATATATACTAGGAGCATAATACAATAGCATTAAACTATGAAATCATGCATTTGTTAATTCTATATGGAAATGTGCCACCCATAATTAAGGTCACATTAAAAATTACGTTGCCAAATGAAAACCTTCACAATGTCTATCAATTATCAGTAGTATGTACTCCACTTGCAAAATAAAACTTTCAAATGTCTTGAACCAAATTAGCATCGAATTAAAATCATACGGAGTAATAAGTATATAGAAAAAGTATCTTAAAATCAGTCAATTGCAAACTGGTTCCTTTTACTGTACTATACATTGGGCCTCTAAAAACTACTACCTCCGTCCCAAAATAATTGTCCTCATTTGATTTTTTAAAGTGTTAATTTTTCAACTTTGATTCTTAATATTTTTGTATGTGTTATATAATACTTGATAAAAATTACACCAAAGAAAACCATTATATAACCAATCCATTCATTTATTTTGCATCAATTATTATATAACATAAACAAAATTATATAAGATCAAAGTTTGGAAATTAAGACTTTAAAAAATCAAATGAGGACAATTAATTTGGGACGGAGGGAGTAATAAATAAAAAATGAAAAATTGATTTTCGGGTCTTATCGGGTTGACCCGATAACCTGATAGCATTATATTTTTAACCATAACCTGACCCGATAACACTATCGGGTTATCGGGTTCCGGTCAAAATAACCCGACAAGAATTTTTGACCCGATTTGACCCGATCCGATAAGCATTATCGGGTTTGGGTTCGGGTCAACCCGACCCTACTGACACCCCTAAATGTGTGTGTGTATAAATTGATAACTAATTATAAATACATACCGAGTACTAACTAATCAGAAAGTATGTTTTCCAACTCCTCATCTTCTTCAACATCAACGTCATTTGTATCGAGTAGGTAACATGTGTTCATTATTCTAGTAGGCAAAGTTCAAAAATAACTTCACATTTTGAACATTGTTTTGATTAGAATACCCTTGTGCGTTTGGTCATTTTATACATCCACGCCCAATCACTAAATACAATAACAATTCTCTAAACCCTAAAATAAATTGAAAAATACTTCAAAATCAGCACTTATTATATTCAGGTCAATGTAAAAGCTTCTAAAAATTAGCAATCATCTATACATATATTCAAACTACATAATTAGTACAAATAAATAAGAAATTTACCCAACAAAGAGGATGAGTGGTGTTTCCGCTCGTGGTGTTGGTTCGGGTGATGTTTCGTCACTTATTAGTAGGAGGAAGTGGGGGCAAAATAGGTGGGCCAGGTCGGGTCAATGTGACTTGGGTCCAGCCAGGTGTGTCGACAATAATTTATTATTTATTATTATTTTTAGTAAAATATGAAAAAAGTGAAGGAATATTACTTTTTTTACCCGCTAGACCTGCCTAAATCCATTGAATAATTATTATATAATTGCATTTTCCTATCAATGGGATTTGCTAATGGGTGTCCAGAGGGCATTTTTTAAGTTGTAAATGAATGAAAAGTTTGAGTATATTAAGTGGAAAATCAAATGTAATTATAGCAATTTAAAAGTTTAATTAATGTTTATTAAATACATTTTTTATTCAAAAAGAAAAGTTTCAATGTATTAACTACACGTTAAATGCATTTTTTACATTTTATAAGGTGTCCGGTAGGCACTCATAGCAAATCCCTTCTATCAAATATCCAATTAGACTATATACACGTGTGCAAAGTGATTAACTGCACATGACACGGGCGTCAAAGATCCAGTTTACTGGTATATATAGCCCATCATTAAGAAAAAACCCGTCTCAGGTCATTTGCTTAATAAGTCAAAGTGGTTGGGGGTGTGCACAGTTCGGTTTATGTCAGTTTTTAGCTAAAACCAAAATATTCGGTTTTTATAAAACCCAAAATCAAAATCGTTCAATTTTTGGCGGTTCAGTTTTTTCGGTTTGTTATCGATTTCGGTTCGAATTTTTTTTAGCCGTTTTATATATAGGCTTGGCCATTTTATACCAACAAACTTGTTTTATATAGAACATTGATTTTTTTTTTTGTCAATCTTAGCCTAATAATGTTTATCCCAAATTTCTACAGTTACACACATATATATGAGATATACACATGAAAGTGAACATACACATAGTATGATCATTGTCACAATATGTATTCATTTATTATCAAGTAAACACTTGTACACGACAAACACAACGATATAAACATTAAGACAAATATATTATAAGTCCGCCTACAAAATGAATACGAATTTATAAATTTGATTTATGTATTTATTTATATTATATAAATTATATATTATTATATTATAAAACCTCTTGGGTTCGGGTTTTTAGACGAAAACCGAAACCGAACCGAATTTTTTGGTTTTTGAAAAAGTAAAACCGAACCAACGATTTTTAGTTTCAATCCGATATTTCGGTTAGGCCTTTTTCGGTTTTCAGTTTGATTTCGGTTTTTCTAATCACTCCTAGAAAGTGGCATTCATATTTTCTTCTTGTGTTGACAACAAATAGTTATGATATAATATTTAAGAGAAAAACCCGATTGTTATTTATATAATTTAAGGATGTGATATGAAATGATTATATCTCGACATTGTTTGCCTTTTTATATACTTAATGTTTCCATATCGTCTAAGGTGTGAGGGGCATATTTGTAATAGTGGCACGGGGCTTTAAAAACTCAACGAGATGACTTTGTCAATAATATTTATAGAGATCCATTTAGACCCATTATCTACTAGATATTTACCCAAATAGACTCATATTTAACCATTGAGTCTCAAATTGTCACTTTTAGCAGGATGTGAGAGATTAGTGGTGATAGACGAGGGGTGTGTTGGTGGCATCGAGAGGCGGTGAAATCGAGTTTATGCTTATTGACTTAGAATGGAGTAATGTGAGAAAACTAGTATACCCTTTATTATAAGAGTAAATTACTAAAATGGTAGAAAAATGCAAGCTTGATCCACTATATAGTCATTTTCAACACCTTTTCCTTTTTCTTAAAATGGTCATGCTCGACTGCTCAACTGCTCGACTTCATTCAAATTTTGACACGTGTCATTCCTTTGGCTGATCAACTGCTTGACTTTGACTACTCGACCGTTCGACACCACCCAAAATGGGAAAATTGTGTGGAGTCGAGCAGTTGAGCAGTCGAGCATGACCAAAATGGGAAAAGGTTGCTAATAATGTCTACATAGTGGATCAAGCTTGGATATTTCTACCCTTTTGGTAATTTTCTCTTATTATAAATGGTAACATCTACCACTAAATTAATTGTTTAAATACTATTTCATCCTCAAACTTTTATCCTTTTTCGTTTCCAACCCGTATATTTTTTTCTCGCAATGTCTACAAATTGAATCCGCAAATGTTGCATCAAGGGTCACACGAGAACTAGAAGTTCACAACTATAATTATTTGCCACTATACACCATCACATTGCGCGAGTATTCGTTGAGTATAGATAAGTGGTGAGGTGTTGCAAGATGTAAAGTGAGATATATCTATACTCCTTATAAAGTATGAATGCCCAGTATTAAATATTAAAAACTTAAATTAATGTAGTTTGCTTAAATTACTTTTAAGAAGCTCTTAAACTTGATAACTTAAAGTATGTCTATTATTGACCAATTCTAAACTTGTTAACTTTTAAAAAAACACACTATTTCTTATTGAAAAAAACACACGCTTTGTATTTCAAAAACATGTGTTTTGCATCAAGCGTTAGGTGGCCGCATCGATACGAGACGAAAGTATGCTAATTTATGCTTTTTAGGGGTGTTTGTTTTGGATTATACAGCCGACTTATGGCTTATTTGGTTTTGGGCTTATCTTTCATAAGCTCACTTTTGTGGCTTATTATGAAACTTTTTAGCTTATATAAATTTATTATGTCATAATAAACTTGTATAAAAGTTTCAAAACAAGCCAAAAAAGTGAGCTTGTGAAACATAAACCCAAAATCAAATAAGTCATAAGCTGGCTATATAAGCCGAAACAAACACCCCTTTAGATAATTATTAGTTTACTATACTGTTTTGATGTTTAAATATGTGATTGGTTAATGTTTAATTAATTTTATGTTTTTGTTGTTTTTGTTGTTGGTTTTGTAGGCGCGAGTGAAGATTTTACCTGCAACGAATACGTGAGTTGTTTGTTTTTGTATTATTGATAATAAATACTGTATAATTTAATGGGGTGTTTGGTTTATCCTATTGTTTAGTACTTTTTGAAAAATTAATAGATTTGTTACTACTATTTATGAGGTTTGTATAAAGTTAAAGCGTTTAATTGGATGATTGGGTTAGCTCACTTCTAAAATGGGTCGCTTTTTAAACTTTTCTTTTTGATAAGATATAGGGGTTGTTTGGAGAGCTTATTTAAACTATTATAGGGTTGTTTTGGAGTTCTTATTTAAAACACGTATTTTCTATTGTGGCTGTTTGGAGTCCTTATCTAAATTCTTATAGGGTCATTTTGGAGTGCTTATTTTACTACTTATACGAGCTCTTTGGAGTGCTTATATTAAAAAGTAAAAACTATAGGGCTGTTTCTGAATGAAATGGGTTATCGAGTAGATAATATATACTCAAGCTAAAGTAAGTACCAATTTTCTAAAATGGGTCGCTTTTTAGAACTTTTCTTAATAAGATATAGGGGCTGCTTGGAGAGCTTATTTAAACTACTTATAGGGTTGTTTTGGAGTGCTTATTTAATATACTTATAGCCTTTAGGGGCTGTTTGGAGTCATTATCTAAACTTCTTATAGGGCCGTTTTGGAGTGCTTATTTAAAATAACTTATAACGGCGGTTTGGAGTTCTTATTTTAACAATTATAGGGTTGTTTGGAGTCCTTATCTAAACTACTTATAGGGTCATTTTGGAGCTCACATCACTTCCAGTTCACTTAAGAATATGTGCATTCGTTTCAAGTAGCTATGCCTTGCTATCTTTCTATCTATTCTGGATAGTATGACCCTTACTTGCTCATTACCTTCTTCAGAAGTTGTTCTATAATTTTGAGGTTCAATAACATTATATAATTGAATAGCCTTACATTCAATGTGTTCATAGGATTATGTTGGATCAAGATGTTACATGGCTGAGCTAAAGAACACAACGTAACTGCCATTGATGCGTAAATACAGTTTGTTTGGTATTCCTTTGTATCGTTATCTTAATTATATGATTAGGTTTTTACCATAGTTGGATTGGTTGGTGCTCTATTGTTTAGCAATATAAAAGTTCAACCATGGAGCTTAAGGAAGATGGTGTGCTGACGGATGAAGAATCAAATACGGATAGGACGTTGGTTCATCCAAAGGTCGAGAAGGATTAATTGAGTTAATGTTCGTTCTTTTGAACCCATTTGGACACCTTTTTTTTGGTTAATTTTTGTTCTTTTGAACCCATTTGGACACCCTGACTTCCATAGAATGATTTGTTGAATAACTTGACGTGGTTGATGCATTTGCATCATAAGTTTTAATGAACCCACACTTTTCTTATTCTTGGTTTACAACCTCATTTTTTTTTATGTTACATATTCATATAGTATTACCAAAAACCTTTGCATCTGTGCATTAAAATTTGAAGGAGCAGTCCCATTTATCTTGAAGATACATATTTTGCTTTAGAAGATGAAAACCTTTGCTTAGCTACCAAAACATATTTTTCACTGATCACGTACAATTCGTGTTGGTATTTTGATGGATTTTTATACAGACTTGGTTCACAACATATCTGACTAAAGTCAAAATACAATTCCTTTACCAGCCCCAAGAGGTTGACAAAGATGAAATGTTTTCATTTTTATAACAAATGAACAACATGGGAGGTTAATAAGATGTTCTTTGGGTTTTTTGTTAATGTTTCTTTTTCTAAAATGTATCGATATGCAAATGTACATCTTGACACAAATAAAATCGTGCAATTGCACCTTGATCGCCGATATACTTACTTGAGCAGAAAAGTGTGAAACTGTTTTGGGTCTTGCTACTAAATAGAATATGTGTCCTTCTTTGTTCACTAGGATTGATAGTAGAGTAGTAGACTGTATGTCCATTTATTTATAATTATAACCAATTCTATCATTGCTGTCGAAGTATGATACTTACGCCATACAAGTCGTTCATACACCCATTTAGAATTACAGTAGACTATACTAACTATCATTAGATTAGAACATGTCCGAGCCATTTGTAATATCCTTTCGAGTTATTCATCAATCTCAGAATAACAAAGATCTATTTCAAATTCTCATTAATTCATAACACAAATATTTTCCATGTTAGCAAATTATTAAATTGCTCATATCGTGAATACGAATTTTCTAATATATGTAATAGTTGCATCGGTTAAGAATGAAACGTGAAGATAGATGGTGAAATTTAGAGTTAATTTCATAAATCATCCATGTAGTTTGTCGGGTTTAATGAAAATGGTCCTAGAAAGAAAATTTAACGGATCTTCCCTCTGTGGTTTTGACCCGTATCAGGTTTGGTCCCTGACACGAGAAAAAAAATGCAAACCACACGGACCAAACCCTATGCGGGTCAAAAACCATGGGGAGGGGATAGTAAAAAGGTGAAAACCATAGGGACCAACCCAAGACCGGATTTGAGCATGTGCGACATGGGCAACCGCACAGGGCCTCCGATTTTCAGGGGCCTCTAACTTTTAAAACTTCAGTATTAGTATAAGATCATTTTTGTAGGATTTAATAGTGTTTGACATATGATTTAGGATAGAGAAACGAAGATTTTTGTAAGAGAATAGCTTTTAGCTTTAGCGCACTTTAAGGCTGGTCGCAGCCGTGTGGGTCGAGATCGGTTGGCAACAAAAAAATGGTTCGGCAACCGATGTTCAAATCGGTTTCGTCGAATGTGGGCGAAGGTTGCAAGATCGGTCGTGTGTGGTAATTTTGCCATATCGAGTGCATTTTGAACCGATGTGGTTTTATTCGTTTGTATTAAATACAAGTTTTGAAATTTGACCGTTTGGTCTTAAACTAAAAAAAAAAAAAAATTCAAACCAAATTTACCACTTTATAAATACCAACTTCACTTCAAACACATTTCTTAACACACAATTTCAAACACAATTCAACCTCAAAATACTTCTCAACACAATATTTATTATGGCTTGCCGTCTCCCCATTCCGTTAAAGATATGCAAGTTTACGTTCAAAACCAATGCAATAACGACGATGAGAATCGGAAAAACGCTATTATAAGGGCTTGAATTGTTGACCAAAGCGAAGGTGGAGAAGGAACAAATGAGACAAAACTACCGTGAGTTGCAACGACATTACCCCTGATCGAAAGTGCGGATCGACAAATTTTGAAAGATCAAGCCCGCAAATATCGCGAGGTTGCGACAAGTTGTGGCTACCGTGTTCGAAGATAACGAACAACGCCGACACCAAAATCAATTGGAGCTATCGGGAGAACAAAAACGATGGTGCATCAACTTCGACTACCAACTTCGAAGCACGGGAACTCGTCGAGGGATTTGCCGGTTCTCGTACTCCCTCGTATGACTCTCATGCATGGGAGCATTCAGATTAGATTTATGATTTATGTATTTCGTATTGTTTTTATTTAGCATTGTAACATTTTAATTATTAATGAAATTTTAGTTTATGTTAAAAATGATTTAAAAAAAAAAAAACTTGGTCGTCGAACGGGCATCCTGTTGTCCTGCATCACTGAGTAAGTTTGACGCAGTATTGATGACCTGTGTCGCGACCTGACCAAATGCAATGGAAGAACATGAGATCTAGTTTTGTTGGACTCTTGGAGAAGACAACCCAAGTGGGGCCCTAACTTGCAATTTGTCTATTACTTCTATTGTTTTTTCAAAGTTCTAATAAGACCCTCTTGTTTTTATAACCTGTCATTTAAAACCCCACTCCAATTTAATATTTTTGATTCAAAATATCTTATGAAAAAAATTTATAACAATTAGAACCTTCACAATAATTTATAACAATTAGAACCTTCCAATTATCACAAGTACTGCTGCAATGAAACACATGGCTTCAAACTTTACCAAGCTGGACAAGTTTGAAGGGGTGGACTTTAGGAGATGGCAGAAGAAGATGCACATCTTGCTGTCAAGCATGAGTGTGGTCTATGTTCTGACCACACCTATTCCTGTTGATGGGGATGATGCTACTATGAAGCAGATCAGGAGAAGGAGCAAATGGTAGAATGATGACTACATTTGCAGAGGTCTAATTCTCAATGGTATGTCTGATTCTCTATTTGACATTTATCAGAACTTGGAATCTACCAAAAAACTGTGGGATTCCTTGGATGCCAAATATATGGCTGAGGATGCATCAAGTAAGAAGATTCTTGTAAGTAATTTCACAAATTACAAAATGACTTATTCAAGACCAGTCATGGAACAATACAGTGAACTTCTTGGAATACTTGGAAGGTTTACACAACACAATATGCACATGGATGAGGCTATTTCATTCTCTTGTGTCATTGACAAAATCCCTCCTTCTTGGAAAGATTTCAAGCATACATTGAAACATAAAAAGGAGGAGTTAACTCGTTGAGTTGCAATCATCTCATGCGAATGAGGAATCTCTCAAGGTGCGTGATAATGACAAGCCAAAGAATAGCAATGCTATTGGTGCATCTGTTGTCAATATGGTGGAGCATAACAACTCCACCAGGTACAATGACAACAAAGGCAAGCGCAAATATCATGATAACACAAGGTCAGATCCTAACAAGAAGGCAAAACCTACTTGTTGAAATGTGGAAAATCGGTCACATTAAAAGGGACCGCAAGGGTGTTAAGGTTGGTGGTAAAGCCAATGGATCGCACTAATGGTTCGTGGAGTGGTGGTTCTACCAATTCAACAAAGGTCGAATATGTTTAATAAGTCTTTTCAGATTATTATGTTACATATGTATCCGAATCTTATTATGCAGGATGATGATTTTGCGTGGTGGGTTGACTCTGGTGCAACAGTTCATGTGTGCAAAAATAGAAGCTGGTTCAAGACTTATGAATCACTGAATGATGGTTCTATTATTCACATGGGAAATGAGTCAACAGCCTTGGTGCATGGTCGTGGTTTTGTAGATCTTAAGTTTAGTTGTGGAAAGATTGTAACTTTTTTTTAATGTTATTCATGTTCCTGATATTAGGAAGGACTTGGTTTCAAGTAGCATTTTGAATAATCATGGATATAAACAAGTTATTGAATCCGATAAATTTGTCTTGTCTAAAAGTGGTGTTTTTATTGGTTTTGGATATTTATGTAACCAAATGTTCGTGCTTAATATTGTCATGATAGTGTTAATTCGCCTTTGTGACCACCAATGACCTGACCGACTCTACCCTTTGGCATGCTAGACTTGGCCATGTACACTATAAACGAATGCAAGATATGTCTAAGGATGGGTTAATCCCAAAGATTTGGCATGGACAACTGAAAAGTGTAAAACTTGCATGCTGGCCAAGATAACTAAGAAACCCTTCGGGTGTTAAACGTGAATCTAAGCTCTTGGAGCTAATACACAAGGACTGTGTGATTTGCATGCCACTCCCTCTTTGGGGAATAAGAAATACTTTGTGACATTTATTGATGATGCTTCTAGGTTTTGTTATGTCTATCTCTTACATACCAAGGATGAAGCATTAGATAAATCCAAAGTGTTTAAAACTGAAGTTGAATTAAAACTTGGGTATTTGATCAAAAGATTAAGGACTGATAGGGGAGGTGAGTACATGGATACTATGTATTTTCAGTCTGTTGGTATTGTCACAATTCTCAAATTCCGGTCATTTATCATACTCCATATTCATCATTTCATAACGGTTCGTGCATAGTTTTGCATTTTTCAGTAAACGTTTATTTTCCTATTAAATAAACGCTATCGCGTAATTAATTATTTTGAACAATTGATTCAATACTTCCAAAAATTATTCCAATATATTTTAATACTCATATTAAGATTTTAAAAATATTATTATTAGTTTACCCAGTGTTTTAAATTTATTTCGTATATAAATTGTTATAATTATATAAATTACGACGGTTTTCTCAAATTCAACCCGATAAATATTTATTCACTCAAATCTTTCAAGAAATGTATTTTTATAATTTTTATGACTTCATTTTATTTTATCTTGACCCGTGAAAATTTATTTTTATCTAAAGCTACCTTAATTATTCAAATGTGTATACAACTTACTAATATTACTTAACAATACTACAAGTTACTACTTACTTTCAAGTAACTTTACATTACTTTACTTACACATTTACACACTTAATAATAATAATAATGATAGTAATAAAATAAATATGTACTAGTAGACATGATTCACCTAATATATATTGCAAGATTTTTCTTACTTATATAATTCTACACACCAACTCTTACACTTATTCAACACAATAATTCAAGTGTGTTAGATCAAGTTCTCTTCCTCTTGTCTTCTCCACAAAATCCGGCCACACCAAGCACATAGGAGGTGATCATCAAAAATTTTTCTTGTCAAGTTCTACACAATCTAGTAACACTCTTTGTTTAGGTTTTGAAATAAAAACCTAGAGTGTTTAGGATAAATCCTTGATCATAAACCTCATCAAGCAATTTGTAAGCATGAAACTTTATCTTTTACCTTTTCATACATATTTTCATACATTTTCTTGAAGTCCTCATGATCATATTTGCTCAAGTTGTAGTTTTTATTCATGTTTATCAAATGTTATCACCCATATGTGTCCTATTAATTTTTATAACAAGTATGTACTAATTAGAAGTTTATAAAAATGAGAAGTTTGAAAAATGGATCATCAAAGTCTAGTTGTGGTTTTTGAAGGAAATGATTACATAAATTTTATATATGTTTATTTAAGTTTGTATATATATTTTAGCCTCACAATGAATATTTATTTTGGTTATGATCAAATGAAGTTGTTTTACTAGTAGGATTGGTGATGAGTAGATTAAGGGAATATTGTGGTGTTGTTTGAGTTAGAATGATTAGAGAAAAATGGTAATTTTTAAAATGCGGAAGGCCAATAAAAGTATAATTTTTCCGAAAAGTTAGTTATTTTTATAAGTTTTATTAAAGATTTAGAAAATAGATTTTTAGTTATGAGCGTGGCCTTTTGAGCGACTAAAACGGAGTTATAACGAAAAAGATCGTGGTTTTCAAGTTCGATTTAAAAACTATAATTTTCCGGAAAATGTTTATACAGTCCGAGTTTTAACTGACCAAACAGTAGCCTAAAATTTCTGTGAAGTCTCCGAAGTTTAAAAATATATTAGTACTCTTAATTACCTTCGCGTGGATATAAAGAACTTGAAAACGGACTTAAAACGAGTGAGTTATGGTTAACCGAACTTTGAGTCAAAAGCGTCTGAAAACACTATTTACAGTTAGTAAGCTGTCGGGATTTTAATCAAGGTTTTTGAGGGCCTAAGCGGACGTTTGGGGAAGCGGACAAAACGCGAGTTAGTTTTTCTATGTATACATTACGTCAAGTCCGATGTAAACCGATTTGTCAATTACTAAAACCGTTACGTAGTTTTAACTACATTTTCACCATTAGCTCAAAAGTAATTATTTTTGACATGGAACCGTCTCACATTCAAGTATCAATATTTTTATATAACTAGTTTTCAAGTAGCATATTGGGTGATACATTTTCAAATCATGCATTCACGACAACATATCATAACTCGAGTCATAACATTCATTCGCGGATAGTTTCGAGCCTCACTTTCCGTCACTTCATTTTGTTAGCATATAAATTCTACCAGGTGAGTTCATACCCCACTTTTACTCGTTTAAATTCTTACAAACTATTTGGGGGAGATACATGCTTAAATACTTGTTTCACTCTTGCGAATACCCAAACCATTTATACAATTGTGTTACAATATACTTCTTATACACTTTGGACATTATGTGTGGTTTATTGCGATATGTGCCTTAATGTGCTAAACTAGTTTTCAATTATGTATCAACATACAAACTTTAGCAATCTAATTTAACTCTACGGGGAGCGGCAGAGAAGTATTGATAGTACTATCGGTCGACGCCCCCACCCTTGGGTCCTTGATGGCGACCCGAGGGTGAATATAATCTGTTATTCAATGAAACAGTACAAACAAGTTAGACTCGTCAAGAGGTTCAGTTGGTTGTGATTCTTTGCATTAAGTACATGTATATATCGTATGCACCTATGTCCTACTTACAAACAAGATTGACAATTCTATATTTTGGAAATGGGTTGTAAACACCACAGTTGCAAGTTTTGTATGGGCGGAACTTGGAACTGAGTGGATTTACAATGCCTTTGCTGCATAAACAATTTATGAAAGGCTTTACATTTCATCATAAACTTATGAACTCACCAACCTTTGTGTTGACACGTTTTAGCATGTTTATCTCGAGTCTTAAAGTGTTAGCATTTCATGGAGCTTTTGGGTTGCATGGCATACTTTGGAGTCTTGGGCTTTTAACAATTACCATTCGACATGTTTTGTAAACTCTTTATGTATTATCAAACTTTGTGATTTCTTGTTGTGTAAACTTTAACTTATGAAATCGAATGGTAAACTTTTCAAAACGTCTCATTATAGAGGTAGATTTTACGTATCCATACTTTGTGCTATGACGTCATACCCCAATGACACTATCGTTCATTTGCGATATTTTGGGGTGTGACAGTTAATATCGAGACTTGGTTATAGAGAACTAGGTTGCATTTTAGTTCCTAGACTATAACCGCTTTCCATCGATTTCGTTTCCTATTGCCTTTTCCACTTTTCGATGCGCATATGTTTTCTTAAGTATTCCTTCTAGAACAACCTCGTTAGATAGCGTAGTTTCCTTGTACCAATAGGGGAGTCCCAAAATCTAGTTGGGACATCAAAGATATGGAGCTTCGATGTGAGCACTTATCTAACTTGATCTCGTGTGATTCTTGTTTGATGAGATCCGGTCGAGGCTAAATAAGTGTTACTATAAAGTTGGATAGATTTGATGATTTTGCCCGGGATGGGAGTTCTCTTGAGGATACTTTGGGAACTGGGCGAAAACATCGTAGTGACTTTAGCACCTAACGAATTTCCTATACAAGTGCGACTCTTCCTAGATACCTACCCTACATCCCTCCTTCACCGTTTAGAATCGGATGATAGACTGGCTACCTACTTAAATAACAATCAATCGGGACATGTATGCGGTGGTATGTACATGTGAAATGAGGCAATTATAATTATGGTGGCCAACATAATTATAAATGCGTCACAACTCACGTGGACATATGCAACCACGCATCGTAGTCGGTGTGGACACCTAGGAACCAATTTGTGGCGCGTGGTATTATGTTTGAGGACATTAAGTATAGACATTGGGTTCAGCGTTTCTTTCCTGGGAGATCATGGCGCAAAGAGTAACACGCGTCTGGCAGGTGGTGCGGTACCAAGAGGTGGAATGACAGTGGGCGTGGAGGTAGAGGAGGCGGTAGCGACTGGGTAACAATGACAACAACCTGGGCGGAAACCATTTTTGCCGCATCATCGCCAAACAACTTCAAATCTTGCTTCCCACTTTATCACACAAGTTGGAAATCATATGAATAACTTCGGAAACCACGGGAGCGGGAATGGCGACACCAACAATGTAAATGGTGGCAAGTAACAACAACAATACCAACAACAACAACGAATTGGATGCACATATAAGGAATTTTGGCATGCAAACACGTGGGTTTGATGGTATAGGAGGTGCTGGCATATACTCGATGGGTAGAAGGCGAGGAAGCGTGTCGACATCGACAATTGTGCCACACATCGAGAGTGAAGTATATCTTTGCTTGTTATCGGAAAGCATTGACATGGTGGAACACTGACGTGAGGGTAGAAGCGGCTATAGGCATGACATGGGATGAATTTAAGGAGTTATTGAAGAGAGATGCTGCGGACAATGAAATCACGACTAGAGGATGAATTTTATCACCACTCCATGATAGAGGTTTGGTCACTAAGCTGCACCCGATTTCATGAGTTAGCGGACTAGTTCCTCATCTAGTTACCCCTGAGTCCAAGAGAATCTCGAGGTACATATATGGTCTTGTCCCCAAATCCGTGGGCTGCGGAAAACAACTAGGCGTCTACAATACAAAGTGCGAGATCTTGAGGCGGGAACCGGCCGAGGCGAGATGGTTAGAAATGGTACTTTGAAGAGCGGTGATAAGAGGAAGCAAATTGATTGAATAAGCAGATAGACGGGTAGGGACAACAAAAGGGCAAGAGTTTTTGTGGCAATGCTGAACAAAGAGAGTATGCGGTACACATCCGTGCTAAGTGTGCTTATCATCACCCGAAGACCAAGCCGCTTGGTTGCCTGCAAATTACAATCAATCGGCCATTTTAAGGAGTGCAAAAGGGTAATCAAAAGACTTGCTTTGAATGCAAGCGGCGAATCACTTCCGGAATAATTGTCCTCGATTGAATAAGCCACGATGCAAGCTCCTCTAGTACGTGGCAATTGAAGAAAATAACCCAAACCACTGTACTCAATATCGCCCGAGGTCGAGGCATTCTATATAGGGACCGAGAAGCCCATATCATGCGAATGCGCTTTTCCTAGACCATTAAGTGATCCACGTATTATTGATTCAGTGAGTCTCCTTAGATAAGAAACCTAGACGCGTAAGTTTTGACATAAACACTTTGACCATACATTCCGATTTCTCTAAACCTTAGGGTAGAACCTTATGTATCATCGATTGAATCGCGAGGACGCGATTCTTCTATCGAGGAAGAATGTCACAATTCTCAATTTCCGGTCATTTATCATACTCCATATTCATCATTTCATAACGGTTAGGTGCATAGTTTTGCATTTTTCAGTAAACGTTTATTTTCCTATTAAATAAACGCTATCGCGTAATTAATTATTTTGAACAATTGATTCAATACTTCCAAAAATTATTCCAATATATTTTAATACTCATATTAAGATTTTAAAAATATTATTATTAGTTTACCCAGTGTTTTAAATTTATTTCGTATATAAATTGTTATAATTATATAAATTACGACGGTTTTCTCAAATTCAACCCGATAAATATTTATTCACTCAAATCTTTCAAGAAATGTATTTTTATAATTTTTATGACTTCATTTTATTTTATCTTGACCCGTGAAAATTTATTTTTATCTAAAGCTACCTTAATTATTCAAATGTGTATACAACTTACTAATATTACTTAACAATACTACAAGTTACTACTTACTTTCAAGTAACTTTACATTACTTTACTTACACATTTACACACTTAATAATAATAATAATGATAGTAATAAAATAAATATGTACTAGTAGACATGATTCACCTAATATATATTGCAAGATTTTTCTTACTTATATAATTCTACACACCAACTCTTACACTTATTCAACACAATAATTCAAGTGTGTTAGATCAAGTTCTCTTCCTCTTGTCTTCTCCACAAAATCCGGCCACACCAAGCACATAGGAGGTGATCATCAAAAATTTTTCTTGTCAAGTTCTACACAATCTAGTAACACTCTTTGTTTAGGTTTTGAAATAAAAACCTAGAGTGTTTAGGATAAATCCTTGATCATAAACCTCATCAAGCAATTTGTAAGCATGAAACTTTATCTTTTACCTTTTCATACATATTTTCATACATTTTCTTGAAGTCCTCATGATCATATTTGCTCAAGTTGTAGTTTTTATTCATGTTTATCAAATGTTATCACCCATATGTGTCCTATTAATTTTTATAACAAGTATGTACTAATTAGAAGTTTATAAAAATGAGAAGTTTGAAAAATGGATCATCAAAGTCTAGTTGTGGTTTTTGAAGGAAATGATTACATAAATTTTATATATGTTTATTTAAGTTTGTATATATATTTTAGCCTCACAATGAATATTTATTTTGGTTATGATCAAATGAAGTTGTTTTACTAGTAGGATTGGTGATGAGTAGATTAAGGGAATATTGTGGTGTTGTTTGAGTTAGAATGATTAGATAATAATGGTAATTTTAAAATAGGCGCGGAGGCCATTATGAAATTATAATTTTCCGAAAAGTTAGTTATTTTTATAAGTTTTATTAAAGTTTTAGAAAATAGATTTTTAGTTATGAGCGTGGCCTTTTGAACGGACTAAAACGGAGTTATAACGAAAAGATCACGTGGTTTTCAAGTTACGATTTAAAACTATAATTTTTCGGAAAATGTTTATACAGTCCGAGTTTTAACTGACCAAACAGTAGCCTAAACATTTCTGTGAAGTCTCCGAAGTTTAAAAATATATTAGTACTCTTGATTGCCTTCGAAGTGGATATAAAGAACTTGACAAACGGACTTAAAACGAGTGAGTTATGGTTAACCGAACTTTGAGTCAGCGTAACTGAAAACTATTTCTGGCGTTAGTAAGCTGTCGGGATTTTAATCAAGGTTTTGAGGGCCTAAGCGGCGTTCGGAAACGGACCTTAAAACAAGTTAGTTTTCTATATGTATACATTACGTCAAGTCCGATGTAAACCGATTTGTCAATTACTAAAACCGTTACGTAGTTTTAACTACATTTTCACCATTAGCTCAAAAGTAATTATTTTTGACATGGAACCGTCTCACATTCAAGTATCAATATTTTTATATAACTAGTTTTCAAGTAGCATATTGGGTGATACATTTTCAAATCATGCATTCACGACAACATATCATAACTCGAGTCATAACATTCATTTTAGGTCGCGGATAGTTTCCGAGCCTCACTTTCGTGCACTTCATTTTGTTAGCATATAAATTCTACGGTGAGTTCATACCCACTTTTACTCGTTTAAATTCTTACAAACTATTTGGGGGAGATACATGCTTAAATACTTGTTTCCACTCTTGCGTACCCACCCATTTATACAATTGTGTTTAATATACTTCTTATACACTTTGGACATTATGTGTGGTTTATTGCGATATGTGCCTTAATGTGCTAAACTAATTTTCAATTATGTATCAACATACAAACTTTAGCAAGCGGTTAACTCTGGGAGCGGCCAGAGAGGTATTGATAGTACTATCGGTAGCGCCCCACCCTTGGGTCCTGATGGCGCGACGGGGGTGAATATAATCATTATTCAATGAAACAATTACAAACAAGTTAGACTGGTCAAAGAGGTTCTTTTGTGATTCTTTGCATTAAGTACATGTATATATCGTATGCACCTATGTCCTACTTACAAACAAGATTGACAATTCTATATTTTGGAAATGGGTTGTAAACACAGAGTTGGTTTTTATAGGGCGGAACTTGGGCGGTGGATTTACAATGCCTTTCTTTGCAAAAAATTTATGAAAGGCTTTACATTTCATCATAAACTTATGAACTCACCAACCTTTGTGTTGACACATTTTAGCATGTTTATCTCAGGTCTTAAAGTGTTAGCATTTCATGGAGCTTTTGGGTTGCATGGCATACTTTGGAGTCTTGGGCTTTTAACAATTACCATTCGACATGTTTTGTAAACTCTTTATGTATTATCAAACTTTGTGATTTCTTGTTGTGTAAACTTTAACTTATGAAATCGAATGGTAAACTTTTCAAAACGTCTCATTACAGAGGTCGTTTTCTGTATCCATACTTTGTGCTATGACGTCATACCCCAATGACACTATCGTTCATTTGCGATATTTTGGGGGTGTGAGCATATGATCCATGAAACATTGCTCCTATACTCCTGGCAAAATGGTATTTACGAAAAGCAGAGTCTTGAAGGAGATGGTTAATTCCATGTTGTTCTATTCAGGGAATGAGTCAAGGTTAGGGGTGAAGCTATGTTAACGACTTTCTATTTATTAAATAGGGTTCCCAACAAAGGAACAAGGTTACCCCATGAACTCGGACTAAAAGAAACCAAACTGAACTATCTCAAAGTTTGGGGTTGTAGGGTGTTATGAAACTCCACGATCCAAAGTGAAAACTTTGGGTGAAAGAGGCATTGACTGCATCTTTTTTGGATATGCTGACCATTCCAAGGCTTTTAGGTTCTATGTTATTGAACCTCGGGGTGGCAATTCGGGTCGGGTTCGGGTTCACGGGTTCGGGTTGGCGGGTCAGAAACCTTCAACCCAAACCCGACCTGTTTATATAAGCAGTGTTTTATCGACCTAACCTCGATTACTCCTTTGAACTGACCCATATAACCCGTTTAATTAAACAGGTCAACAGGTTAATCAGGTCAAACCTGTATAAGCATAAGTGCAGGTGCATGATATCAAAACAAGTTGCAAATCTTATCATGTTACATAAAACATAACTTCAAAGCATGCTACAAAGAGCATATTGTAACCATATTAGACAAACTAATTAACATCAGTTGCAATATTACAAAGTTCTTAACAAAATAACACAACACCAAAAGTGCAAAGTTCTTTCCAACGTTCCTAAATAAAAAGATAAATTTAAAAGACAATACCACAACCAAACATTAAACATGATGTCTCAAAACAAAGTATCCAAAAGACCAAAATACATCATCAGTTCACTACACCACAATACTCCTCCGACCATCATTCTTCATCTTTATTGATATCCAATGTCATGATATTTTCAGTTATCTCTTCAAGATCAACATGTGACACCACTGTAAATACAAAATTTAAAGAACCAAGCATAAGTCTTCAATTACAATGCAAGCAAACCAAAAAAGTTACATTTATATTACCTGTTTCTGAAAATAGCCAATCCCTAGTGCATGTTAAAGCTTCAACAGTGGGAGGCTTCATTGAACTTCGATATTGATCCAGAATTCTTCCACCAAGGCTAAAAGCCGACTCAGATGCAACTGTTGAAACAGGAACACAAAGGATATCCATTGCCATCTTAGCCAAAATAGGATATCTATATTGTTGAGATTTCCAAAAGTCAAGTACAGAAATAGAAGAAGTTGTTGCAGCTCTTGGTTCTTTTAGGTAAAAATCGAGTTCACGCTGCTTTTCATTTGAGCTCTAAGATTCAGTCTTATCAAATAAATCAAACTCCTAATGTACGAAGAAAATAAGACATATTAGTAAACACATACGTATAAACTATAAGAAATATTGTAGACATTACCTTGAGAATACTTTGAGTAGTGCCTCCGTCTCCTTCATCCACTTGAGAGTTCATCTCACCACCATCACCACCTGATGTCGAGTTTGTTGCAGTTTTTGAAGCAAGATTATATTCATCAAAAACACCATAAAGTACTTCTTTAACCTTTGCTAACTGTGGTGAGTCCTTACCATATAGCTTTGCATAGCTAAACCCAAGAAATGAATACTTATACCTTTGATTCTTTAGCAAGTCAACACAAAGATCATTGGCAGAAGCATTGTCCAATGTGATCGAAAATAACTTCTTTTCAATTCCCCAACTTTTAACTAAACAAGTGAGTTTTTCAGCTAAAGCGTGCAGTGTGTGGAGGTGGGAAGAAAGAAAAGTTTAAAATTCTTTTTTGTAAGACCCAATTTTTATCAATATAGTGTGCTGTCAAACTCAAATAACTATCAGTTACAATGGAAGTCCAGGCATCGGAAGTTAAACATATTCTACTAGGACAACAAAGCAACTTGTCACGAAGTCTCTTACTTTCAACTCCATGTAACTTTAACATATCAACCTTTGTAGTGTTCCTAGTAATATGAGTAACATCAGGTTCTAGGTATTTAAAGACATCTCTAACTCCTTCATATTCTGTAAAAGAAAATGGCAAATCATGTCTAACTACTGCATGCACCAACAATTCCCTAAACTTCCCCTGGTTAAAATTTGTGTTTCTAGCTCCTATAACACCCTTGTTAGAACTAATCATGTATTGGCCAATATCTCTTGTAGTACTTTTAAGACATACCTTTAGATGACGTTTTAGATTACCATACCACTTTCTATACTGCGAATAAATCTTATTGCATTTTTACACTTACAAACTAGAGGCTGGTCGGGCTTTTTAGGATCTTGGTCAATCAACTCAAAATAATCACAAACCTTGGAGATAAGTTTTCTTTTCCCTTTTTTTGGCCTCGAGGTACTTGCAACACCTTCTGATTGAGTTGGCTTTCCTATTTCCTCAACCTAGATCATCACTTTCATCATCGATATTCATCGGATGTGCGTCACCATTATCCATTTTCTAGCTACAAAAAAGACAAGAAACACAAAATAATAAATTAGTACCTTTCATTTTTTATGAACCTACGCAGTTAACAAGATCCATAGATAATTATATGTTATATTATCATAGTTGCATGCATATATGCAACAAAAAAGATTGCATATAAAAGTACTATTAGATAAAAACTAGCCATACTTAAGCGAGTGATATTGTAACTTGGAATTTGATGGCGATATGGCGATCTCCGGTGAATATATAATGTGGATTTATGAGAGAAATCAGTGGTTGGAACTTAAAATAGATAACTATGAAAGTAAATCTATGATAATTTTAATAGCACAAATAATTTGATATGACTATTGAAGACAAAAGATACATTTCCAACTTCCAAGAAATGACTTTTCGGTTTCTCTGACATTTCAACTTTCAAAGTAACTTATTTTTATATATTTCTTGTAACTACTCGTCTTATTTGAACTAGAAATTGAAGCATGTGTATTTATTTTTAATATTGTTTAAAAGTTAAACGGGTTGTCGGGTCAGACCGGTTATATTATCTTTGACCCGAACCTGACCCATTTAATAAACGGGTCAATCAGGTCGACCCAAAAACGACCTGAACCTATTTAGCATCAACCCTAACCTGTTAATTTTCGTGTCGGTCTCAGGTCGGGTTTCGTGTCGTGTTAGAAATTGCCACCCCTAATTGAACCTAATGAATCTATTTCAATTAACTCCATAATTGAATCAAGGGATGCAAACTTTGATAAGAACAGATTCTCATCAGTCTCTAGACCAAGTCAGAGGATTCATAATGGAACTCATGACATTGGTGTATCAAAGGTCCCTGATGAGGTTGTGGTTCAACAACCTGAACTTATGCTCGAGAGAAAGCAAAGGTCAGAATCTAAAGTCATTTGGACACGAGTTTCAATTATACTTAATTGAAGGAACAAGGGATAAGGTCTCGACCAATCCTATTGCTTCATTATTGAGGATGATCCCAAGACATTTGAAGAAGCAAGTCCCGTGATATTGCTTTCGGAAAGAAACAATCAATGATGAGATGGATTCCATCATGGGCAACAACACTTGAGTGTTGGTTGATCTACCACACAGTTGCAAACCTTTGGGTTGCAAATGGATTTTCAAAAGAAAAATGAAGGTAGATGGAACTATTGAGAAGTTCAAGGCTAGACTAGTCATTCAAGGCTTTAAAAAAGTCGAATAGACTATTTTGATACTTATGCCTCGTGCTCAGATTACCAAAAGCTCTTGATTGCTTTGGCATCTATTTACAATCTGATTATTCATCAGATGGATGTGAAAACAGCTTTCTTGAATGGTGAATTGGATGAGGAGGTTTATATGAACCAAACTCAAGGCTTCATCATGCACGCAATGAAAACAAGTGTAAACTGATTAAGTCTCTTTATGGACTAAGCGGCACCTAAGCAATGGCATCAAAAATTTGATGAAGTGGTTTTGTCTAGTGGTTATGTTCTTAACCAGCTGACAAATGTGTATATAGCAAATTTGATGAATTTGGTAAAGGAGTCATCATTTGCCTATATGTTGATGACATGTTGATCTTTGTGTGACCAAAATCGGTTTGACTGACAAAGGAATTTTTGTCATCAAGGTTCTCCATGAAGGACATGGGGTGATGTTATCCTTGGTATAAGGATTAAACATGAAAGTAAAAGAATTTCTATCTCTTAGTCTCATTATATTGAGAAGGTGTTGAGGAAATTCAATTACTTTGATTGTACTCCAGTGAGTACACCTATGGATACTTGTGAGGAGCTGATGCCTAATAAAGAGCAAGGGTATCTCAACTTGAGTATTCTAGGGTAATTGGCTGCTGATATGCCATGACTTGTACAAGACTGATATTGGCTTGCGTTGGGGAAAATTAGTATACTAGTAAGTGCTCTTCAGCGGCAAGCTGTAGGAGAATGCTGAAGTATTTGAAGAGAACTATGGATTATAGTCTCTCATATACTGGCTATCCTTCAGTGTTGGAAGGATACACTGATGAAAGTTGGATCAGTAACAGAAGACAATTCGTCTACCGTGGTGGGGTATTCCTACTTGGTGGAGGTGCAATTTCTTGGGCATCCAAGAAGCAAACTTACATCACCAGTTCAACAATGGAATCTGAATTTGTAGCCTTAGCATCGGGTAAAGAAGCTGAATGGTTGAAAAACTTGCTTCTTGAGATTCCATTGTGGCCTATACCTATAACACCTATTTCTATCCGTTGTGAAAGTGCAGCTACATTGGCTAAGGCTTATAGCCAGATGTACAATGGGAAGTCTGGACAATTAGGTGTCAGACATAGCATGATTCTTGAGCTTATCATGAATGGGGTGGTATCTATAGAGTTTGTTAGATCTCAACAAAATTTAGTTAATCACTTGACGAAGGTGCGGCTAGAGACTTGGTTATAAAGTCTGCTAAAGGGATGGGTTTAAGTCCAACTTAGTCATTGAATGCTAAGACACCCAACTCCCTCCTAAGGAAACTTTGGAGGTGAGTTCAATGTGGAAAACGAACATTGATTAATTTGGAGCACATGTTTTATTTACATCCCAAGGTTGTGCTCGAAACCTACAGAGGGAGGATGAAGTCTTTACTTCTTAATTGTTATTTTTCTTTGAAAAAGTGCTTGGCATGAGCATGAATAAAGAGGAACCACCTATGTGAATTTTGAAGTTTTGCCCGGGGGTTTTGGACTTTTAACTCTTACAACATTTATGAATTTGGATATGGACACATGGCTTGTATAGTGTCAGGAGCTTTTAAGTGTTTGAAAACTTATGTGTATTTTATCTTCAGGTATTCAAATGGGTTGAAGGGTTCAATTATTAGAATACCCTGATTCTCGAATATTTGAACGTGTAATGTACTAAGATGGAAATTCAATCCTCGGGATATTTTTTTTTATGCACATGTTTTGTTTAATGTTTGTTTTTCTTGAAAAGGAGGTGAACTAAATTTGGGGAGAATTGTTGGTAAATTTAGTGCACTTGTGGGATTAGTTCACACCTGTTTTGGGTTAAGGTACGGGTGTACACCCATGAGGTCCCCGAACACCACGACTCGACTCAATAGTGGTTTGTACTGCTAGTGTATTGTTACTATCGATAGTGTAGTAACCGATGGTTCCTCTTGGTAGTGTTATGGTTCCTAATGCTAGTGTAATGGTTCCCTGGTAGTGTATGGTTCCTGCCGCTAGTGTAATGGTTCCTACTTGGTAGTGTTGAGGTGATTAAATTTGTAATGACTTTGACTCATTCAATTGGTGTTATGGACGCTATGACCACGTTTAATTGGTCATGTAACCACTATTCCTATGATAATGGAGACTTATTATGAGTGATTAATTGGTCGTTAATCATCCATAATGTCCATTAACTAGGAGTGAGTATTCTCTTCTATAAATAGAGATGGTTTTCATCAGGATGGATATACTGAGAAACATACTGAAACCAGGAGAAACAAACTGAAAGCATAAACACTTGAAAGCAAAAGGGTTATTGATTTGTGCCTAATTCAATAACATACATTTGGTCTTATCCCAAGTAGATATTCGTGATACTCAGGGTGGGTTTGGAAATTGATTACACGATTCCAAGTGATATCCGGTAACCATCTAGTGGTATTGCAGTTGCTACTGATTGTCTTAACCCTGTTCTGGGCTCTTACCACCAACAAGGTCAAGATGGCCATTAACACTTACTGATAAAATCATCGAACTTGAGCGGGCTAGTAATTACAATTCTACACTTTGTCGTTCAGATGTAGTTGCTGGTCATACTATTGCTAATCTTGCCATCCCTCAATAAGTGGCAAAATGTGTGTTGGTTGGGTCATGTCATGGATCTAGATGAGTATGGGTCTAAATGGGTCCGGGTCTACAAGGTCCTTTAGGACTAGGGCCTGGGTCAAATGAATTACAAGTCGGGTTAACCTGTCAGGTTAACCAGTCGGGATTTCACAATTTGTTTTAGTGAATGTCAAAAATTAAAAATAGGTGTTCAATTTTTTTGACCCGTTAGACCCGCCCTAGTTTGTTAGTTAATTGTTTTACAAATAGAGCTTATATCAAATACTCATTAGACCCATCCGAAATATAACATCTCCTAAATATTACCCAATATGACTCATAAATAACATAGGTGTGTTAGTCGGGTTGACTCGGTCGGGTTCGGATCAATTCGGGTTGAGGCTAAAAAACATAGCCGGACTGACCTTATTTAGATTTCGGGTTTGTCGGGTTCGGGTTAACCCGATTACAAGTAAAATGATTTAAAAAATTGCTTGCTTCAATATGTTTACCTTGTAAATGTGTTAGTCGAGTAGGATTGGTCGAGTTCATGTCAATTCGGGTTGAGGCTAAAAAATAAACATACCCGAACCGAATTGTCCCGAATAAAACTATAGACCCGAGTAACCCGACCGAATAGGCTTAATCGGGTTCGGGTCGGGTCGGATTTTTGACACCCCTACAAATAGGTATAAAATCAAAACCTCTAGTATACATACAATGAATTAGAGGTGAGCAAACGACCCGAACGGATCGGACCGACCGACGGACCGACCGAGACCGGACCGGACCGACCACATTCGGTCGGTCCTCGTCTAAACTTTTAGGCTAATTCGGTCTTCGGTCCGGTCGGTCAGGTCCGGTCCGGACCACAAACCGACTATTTTGGCCTTGTTGAACCGGACCGACCGAGACCGGACCGACCACATTCGGTTCGGTCCTTGGTCTAGGCATTTTGGCTAATTCGATCCTCGGTTTTGATGGTCTGGTCCGAGACCGATGCTCACCCCTACAATGAATAATACCACAATGATTATAACATGGTCTAACCAAGAAATTGGTTTAGATGTGACAGATTTTGTAACTTGTAAAATTGGGCAATTCCATTTTGCGACGGATTGTGTAACTAGTATTGTGGTTTATTTTACCCCCTCGACAATGATCTTGTAACTCCACCTATCTCCTGGAGCTTGGTAGGCGAAACAATTAATGGTTCCATATGAGCTCGTAGACGTCATGTCTTGAACTTATGTTTTGTTGGCTCTCTCATATGTAAAGTTACACTTGGAGCACGATGTAGTAACGTTAACATTAAAAAAAATGCTACTACATCACCGTCACATCACTATTCACACTTTTAACACCAATACCCTAAAATACTCTCTCACTTAGAGTGCTTGGTGTGGTGAATGACGGACCAACAACATGATGCACGGTACATCACAACCTGCCATTCATGCATTGTTCGTGCTTATGGCGGACCAACAACACTCCTACACCGACCAATAACACCATTAACTATTTAACAACACATCCCTTTTACCCTTTTGAGACTAACTATATTTATTTTATTTTCCATTTCCTCAAACAAACTAATTTTTCACACACTAAATAAAAATACAAATAACATTTAAAAAAATTACAAAACAAACAAAAAACTTAACTTTTAATTGGTCCAACCGCTCGCTAATGCATATTTTACCGTTAGTCCACAACTCTTAACTTTTGATGCCCACTTAAAAAAAAGAAAGCACACACCATCACACACAATGCAATACGCACAACACACACACACAAACACCCATTTTAATCGAGAAAAAGAATAAGAAAAAGAAAAGCAAATCCAACGTGCGTTGGTGGATTAACGCCACACGACACCCAACACCGAGCTCGGTGTTACCACACCGGACGCTCTTATATCGTTTATATAAGTTTATTTATCTAAAGATTTTATTTATATTTATTATATTTTTAAACAAAACCTTGTAATTTCATATATCCCCTAAAAAACACAATTAATTTCATATATACCCAATTAAACTTGTAAATATCATATATATCCAAAGAAACATTTCAAATTTCATATTTCCCCAATTTAACTTATATTTCACTAAAACAAATTATATTGTGATAATTCTACCCTTCACTCCACCAAATGGATCATCTTTGTAACGAGTTGTTTTTATCATCAAACTAAACATGATATGAGGTGACTTGACAATTATCTCAACACTATGTTAGCACTAAGTTAATCAAATTAAACAAATTTATTTGCAAAACATTAAAATGAATATATGAGAATAAATTACAACAAAATGAACCTACAAGTGTCACAAACAAAGTTAACGATTCAAGTAAACATGGAGCAATTTAACTTATTTACTACATGAATGTATTTGATCTACTGTTAAATATTAAGTTCAGTTAATTTGCATGAGGTTGAAAAGCTGAATTACATAGCTTCAAGTGCTATAACATTTGAATGAAGAAATCATTTATATCATGTATGATTCGTAAGTTTCTGGAGTCCGGATGATCAATGTGGCTTGGCAAAAACATGCCATCCCATTCTCACATGACCTTGATGATCCATTTGAATACCGAATCTCTTCAAACCAATATTACATGCTGTTTTTAAAGGTCTTGACACCAAATTCAGTCTCAATCTCTTCAGCCGAATGAAAAACATTTAAAGCAGTCAGCTATTTCGCACTTGCAGAAACACATTTATCATCAAGACATGAAAATACAACTGAATTTTAAAAGACTCATCCAACCAGAAAAAGAGAGCATGTACACGAACAACACATACTTCTTTACAAGAGAAAACACTTCTTGTCTCCAATATTGTCAAGTAAATTTGTTGTACAAGTCAACTATATTTTTGCTTGTCCATTGGCAAATTACTTCATGATCAAAATAGGTTTTCCACATGGTCCTACTAGGCAGCTTAAACAAGACATATATCCGGACATATTGGCCCAATTGCCCGTAAGGAGTATTAACATAAGATCACTTTTACAGCTCCAAACTGGGCTATTTTAAGTTATTAGCTTGATAATAAGAATTGTGTGGAAAAAGTTGGTCAATAGTATTATTATCCAGTTATCCACAAAGGCGCACACAAACAGTTTGCATCTTCCTAAAGTCCTAAACTAATACTCCATATGTTACACCATGTAAGCGGATGGCCTCTAAGTAGTAAATCTGTATACTTTTGACTTCTGTTTAGCCCTTGTTCCTCTAAAACTAACTTGGGTTTCCTAATAATCAATAATCAATATTTAATATGCATCGGATTAACCCTTGGATATGCCATGTATCTGATACACATACGCTGCAAGCTAGAATCATATAAAGAAGACAAAAAAAGTCATGCCTTGTTGCAAATTCTAGGAAGTGTTTGACTTTACGGTCAAACTGATGTGAAATTTTATTCCACAAACTGTATTACAAATAGAATATTTGCATAAAACAACTTAAGAGATCGTAGGCAATAATAATTCATTGAAACTTCAAACCCGTTTCCTTTTTAGCTAAGTTTTTTGATTTGGCCCATTTAACCCGTTATAAGCAAAACAAAACCAAAGATGACCCATTCATTATCAAATGAGTTGAAATTTTCCCACCTCTGGAACTGTTAGCCAAATTATAGCCACAAAAGGAGAATCTAGTGCACAACCGTTTTCCCGCCAAAATCCCTCCATTTAAAAACCAATAAAAGCCTCGATTCTTCATCATTTTTTTTAAACGAATTTTACAATTCTAAACCGATAGTTCGATTCTAAATTCAATTCTTCACATTCCGATATAGTTTTTAGAGAGTGGTGAAAAATGGCATGCTTCGAAGAGAGTGGTGAAAAATGGGGATGATGAGCTTAATAATGATGATGTCAAAAATGGGGATGATGATGGTGGGGAAAAAGGAGACTAATGATGCTATTGATACTGGGAAAATTGGGAACAAGGCTCAAGTTGTTAATACTAATCATTCTTATGTGAACCTTTTCGTTAACACTGTGAAAAACAAGGAAATAGAGATTGAAAATAAGCTAAAACTGATCCCAACTGAGCTTTGAGGGGGGAAGAGAGGTGGTTGTGTTTGAAGAGGACTTGTTTTACCATTGCTATCCCTCAGGTTCTTTAGTCACAAAGAGTAAGCAAAACAAACATCAATCTAAAACTAACAGCAAACCAGTCTAAACATACTTTGTCTTCACTCTTTTGGCCACAATTTAGTGAAAATTAAAGGAGCAAATTACATAGCCAAGCTGGAAATCCTATAGACATTTCCTTTTAGAACAAAGAGTAGCAAAAAAAACAACAATCTAAAACAAACAAACAAATATTCAAATCGCTAACAGAAAAACCATCAAACAGCAACAGCAAACCAAACATTAGAGATTCTATCATGATCTGATCTAGCAATTAAACACTTATCAACACTCCATTTTACATGTTCTGACACGCAAACTACAAAGACGATGCAGTAAGATCTTTTGTTCCATCCACGTTCCCATTGCTTGTTTTCCCTGAAATCATGATTGGCAAACCAACTTTATCAGAACAATTTAACTACACTGCAAGCCAATTGGGGCATTGCAAATCAGATATTCAAAACTGTATTCAAATGAACGTTAGAAAGAGAGAGACATCTGAAATTGTTAAGAAACGCGTAATTTCAAATCAAATATTATCTGAATATATAAAATTTAAGGAACGTAAACTATATAACATTCACCATATAAGGTGGTGTCTAACATATGATGAAAAAACCAAAGGCACTTCAGGTCTGACTTTAAATAGGTTTTTATGACCTTGTATTAAAAATTTCTTAGTTTCTAACAAATAACCAAAATTTTACAAGCAATCCTAGTTCATCATTTATTTTGGAGATTGTAAAATAAACTATTGTAATTAAATCAAACAAAAGTTAAATTAGTTGGTTAAAAAATACTAGTATACTTGCAGGGATAATTATATAATGTGACTAACTTGTCACATTTTCGAGGGTTGCTTACCAAAGTTTTAAATTCAGACTTTTGGTGTATTTATGACCATTTTACCTATACTTTAGTTTTATTTTCTTATTAATAATGAAGGGTAAATTGGTCATTGTACATGAACAAAATACACACAAAAGTCCAAATATAAAACTTTTCAGATAATTATCGCTAAATAAAAGAAGTTAAAGGGCATAGAGAGAACACACCTTCATATTATGTTTGTGATTCCCAGTCTATTTCGATGCAGGGGATATGGGAGATTTTGGGCCAGTAGGAGCCTCCTCTACTGCATCTTTCTTTCAGGTCTGGACATTCCCATATTCTCAAACTCAAAAGTGAAGGCAACAACTTTTCTGGTAGATCTTTCATCTTTGGGCATTCGGAAATTAGGAGATGTTGGAGGGAGGTGAGGTGTTGGAGTCCCTCGGAAACTGTTTCCAACTTATCAAAACTTTTAATGTAAAGTTGAGTAAGAGATGAAGGAAGATGAAGATGAGACAATTGACTCCAATTAGTGGCTTCTTCTTTTTCGTTTGAACCCCATAAGGATAGGTCAACAAGTGAGGTTGGAAACTTCAGTGGGCCCCATTTTGAGATGGGCTTCTTCAACTTACCTATTTTAAGCTCACGCAAGTTGGGAGGCCAAAGCCCAGTTGGAACATCCATACTTTGAAAATTGAATATTGACAGATCAGTTAACGAGGTGAGACTCTGCAATTGGAGGTCTGCAAATAACGACTCCTCCGTACTATTACAATATTTTATACTCAATGTCGTGAGGTGAATAAAGTTACCCCCAAAATCAATGATCGATGCCACATTTGGATGATCTATTATCTGTACAAATTCAAGCATTGGCATGCTTTTGCTGTTGATAAGTAACATATTCTTCTTTCCTCCTTCTCCCAATTCCTCCTTTATCATTAGTTTTTCACACTCGCGAATGGTAACTGACTTGAGCTTCTGCCCTCCCATTCCCATTGAGAAGGAGACACACGTAATTGAATGACAAAAATAGATACCCAACGTCTCAATGTTGTCAGGACAACTTAAATGCTTGAAATTTTCACAACCATTTACCTGTAATGACCTAAGAGAT
This sequence comes from Chrysanthemum makinoi, assembly GCA_910596185.1. Classification (NCBI taxonomy): domain Eukaryota; kingdom Viridiplantae; phylum Streptophyta; class Magnoliopsida; order Asterales; family Asteraceae; genus Chrysanthemum; species Chrysanthemum makinoi. Next base: position 319,176,487 of record OU343222.1, on the reverse strand, counting down.
GTTAGGAGGTTGCTCCCATAATTGTATTCCTCCTCATCTTTCTCCCCTAAACTCACCAAATTTTTACAATTTTCAACTTTCAACTTCCTTAAATTCACGAGAACCTTACTACCTGCCTCTGCTTCTTTTGATTCCCACAAGTAACTTATTTCATTACAGCTTGTGACATCCAATTCTTCAACTGCCTTAAGATCCAATATAACACCTCTCCACACCTCATTAGTAAGCCCTGAAATAGATTCTATTTCCAACTCGGTGACTGATGGAGCTGCGTCCACCAGACTTCTCAACAAACCGACACCACATTCATGTATTCTCAAATCCCTCAATGAAAGTAGCGGAGCTTTAAGTGAGACTTCAACCAAATTTGGACACCCTTCTATATTGAGCTCTTTCAGGCACGGAAACACTACATTTCCTTTAAATGAAAATTCAACCAAATTTGGACAGTTTACAATGCGGAGCTCTTTCAGGCATGGAAACACAGAATCTCCAACCCCACTGCTACTATATGTTGACCAAACCTCCCACCTCGTCATACCTTTAAACTTTAGAATTTCAAGTGAAGGAAATGCAACACCAGTCCCAAGAAATTCTAAACCCACATCTTTCACATCGTACATGTCTTGGATAGATAACCTCTTAAGTGACGGTAGTTGCCCGAGTGGTGGTAGAGATGTACACTTTTTACAGCCATGTATAGACACACGAGCCAACTTACGGAAAGTGGGTTCCCCAACCCATTTGGGAAACTCTAAACCCAGATAGTTCACAATGCCTAGCCTCTTCAAACAATCATTATTTGGCTTCAATGCATCAAGGACATCATTATCAGTAGTCTCCTTTCGGGAAGCATATGACACGTCACTCCATTCAACCTTTAACCGAGTAAGCCTCTTTTTTGATAAGTCTGCTTCTCGTGCTTCCATTGCGTTTTTTACTTTTTCCAGGCCCTCAATGGAAACTTTCCCATGAAGATTCTCAAAATCTTTAAGTTGGGTTATCGAAAAATCATTTTCTCCTCCAATAATGATTTTTGAAAGAGTTTGCAGGCTTTTCAACTTAGCGACCCCTACAGGCAAGTCTTTTAAAAGTGGAGTATCTCTAATGTCTAGATGCCGCAAACTTTTAAGCTTTGTGAAGTTGTTGGGCAACTCAGTTAAACGAGAACAACCAAAAAGGATCAGCGTCTCTAAGTTATAGAGATCACAAACATTTTCTGGAAAATTTGTGATTTTAGTTTGAGATAAATTGAGATAGCGTAAATGCTTTAATTCACCAATGGACTCTGGAACCTCGCTTATCTCATAACCACTCAAACTTAAAACCCTTAAGAATTGCAACTTAGGGAGTAAGTCAACCAAAACCTTATTCGACAAGTAGTTTTGTTGCCATGACCATTCTTTTTTCACCCCTAATGACAATAATGTTCTCAAACCTTTAGCTCCTTCGATCCCCTCAAACTTCTTGTAAGCTACATATTCCTCACAAACAAAAGACATATGACGACACTTATCTAAAGTTTGTTTGCTAACATTCTTTCCCATTTCCTTCTCTAGCCTGAAAAAGAAATCTCCGGCAACAGATGTGGCCAAATCATTCATAAGATCATGCATAACAAACAAAGACTCGTCATTAGGTGAGTGTTGAAAAAATGACCGTGATAACAACTCATCAAAACATTCTTGACCCAAACGTTCTACAGTGGACTTGCTTCGACGTACTCGGTGCAAAAATCCTTCTGCCATCCAGAGCAGAACCAAATCTTCCTTGTCAAATGCGTAGTCCTTTGCGAACAAGGCGCAATATGCAAAGAGCTGCTTCAAATCGGCAGGAAGTTCACGGTAGCTTAGTCTAAGAGCCGGAATAATTTCATCCCCCTCTTTTGACCTCCATATCTCACTCTCCACTATTTCCTTCCATTCTAGCTCATCCTTTTTTGTCCTCATTAACCTTCCAAGTGTTTTTAAAGCCAGAGGCAAACCATCACACTTGTTAACAATGCCTTCACCATGCTCTTTAAATGTTGGATAGGAGTCAAAATTATTTGCACCCAATGCTAGTTGAGCGAATAAAGACACGGCATCATCTTGGGATAAACGTTGCAGATAGTTTGAATTATCATAACCCAACTTTTTCAGTAATTGCTCCTTCCGAGTTGTCATGATAATTTTACTTCCGGGAGAGCATTCGTGAAATGGACGTACTAAGGTTTCCCAATCCTCACAGCTTTCACTCCAAACATCATCCAAAATTAGTAGAAACCGTTTACCCCTAAGTTGATCTCTGAGAGCTACTTGAAGAAGATTTAAATCTTCAAATTTCGTATCTTCCCTACTCACAGATTGGAAAATAATTTTACTTATCTGGAAGCTATCCCACTCATCTGAGACACATACCCATGCCTTGAGATCGAAATGATCCGTAACTTGCTTTTCGTCATACAAAAGCCTAGCTAGAGTGGTTTTACCTAAGCCACCCATACCAACAATGGGCACGACGCCAAACTTTTCTTTGCATGGTTCATCAGCTAACAGCTTAAGAACCAATGCATCCTTAACGCCTTGTCGCCCAACAATACTAGATGCATCTACCAGCAACGAGGTCTCGTATTGTCTATTTCTATCTCTTGACCTATCATCCTTCACTTCTAAACTTCCACTCTCCACCTTCAAACCAAGAGATTCTTTTTCCTTTTCTAGATCTTGTAACTTGTTGGTGATATCGTCTAACCTGTGACTCATCTTACTACTTAGTAAGAAATTTGTGCAGCAAGATGGGACGAGCTTTTTTATCTTGCTGGTGCTGGCTCGGGATTGGTCGGTCAACTCATTATGCTTAGCCTCGGTTGCCAAGTCATCAAGTACATCATCTATGTCGTAAGCCAGATGTTGGAGATCATTGAGCCATACTTGAACAGCTTCATTAGTTATTTCTTTATTCCAAGCATCATTCAGCAGTGCTTGGATCTTGAACAAAGTCCTCCCTAGTTTCTTCAGCTCAGAATGAATTCCCTTTGCTCGAACAACTTGCTTAACAGCTTCACTGGCCAGCTTCTGAATAACAGCTTCAATGAGGGTAGATGCAACGACTTCCGCCATTTGTTTATGGTAAAGTGGGAGCTCTTTGAATCTGAATGAATGGTTAGGTGTTTTGAATGAAATGAACTGGAAAAAAATTATAGATCTTGACTTATGGGTGGCTGGAACTAAATGAAAATTCATCAATTATTGAGCTATGTCGGTAGAACCTTGACCACATGATTTTAACACAAAGAGTAAATTACACCCTGTAGTTTGCACAAATAGTCCTAACTCGGAAACCCTTAAGAGCACTTCCATCAGTAACGGTATAACGCCGTTAATTGCCAAATAACGCCGTTAACTGGCGTTATGCCGTTGGTGAAAGGTTTATGGATAATTATTAATATATGTATGACCGGATTCGAACTCGAGACTTCGGGATTGCACGCATTACGTATGAGAATCAATGTATAAATAATTAATATATAAAATGTTATATTTAATTATTTGATCACGAAATAAATACTTAATGATATTTAATATTTGACGAGTTTTGATTATCGGTCATTAAATGTCAACGGGAAATGAAGAAAAGTTAACAAGTCAAGAGAAGGTTTTTGGAATCCTCTTTTGGGCTTGTGTTTAGCCGAAAACTATAGAATCCCACATTGGATACTATAGCAATCTTGACATCTACCATAAGGCTATAAATACATCCCCATGTATTCATCCTTTGGTACACTAGATTTCAATAGAAGGCCAAACCTCTTCTTTTTTCCTCTTGTTCTTGGTCGACGAAGTGAATCCCCATTGTAAGGGATTTACGAGTGACCTTGAGCATAACCAAGGTGTTTGGTTAATCTATTGTGATCAAGAACCTAGCTTTTCTCATTGAGTCGTTACTAACACGTGTGTACAAGAACGAAGAGCAAATACACTTGTGTTTGCATATCTTGGGTATTCGACTTTTGATATGGTCGAATTATATAAACCCTAATTTATTAGGGTTTAGGGTTTCTTGGTCGTTGATCTTAATTTGGGGCTTTCATGAACCCTAATTGCATTGATTCGCAAAAGGTACTCATATACTTTTAATTCGGTTAATTAATTTACAAGTATTATTCCTATTACTTCACGTGCATGCTTTGATGATGTTTACTTGTTTTATATAATTGTTATGATTAGTAAAACCCAACATTGGCATCACGGCCGTTAATATGTTGTACTTAATTACGAAACACATAAAAATTGAATCTTTATGATTATTATATGCTTTTATGGTTTCTAGGGTTTTGAAAATTGGAACCCTAATTTTTTATTATTGGGTCGATTACCCTTTAATTGTTTATTAGGTTTTATTTTTTGTAAAACTTGTAGAAACCCTAGGATTGCATGTATATTTTATGTGGTTTTCATGAATAATTGTTATGTGCCATGATTATATGCGTATCTTGGGATTATAATTGTTATGAGGAATCCATGGTGAAACATGCATGTTTTGCCATGGAGTATTGTTTTTGATTAATTGTTAAGTGATATACACATGTTTATTTATTTGATAATATTGAATTGGGGAAGACCTCAATTATACTAATAAAAATTCGTTATGTGCTATTTGGTATACTATTGACTTTGGCTTACGCAATCGACTTGTCGATGTATGTGGCTTATCTACCTTGTAGTTGAAAGCCCTAGTTGATGTATGCATTTTTACGCCTAGAATTGTTTATTAGGTTTTATCGAAATAATTATGCATGTGGCTAATTGTTTTTACATATGTTAATTGTTAAGTTATATGTATATTATTTGAGTTCCTTTTAATTTTATTAAAATGCCTTTTGTTTATATTGTATGACATGTTAGTAAGCAAAAAGGGTTTTTTTAGAATAGAAAATTAAATGGACTAAATAATGGCGAAATTTTGATTTGTTTTTCTAAGTATTAAAATCTTGAACTTTTAATCGATTGATGCATTGTACTAAATGGTTAGAATGGCTCACCCACTAGAACAAACTATAAAGGGGTTATTTAAGAAGTGAGCACAGTCTCACTTAATGGATGTCTAAGGTTATGCCTCGGTGCTTACCGGTCCTCTGCCCCTGTGAGTTCGATTGGAGCTACCTAGTATAACCATTCTATGTACGAAGCATCTTAGTGCAAAGTTGTAAGTTTCTCAACGCATCGATTAAAACTTTGTAGAATTTAATCTTAGCAATTAAAATCGTATGTAAGGTTTTCGAAAATATTTTGTTATAAAGTTGTATGCATGCTTCTTTATACATAAGTTTTGATTACACGTCAAAAATTGTACCCTTTAAATTTAAGTTTATGCCATCTAATGATATGAAACACTTGAAGTTGTAATTTAGTTATGTGAGACCTTGATCTAGATTACAATGACAAGGTGAATTATTTTGTTGTGTGAGACCTCAACTTAATTATTTGCAGTTTCTAAATTAGACAACTTAATTAAGTTAGTTAGTGAGACCTATGACTTAAGGCATAAGATGGGATAAAACATGCTTACATTTTGCATTAATTGTTTTGGCAAAATTGTAAATCCCATATTTTCTAGGAATTGAAAACTTGTTTGTCAATTATTGTTCTTCGACAATTACCTATTCTATACTTTCATCACTAGCAGATCAACTGATGTGGTGAAACTATGATAATGAGGGTCCTAGATTCAAGGAAAATTCTATGGTTAATATGAATATTGACCAAGGGTATTTTATTTTCTTGAAAGATTTTATTATCGAAAATACTAAAACTGAATTTTGAAAATTCTTTTGATTGTATTAATGCAACATTAAAAGTAAGCGTAGTTTGGGCTTTGGTAAATTGATCTAGTTCTGTTTTCAAACGAATGTTTGATCAAGAAAAATTTACTAAAAGACAAACATAAACTCTTTTCCATGGAAGAAGAGTGTGACTCAATCCTATTCCTTTTCATGATTGAGGAAGGTATGTTAGGAACATTAGAATTGTCTAAATTCTAATATAACTCATAGCAACTTTAATAGTTAAGAAAATTGCACACCATGTTTTCCTTAAGAGATTTCATTACCCTCTGTTGGTGATTGAATTCTTATATGACATTTTGGTCAACTAGAAAACATGTTTGATATTATATGAGTTATTACATTAGAATCTAGACTAATTACATAAAATTGGTAAAAGACAAACTAGTATATTGTATCTAGTTGTTTTGATTTGACCAATTAAAGGTGCTACACACCATTGTGGGGATAGTAGACCTATTGAGGAAGAAATTGCATGCTCAATTTTTCAAGTTAATAGTATGATGGATGATTCATCATCTACTGAGTAGAATACACTCTTTTAGTACCTAAGTAATTGTTACGAATAGTCTTTGAAAGGAGTTACAATGTAATAGCACGCTATTTTCATTTGGTTAATGCAACACTTACAATGTTGTCAAATCCAGTGGGAGTATGGTGTATTATTGAATAAGACATTATTGTAACGTTGTCTAATTCAGTGGGAGTTACAAGATTTATTATCTTGGTAGTGACTCAGATTATTTCTAGATTTTCTTGAAATAATACATTACGTTTAAAAATGTAGACATTCATATTCTCAAGGATAGTTATGAACGTTTCCTAGATAATTACTATGACACTATCATATTGCTCACATAAACAAACGAATGTCATGGTGTTTATATGCTATATGGTGTTGTTCTATGCACAAGTGGGAGAAGTATTAATTGTGTGCAAAAGAACAAACACATACAAATATGATTAATGGATTCTCTTGATCGTAAGATAAGAGATTATCGTTCTAATAAGATTGACTTGTTTAGAACATGTGTCAAGATTATAACATATACTACTTTTATGTCTTATGTCATTAAAAATTATAGAAACACTTGAAGTTACATTTTAGTTTAAGTGAGATCTTGGCTAGATTGTAATCTCAAGGTAAATCTCCACTTGTCGTGGGATCAGGCGTGGATGTTTTTACAGTTTCTTAAGTTGGACACTTCTTGGAATGACATAAATAAATAAAAGTAATACTATCTTAAATATTTATGTATTTTTAGAATGACATAAATAGATAGAGTAGTATATTAACTTGAAAATTAAACCATGGTGTGGTGTTCATAATAACTTTAAATTATACATGGTTATGTGTTTCTGTGTAAAGTCACAAACATGAAGTCTTTTAAAGACTTATAATATAAAGTAAGATATTATAACTGTTATGTCTTTTGACTCAGTCAAATAATACTTATGTTATAAAGCATGCAATTGGCTTGAAATTCTATTATACCATTAAGATGACTTAGTTGGTAAATAGGTAAGCCAAAAGGAATATGTTTATCTTATATATTGTTAGATTGTCTTACAATATTAAATCTAACGAAATACTGTATGTATATGGAATGTTCAGTTAGAAGAATCAAACATTTGTTATATTGTTTGATTTAAGATAATAATATCTTCTTTCTTCCAAAAGTTATCAAGGTTAGAAAATTGAGTATTGATTGGATATACTTAATAAAACTCAAACCTAGAAGATTAATAAGACACCATTTTAGTATGGAATGTGATGAATCACATTGAGTCTTATATATTGAAGTTTTGAATTGATAAAACTACTTATGGAGTAGGTTATTAACAAACAAGATTTACGAACTGTCAATGTATTTTGTAATATCCACAAGAAAACAATTTAGTGTTGTTCTAATTGCTAAAGTATTTATAGATAGTCTTTAAATTACAAAAGCAAATGGAGTTTTGTTTAGATCTTGAAGAGATTAAATTACAATTACAAAACACATAATCTTCTAAAATACACTAGTGAATATCATGATGAGGTCAAATATGATATACCTCAAAATGATGGAATTCTCATTCATAGATCCGCAAGGATATCTCGGATATTTGATATGATGAGAAATATGATTTACTGGGATCATGGTAAACCATTAATCATAATGATATATTACCTAATATTGAATTGTGATTAATTATTCATACTATGAATGTAAAGATGCTGTCCAAAGAGATAATCAACTTTGTAAACTTGGTTTATCTTAATAAAGATGAGTTTCTTCAAAGGAAAGAAAACCTTAGCGGTTTAAAATTCTTTGTGTAGAAATCATATGGACAAAATTGTACATGTGTTTAATGCATGGCTTGTGACAAGATTATTAATCACACTTAAGCAATTAACTGTGATTGAATATTCTTTCCTTGACACATTAAATATATAATGATTATGATTGTCATACTTATTTTCATTGATATGAAAAATGACAATTGGATATTAAAACTCTTTGTTGTGTTATTACTTTTGCGAGGACGATAAGTAATACAAATGAGTTTTATGAATTCACATAATCTTTGGAAATGTACAAACGGCAAGAATCCATGAATGGATATATGCATGCATCTAGGAGATGATTCTTATGTTTAACTATTAAATACATGTTTTGGTTTAAAATTAAAATAAGATAATTTCTAAGTATTCACGAAGCTAGTGGGAGTATTGTGTTTATTTTCTTTAAATCTTATATGTTGTGGGTAGTAACATTCCATCTAAGCTAAATGTTAAGTTTGGAATGGAACTTCACATGAAAGATTTAGAAAATAAGACATACAACCTTGGAGTATATGTTTATTGTTAATAAACATGGCGGTATTAAATTAATGAGTCTAATAGAACATGATATATCATTTGGAAAATGGATATGTAGAACATGAATTAAATCTTTGTTTGACATAAGGATTTTTCATGTACATCATGTTATTGTTGTATCATGCTTGAATGCAAGATGATTTGACAACATTGATATCTAATGAAGTTATTAGATAACTAGTGTAATGAATATTCTAATAGAATATGTTTGAATCTAGAATTACATTCCTCTGGATTTGCTCTCAAAATTCTAAGGATGAGCAATACAACAATTGTTGCATAATTGTCATAGCCAACAAACTTGAAAGTTTGGAAGGTATCAAACATTACACTATAGATATTGAAGTTTACGGAGATTTTAAAGAGCATATTGTTGTTTGTATACAATGATGCTGGTTTAATTGAGATGACACTCAATACTAGTTATGGGAGGACTTCATCCTTGTAAATGGTCATGTGAACTAGTTGTGCTCAACCAAGAGCATAGTTGCATTATACAAAAAGAATTAGAATGCTTTAAACTTTAAAAATTGTTTGAAAGTTTGATTGTCATAAATTGGTGTTGAGGATGTCACACACTTTATGAAATATATTATGTGGCAATATCAAGATATTTTGAATGCACACATACAAGAACTTCACTAGTTGAATTCTTGAAATAAGTATTCTCAAAATTTCGATAGATCAAAGTTAGTTGAAATTATGCCTTGTCAACAAGTATGATTGTCATTACTTGAGACATAATTCATTAACAAGTATTATCATGCATTGATCTATTTAGTATTTGGATAAGGGATGTTATGAACAAATATTATTTAAATGGAATAAAATATTGGTTATGTTTATTTTCATTTTCTTAATATTATATCCTATATTTGCATGTTTAATCCGTGAATAACTTATGTTATTCTAAAAGTCCGTTGTCGATCAATGATGTGGGAATGTCATTGAATTAAGACAAATCTGAGTTTTGGTAGAATATACTTTAAGTATATTGATGCGTGGGACATGCCAAATTCACATGATATTCAATGAATTGAATATAGGACGGATCCCAACTTTACATGATGATACTTTATGGATTTTGTCATTAAGTATATCATGAAGTGTTTATCCTCAGACTTGAGATACCAGATAATTGTTGTGAATGTAGTGCATTTGTGTAAGATAGTCTAACGCTATCCGAATAGCGGTAGTTATAAGGGCTATTTTCAGAAGTGTTACAAAGTTCATGAGTTATGTTTGTAGTCAAGAGAATTTGTTCCTTTGAATTTGTTTCAAAGCATAATACTATATTTGGGCCCTCGTAGGGTTGACAAGATGTTTGTAAGGCCTTACCCAAGATCTATCTGGAATACGTTCAGATGATTTGGTAATCTTGTTCAATCAAATACAACGAGAAACAGAACATTAACTTATGAAATGACTTGATCCATATTCATAGTTAATGTAGTATTAGTAACAAAAGGATAAGTAAAAATGATGAATCATTAAATGGTTTTCCAGGAGACCATACTCGATTTGATCTGGGGGCATTGGCGTGTGAAAGCTAGACTAACCAATGTCATTACTATATTAAGTAATATCCAAGTGGGAGCTGAAAGGTTTATGGATAATTATTAATATATGTATGACCGGATTGAACTTCGAGACTTCGGGATTGCACGCATTACGTATGAGAATCAATGTATAAATAATTAATATATAAAATGTTATATTTAATTATTTGATCACGAAATAAATACTTAATGATATTTAATATTTGACGAGTTTTGATTATCGGTCATTAAATGTCAACGGGAAATGAAGAAAAGTTAACAAGTCAAGAGAAGGTTTTTGGAATCCTCTTTTGGGCTTGTGTTTGGCCGAAAACTATAGAATCCCACATCGGATACTATAGCAATCTTGACATCTACCATAAGGCTATAAATACATCCCCATGTATTCATCCTTTGGTACACTAGATTTCAATAGAAGGCCAAACCTCTTCTTTTTTCCTCTTGTTCTTGGTCGACGAAGTGAATCCCCATTGTAAGGGATTTACGAGTGACCTTGAGCATAACAAAGGTGTTTGGTTAATCTATTGTGATCAAGAACCTAGCTTTTCTCATTGAGTCGTTACTAACACGTGTGTACAAGAACGAAGAGCAAATACACTTGTGTTTGCATATCTTGGGTATTCGACTTTTGATATGGTCGAATTATATAAACCCTAATTTATTAGGGTTTAGGGTTTCTTGGTCGTTGATCTTAATTTGGGGCTTTCATGAACCCTAATTGCATTGATTCGCAAAAGGTACTCATATACTTTTAATTCGGTTAATTAATTTACAAGTATTATTCCTATTACTTCCGCTGCATGCTTTGATGATGTTTACTTGTTTTATATAATTGTTATGATTAGTAAAACCCAACAGTTGGACCCTATGCGTAATTTCACCGTTAGTCCCTACACGTTATTCCTTTAACGCCCGTTATTTGCCTTTTTTTCTTTTCTTTTCTTTTTTCATTTATGCCCTTAAATGAGGGGTTGTTTTTGTAAATTATTAGAGTGTTAAAGTTTAATTTGAGATGTTATTGATGTGGGTGTTTTTTGAGGATGTTAAGGTGAAATGTTAAAGCTAATGTGGCGCTGACGTGGCTGGTGTTAAACTATAATTTGAGTTACTGATGGGAATGCTCTAACACCACAGTCTTTTGACCAAACGGACATTAAATTTGACTTTTAAAGTTACTTATTTTAATTGCATATAAGCAGGGCCGTCCCGTGAATTCTGGTGGCCTTAGGCGATAACAGAAAAATAGGCCCTTTTAGTATGCAAACTATGTGTACATAGAATTGTAAATTAGCACAACAAAAAATGTTATAGAAGTCCAAATATATTAACACAAAGGCCAGAACTTTGGACCATCAACCCAGATGATACAAAACAAGCGTACTAAAACAATCAAAAATGTTGAATTAACTAGATGACGACTATCAATCAGAAATCACACCAGAGTATTTTTGCGTCCTTTTTTTTTACCGAAATATATTTGCTCACTTGTTAGCAGATATTTTTGCACAATGACACGCTTTGGACTAATACGTGAGGCCTAATATTGGGCTTTTAAAAGGCTTTATTTGAATACATGTACCTAGAAATCAGAGGTAGGAGCCAAAAAAAAATATTCGAAGGTGCACATTTTGATAATTTTTAAAAACTACATTACAAAATGGTTACTATTTTTTTTGCTAGGGGGTCACATGACCCCCGGGACCCCTCCTTATCTCCGCCCATGCCTTGAATACATGTACCGAGTAGGCTTTTAATGAAAATGGTGCCCCTCTAAAACTTGGGGCCATGTGACTTGGCCCAGCCCGCCCTGGCCCAAACCCAGCCCTACACGTAATGGTATAATAGTCTTTTAATAAATCACTTTACAAATTCAGTTACAATTTTATATAAAACTCATAACACCAAAGTCCCACCCTCTAGCCACCCTTCTTCTCTCAGTAACCTCCTAACCACCACGATCATCATCAGATCTAACAAAACACAACCATGCCATCAACACCATACAACGAACGCGACATTGTGGCCTTAAATTTGAATATTTGGTAGTTTTCTTGTGAGGTGAGATGTGGTTCTGAATGAGTTTGTTGATTTAATGGTGGTGGAGTGGTGGCAACAGTGGCAGTGGTATGGTGGTGGTTTTGTTTTTGTAAATGGTGGTTTTGTTAGAATGAGAAGATGAAAAGGGTGTGAGAAGAGAGAGAGGGGGAGAATGAATTGTGGTGGCTTTGTTAGTGGTATTGTAAGTGTTTATTAGTTGGATGTTGAACCAAAAGAGTGAGTGATAATTATACCCTTTATGTGTAAGTTAACTAAGTAACTTTAACGGTTAAATTTAACGTCTGTTTAGTCAAAGGATCGTAGAGAGAGAGAGAGAGATAGAGAGAGAGAGAGGTTTTATTAGTTGGATGCAGGGGTGGATTTATGTTGAACACGAGGTATGCATGTGCACACCCTGTGAAAATTTTTAGTAGTGCAAAACAACTTGATTTTTCCAAGAATATTCATAAAATACACCTGAAAATTTGCGAATGCACACCTTAAAATATGGGTGCATACTCTAATCTAACTTATCATTGTTAAAAAGAAAAGAAGAAAAAAGAAATCGTGCTTTTGAGTATGCGTGCTACAGTTTGGAAGAAAAAGAAGAGATTAGGAAGTAGGTTAAAATGTTTACAAACTTATGTATTCTCTTGATTGCCCATTTGTTATGTAAAGCTTTGACTTTGAGTTTGAAGCTCAACATGACCCAAAGCCCAGTATATTGACAATTACAAGCTTGCATACTATTTTTGTATATATTTTTAATACCTTTAGATATTATATAATCCCCGTTTCAAAATTATAGTTTATATTTCTTTTTTGTGATGTCTTAAAATAATTGTCCACTTTACATTATTAGTAATAAAAAGAGAATTTAGTAGGGTTGAAATTTGTAATGGTTCCATTTTTATTAAACTGTGTGATTTTTGTCTCATGACAATAATTTTGAGACAAAGGGAGTAAGTTTTAACAAAAGGTGTATTAATATTTTTCTTCATGTTATTATATCTACCGGGGCTTCATTAATATAATTTACACGTTAGAAATTTTATTTATGATTTAAATATTAGGAATAATAATATTTCTCAATTTAGCCCGTTCAAATTCAACTTTTTCTATGAAGATTCCAAAAAAAAGCTGGAAAATTCGAAACGTAAAACCCGACCCGAGTCGAAAATCTTTGAAATGTAAAAGAAATTTTTAGATATATAGTGCACACCCTACAATCAATTCCTAGATCCACCACTGGTTGGATGTTGAACCAAAAGAGTGAGTGATAATTATAACCTTACGTGTAAGTTAACTAAGTAACTTTAATGGTTAAATTTATCGTCCGTTTAGTCAAAAGACCGTGGGTGTTAAAGATTTCCGAGTTAGAGACTATTTGTGTAAAACAAAGTCAAAGGACCAAGGTGAAAGTCAATGCAAAACACATAGACCATCTGTTACTCAAACACAAACAATCAATAAATACAACCATATATAGTTGCGGAAGATAAACTAATTAAATATAAGCACAACTTTTCTGGTTCGAGTTTTTATTATTTCTCAATGCATACGTACTTTTTTTTTGAACACGCATACGTACTTCATACTAACAACAATTAAAGGAACCTAAATCAGTGCATAACGTTAAGCATGAAAATCTTGCATATAATCTAACAATAATTGTAAAAATGAATTATCAATACGTTCAAAATACATTACCACTTAATCTTTTGTAACTCAAAATTATTACTCTTTACCAATTTGTCTATTGTGGTGCACAAAAAATGATGCCTACGACCTTACACATCAATTTATTTTTAAATGGTCATTCATTATAAACCCCAACAACTCAAAAAATTTATTTGGCTCCTTTATTTTTTCACAAAATTGGTAACTAATGTGCTTGACGATGCTCCATACTCATCTTTATGTTTGACAATAAACCCAAACTATCCAATCATCTTCATATTCATACGTGTATGAATACATCTTTATCACTTCCCAATATATAAGACCCGAAAAAAAAAACCACTAAAAATTAAATCCAAAAATTAATTGTCGCTTTTCACGTTGGGGTGCGATTTTTGGTGCATGTCGTTTTGGTGCGTTTGGTCCCCAATCATTGAGTGTCTTTTTAGTCCCTTTAATTACTGAAAATATGGCTCAAGATCAAGCACATTTACCGGTATAGATTCTTTGATTTTTTTTATCGTATACATTTTTTGTTGGTTTGTTAGTATATTTCTTGTGCGATATAGTGTACTAGCCTCAAGGCACACCCGATGGGCGGGCTAGCTTCAAGAATTTTTTAAAAGATAAAATGTAACACCTTAGAGATTTTTCAGATATTTATTTTTCGTGGAATTATGTCTGTTTTTCCTTTACGAACTTTTTATGAGCTCGTTTGACGTGAAAACGAGAAGTTATCTTGCGAAACTTGAATTAGACACAACGCGTACTAGCATAACTGACAATTTGATTTGATTTTTGTATTGTTTGCTTGAAAGTAGTCGAATAAATACTCGTTTTTATTGGAAAAATTATTATGAACGCAATGGCATAATTTTCGTGTCAAAAGTTAATCGCTATCGAGCCTTAATGAGTCCCGATCTCTAAAATCATGATAGATTGCAATAATTACGGGTTAGGTCCCTGTGGCAATACTTTCAAATTACACCCCTCAAATTTTATAAAAGTTATACTTTGTAAGTTAATTTTGGGAATTTAAATGCATAATCTATTAGGGTTCATTCACAACCCTAGCATACATAACCCTCTCCTCTCATTATCAGAAGCTTCTGCTAATTCATAAGGCTCGTCGTCCTCATCATCAATAAAATCATCGGCGTCATCAACAAGATAGATTTGTAGTGGTGGTGGTGCCTCAACTTTTGTTGATTGACCATCGATATTCAAGGGTTCTAATTCCAAATCAATCAAATTAGCAGACAGTTCGAGATCAGATGAGTTGTTGCCATGTATCACATCATCATCGTCTTCTTCTACGATGACATCTGAGATTGTGTTGTGATTCACATCTTGGACAACCTTCCAATGGAGTGGTCGTCTGGCAGGATCTTCAAGGTAGAAGATTTGTTTCGCTTGTGTTGTGAGAATGTAAGGTTGATCTTCAAATGCATAACTACATGCCAAAATTTTCTCATGTTGTTTCTAAGATTCATACGTTTGACTTTACGGCCTTTTTTGTCGCATAAGTCAAACCACTTAACTCGAAACAGCACAACTTTGAACTGGGTATAAGCAAACTCCAGAATATCTTCTAGCGGACCATAATACATTTCTTCTTTCTTCTCACCAGGTGAACAGATTCCGCAGTTCTGAGTTGTACGTTTTTTTATCGCGGCTGTGTACGACAAACTTCACACCGTTGACTACGGAAGAGTTGACTGAGATTGGAGTCGGTGATGGTCCACAAGCCAAAGCGAATAAGTCGGGAGTACATCTTGGGTCATTAGCTATGTAAAGTTTACGGATCTATGAAAAAAGATAAAAATAGATAGAGATGAGTAATTAATAGTCGTTATTTACACAGGGAAATACATACAATAAGTTTTACCTTCGGCTCAAACCAGCTAACAAATTCTTGTTGCATGTAACTGCTAGGAAATTCCTTGTAAATGTTCATGATATTAGAATAAATCGAAAAGACAACTTGGGGAAAAGAAATTCCAAAATTAAAACCCGTACCTCTCAAACGTGGTCAGGTACGTGTCTATCTCAGGACTGTTGTGAAGTACATACCATATCACTTTCTTCATTTCTTGGAGATCCAACTGAATCAATGTTTGTTTACCAGATTTGGTACATATTGATCAGAACACCTAGAAATGAATTGTTGGGCGAGGACGGTCCTGATTACGGTCGGGACGATTAAATTTAGTCACAACACCCCGAAAATAATGAGAACAAAAAATCAATGCTTCGTCTGCAACATTACCCTCCGCTATTGAACCTTCCATCTTAGCTTTATGGTAAAGATCTGTTACTACAAATAAGCCGTAAAAATGTTTATTTATATTTTACGATCTTCTAATGTTTTTTCGATAACAAACGTAAAATCATTTTAACGAAACAAATAAAATACGTAAATAGCTTGAACCAATAGTTTTCTAACACACTTACGTTTTCACATAAAACACTAAAACAAGTATAAGTGATTTTATGATTTAGAGATACATATGTACAACAACTAGTGTTTACATATTGGGCAAACATACACATATCTAGTGTATACTAAAATGGGTAAAAACTACAAATGGTATTGACCCATAACCCATGGTATTACCCAAAACCACTTGACTAGGTGCGTTGCACCCATGAGATACATTGTATCTAATAAAAGACCCATGGATCAACCCATAACCCATGACCCATGACCCATGACCCATGACCCATAACCAAAATACCCATGGGCAAAGAGGAGCGTCCCACAGATCCCTAGCTTTACGCTAGACGGATCCCCGGATCCCTTGTGGGAGGGATCCTTGGGATCCGGGGAACAGTAGGCATTTTTCTTCTATAAATAGAGAGTCATTTCTTCATTGTTTTCACCCTTTTCTAACATACTTTCCCTTTGAGTTAAAAACTCTCTAACCCCAGATACAATATATCTATGTTTGTAGTTTTGTTTTTGTGTGATCCTCTAGGTTCCTCTTAAAGGCGAGATCACCACCCTTGAAGTCGAGCAAGCACAAGTCCATGAGTTGCCATGCTTCCTCATCATCAAGACTACTGAAGTCTTCTTGTTGATGATTGTTTTCTTTTCCCTAAGAAGTGTAGTGTTGAAGACATTTGTGAAAGGTGTCTCAAGTGTCAAGACGAAGATATTAGTGAAGGGCATCTATCGTCCGTATCATAAGCACTTGTGGTGGGTGCTTAGAAGTCAAGACTAGAAGCATTAGTGAAGGGTGCCTAGAAGTCAAGACACAAGACATTAGTGAAGGGTGTCTTGAAGATCGAGTCAAAGGCATTAGTGTAAGGTGCCTAAGGCGTACATTCGATATGGTGTGATTCGATGTACTAGATAGATTAGTATTGGGTCAAAGGATATTGATATCCTTGTTGATGTTGATATAAGGAGTTGATCTCCTTCGGGGTTAGGAGATTGGTGTAGTGTTAGGTAGTAGTTCCTCCATTGTAATGGAACTAGGTACTTAGCCTAGTACCTAATAAGGGGTAGGCGACTTTGTGATAGGTGTGGTTCACCTTGGTGTGAAAGAACCCGGTGGTTAGCCTAGTACCGAATAAAGGGTAGGCAATGTTGTGTTAGGATTGGTTCACCTTGGTGTGAAAGAACCCGGTGGTTAGCCTAGTACCGGAAGAAGAGTAGGCGACGTTGTGAAGGTTTCTCCACCATAAGGAGTCGGTGTTGTGTAGTGCTTACAAACTCTCGAGTAGGTGACTCGGGGAGTGGAGTAGGGCAATGAAGGTGTCCTTGTAGCCGAATCACTATAAATACTCGCTTCGTGGTTTTGTGCCTCTTACTCTTTATCTTTTCATTACATATCTATACTTCTATGTGCTTGATCATCAACATTCAACACACATCCAAATAGATTGACATAAGTCGATCTAAATAGTTTAAAACGAGTTTTAATTGGTAAAACTATTCAACCCCCTTTCTAGTTTTCCACAATTGGCATCAGAGCTTCATTACCAAGTTTCTTAGAGTATATTGTACTTTAAAAACTTGATATGATCCATGGTTAATTGAAAACTACAAAGAAGGTCTTTTATAAAAATAAACACCGTGACTTTTAAAAACTCTTTTGTTGGATGTTGATTAGATGACAACATGTTTCTTATTTTATTTTACTATTCATTTAATTGCACTAATCTTCTTTGTTATGTTGATTACTTAAAGCTCACACCTATCAAGCCATAGGAATTGCTTGGTAACAAGAATACCTTCCCCAAGAAGGTATCTTAAGCACAAAGGAGCTGGAATTGTCTTCTGACATTTGTTGTGTCATTTGTAAAGACATTCCTAAGTGCATTTGAGGTATGACTTTCCACTTATCTCTAAATGATATTAGCTTGAGAAATAAGTATGCTTACCTAAGTATTTATTTGAGTATCTTTTGTGTATATACATGTATTACATGTAGCTTCATTAGGAAGCTTTTTCTCGCATACGTGTTACATTTTCATCTAACGTCGTGGTATATAAAACGTGTATTTTACTTTCACTTAATCCAAAAATCATATCCTTCTTATAATAAAACAAAACACAAATCTCAAAAATTCCTCCTTCCCCATAAATAAACCATCCGTCGTCCAACCTATCCCCACTTTTTCAAATCTTCCAAATTCAAAAATTACCTCTCATTCAAAACTTCATCTTCCTCTCCATTTCATCTCATCCGAATCAAAGAAGGTTCATCATCAACATGGTTTACGTCGCCCTCGTGCTCATCGCCTTAACGCTCATCGCTCTTGTGTTTCCTATGATGAAGTTCTCATACGGAGACATATACTTTGTGTTGTTAATCTACATTGGGGTTATATACCCAATCCTTTGTATCATTCTTAGCATTGTAATGAACTATTACTAATAGTCTAGTTTATCTAGGTTATTATTATCATAATGTGTTTATCATTTCTTGTGTTTTATATCTTTCGTATTCTCTCGTAGTTCATTAGAAACCATGAATGCATGCTAAAATAAAAAGTAGGTTAAAACATATATTTTGGTATAAAACTATAAGATCTAAAAAAATCTGCTTCTGCTTCTACAGATCCACGGATCCTTGTAGGTATACTAGCCGGATCCTTTTTGAAAGGGAACCGTATTACTGGATAACAGTTTTTCATGCAAAATAAAAACCACTTTCTTTCTAAAAGTCAAGTTCCACTAGAATGTCAAACATTAAGTGAGTTAAGTTCATGGTTGATCAAAATCATTGTTAATTAAAATAAAAACGTTAGGTAGTCATTGGTTGACCACAAAACATCACTTTCTATTAACTCGTATTTTCTTTAGGTTCCACTATGTCGCACGAATATGAGTTTGATTTTTCACTCACGAGCTTCTACACTCCAAACATCTCCCTTGAGCCCAACACACCTAGCAATCATGTATGTGGGTTCAACAACCTCGAAAACCGTCAATTCCATGAAGGACATATTGTAGACACCCCTCTACAATTCGAAGAAGGTATCAATACCTCCTTCCGAGCCATAGGACTAGAATGTCTTCTCGAAATTAACGAGAAAATATGTCCAAGGTTCATATTGGAATTCTTCCGTCAAGTCGAACTCGTTCGTAACGAGGATCGTTCTCTATCCCTTTGGTTTTGGATCAAAAACCAAAAGTTTGTTTAAACCCTTGGGCAATTTGCCCACATCCTCCGGATTCCAAATCATGGACAATGTGCCTTCACCGAAGATTGGTCTCTTGATTCTCTCTTCAACTTTCGTGAAGAAAATAGTCCATATTGTTCTCACATACCTTCCCCGGAAGACTTGATTCGCATGTTATGCAAACCCCATCACTCCGATCCAAACATTATCCATACACGGGATATCCGAGAGGAGTACAAGCCTCTTGCACTCATCCTACGTGAAAATGTTTGGAGCCTTAGGGGAATCGAGAAATCCTTCTTGCTTGTTGTGCTTACATAATGTATTGTTTGCTAACACAACAACCATACAATCTCGCCTACTTCTTCGCAAGGCGAATTGTAAATCTTTAAGGGTCCAAGAATAAACTCATTCCTTATGGAATGTTCTTGATGCGTCTTTATCATAATCTCAAGTATCTTCATCCTCAATTTTAAAGTCCGTCGTACGTACTTGTGAACAAGATGATGGAACCTCTAAACACATCCCTCATGAAGACTTTCTTCATTTCCGAATCGGAAAACACACATCAACCATTTGATGATCCATCTAGCGACAACGCTCAAAGAATTTAGCTTTCCTTTAAAAATAGGATCAATCCTTAGTATCCATGTTTTATCAATGTAAGACAATTTCCTTCAATAAAACATCTTACATTTGATATCTTAGTGTTAGAAACTCTATAACTAACCTTGAAATATGATGCATTGCCAAAGACATTTGCATACCTTTTGTAAAGGTCCTGTTTAGCAGATAGACGGATCCCAAAATTTGTGGGTGACGGATCCCTACTCTTAGGGAACCGTGGGATCCGGAAAACAGAAAATGTAATTGCAATCATTATATTTCAAACATGTCTTTAGATCACTTCACAATAAGCTAAGAAATAGTGCCTCAAGGTAAATTAAGTTCTTATCAAAATTGAGTGGATTTTCCGTACTCACACATAACACGTTTAGATCACACTAGAAACACCCGTAGATCTATCACCTCACCAAAACTCATTACTCTTCCGCTCTTAGAATCATACATGATTTCTTACATGATTCTTCACATCTAGCCTTTGGAAATCCCTCAAGAATGGTAAAAGTGATCATAATCATCCTTACCTCAAAATTGGTCAAATTATAGCTTTTCCATCTTAAAACTTTTAGAATATTATCCATAACATTATCCTTAGTCACTATCTGATCTCTATGATCATTTAGCTCCATTTTACACTCTCAAAATCTTTAGTGTCATCTTTGGCCATTCATTGGTACTCTTGAAAGTTCCAATTTCTTCCATAAAAGGCAATCATTAGCTACATTACTCATTACCCTTAAGTACTTAAGCACCTCTTCATTTAAGACACTTAGATGAACTAAAACACTCAATAAGAAATAGGCTTTGGACCTTACAAACATCATTGCTATCCTTTCTTAGCTGCTGAGAGACGGATCCCTAGGATTAGCCTAGGCGGATCCCTCAAAGGAGGGAACCGTGGGATCCGTGTAACAGATTATGTCAACTCTAGCTAAAACAATCATTTCAAGCTCATGTTGCTAACTCAAACACTCCATCTCATCTTAAATGAGTTCCTAGATTAGTACAACTCTTAAGTTGACTCTTGTGCATGTTAATCATCACATTCCAATGAATCTTAGTGGCTTAAGTCTTGAATGCACTTGCCAAATCATTTGCTTTATAAACCACATTGTTAGGACTCCTAAAGTCATCATCTTCATCCTATTTTCAGCACTTAGAAATCTCTACAAACACTTAAAATCATCTCATCATGCGGAAAGCTCCAAGTAGTAACTCATCCACCAAAGAACCACCCATGAAAATTGCTCGTGTTGTACACGAAATCTCTTCGACCGAATCATCTCCGGTCAAGTCTACAAATGCAAGGATTTCTCCTCCACCAAATCAACAAATGAAATCAATCCCTAAAAGGATAGTTGCTACAAAACTACCTATGCCAAGCACCACCATACCTCCTAAACCAAACAATCTCATTTCCACTAAACCATCACCATTGGTTCCTAGAGCTATCTCATTCACAACTCCATTCTCATCACCACACCTCTACAATTTAGAGGATTTGTCTCCTAGGCCGTCTCATCCTCCTCCACCGGCAACATTCTCCTCATTAGGAGGAATAATGATACAAAATCAAGGTGTTGAGTAAACACTAGCTTCGGCTTCCTTTTCGCCGTCACCATCAAATAATCCCATTTGGATTATGAGAAATTATCAAAATCAACCGCCCGACCATATGGAAGTTGACACTTCCCTACCACCACCATCATTCTTGGTTAAGCCATCTTCGAATGCGCCTCCACCAATTCCTCCGTCATTTGAGGCTCCCCAACCCGCTTCACTTGATCCTTCGCATCAAGCTATTTCATTTCTTCCACCACCACTACCTAGCCATGACAAAGATTGTTATCATTATCAACATGTTCAAAGTTTGATACATGAAATATGAGAAGATCAACGTTTCATGTTCTATCACATCCTCGAACGTCTCGACGAGTTAAAACCTAAACAAACTTGAGCTAGAGGATTTTTAGTGGTGTCCTAGTATCAAGCGTTACTTAGATAAGTCTAGTAATTCCAAGTCATGTATCGTTCATCTTCTTAGTTTTGAGAGTCATGTATTTCATACCTCTAGTTTTATTAAATGAAATTACATGCTACTTGCTATATTTCTGAGTATATGATTATGTTGTATTTCTTATTTTGATAATAACATTATTTGCTATATCATCATTGCTGAAATTAATCATCAGCCAGACGGATCCCTTTAATTTGCCTTGACGGATCCCTACAAGGAGGGAACCGTGGGATCCGTGAGACAGAAAACTATTTTTATACTAACTAGAATCATTTTTGCAGGAAATTATGCATTATACTTGCTTTCTAACCCTTGTTTTGTAGTTATTTAATTTACACATGAAAACTTTGACACCATAAAGCTAGGGGGAGCTTTGTGTCAAAACAATACATTGCGAAATCACTTGCAATATTATGGTTACATTTCATGACGTCACATAGACAAAATCTTTTGCAAACTTAGTTGCAAATGAATTTATTTAGTATCCTTTTCTTTTGACGCCCTCACTTAGGGATGGACTCGTCAAGGGGGAGTTAAGACGAGATCTTTTCCCGCTTCTTGCTCTCCAACTTTTATTTTTTACATGTTTTTCTTAAAACAATGTGTTAGTTCCTTTTCGAAGCTCTTTTTGTTTCGACAAAAATGGGGAGAAGAAAGTAAAAACTACTAATTCAAATTTTTACGAATTTTAGTTTTTCCTTAAAATAATTTGATGTTTTGTCATCAACAAAAAGGGGGAGATTGTTAATACAAATAAGCCGTAAAAACGTTAATTTATATTTTACGATCTTCTAATGTTTTGTCGATAACAAACGTAAAATCATTTTAACGAAACAAATAAAATACGTAAATAGCTTGAACCAATAGTTTTCCAACACACTTACATTTTCACATAAAACACTAAAACAAGTATAAGTGATTTTATGATTTAGAGATACATATGTACAACAACTAGTGTTTACATATTGGGCAAACATACACATATCTAGTGTATACTAAAATGGGTAAAAACTACAAATGGTATTGACCAATAACACATGGTATTACCCAAAACCACTTGACTAGGTGCATTGCACCCATGAGATACATTGTATCTAATAAAAGACTCATGGAACAACCCATAACCCATGACCCAGGACCCATAACCAAAATACCCATGGGCAAAGAGGAGCGTCCCACGGATCCCTAGCTTTACGCTAGACGGATCCCTTGTAGGAGGGATCCTTGGGATCCGGGTAACAGTAGGCATTTTTCTTCTATAAATAGAGAGCCATTTCTTCATTGTTTTCACCCCTTTCTAACATACTTTCCCTTTGAGTTAAAAACTCTCTAACCCCAGATACAAGAGATCTATGTTTGTAGTTTTGTTTTTGTGTGATCATCTAGGTTCCTCTTAAAGGTGAGATCACCACCTTTGAAGTCGAGCAAGCTCAAGTCCATGAGTTGCCATGCTTCCTCATCATCAAGACTACTGAAGTCTTCTTGTTGATGATTGTTTTCTTTTCCCTAAGAAGTGTAGTGTTGAAGACATTTGTGAAAGGTGTCTCAAGTGTCAAGACGAAGATATTAGTGAAGGGTATCTATCGTCTGTATCATAAGCACTTGTGGTGGGTGCTTAGAAGTCAAGACTAGAAACATTAGTGAAGGGTGCCTAGAAGTCAATACATAAGACATTAGTGAAGGGTGTCTTGAAGATCGAGTCAAAGGCATTAGTGTAAGGTGCCTAAGGTGTACATTCGATATGGTGTGATTCGATGTACTAGATAGATTAGTATTGGGTCAAAGGATATTGATATCCTTGTTGATGATGATATAAGGATTTGATCTCCTTCGGGGTTAGGAGATTGGTGTAGTGTTGGGTAGTAGTTCCTCCCTTATAATGAAACTAGGTACTTAGCCTAGTACCTAATAAGGGGTAGGCGACGTTGTGATAGGTATGGTTCACCTTGGTGTGAAAGAACCCGGTGGTTAGCCAAGTACCGAATAAAGGGTAGGCAATGTTGTGTTAGGATTGGTTCACCTTGGTGTGAAAGAACCCGGTGGTTAGCCTAGTACCGGAAAAAGAGTAGGCAACGTTGTGAAGGTTTCTCCACCATAAGGAGTCGGTGTTGTGTAGTGCTTACAAACTCTCGAGTAGGTGACTCGAGGAGTGGAGTAGGGCAAGGAAGGTGTCCTTGTAGCCGAACCACTATAAATACTCGCGTCGTGGTTTTGTGCCTCTTACTCTTTATCTTTTCGTTACATATCTATACTTCTATGTGCTTGATCATCAACATTCAACACACATCCAAATAGATTGACATAAGTCGATCTAAATAGTTTAAAACAAGTTTTAATTGGTAAAACTATTCAACCCCCCTTCTAGTTTTCCACGAGATCGTTTAAGCCCATCTAGGATATCGTAACATTGATTTGCAAAGCGGAATAACAAACACAAGAATCAAAGTTACTACTAAGGTTTTTCTTTTATTCATTATAATAAACTAATACATAAACTAGCTATACTAATATACACACGATTTCTTTGTGTGTCTAGACTCTCATTGGGAGAGTTCTATATATCTAGATCTACTAAAAACCTATTCTCTGTTTCTCTTTATATAATAGAGAGCTAGGGTTACAAATACTACTATTGACTAAATAATAAATAACTATTTTAACTTTAGGTCCCTTGTATTTCTTGGTCTTCAATAGTCCTTTAGCTTTCATGTATTTTGTCATATCAACTTAAATATAATTCCCAACAATCTTCCCCTAGTTGATAATGACAAAACCAATAAGCACAAACTTCCCCTGAAGTTAGTATGATGAAAGATAAATGAACTTCCCCTTACACCATCAAGGATCTTCAAGCTACAAAAATCAAATCTTCTTCCCCTTTTTGTTATTATCGAATAGGGGTCTTCTCTAGACATGCAACTTCCCCTCAAGTCATGCATGTAGATGACTATATGTAGTAATCAAGCGATGAAGAAAACTGAATATAACCAATTTGATGAAGAAGTTTAATTTCCCAAACTTGTGTCTTATGTCTTGTACTATCCACGTGATTCCGAACTCATACTCTCGTAAAAAGCATAAGTATACCACAACCTCTTGATAAATCCTCAACTACATGAGACAGTGAGCACTACAACGTAACTCCTTCAAGTGATAGAAAATGTGAGCATTAAGTACCACAAGTTTATAGATCACACACTTTTTCTAGATTCATCAAGTCTTTGTCACACCATTAACGTACGAACAAGTTATCTCCAAATGTTGTTAGCCATTTGAGATATGATAAGAACACGCACCTGTGAAACTCAACTACAACATCAAATAAATGATATTCAGCCTTCTTCGTAATCACATCTTTCAAACAATCAATGAAAAATATCTAAGTGCAATAACATCATCCTCTCTTATGTGACTGTTGCCTCAGCCGGCGATCTACCGTAGTCCTTATTTGTATCGTTGCCTCACTTCGGCGCGATTCTACGAACAAAAAGGGTACTCTTGCCACATAATTGATTAAAAAGCCATTGCACCAAATACGTTTCATAAACAAACCATCATCGTTCAGGATCCAAACATGTGTGTCGTCAAGCCGAAAACATGATAATTACTAGGGTTCATCATTGAATAAAAATTCAACTCACCAAGAATAGTAATCAACTAACAGTATTAACCTTCAGACGACCAGAATTAACTGTCGCGACCACCAGTATTAACTATCAAGCTGCCAAAATTAACTTCATACGACCATCATTAACCAATAGCAGCGTCACAAAAATATGTCGCCAGTACTAACACGAGCAGTATTAAATTGTCTCTTTACACGCAATCCAGTGCCCAAATATATCATGTGTGGATCACCAGTATTAACGACACAACAATAGTACAAGCAACTGATCATGAATATGTACATTTGTTGATCTCATCCAAATCGAATATAATGTTAAATGTGAGATCGTTACATAAATTGCATGTGCTCAATCAGATCCATCAATTAATAAAGAGGTAATTGCATATATATCCCTCCAAAGGTGAATAATTCCATATATATCCTTCTTACAAGTTTTTGATGCACATAGTACAATAATTTTTATGCATGCAAAGGATATATATGCAATTTTGCATCTTTGGAGGGATATATATGCAAATGACTCATTAATAAAAGAAATCATCACCGTCCAAGTGAAATTATAGCCAATCAACAACCAGTATTGAATATATAAACCAGTACTAACTTGTATCATGAAACCGATACTAACTTTTAAGGATGCAAATTGACCACCAATGAAAGTCACCATCTTTGATTTAGAAAATGTACCACCGTCCAATTAATTGGTCTATGGGAAAATAGCCCCACATTCGAATTCAGTGACCAATTAAATACAAAAGAATCTTGGATACCCATGTAATTGACGACAAAACATCAAATAGTACGAGGTACTCATGATATATAACATGCCGTTTGACAAATTTATGAAAAGTTGATACCTTAAAAATGAATCTGATCTTCAAAACTGCTTCTCATCAATAAACCCTAGATATCACAAGCCACCCGCTCTGATACCAATTGTTAAAGATCGTTTAAGCCCATCTAGGATATCGTAACACTGATTTGCACAGCTGAATAACAAACACAAGAATCAAAGTTACTACTAAGGTTTTTCTTTTATTCATTATAATAAACTAATACATTTTCTTTGTGTGTCTAGACTCTCATTGGGAGAGTTCTATATATCTAGATCTACTAAAACTTATTCCCTGCCTCTCTTTATAAACTAGAGAGATAGGGTTACAAATACTACTAGGGACTAAATAATAAATAACTATTTTAACTTTAGGTCCCTTGTCTTTCTTTGTCTTCAATAGTCCTTATCGTTCATGTATTTGGTCATATCAACTTAAATATAATTCCCAACACTTTATTTCGTACATAGTTTTTTAGCTTCTTCATGTATCTTTCAAAAAGATACATCCATCGTAATGAGACATGCTCGCCTTCAGTAGCCTCTTCAGGTAAATGTATAACCAAGTGAATCATAATGTCAAAAAAAGCAGGAGGATATATTTGCTCGAGACGGCACAAAATATTGATCAACTGGTCTCTAGCTTTCACCATGTCATTCACCATCAAAGTACGAGTGTAAGTTTGCTTAAAGAATGAACAAATCTCGATTAATGGTGTATAAGTCTGTGTGTCCAAGTATTGCTGAAGTCCATAAGGAAGTAACCATTGCATCATTATATGACAGTCATGAGACTTCATGCCCGTTATATTGTTATCATCTTTGGTCACTTTTGACTTGAACTTGGATCCGAACCCATCTGGTAACTTAATTGTTTTTTATGTATTGACAGAAAAGTTTTCTATCATTGGGTGTGAGGGAGCACTTAGCATGAGGCTTAAAGCACTTCCTGCTTTTTTTGTTTCCAAGCCACAACTCATTTCGAATGCCTAAAGCTTCCAAGTCTTGTCTTGCCTTAGCGGTGTCTTTAGATTTCTTCATTAACAAAGTGTTCAAGATACTCTCCAACACATTCTTTTCGATATGCATAATATCTAAATTGTGTTTTAGAGAAAGAGAAGACCAATATTCAAGCTTGTAAAAAATAGATCGTTTAGTCCAGTTCAATTCGACTATAGAATTGTGTTTTATCTTCACACCCCCATAATTCGGGTGTTTCCCCGGAAAACATGTGGGCAATCTCGAATGTTGAGTAAAGATATTATGATTGGTATAGTTTCTAGGAGGATCTCTTACATCGGTTTCACCATCGAATGTATAGTCACTCCTCCATTTATGGTTCTTTTTTAAGAATCTTCTATGACCAACATAATTTGTTGTGCTTATCACACGCCTAGCCGGAGTGTCTACTTTGCATGTAAGGCATGCGAAGTAACCTTGCGCACTCCAACCAGACAAACTACTTCGTGCAGGAAAATCATTGATTGTCCATAAAAGCATCGATCTCATGTGGAAGTCAGTGCATGTAATAGCGTCTCTAGTCAAGATACCTGGTTTGTTCCATAAATCCTCCATGTCATCAATCAAAGGCTTCAAGTAAACATCAATGTCCTTTCCCGGTGATTTAGGGCTAGAAATCAACAACGTCGACATAAAAGAAGATTCTTTCATGCATAACCACGGAGGCAAGTTGTATATTGGTAATATGACCGGCCACATGTTGTAAGACTGACTAAGGTTGCCAAACGGATTGAATCCATTAGCGGCCAACCCTAATCGAACGTTTCTTATTTCTTTAGCAAAATCTGAATGTAGCATGTCAAATTTCTTCCATATTTTACCATCAACCGGGTGTTGCATCTTTCCGTATTCTAGGAATGATGTTTTGCAGTGTGAATAGACTTGTACAAACTTTGTAGTCTAGGAATGATAGGAAAGCAACGCAACACCTTGTTAGGAACTTTCTTCCTCGTTGTGTTCTTGTCTTTCCATCTACTCATTTTACAGACCGGACAATATTCCAAATCTTTGGCATCATCCCCCCGATATAGAAAGCAATCTTTTTCACAAGCATGTATCGACCCTAACTCGATCTTTTTAAATGTCTTCTTTATTGTATAGTATGTCGGTGGGAGATTGTAACCTAACCTGGGCGGGAATACCTCCTGGAGAAATATTTATGTTTTGTTAAATGAAGTATCACTCCATTTACAGCTGACCTTAAGATGCGTAATCTTTGACATAAAATCCAATGTAGTCACAAAGTCACATGTCGGATACAGAGATTGGTTGGAAGTAGCAAGTAACTCTTCAAACTCGTTACGTTGAGGAGGTGCAACAGCTTGAGTCGGCTCATTACTTGTCTCGCCAATATTTACTTGAGTTGGCTCATTTTTTCATTAATCAGATGAATATCAAAAATATCATTAAGGCACGCACCCATGTCACTCATCATCTCACGTTGTGTTGTGTTATGTACTAATGGCAGAGGATCCGGTTCACCGTGATTCCATCATTGTTTATAACTTGGGTCCCACCCAAAGTCGCCTATGTGGTGTTTAAGAGTGGTCATAGATACCCATTCAACATTACGACACAAATGACATGGACATTTTATCTTTCCGTAACTATTCAATAACGGCTTGCAATGCTCGAGGAATGCAGCTAGACCATCAAAAAATGGTTTTGAACAACGACTCTCTAAAAGGGTCCAACTCTTATCAATTATCATAACTGCATTTTTATGATGCAATCAGTTATTATATGCACTTAAGTAAACACATTCAAAAGATTAAACACATAAACACATATAAACGTGAAATTATTACAAGTTGTTTTGTTCACCTATTGCAACTATGGAAGGCAATCCTAACCCACTCTTTGAATGATACGGATGCGAATAACTGATTTACTATTAGAGAAAATTCCGGCAGCATTTCCCCTCAACTCCCTAAATATGTGCATGATAACGCTACACGCGTCGTTCGGGGTCAAAGGAACTTTCTTTTCGTCAAGCAAGTTTTTCAACACCCTAGGCAGTGAACCTAATCGTTGTAGTGTAGTATTAGGGTAAGCCACGGGAATTGATATCGTTCTCTAGGGGAATAAGAATGCTAGTAAGAAGTTACTACGCTAAGGTTGGGGTTGAGGAAGATTATTTTTTTTTATCTTTTTTATATTTTTTAGAAAATGGAAAGGTACGAATCTCGGGGTTTGGATTTGGGGTTGGTATTTCTACCGATTACTCTACTTATCTATTCTAATTAACTAAGCTAAGGTGGGGATAGTCTATGTCTATTGTTGTGTGCTCGTATGATAGTTAAAGATGTGTTCACTTAGGTTTTATTACTCCTTAATTATCTCCTATTGATGGTTGAATTGTCACGTCCTTATTCTTAAGCTCGTTGTGTGTCTAAAGTCGTAGGGTATGCGTTTGTCCCTAACTCTTTGAAACTACCAAAAGGGTCTCGTCTACAAGATCTCTAGGAATTATAGACTTTAACTCTAAGGTACTCTTTGGATGGTTTAGTCTACAACTGCTCTAAGTGTTATAGTCTAAGGTTCACAAAGATTAATCAAGCATTAACTACACAACGAATGACCTATCGCATTACTAGATCATTAACAATTAAGATAAGAGACAACCAATCAATATTCAATAATTAAGTTTCATATTCCCTAAGCAAACACACAAGTAAATTAGCTGGACATGGAGAACATGCAAGCATACACACAAATAATTGAAGACATAATTGAATTAATGAAGTAAAACACTTATCTTGATGTAAGATAGGGTTTACTGTACAAGACAGCCTTGGTTCGGTTTAGGTTTTTACTCCAAAAGACTACACACTAAAACTTAAAAATTCGGATTCTATATATAAGATTACAATCGCGACGGCGTCACCTTATGATTTGTGACGCCGTCGGGTCCCCGTCATTAGGGTTTCTTCTTGGCCATGTTAGTCTTGCGACGGCGTCAACTTATGCTTGTGACGCCATCCCCTTCAGTTTCTGACGCCGTCTGGATCAAATCTAGGCCGTCTGAGTTGCGACGGCCTACTCTTTTAAAGCTGACACCGTCACTTGAAAATAAGCAATTTGGCTACTGAGCCGTCACAAAAGTGCTCCGACGGCGTCGCAGTTAAGCAGTGACGCCGTCCCCTTGTATTTCAGCAGCTTGAGTGTCTCGATTCTTGACTTTGGCCTTTTTCTTC
The DNA here is from genome assembly GCA_910596185.1 of Chrysanthemum makinoi. Taxonomy (NCBI): domain Eukaryota; kingdom Viridiplantae; phylum Streptophyta; class Magnoliopsida; order Asterales; family Asteraceae; genus Chrysanthemum; species Chrysanthemum makinoi. The sequence continues at coordinate 319,145,569 of OU343222.1, read as the reverse complement.
GTATATCCGCCTTTTAGGTCCAAATAAGTGCCATTCCAGCAATTTGCCTTCAAGAGACCTAAAAAGTGAAAAGGAACGATATTAAGTAATAACGGATACAAAAGTGATCAAATAAGGGCTTAAACGACCCCTTAAAAAGGTACATTTTAAAACCTTATCAAATCACCCTACACTTGGTATTTGCTTGTCCTCAAGCAAATGTACTTTTAGCCAATTAATTTATAAGTTAGGGGTCATGAAGCATTGGTTTAAAATAATCCACAACACATATAAGCCCCGCAAAAGTCATAACAAGCACTGAAATTACATACTAGCACCTCACATGGGGTGTTTGGATACTCTCATCTCTCGGGTGTATATGAAATAAAACAAGTTGGAAATGGAAGATAAACACTCATTAACCGGTCCTAGTACATAGATTACCATAGGCTTGAGAATAGATCAAACCTCCATCGCTTTGGCGTAAGCACCTAGGAGAGACTATCAAAGAGGTCTTTTAAAGGGTTGTAATGTTAAGCTTACGGTAGGGAAACAAAGGGTTTGGTGGGATAGGCTATTTAGTGGTGGCAAGTCAAAAATCTTTATGTTACAAGCATACGAAGAATGGCGTTTCTAAGCCAAGACTCGACACTCTAAACTCTAGATAACTGAAACAAACAAACATAAATTTAAAGGATAGATGTAAGATGGTAGCCCGTTTTTTTTTTTTTTTGAACACTCTATTTTTTTCTTTTTTTTTCTATTTTTTTCAATTTTTTTATTTATTTATTTTTTCAAACACTTTTACTCTACCATCCTCTACGGTAACATCAAAATGATAGGGATTTATAGACACATCCCTACACTTGAGTTTTTATTACTCTAACCCTAATTTGACCCGAATTGAAAAGATCAAAACACTTGGGGTACGTTATTACGCAAATAAGGGAATTTAACGTTCCCTTCCAGTCATTTCATAAACTTTAACTTTTCCCATGAGTCCCAATCGTCCCAAAACTGTATACAAGGGATATGACTCGACTTAGCAACTCATGCAAGCAACTAGATAATTGAACTAAGGGTTTGGGGTGATAACAATAATGCACTAAAAGTGAGTGCATACAAGGTAGGCTAAGGCGATTTGGGTGTACATTTGGGGTGGGGTGTAAACAATGCTCTTCATTGATATTCCGGAAAAACCGAAACATCACGAGAACCGCGAAAAGGATAGGCTCTGAGGGGTTAACTAGGGGTATCGTGTACTAAAGATGAGTACAACGCAAAGGTGTGGGGAATTACTCAACCGATGTGGAAGAAGTAATTATATTACGGGTATCAAACAAGGGTTATCCTAATGCCTCTTATCATTTAGTTATTCCTAACTACACAAGTGTAGTCTTACTAGCGATCTCGGAATGCATTACAAAACAAGTTCTAGAATCTAATATACTACCGGTTCACACTCTAAGCATTAAAGATGAATGCTTTAATTCCTACTAATCTAAGGGCGATCCTCACATTTTGGGTGGAATTTAGGTGGTAAAGGGTTTTTGTGCTAGTCATGCAACTTCCTATCCGTGAGACGCTTTTGTTAAGACTAATGGCCCACTCCTATATGTCATGAAAAATTTTAAATTTGGTGCCAAAATTACCCTAACCAACATTTTCTCATGGTTTATTACACAAATACATTTGGACAAAGCAAATAATTAAGGATAAGCATAGTTTCAAAGTTCCCGTTTTATTTTCCCTCCCTACACTTAAACTGAACATTGTCCCCAATGTTCCCCGAAAGTATCAAAGTTATGATAATAGAAGGTGATTAAAAACGAAAGAAACTAATACTCCCCTGATTAGCTCGGTTGGATCCGTGTGTGAAGTAGTGGTTAAATCTTTTCCAAGAAGAATGTATGCGTGAAAAGCTCCTTCCAATCTTTTGTTTCTTCTTCTTGATAAATAAAACCTGCACACTTGAAGAAAACAAACGAAACCATCACGTAAAATCGGCGGTAATAATATATATAAGACTCTACTAAACTAGGATATAATGCTTGTGGAATGGATGTTTACAGAATTTCTGGAAAATTAAGACCTGGAAAATTCCAAAATTTTATAAGTAGCTCAGAAAACGAGAAAAAAAAGTAATCTGTTGTTTTTACTCCTTCCTGACGCCGTCGGTTGCGATCTGACGCCGTCAGTTATCCTGACAAAAACCGGTCTGCGATTTTCTGGAAAAAATTTTGGAAAATTTACATCTTTAGAATCTGGAAAAATTTCTGCAAAACATCCATTATGACTCGATACAAGCATTTGACTCGAACAAACACACATATATATCTTTTATTAATTGTTATTCTCATGTTTACGTTTCTTTTGAAAACGTGTGTAATCCTCCCTACACTTATCCTTTATGTAAAATACCTTTATATGCAATTAAGACGAGATTAAAAACAAAATAAAGCATTTTTACAAATTTAAACATGAGAATAAGCAATCAATAAAAGGTATATGACACTAACAAGCAAACAATTAAGCATGGGTTGCCTCCCACGAAGCGATTTTCTTTATTTATGAGTCTTGTAGCTAGACTCGTAGTCGTGCCTTTACGTACCGATATAAGTAAGCATATCCTTAACAATGTCATAAGGATCAAACTTATCATTTAAGTTCCTAGTAGTACGTTCGGTTCGGTATGCCTTTTCAAACTTCTCTCCATCGGGATCATAGATTGTTATCCTAATGTGCCACTCTCCATTACCATCACTAGGCGGTCTATCCCAATCCCACTTATGTTTAGGCTTCTCAATTTTCCACTTATTCATGACAAGGTTGACGGGCAAACTTCCTAGGAACTCGGTCATCTTTCTAAATACTAAGGCGTCCTCGAACGGGTTCACTTCCGTGTCCCTAGCCATTTCTTTTTCATGGAAAGTTGCTTTACTAGCAAAGGCTTTATCTAAGTAGAAAGGTCGTTGGGGACCTATGAGGTTCTTATCTATCCAAGGTCCATATCTAGAAGGCGCTCTATCCAACCTAATCTCATGTGGGATTTCCTGTTCTTTGTAGTACGTATTCTTTTTGACATCATAAATTGACCTAGCACTCCCCTCTCCTACCACTATCTTGGACATCTTACAATCGATGATAGCACTAGCGGTAGCTAAGAATCCTCTTCCTACCAGTAATGGGCATGCCGGGTCCTTATTCATGTCTAGCACATGAAAGTCGGCCAAAAGAGTCAACTCTCCTACGTGTACTGCCATATCTTTTATTATCCCTACCGGATATGCAACACTACCGTCCGCTAAACCTAAGATGGTTTCCGTTGGTTCTATCTTACCTAAGTTAAGGCTTCTATGGAGGGACAACGGAACAAGATTGATGCATGATCCTAAGTCGGCTAGAGCATCGAGAGGTTTGGAAATTCCAAGCCTACACGGAAGAGTAAATAGCCCAGGATCGTCTAACTTCTTAGGTAGATTATTTCACACAAAAGCAGACCCATGTTTTCCAAGTTTAAGTTCTAACTCATATTTTTCTTTTAAAGCATTATAATAAGGTGCATGAGCTAAGACTTCAAGAACCGGTTTTTCTTGATGGAGTTCCTTGTACTCCTCCTCTAGATTAGGTTTGGGTTCTTGGTTGACAGGTTTCTCAAGAGTAGGTTCTACCAATGGTGCGGGGCCTTGGTACCTCATTTTGGATTGCTTGGAACCCTTGTTGATAGCATTTACCGAGTGAACCGTTGGGTGTTAGGGGCATGGATGTGCACTCTCCCATGGTGAACAAGAACATGAAGTCGACGAAATCGAATTCACTTTTGGGTTCTTTATAGTATCACTTGGGAGTGCTCCAATTTCCCGTTCATTAAAGGCTTTTAAGAGGGCATCAAGCTTGTTTGTCATCTCGCCTTGTCTTCGCTTAAAATCGGCTTCAAGCTTAGTCAATCGAGTTTCTTGAGATGACATGAATCTAGATGCAATTGCCTCAAGATTAGCGGGGTTCCCGGTGTTTAGAGAATTGAACCTATTAAGTGGACTAGATGAGCTTTGGGGTGTTCTTGAGTTTTGGTTCCACTTAAGGTTAGGGTGATTTCTCCATGAGGGGTTGTAAGAGTTTCCTAAGTTGTTTTGTTCGGGCTTGAAAGTGTACCACTTCTCTCCTGCTCCGTCGGTACGCATGGAGGCGTAGTCCGCAAAAGCTTGTTCGGGGAGTCTTGTGCAATCACGAGTGTCATGGGGACCACTACATAACTCACAAGGAAGGGTGATTTTATTCGCTTGATGTGAAGACTTAGGATTTTTCGTAGGAACTCATTAGGAATTTAACTTGATCTTCAAGCTCGATCATCCTACGGTCGGAAGATTGTGAGTCAATTGGAGGCAAGGAGATTGCCTTAACGGTTTTGGGCAACTCACGGGGGTCATTCCAACTTTCGTTGTCATAGAGAGCAAAGTCCTCTATTATAACCCATGATTCTTCCGCGATGAGATCACTAAGTTTTCCACCGGCCGCTTGGTCAATGGATCGCTTGGTGGGGAAGTTGACATGATCATAAAAGATTTGGACTTGGAGCCAAAGATCAATGCCGTGATGAGGGACTTTATGGAGTAAGTCCTTGAATCGAGTCCATGCTTCGTAGAGAGATTCACCTTGACGTTGTTGGAACATCAAGATGTCATTCCTAAGCTTAGTGGTTCTCCCCGGTGGGAAAATTGAGCAAGGAAGCGAGAGGTGAGATCATCCCAACTTGAGATGGAGCCGGCGGGAAGTCGCTCAAGCCAATTACTAGCTTGGTCCCGTAGAGAGAATTGGAAGAGACGCAGACGCGTAGTCTCCCGAGTAGTAGCATCAACTCATCAAGGTCGATGGAATCGACAATTTTAAGGAAATCCCTTAGATGCTGATTAGGATCTTCGGAACGAAGTCCATGGAATGCACATCCGTTTTGCACTAACCGGATGGTGTCGGATCGCAGGGCCGTAGTTTGGGCTTGGTCGGGAAGCTCAATGGTGTTCCTATAGCCTAGGTGGCTTGGTCTCGAGTATTCACCAAGAGTACGGGCTCTTGGCGGGTCATTTGGTGGTAGGTTGATGAATGGTGGTTGGTTATCACCTTCCATGATGAAAAGTGATGGGATTACGAACAAAGGTCACGAAGAAGGGGGATAGACTACGAGAAAGCTAAAAATGAGAAAAATTTACTTGATAGGAATCAAGCAAAGAAACCTAAACGAGGTGAACTACTAACTAGCTATTCTATTCCCCGGCAGCGGCGCCAAAAACTTGATAACGCTACACGCATCGTTCGGGGTCAAAGGAACTTCCTTTTCGTCGAGCAAGTTTTTCAACACCCTAGGCAGTGAACCTAATCGTTGTAGTGTAGTATTAGGGTAAGCCACGGGAATTGATATCGTTCTTTAGGGGAATAGGAATGCTAGTAAGAAGTTACTACGCTAAGGTTGGGGTTGAGGAATATTATTTTTTTTTATCTTTTTTATATTTTTTAGAAAATGGAAAGGTACGAATCTCGAGGTTTGGATTTGGGGGTTGGTATTTCTACCGATTACTCTACTTATCTATTCTAATTAACTAAGCTAAGGTGGGGATAGTCTATGTCTATTGTTGTGTGCTCGTATGATAGTTAAAGATGTGTTCACTTAGGTTTTATTACTCCTTAATTATCTCCTATTGATGGTTGAATTGTCACGTCCTTATTCTTAATCGCGTTGTGTGTCTAAAGTCGTAGGGTATGCGTTTGTCCCTAACTCTTTGAAACTACCAAAAGGGTCTCGTCTACAAGATCTCTAGGAATTATAGACTCTAACTCTAAGGTACTCTTTGGATGGTTTAGTCTACAACTGCTCTAAGTGTTATAGTCTAAGGTTTACAAAGATTAATCAAGCATTAACTACACAACGAATGACCTATCGCATTACTAGATCATTAACAATTAAGATAAGAGACAACCAATCAATATTCAATAATTAAGTTTCATATTCCCTAAGCAAACACACAAGTAAATTAGCGGACATGGAGAACATGCAAGCATACACACAAATAATTGAAGACATAATTGAATTAATGAAGTAAAACACTTATCTTGATGTAAGATAGGGTATGAAACCCTAAAATACTTGTACAAGACAGCCTTGGTTCGGTTTAGGTTTTTACTCCAAAAGACTACACACTAAAACTGAAAAATTCAGATTATATATATAAGATTACAATCGCGACGGCGTCACCTTATGATTTGTGACGCCGTCGGGTCGCCGTCATTAGGGTTTCGTCTTAGCCACGTTAGTCTTGCGACGGCGTCACCTTATGCTTGTGACGCCATCCCCTTCAGTTTCTGACGCCGTCTGGATCAAATCTAGGCCGTCTGAGTTGCGACGGCCTACTATTTTAAAGCGACACCGTCGCGAAAATAAGCAATTTGGCTACTGAGCCGTCACAGAAGTGCTCCGACGGCGTCGCAGTTAAGCAATGACGCCGTCCCCTTGTATTTCAGCAGCTTGAGTGTCTCGATTCTTGACTTTGGCCATTTTCTTCGTATATCCGCCTTTTCGTCCAAATAAGTGCCATTCCAGCAATTTGCCTTCAAGAGACTTAAAAAGTGAAAAGGAACGATATTAAGTAATAACGGATACAAAAGTGATCAAATAAGGGCTTAAACGACCCCTCAAAAAGGTACATTTTAAAACCTTATCAGTGCATTAAAGTCATATTCGTAGGAGTAAAGGAGAAACACTGTCGAAATAATCTCAAATAGTAAATCAGTTATACGCATCCATATCCTAAATGAGACAAAACATTAAAAAAGCAGTCCCAAACAGGGGACTTTCCGAAAATAATTTCTAATAAATTAATTCCAGACGGGTTTTCTATAGGATGATTAACTTCGGCCGGGGAATTTCCGAAATTAATCACTAAAATCCTAAAATCACATTCACAAAAGTATAACAATCAAATACCATTCAAATATCAACCAAACGGTTAACATGCATATTGCCAAACATTCAATTATAGATTCACCAAACATTTAACATGCATATTGCCAAACATTCAATAGGAATATTTGTACATTTCCTTTGTTGAATTTTCTTATTAGATTCTCACTAATTATGAGAAAAACGGTCAACTTATGCAATAGTATTGGATAAAGCTATGACATTTACCAAGTTTGAGTACATATATAATCTCAAAAATCAAGCTCTAATCGAGTTTGATTCGATCAAGCATTAATTTAGCATATATCTTTGAGCTATTCTAGTTGTACAAACAATCTTGGCAAAGAACTCAAATTTGAATTAAAAGAAAAATTCATTCAGATATGGAACTGATAACATCAAATTATCCTGAATATTAAGTGTCAATTTCTCCCGATAATGCTTGTAATTTATATCATTTATATGGATTTATGCTTGTTTTCCATTATATTTCACTTTCAGGTAAATTACGAGCATTGGAGCTAAAGAGACACGGATTTGGAGAGTTTATTGAAGATTTATCATAGTATGCTCACTTTGAAGAAGCTACGGCGTAACTCCTCTCTCACATTACGCCGTAACTAAAGCGTGGCTCAGAAAACCAACTTAACAGAAAATTACGGCGTAACTTTATCCAAGATTACGACGTAACTATATTAGGTCAAATGAGGTTCCGCGCCACTACAAATTATGCTGTAACTCATGCAACAACTACGGCGTAACCAAGATTTATTGAAGATACGGCGTAACTCCTTCCAGAGGTTACGCCGTAACCAGCATTATTAGTGCAAAATACGAAGAATTGTATGTTACGGCGTAACTCTTATAATTAGTTACGCCGTAACCAGATCTGGCCTATAAATACCCCACGATTTCCAGCATTTCAAATCATCCCATTTCACACACAACATTCAGTGAACATGAGAAGAAGTCAAAGGCAGATCTAGAGGATCATACGGAGCTATCTCCAAGGGAGAAATCACTCGTCTACGATAAGCATTAGCTTTTTATCTTTTCTTTACTTTCAATTCATGTATTTCGTAACATTAAACATTGAATTGATTGTTATAGTTAATATGAGCGGCTAAGCACCTCTTGGTACTGGCCTAAGTTATGATCCCTTAATTGTTTTGTTTGCGTTTACATTGCTTCCGTATAACTATTTCTAAGTGTATGCATGCATAGTTTATTGGTAGCTACCCTTGTTTCGGTAGTTTTGAATGGCGGTAGAGGCTAGTTACTTAGGAGATATGACCAACTGACCCTCAGTAAGTAGACTGAGACGGGAAGGGTAAGATATGACCAACTGACGACCCTTTCTACTTGTGCGATTTGACCAACTGATCACCTACCGTTTGGATGAACTTAAGAAGTAAGGGGTGAGTGTTTAAGATGCTAGCGCCTGGGCACTCACTATTATAAATCTCGCATGTAGCGGTACTTAATGACTTGGCTTAGGGGACCAGGAACAACTGGACTTATGAGAGGACATCTGACTTCTCCAGTGGGACCCTTTGCTGATAGGTTAGGACGAACTGACCAAATGCTGTCCTAGCGACTTTGACCCCACCTGAAGTAATTGGAAGTAATTAGACATAAACACTACAAATTAAGATGATTAACTAGGTTAGCACCCCTCTCCTCTATTGATCACATCTTTCGCCTTTATTTTCTCTAGCTGTTAATTAGTTAAATCAGCCTCATAATCATATTAAAATCTGTGACACCTAGACTTAGTTAAAATCCGCACACATAACTCTTGGGACGGCCCCGGTTTTACCGAATACTACACTACACGCGACCGGATACACTGCCAGTTAGTGCATTAGGGTAGACCATAGGTATAACGAGTAATTATAAATATTAAAACCTGATCAGTAAAACCTGCATCAGGAACCAAGTTTATGCTAAATAGACTCGCATTTCGACCACAATTTCAAAATTTCAAATACCAAAAGATAAATAATTTTCATTGCAAAAGATAAATCATTTTCATTTCAAATTCTTAGACTAACTTACGTTAATAGAAATTCTTGTCTAAATTTACATAACATCTGACTCACATAATTATGGTACACTACACACTGTTGCAAACTCTCCTAAGTCGAGTCATCTATAATCTATATATATATATATATAGAGTTAGGATCAAATAAGAAGATTACTTAAAATAAGAAGGAATAAGAAATCCGAGATGCACCGACATAAAATAGATGCATCCCTATAATCTTAAATGCATTATAATGCACCATAGTGTGTTTTCTAGCTTTTAATCAGATGCATATACGTATATTAAATGCATTTCATGATTTCTCTTGTTTTTTACTCCTCTGCACGTGCCGAAATCGTGAAAATCAATTTGCACCATCTTTACATCAAATTAACTTTCGAAACTCAAGATGTTGCATCTATATGAATAGAAATGCATCTAATGCAAGTCGTTGCATCTCAAATGCGTGGTTTTAGTCACTTCTCACCACTACTTATTTTAATCTACTTCTCAGTGGAATATATATATATATATATATACATGTCTATATATATATATATATATAGATATAGATATGCGTTCTTGTGGTGACCAAGCTTAATATAAAAACAATAGGAACCAATCAGATTTTGACAAGTGTCTTTTCCAACCAAAAGAAAATAAAAACTAATAATAATTTGATTAAGGGTAGTATAGTCATATTACCATTCACATTTATCTGATTTTGTCAAATGCTATCCCACGTTTTCTTCCTTCAATCCCCTGAAAATCAGTTATGTCAGTTACTTTTGGATCAAATATGAATCACCTCTCATAAATCACCCAAAGTATTCCACAAGAACGCCCCATTAATCACAATTACCTCTCAGAAATCACCCAAATTATTCCACAAGAACGCCCCCCATTAATCACAATTAATTTAAGCAATCGTGATTCAAATTGTTATGTCTACAACAAGTTTGAATGATTCAGTGGAATTAGGTAAGCCATCGATTGCTATGAAAAGCCATTAATACTGATTTTTGTTTGCGTTTTTTTTTTTTTTTTTTTTTTTTTTTTTTTTTTTTTTGTTCTTCATAATTTAACTTATATGCCATTGAAATTGATATTCCATTAACAATGATTTTTGTTTGTGTGGTTCTTCATAAAAGATGCAATGTAAAATTGATACACCATTTTTACTTTTATGATTTTCATTTTCACTGATATGCCATGTAAAACTGATATGCAATGTAAAACTGATATGCATTTTATGTGTTTTTGTTTTTATGTGTGTTTGGTTCAGTAATTGTATGCATTTTTATGTGTTTTTGTTTAAGTAATTGTATGCATTTTAGTGTTGTTTGGGTCAGTGTGTCAAAACAAAGTTATCACATTTGTTACATTTTCTATTAATTCATACCTTTTTATAGTAGGTGAGTCGTCAACTCCACAATCAACAAACACTGTCCAAGACAATGTTGACGTTGATGCTCAAACTGCTCCGCAAGTCGGGAGTTACCAACCAACACCGCCGGGCAGTAAATTTTGGATTCCCGAAGCTAAGAAAAAACTTGTGGAGGGAACTAGGTTTGATACACTTGATATAGCTTTACAGTTTTATAAAGAGTATGCTAGGGAAGCTGGTTTTGAGGTTAGGATTGGTGGGCAGAAAAACAGGGAAAAGAATGGTTATCCTAGTGTGAAATACTTTTATTGTTCTTGAGAAGGTTTGAAACCACCCCCCAAGACTGATAAGTTACAAACAGACAAGTCAAAACCTGATAACATAGAAGCTGTAAGCAAGGTAATTAAAAGAAGGAAACGAGCATCACAACGTTGTGGATGTAAAGCCCAAATACGTCTTAGGCGGACAGAAGATAACAAGTATTATGTTCACACATTTTTTGAGAAACATAACCACAGTTTGGTTCATGATGATGATTACAAGTATCTTCGTGCTGCAAGGAAACTTACTTTCCCTAAACAACAGTTGTTACATCAGCTCACGAATGCTAATATTGGTCCAACAAGAGCTTGGAAAGTTCTGATACAAATGGGTGGCGGGTTTGAAAATATTGGGTTTACTGATGTTGAGTGCAGAAACTATAGGCGTGGTTTGAATGAGTTTATTGGTCAGCGCGATGCGCAGATGGTTGTCGAGAAACTTTTGAGTAGACAAGAGTATTGCACCAACTTTTCAGTTGAATACAAGCAACACAAGAAGGATAAAACTTTGATAGGTTTGTTCTGGGTAGACGAACAAGCAAAGCTTAACTACGATGCATTTGGTGATGTCGTCTCGTTTGATGCAACCTTTAGGTCAAACAGGTACGTGTGTTTGTGTAAAGCTTTTGTATCAGACTTTTTATAATTACAAAGTGTTACATATGTGTTTATAGTTTTTGTTTAGACTATAACTAGCTTTTGTTTGACCCTTGTTTTGTTTTTTGCTATTAAATTAATATACGTTTTCATGTAGGTACAACATGGTCTTGGTTCCTTTTACGGGCATAGATAATCACAATCGCTGCATTCTTTTTGGTGCTGCATTACTAGCAAGTGAAGCAGCCAAGAGGTATACTTGGTTGTTGAAAAGGTTTAAGAAAATATTTGGTTCTGCGCCTAAGGTTGTTGTTACAGACCAAGACCCTTCGATGAAGATCGCAATAGAAAAAATATTTCCTGAATCAAGGCATCGCCTTTGCATGTGGCACATAATGCAAAAACTAACCAGCAAGGTATTATTACAATAAAAAAATATACTGATCTATCACTTTATTTTAATGACTTATAAACATTCATATGACTTATGTTTATTGTTATTTGTTGTAGGTCGGCCCAACTTTATGTAGCAACACCAATTTCAAGCAACGCTTGTGTGATATAGTTTGGACAGACCAAATCGACCCAGATATGTTTGAGTCCGAATGGAATTCTATCATGGATGACTTCGGACTGAATGAAAACAAATGGTTGAGCGATATGTTTAAAATGAGGTCTAAATGGATACCTGCATACTTCCGTCATGAACCCATGTCTAGACTTATGCGCACAACATCTAGGTCGGAGAGTGAAAACCACTTTCTTGGCCAAATTACTAACCCGTACTTGAGTTTGATTGAATTTCTAAGCCATTATGATACTGCAATCGATTCACAAAGATTCATATATGGCAAGAATACACACAATTCAAACTACAAGACTCCTGATTTGAGAACTGCTCTGCAAGTTGAAAAAGAAGCCGCTGAATTGTACACCATCACACTTTTTTATGATGTTCAAGATGAGATTTGGTCATCTTTGTACCATTGTTATTCACTGAGTGTACAGGAGTCTGATACGTATTCTACGTTCGTGATTCGTGACACAGAAGCTGATTACAGGATCAAGGATTCATTTGTGGAAGCCAAATATGAGGTATGATTCGTTTTCTTTACCACTATATTATTAAATTTATATTTTAACTAATTCATTAAACTTTTTTTTTAACTTTTTTCATTAGGTTAAGTATGTGCCTTCTGAGTGTTTGGTTCAATGCAGTTGCTTAAGGTACGAGTGTTATGGCTTATTGTGTCGACACATTTTTTACGTTCTGCGTATGTCTAAGGTCTTCCACTTTCCAAAACACTACATGCATACTAGATGGTCAAAGCACGCTATGTCTCACAGATGTGTGTCTAAGACAAAAGATATTTCACCTTCGTCAAATTCAGCCCGTGTGGTTGATGAAGCACTTAGACACATTTATAGCGATGTTGATGAGTCTATTAATCATTTGGTCGGTGACATTGAAAAGCTTCACATTTATATGGACAACCAAACAGCCCTTATGAAAAAAGCCAAATTAGAAGTTCCTAACCCTCCTAAGATGAACACCAATGAGGCTTATGCAAGAGCTCTAGGAGTAACCGAACCTAAAGAACTGGACATTCTTCCCCCTACGGATATCAACAATAAAGGTCATGTGATTCGCACAAGGCACAAGGCAAAGAGCGAAATTGCAATGCAGTTAGGCGACAAGCCTAAGAGAATGTGCAAGAGTTGTGGCAAGTACGTTAGGCATGATTCAAGGAATTGTCCCAAAAAAAAGATTGGGTATCTACTTAGTTGATTATTGGGTCTGTACCGGGGATGTTCTGTCCTGCTGCACTAGTTTTTGTTTATGTCCTGCTGCACTACTTCTTTGTCCAGTCCTGCTGCATAAGTTACATGTTTCTGTCCTGCTGCACTACTTTTTGTTTATGTCCTGCTGCACTACTAGTTTTTGTACCTACATGTTCTCCTGCATAACAATGCTCTCTACTTAGTTGATTATTGGGTATGGTTGTTCATTATTGTTGTTAGGCATGATTATAGGAATATATTGGATATGGGGATATATTGTTTTTAATACATATCAAATTATATTCAAATAAAAAATCCCACTTTAATAGCTAATATCCCTATTTATTCTCTTATATCTCTTGCAACTAGCATATATATCCCTAAAACATCACCACAGAATTTCAACATTAACAAAAAACAAGCTCCCCACTAGTAGGCATTCATATCAGCATGAGTATCACATTCAAAATTGAGTTTGTTAAAGGTATTTTTATATGTTTGATTCATAGTCTGTTTTGATATGTGTTTATTGTCAATTATGATGTGTTAATATATACGTATCACAGCCTTTGAAGATGAGAATATCCAGTTAACTAAACATAAAGCAAACACTGCAAATGGTACGGATCTAGCCGGGAAACCGATGAGGATGTGCCGGTATTGTGGAAGATATGCATACCATGATGCAAGAAACTGCCCATTCAGGAAGAGTGGAGTAGGAAATTTCGTGTTGCATACCAAAGGCATGGAATCCTACGTTACTATTTAGTTTTTCAATTGGTTACGTATCGCGTATCAAATGTTGACTATTTCGTCTTCTTTTCCCCTGTATTCCAGCACTTAGGTTTTGGTTTCATGTTTTGTCCTTTGATGATTTTCTCTTTTATGTTAGTTGAATAAATTTGGATCTTGTTTTCATTCATGTGTTGTTACTGGTTATTAGACTTATCCATTGTATTTCAATTTCAAATTTACAAGATGCATAAGTCAATAAAACTAGTTCCCAAACTTTAAATTATAATTGTTTACAAATGAGACAAACCAAATCAAAATTCACATCCATACTTAAAATGCAGCTTTTTTCATCAAATGTCTGATGCACACTGAAGTTAAGTCAACGCAGCTACTTTCGTGCAAAATAACCAAAACCAAATAACATTCTAACTAAAATAACCAACACTGATAACTACAGTTTCTTATTCATAACCATAATCAAAGTTCAAAGTATCACATTCCTTAACATAAACAAACCAACATTAAACTAGAAGGTATCTCGTTAAACATAAACGAGCCTTTTTCCATATTAAGTATCTTACAAACCAAAAGCATTTTAGACACAACCTACTTGCTGCTTATTCATATTATGCACCAATAAAACTATGTCAGTGCATCATTTTCCCATCATATCCACAACCCTTTTTTTGATGTTTTTAAATGCATCAACCTCCAATCGATCTTTTTCTTCTTCTGGTAAACTTCTGAATGCTTCTGTCTCGATTTCAAAGTACTTTTTCATCTTGTTGCAGTCTGCTAGAAGAATTTTTGCTGCATACTTAATACGCAGTTCCTTTAGCTCTTTTAACTGTTGTTTACCCTCTTTACTTAGCCTACAACAGTCCCCATATTGTTCTCCCTTGTAGGTTTCCATGTGGCGCATTACAAACACACCACAATCTACATAATTGTTGCGAGTCCTGCATCCCAGATTCATTATCTTTACGTCAGCATCAAGCAATGTGTTATGCTTAGGATGATTCTCGTGCAACAAGTAATCATTAAACAATAGGACCTGTTAACAAAACCCACCATACAAATAGTCAAAACCAGGTATAAATACTATCGGATAATGCATCAGTAACAAACCCTTATTAGTATGCAAATACTTTTAAAAAAAAACTTACCATTATGGCTGGTTGTGTACCATATCTTTCGCGGGCATCTTCAACTGGTGAGAATATGTTATCAAAAATCTGAACAATATTATCCTTCATATTCATGCATATAAGAATAAAATGCCGCCCTTTAATGATTGGGAAAAAACCTTACGATTAAAACCAGTTCCAGAAATTAACACATTACATTGTAAATATTGTGTTTAAACTACATAAATAAATAAACAAATAATACTTAAACTTATAACAGTCATACTTACCATATCTACGACATCTAGCGTCGAAAATACACTACGCATCAATATACTCTTCATGTTCTTACTAAACTTCTCCGATGCATGATCATACTCCCATCCACTCATTTCAGTTGTCTGTGTTCATGTAACATTCCTTATTATACGCCATGCCACAAACTATACTGAGTAACACAAATTTTACTTAAAAAACCATACTTACCAGCACATCCGTGTGACAGAAAAGTCTTGCCGGTGTGTACTTATTCCGTTTATCCTCTGCATAGTTTAGAACTTCTGCGAACATGTCTATAACTCCACTTCCTATGTCTATTCCCGGGTACAAGCTTTCCAGGACACACCTCGGTCCGTCAACATAGCTTGTCTTAAACACAACATCACTGTCATGATACACTTGTTAAATAAACAGCAAATACATTTTATTATTAAATTTATTATGCATATAAAGGTAACAATAAAAGAGAACTTACGTTTCTGGAAACCTGGCAGAGAACAAGCAATCTGTTGCTCTTTTCTCGTGTGGCTGTATTCCACATACCAACGACACTGGCCTTATAACATATGGTGACCTTAAAACTTCAGGAAGTATTTTACGTCGTTTTGTCATGTAACTGAGACCATTTGCATGCAACATATTAAGCGGTGTAGCTTCTACATATGCTTCTACTATTTCCTTGCTTTCATTCTTGATGCTCTCTCTTCCAAACCTTGACATATTCGATCTGTTGCAGACCTGTTCATCCACCCCTATTTTATCAACCGGTGTTCTAAACTCATCCACAACAGGCAGTTCTTGTGACTGATAATTTCGCAGATTATCCAGCAGATCTTCAACTTCCTCCATAGGTGTCTCATCATCTGTCCCACCAACCACTTTCCCTTGTGTAGCGGGTGGTTGCGTCACATTGAGATCTATATCTTCACCCTCATCAAAATCTAGTCTTGTAGGAATTTGCTTATTGTTCTTATGCCATTCATCCCACACTAAATCTGATAGTTCTCCATATCCTGTAGGCGTCCCATACACTTGCGTAAATGGGAATGGTTGTCCATCATTTTCCGGTGTATGGAAGCTATAGCTTGCATAATCATTTTCTTCTTTTTCATCTGCTGGCTGCTGATAAAAATTACGCACATGCAAACAATGCATCCCTCATTTCCTTCAAATCTAAAAAACCTTCATCATCAGGGTTATTTCCCAACCCTTCATCTAGAACCTCATCAGCCAGTTCAACAAGCTCAACCGCTTTTTTTAGATACGCTGATACATACTTTTTCCTTCCCTACATAGCCAATTTATGAATGTGTCATTTATTACTACAATCTTAAAAATACCTATTTCAGATAAGTACACAAAAATATTTTTTGTTTAGTTTGCTAATTATATAATATTAATCAAGTATACAAAACATAGCTACAATCTTTCATATAAGTATGCAATTAACTAACCAACTACTATTACCATCCTACTAAAACCATTTACCACTTTTCCACAAATATGTGCTACATTCCAGTATATATACACGACACACTTTCAAATCAAATATGTGCTACAACTACTAAAACGATTAAACACGACACACTTTCAAATCAAATATTTGCTACATTCCAGTATATATACAAAACCATATCAGTGTACACTTTACTAGGCTAAGTCGATGGCTCGCTGCATCAGTATTAAACCAAATACCAAAACGTTTGCATCATAAACCTAACCAACTACTAATATCATGAACAGGTAACACACCTTATCATATTTTGCAAACCAAAAACTATAAATTATTATACACAGTTATCATTCTTAGTCATACATCATTAACAAACCAACTACTAAAACGATTAAACACGCTACACTTTCGAATAAAATATGTGCTACATTCCAGTATATATACAACACCATATCAGTATGCACTTTACTATGCTAAGTCGATGGCTCGATGCATCAGTATGCACTTTACTATGCTAAGTCGATGGCTCGATGCATCAGTATTAACACAAATACCAAAACGTTTGCATCCTAAAACTAACCAATTACTAATATCATGAACAAGTAACACACCGTATCAGATTTGCAAACCAAAAACTATATAATATTAAACACCGTTATCATTCTTAGTCAAACATCATTAACAAAACAACTACTAAAACGATTAAACACGATACACTTTCAAGCCAAATATGTGGTACATTCCAGTATATATACGAAACCATTTAAATTTGTACCTCGTCATCTGTTGGTACACTCTCAACCCCATGATCCTGAAACATATCATCTTCACAGGACTCCTCCTTAAACTCTACAAAATCATACGGATTTACTTCATAAACACATCGTTGTATTGTAACTATTATAATAAATATATACATAGATAAAGATTAATTACCGTCCTTATCTGATTCTTCGCTTACATCCGCACCACCCAAGTCATCATTCAAGAACATATCCGTTTCTAATTTGTAAAGTGTCTCTGAATTCCAGACCTTTATGGGCGTTATTGAATGCGCATATAGAATCTGTCATAAAATTTTATATGTCAATTATATAACTCACACATTCTAATTAGTTACACAAGAAATTTATGACTAGTACAGACAAGTGTCATACCAGTAACAGAATCACGGGACCATTATGATGCCGTTTCCTATTCCAAGATTTTTTTGTTTTTACCAGGCACTCAATGATATAAGTGCACCAATCTAACTTCAAGATGTCCGCTTCACTATTCAACAGATGTATGAATTTCAAGTTTACTGTATTACTTTTATTCAACTCTCCCACAGTTGAAAAGAATAATACCAAAAAATTCACTTTAAACATCCAACCTCCATTCCTATCTTCCAACATAATCTTTGCAAGACTGGTAAGGTAGTGTCTTTTGACACTCCTATCAAACTGGGCTTTCCATCTTCTTGCTAACGGGTTCCTAAAATCTGTACCATCTCGTGCATCTAAATGAACTTCGCCCATTGGTATACCTAAGACATCCCTTACCACCTCACGACTTATTTTTATCCTCTTTCCATTTACATCTAAACTGCATGTTTCTTCATCAAATTTGTCTACCAACCAATACGCCAACCTAGTTGGTACATCCTTTATTTTATACTCGATTAGATTCCCAAACCCTATTTCTCGTAACGCTTGTTTTTGTCTATTTGAAAGTTGTCTTACAACTTCAAACAAGTTCCTGGGCGGATTCCGTTGTTTAATCCTTTCTAAACGTGCTTTACATGTACCTATTTTCACGGTTGCATTTACATCATCTGTCACGCAACAAAAAAACAGGCCCGTTAACACAAGATAAATTTTATCCGACATCTGTTAATTGCTTCATTTAATTCATATAAAATAATTAGTTTCATAACCTGTACTATGTGCTTCTGCTTCTTTTTCCTGCCCTTTATCAGTTTCAACTACATTTTTCCCCTTATCATCTACATTTAGATAACGCTATGCATCAGTACAAAACCGCATATGCTATATATTAATCACTAACAAACTATATAAGCAAGTAAATACTATACCTATCACTTCTTTCGCGTCTGCAATATCTTTTTTTCCCATATTCACAGTTCCTTTACTCATCTTTGATTTTTTCTTAGAAACAAAATCATCGTCCGTCGCCTCTCCAGCCTCATTTGCTTCATTCATATATGTTGACACACAATCAAAAAAGTTTCTTTAATACAGAATAAACTAACCGGAAAACCTCAATTAATCTTAGCATACAATAAAAAATCAAATTACCTATAATATCTCCATTTTTAACATCATCTATTTTTCTCCTTCCTTCATCTGCTTCTATGGCCTTTCTTCCCTTACCCGCTGCACATTTTCGGCACACCCATAAACACTTTGATTTTACATTGTTTACCCACATATTAAAACTGAATTAAAACATTATTTACCTTTTCCATCTTTTTGAAGTTTTATCTTTTCAGCTAATTTCAACAATTTCCTCTTACGTGTTGCCTGATCACCTGATTGTTCAAGTACTTGTAAATTAGATTACATACTAATTACTTACAAGCATTAACCACATTCAGAGAATACTTAAACAATCTTTCACCTTTTTCAACTTGTTTTCCCTTTCTTTTTTCAACAAGTGCCGCCAATTTCTTGCTAAGTTTTTTACGTTCATCTGCCACATTGATTAATCATTAGTTAGAATCCTTCTTACTTAACTACATATGACACTCATAATAACTTTTATCTAATCCAAATTATTTTTTACCTTTCCGAATTACAGCTACATCATCATCCAGTTCATCATTTCCCCTGACTTTTTCCAACTTGTCTACTTTTATTCCAACATTATCTTCCAAATTATCCGTTATATGTTTTCCAACATTTACATTTTCTATTGCTTCATCCTTCACAGATCCTGATAACAAATACCATAAAAAGGCAAGCATTACAATAAAATTAAACACATATCGGCAATAATTATACACATTATCTAATAGGTATTAACCACATACATAACCAATCTCACAAATAACGCAATAACACCTAATGACACATATTCGTTTCCAACATTCGGCCCATAATAACATAACAAAGCTAGTCTACATTTTGCGCTAATCTTTATACAGTAATCAAATAATCTCATTTTTTTTATAATATTGATGCACATTCAACCATTTCATATTCCATTGACACATAACAACTTTTTTCAGTAACACATTTGTTCATAGAATAAATACTTTTAAGATTGCTACAGACCTTCTCCTACATGCTCCCATTCTGGACTAGTCAAATCTATAACTTCCTCCTCTTCATTCCCATGATTTAGATGGGTTCTTAAATCTATAATTTTCACATCTCCACTCCCCTGTGGTTTGCTCCAAATCACTACCGTCGTCCTTGCTTTTTTTTTTGCTTTTTTGCTCCCTATGGTTTACATATTGCACGCTGTCAGTCCTTATCGCTAACTGCCGTTATCTTTTTCGTTATCTCAATGACACCGTTAGTCCTAACCAAACGATCACTTGCAGCGTTAGTCCTTTATACTAACGACCGTTAATAACTCAAAAATTTTATTAAAAAAAAATATTTTCTACGCGGTTTTTATCGTTTTCGCCCGTTTTCTTACGTTTTCATGCGTTTTCGTCGATTGTATAGTTTTCATCGCTTTTTCCGTTTTTCTTACGTTTTTATACGTTTTCCTTCGTTTTTTACGCTTTTGTCCGCTTTTTTCGACGCGTTTTTGTCCGTTTTTATACGGTGTAATTTTAAAAAAAAAATGACGTTTTTTAATCGATTTTAAATTTTTTTCCGATTTAAAAAAAATTACGTTTTTTTTAATCTGATTTTTAAAAAAGTTTTTTCCGATTTAAAAAAATACATTTTTTTATCTGATTTTTAAAAAAGTTTTTTCCGATTAAAAAAAATTGCGTTTTTTTATCTGATTTTTAAAAAAGTTTTTTCCGATTTAAAAAAAATACGTTTTTTTAATTTGATTTTTAAAAAAGTTTTTTTCGATTAAAAAATATTTTTTATCTGATTTATAAAAAAGATTTTTCCGATTTAAAAAAAAACATAATTTTTTTAAAAACTTTATTTTTAAAAAAGTTTTTTCCGATTTTAAAACGTAATCTGATTAAAAAACTTTTTTAAAAATCAGATTAAAAAAAAACGTAATTTTTTTTTAAATCGGAAAAAACTTTTTTAAAAATCAGATTAAAAAAAAACGTATTTTTTTTTAAATCGGAAAAAAAAAATTAAAAATCAGATTAAAAAAAACGTCATTTTTTTAACGTAAAAAAGCGTAAAAAACGAAGGAAAACGTATAAAAACGTAAGAAAAACGAAAAAAAAACAAAAAACAAAAAAGAAAAATCATATGAAAACGTATAAATCGGACGAAACGCGATGAAAACGTAAGAAAACGGGTGCGAAAAAACGATAAAAATCGCAGAGAAAAGATTTTTTTAATAAAATTTTTGAGTTATAACGGTCGTTAGTATAAAGGACTGACGCCGCAAGTGATCGTTTGGTTAGGACTAACGGGCCATTGAGATAACGAAAAGATAACGGCGTTAGCGATAAGGATTGACAGCGTGCAATATGTAAACCATAGGGAGCAAAAAAGCAAAAAAAAAAAAAAAGCAGGGACGACGGTAGTGATTTGGAGCAAACCACAGGGACGAACGGTGTAATTTACTCTTAAATTAATTATGAGGTTTATATATCAACAATTTACAAATCTATATAAAATAAATAAATTAGTAATCAATTCTTAAAAAAAAACACAATATATAGAAACCAACGCACGTGCGGGTATTATAACTAGTTATAAATAAACTAAGGGCATGTTTGGTTTATAATGGGGTTAGATTCGGATTTGGATTTGGTATAGGATTTGGATTTGAGGTAAATTTTGAAGAAAGAAATTATATTTATTTATGGGTTTTGTTAAAAACAACCCTATGGGTTGTGTGTAAGCCTTCCAAACTTATGAAAATCACAATTAATGAAGTCAAATTATCCATAATTATATACTTTTAATAATTATAAACAAGGTAAGTGATGTTAACTATGGAATATTTAGAGTTCATTAAATGTTTATTAAATGTTAATTATATATTTCTAGAAGGCTTATATACAACCCATATGATTGTTTTTAACAAAACCCTTTATTTAAATATATTTTATAATAAATTTTAAATAAAATATATTATTTATGAGGAGAGTTATTTTACATAACAAACTTATCTTACATACAAAGGGACTCATCTCCACCATCCATCTAAAATAAAATCAATGTCTGAGATTAAAAGCATTTTATTATTTCACTTATTTTTTATAATTTAAATATCTCTTAAACCGTTAATCGTTAAGCAAAAATAATTACACCATCGCGACGAGCATTTAATTTTCTTTCTATAGACGGGCACTTTGATATACTTTCGAAAAAAGAAAAAAAATCATTTTTTTCCACGTTTTTTCGTCTTTTTTTTTCGTTTTTCTTCGAAACTGAAATTTGCATGAAATATCATATATGATTTAACACTAATTTGAAATCACATGTGATATTAGTGTTAAATCACATATGATATGTAATATCATATGTGATACTAGTGTTAAATCATATATGATAAATCACATATGATATACATATCATATATGATTTAACACTAATATCACATGTGGTATTCAAATTTGTGTTAAATCATATATGATATTTTAATGCAAATTTCAAGCGTGTAAAAAACGAAAAAACTTAAAAAACGTAGAAAATACAAAAAAAATTTTTTTTGTCGAAAGTATATCAAAGTGCCTATCTATAGAAAGATAATTAAATGCTCGTCGCAATGATATATTTTTTTTCGCTTAACGATTAATGGTTTGAAAGTTATTAATATTTTAAAAAAGATGATGAAAGTGAGTTTTTAAAATTGTTGTGATTAATTTTATCCATTAGATCAAATAAAAATGGATGGTGAAAATTGATCCCTTAATATGTAAATAATTTTTTATCTTAAATCATTATTTATATTATAAAATAATAAAAGTGGGTCCACATATTTCAAAAAAATATATAAACATATATAGAGAGAGACAAGAGAAATGGGCCCATTAAGTACACAAAATCACTTGAAACGTGTCATATTGCCCAACTATCAATCTATGATTAAAAAATCATTTTTTTTTTCCAAAAGTAAGAACCAAACAAGTAATAAGAGTCTTGTCAATGCAAAAGCCATTCCAAAATATCAAAACAAACGGACCCTAATTCTTTATGAAAGGATCTTTTACAAAATGATTTACGAAATGATGGTTTCTTTGGTTGAGTAACTGTTTAAAATGGGTTTCGGGTCAAAACAGGTCAATGGTTCAGTGTCCCAACTCTTAGCTAGATAACCTTTTCTACTGTAGCAACTGTTGTACCGATTGGATTCCGGATCAGGCTGACCATAGTTGTTGGTGAAAATGTTTGCTTTGATACACTCATTGAGGAAATATTTAGTGAGGAACCCGTTAACGAGTATGTTCAGTGCTTTGATATGGTGGTCTGCAAAAAAGTATCTGTAAGTTCATTTTAAACCATTTTCAACATTTTTCTCATGTCTATAAGATTTTTGAGACATTTCCAATTTTTGATAACTGATATTTTGATTGCAGAATTCCTGAGCTTTTCCAGTGATTTACTCAGATGGTGCGTGATATATACAGACTCATTTTGGTGTATTCTGTCGTATGCTTAATCATTTAACACGAGTGTTGGTGGTTATATAGTCTTATAGCCCTAGTTTATGGCACGTGCTTGCACGAGTTTTTGATATTAAGATAACTTTAACTAAGCATATGTGCTAATGTGCTTCCATTCTGATTTTATAACTGTGTTCGTGGGATGTTGGCATTATGGCAATTTAAATTTATAAACTTTTGGCTTTATGTTAATGCTTATGTTTTTGATATTACCTTGTTGATCATAGTTTCATCTTATACTCAAAATGGAGATAAAGTGCATGATTCTCTCTCGAAACTTATTGTACTAATCAAAATATAAATCCAGGATGATGACACTAGTCTATTTGGACAAATATAAAGCCCCAAAAGACTGGATGTGCAACAATGCCATTAATAGTATTGCATAACACTTGACAAACATGTAAAACTTAGATAACATTCTCCTATAGCAGACAAATAAAGAGTCCAAAACTATGTATATTCAAGCGGCAAAACCGCTTGGTGATGGCTTCCCCGTGAGTGCACCCGACCTGCACCCTAACGACCTTACACGTTGTTAGCTACATTTACTCGTCGTGTTATTAACTAAAGTTTTGAAATACTGCTCTATGCTCACTACATATAAAGAAACTTAGCTTTACACCTAAAGATACTTTGGGCTAACTTTGCTCATTTGACAGTTACCAAATCTCTTTATTGCCCCTTGGTTCCTTTATCAATTTCCATACCTTATTTAAACAAAACTTAACTGCCATTCCTATCAACAACAGTTGCCACCAACTGTCACACACCCAAAACACTTAAAACATGAGTTTAAACACAAATAGAGTAGAAGAAGAGTTGGGCTCGGGTCATGTTCCATCACAAAGCACCACAATATCTATACCATTATCGCCAGAAACAATGCACGAAGTATGTCGTCCACCTGCTAAAACTACGTTTCAGAAACTAAGACATAAACTGTCTGAGGTTTTCTTTCCTGATGACCCACTTCACAGATTTAAAAACCAAACTTGTGCTAACAAAATCATGTTTGGTCTTCGTTTTGTGTTCCCTATATTTGAGTGGGGGCGTAGTTACAACTTTGGCTTATTTCGTTCTGATGCAGTTGCTGGTCTTACCATTGCTAGCCTTGCCATCCCTCAGGTATACATATGCATAGTATTACATTCGTTTATTATCGTCCATAGAGTAGTGCCTGACCGAATGCACTGTTACAAGAATATTTGTAGCTAGAGTACGTAAAATGTTTAAAATAGCATTATGAGGAAAGCGATCTTTTTGTTTGACCACAGAGACACTATCTGATCATTTATCAGCTGGACCATGTACATTGTTGTGTTGTTGTGCAGCTTTCTTCTTTTTACGGGATTTTGATGTGAAGTTCAATTTGATCTACAGGGAATAAGCTATGCGAAGCTTGCAAATCTGCCTCCTGTAATTGGCCTATGTAAGTTTTTACGGTCAGCCGGTCAGGTTTAAGTTCAAATCTTAGAAATATCTTTTAAGATTAATACTTATTACCAATTATGAAAATATTATCAGATTCAAGCTTTGTGCCACCATTGATATATGCTGTACTAGGAAGCTCAAAACATCTAGCTGTCGGGCCAGTTTCCATAGCCTCGTTGGTGATGGGAACAATGCTAAATGATGCCGTTTCTTACTCCTCGGATCCAGTTCTATACCTTCAATTGGCTTTCTCTACCACTTTCTTTGCTGGCGTTTTTCAAGCATCATTAGGATTCCTAAGGCACTTTCTATTCTTCCATATTTTTGTACTAATCACATGTAAATGTTATCCAATTTCAATCAAGTGACTAACATACATGATGATCTACAGGTTAGGTTTTTTGATCGATTTCTTATCAAAGGCTACACTTGTTGGTTTCATGGCTGGGGCAGCAGTCATTGTCTCGTTACAACAACTAAAAGGCTTACTTGGGATCGTCAATTTCACTAGCAAAATGCAGATAATCCCTGTTTTATCGTCTGCTATTGAACAAAGAGACGAGGTAACTAAGAAACAAATCCTGTATTCATAATGTCACAAAGACACATCTGTGGATATGGCATATTCTCATCCTTGGACTAAATCCATAACTTGAGCATAACCGTTAAGACATAATTTTTTTAACTCACTCTAATCTTTTTTTATATGTCTTTTATGCAGTGGTCTTGGCCTACTATTGTGATGGGATTTGGCTTTTTGGCCTGTTTGCTGACTACAAGACAAATTGTAAGTATGGTCCATATTCGCGTACCTTCTTTTTATATTCTGCATTTTTAAAGATTTAACTAGAATGTGCAACCGGTTTATGCAGGGCTTGCGAAAGCCGAAACTATTTTGGGTATCAGCCGCAGCTCCATTAGCATCGGTTATTCTATCAACATTCATAGTAGCTCTTTTCATATCAAAGCTTCCGAACATAACAACTGTAAGAAAAATTATTATACGTTTTACTATATTTGTCTTGCAGTTTACAGTTTTAACCCAAATGATCTGAAAGTTAAACTTTTTAAACAGATTGGTCAGCTGCACAAGGGTCTGAATCCACCCTCATCAAACACGCTCTATTTCCATGGCGAGTTTCTCGCTGTTGCTGTCAAAACCGGTGCCGTTACTGGACTATTATCCCTCACAGTATGTTTTCTGTAAAATGAGCCAAAATGCATTGATAAACGACCGATCAAATGTATTTTAAATTGTAGGAAGGGATCGCGGTTGGAAGAACATTTGCAGCTTTGAAGAACTACCAAGTAGATGGAAACAAAGAAATGATAGCGATTGGGTTGATGAATATGGCTGGTTCTTGCTCCTCATGTTACGTTACTACAGGTTTGACTTAAGTCTTAACATCTTTAGTTTGTGGGCTAGTTTCTTCATTTAGGGGGTGTTCGGGATTGCTTATTCTAAACGAACTATCCATTTGACCCGTACTCTTTATAGGCAACGGTTTCTATTTTGCTCAATTGGCCCGTTATAGATAAAACATAACCTGAATCGTCCCACAAAACAAAGAATGAAGAAGTTAGTATATAACTAATTACTCATTGTTTTGGCAGGGTCATTTTCTCGATCAGCCGTGAATGAAAACGCTGGTGGACAAACAGCAATGTCGAACATCATAATGGCATTGACAGTGCTTGTGACGCTCTTGTTCTTGATGCCCCTCTTTAAGTACACCCCAGATCTAATATTGGCTGCAATCATTGTTACTGCTGTCATCGGGCTAATTGATTATCAAAGTGCATTCCGTCTTTGGAATGTTGACAAACTTGATTTCTTGGCCTGCTTATCGTCTTTCTTTGGTGTCCTATTTGTCTCAGTTCCGGTTGGGCTTGCAATCGCGGTAATCTTTCCATTTGTCTTTAGTACCAGAGGTGCCCATTTCGACCCATTTACTTACAAGCGGCTGTTTTGTCTTATATATGGTTTTTATTGTAGGTGGGAGTATCCATCTTCAAGATTTTGTTACATGTGACACGACCAAACACCAGCATCCTAGGAAACATTTCAGGCACTCAAATCTATCAAGATCTAGTTCGATACCGAGAAGCTCAAAGAGTGCCTTCATTTGTAATACTCGGGGTCGAGGCTCCCATCTACTTTGCCAACTCTACTTACCTACAAGAAAGGTTAAATCTGTTCAACCTTCATTTCAACAATCACAATTATAAAAAAAAATAAAAAATAAAAAATAAATAAAATAAAAAACAAAACAAAAACTTGTATATAAGTTTTAGTTAACTGTATATAGCAGATGCATACGTTTAGTACTTTGCAACCCGTGATTTATAGAATAAAAATAAGTGATGTATGTCAAGATATCGAGGTTTAATATTGCAGGATATCGAGATGGCTAAGGGAGGAGGAAGAATGGGTTGCAGCCAACAACGGGAGTATGCTAAAGTGTGTGATTGTCGACATGACTGGTAAGTTATTTAGCTTCAGCTTATTCAATTTAATCTTCGTAATCATAAAGAGACTACATAGTAGCTAATATTGGAAGGATTCAAACGCGTTAAAAGTCAGCTATGACACAAAATCTACCTTTAACTCACTCGTTCTGAAACCTTTAGATAGTAATGTAAACTTGTTTTGACTAGCGAGTTATTTCACGTATACTCGTTAAGGTATGAACATAACAAAAAAAGTATCTTTTTGATCAATCAGCTGTGACGGCTATAGACACAAGTGGGCTTGCAATGGTGAACGAGCTTAGAACAATGCTAGAAAAGCGATCACTTCAGGTTAGAATAGTTGTCTATTTGCGTGATAATTCAATATGCATATAAAAAGCTAAGACATGTTACTCTTTTTATGGAAATGCAGCTTGTGCTAGCAAATCCTACAGGAAGTGTAATGGAAAAGTTACACCAATCAAACACTTTGGACTCGTTCGGGTCCCATGGATTGTATCTCACCGTTGGTGAAGCCGTGGCTGACATCTCGTCCTCGTGGAAGGGTCAACCGTGAACCAAAACTGAAAAGATGAGGAAAGATCGTTTTTCGGTTGAATAATTTTGTTTGCCTTTGAAATGCATTGTATTGTAGATGTCTCAAGAACAAGCTGTACAAAGATAATTAATCTAACTAAATTCGTCATGTTAACAACCATTTATGTTAGTTTTGATACATTTGATTTTATTTGTACACATGAATACATGATATATGTTAAGTTTATGTAAACAAACAAACGAGTGATATGCTCAAGAAGAAAATGGTAAAAGTGAAAGAAAGAAGGCGGAGTGAAAAAGTTATGGTTAAGGAGGCAAACTTTTATAATTTTTTTAAAAGTCAACTACGAATCCTTTTGTTAAATTACATAAAGTAACTATAAATTTTTAAAAATTTACACTACATTACATTTTGCTACCCTACCCTCCACGAAATAAATATCGAGCACAGTGGCGGAGCTAGGCAGATCTTTGTGAGAGGGCCAACAGAGTAATTTGTGTGTTGTAGGAGGACCAAAGTTCAAAATATATATTTTTACCATATGAAAATGAATAAAACTACAATAAATGACAAATTTATGAGAAGACCACAACCCTTTGATCGAGCACGATTTACGGCAAAACCTCAATTTCTACACACTCTTAAGTCCTAATTGCAACCTCAATTAACAAAAACATCTTTGGAACTTTTTCTAGTTACATGTTTCAATATAGTAATCTAGGTAATGGATTATGTTAATGTTTCTAAATTCTGAGTTGCAAAAATATAATTTCTACATAGGCTTTGGGAACACCCAAAATGTGTTAATGTGATTTATATACAATTTTGTGGACATAGAATACATCAAAGACCGCATAGCGCAGTGGATTAGCGCGTTTGACTTCGGATCAAAAGGTCGTGGGTTCGACTCCCACTGTGGTCGTTTTTTTGTTTCTATTTTATTTATTTTTTTTAACTAATGTTAACAGGCATTTGCATATATATCACACAAAGATACAAAGTTGCATATTATAAGCAAAAGATATATATGAAATTATTTACTTTTGCATAAAGAAATATAACTAAAATGAAAAGAAAACACATTTTAAATACATCTGTACAATTATGCGTCTTCTTATTATTTATCTATTCTTGTTTGAAATATGTTGCTATAATTTCTTTTCACCCTTTTAATTTTAATAATTCCTGTCACTAGATCCCTTCCCAAGATATATATGCCATTTCATGTAACTACTTGTCTATATTATCACAACATTTAAGATTTTTGGATAAATTAAAAGTACCTATATATCCACTAAAAATAAAACACTTGCATATTTGTACATTTTCTTAAATATGCTTAGACAACATCGTCATTAAGCCTTAAGAGACGTAAAGAAAAACCATTGCCACTATGTCATTTAATGGTATTGGATATATATGCAATTTGGGTTTACCGTAGAGATTTTGTGGATAAAAGATTAAGGGTTCGAGTCTCGGCTATTGCTCATTTTAGTTGGTACATCACTGTGTCAGGAGATTTGTCGAAATTACTCCTTATAAAATGGACAATAGTTGGTGCCAAAAAACACCCGAGGTCATGGTGTCCTGCCAATTCACAAGTTTTGTGAATATATGCAATTTGGGATATTTTAATGATGACTTGTAATTTTTTTTAAAGCTAAGCATGTTTATTTGTTGCAAGACTTCAATGGAGCCAATCTTTAATCATTTGAACCCTTCACGAGGTCACCAACCATTGCCACTTATCGTTTTAACTTTTTTTTTTTCTTTTGGAGTGATCATTGTTGTTTTGCAACTCAAAACATCCATTATTATTCCAAGCCAAGTTAGAAGACACTTGTTAAAACTATACGCATATAACGGTATTCATTAAGTTTAATTGAGCTTAATCTTATAGAAAGTAGGAGATTTTAAACCAAGCATCATGTTAGAATAGCAGATCCTTATTACCGAAACAAGGATTATTAATCGAATTAGAAGAAAAAGTTCTTGATCGAAGCTAATATACATAAATTAGTGTATCTAAATCCAACATTTTGTATAAAAGATACAAAGTAATATATTTTATACTACTCATATATCGGTTTGTTATCTTTAAGGCATAAGCTGGAATCGATATTTAAAAAGTCAACCGATATATGAGTAGTATAAAATATATTACTTTGTATCTGAAAAGCACAATATTTTATACTACTCATATATCGGTTTGTTATATTGCCACAACTTCTTAGACTAGTTTATAAGGTTATCGTTATCATTATCTTTGCATCAACGTCATATCACTAATTAACATGCTATCAAATCCACTGTCTTTTACCTTTTGTGATCATCACATAACCTATCACCAAACAAAAAATAATAACCCACTTTATACTTTATACAAACATATATCACAATATACACCACACACTCTCACAAACCAAATAAATAATAATAAAAACACTCATGAGACTCCACAATTTCTTGGAAGGATAAAGGTGATCACCGCTACAATTAAAGATACAAGAACGAGTGAGGTTGAGGTGGTGGTAGGTGTCTTCTATGGTGTTCCACGCGACAAAGGTGAGGTAGTGGTAGTGCACCACCCACCATTAGGGTTGTTCAAAAAAATCGAGAAATCGACAAACCCGGCCGAACCGTCCAATCCGAAACCGAAAAATACCCGTTTATTACGGATTGGTTTCGGTTTTTATATTTAGATATCCGTAGTTAACCAGAATGAATCGTGTATAATATACATGAAGGTTTTTAACTAAATATTCAAATAATAGTACAAGTATCGATTATATTATTGCACTACTCTTATTGTATAATGACTTTTTTGCTCAAAATGTAAACGTTTACTAAACATCTATGTGTGAAAATAGATTAATGTGATTGTAAGATATAAACGTTGAACAAATATGTTTTGTTAATGTGTCATGTATGTTTATTTGAATGTAATTATTGTGATGGAATAACGTTAATATGACTTAGGGCCCGTTTGGTTGGGGGTTGTGGGAGTAAGATTCGGGCATCAAGGTAAATTTAATTGTTTGGTTTTAATTCTTGGCTTATACAGTAGTCACACATACCATTTTTCATGGGTTTTCATGAAAGTTGACCCCTACCCCTGGATTTATGACATGGCTACTATTCTTATTGACGTGTAAAGCTACAAACCTCACATAGTTTATTATTTCATTTTTTTTTAACTTTTGAAAATTTTAAAGTAATATATTAATATTATATCTAATCATTAATCTAATTTAAAATTATTTTCTCTCTCTTACCTCAAATCCAAATCTAAATCCTAAACCAAATTCAAATCCAAATCTAAATTTTAATCCTAAACCCACGTATAAACCAAACGGGCCCTTAGTCTATTCAATACTCCGTATTATTTAATATACTAAAATTGTGTTTTACCTTTTAGATCATGTTATTGTTTATATGGTTAAACTCGTTTAAACGTCTAAAATGGTTAACTGTGAACTGAACCGTGGGTAACTACTCATTTCGTGTAACCGCATCTTCGGTTATCCGCCTAACATAATCCGATTTCGGGTACTAAAATGAATTACCCGACTCACGATGGACAGTTTAAATCTCCCAACTAACCAAACCGACCCGTGAACATCCCTACCCACTACAAAAACTAGCCTTACAAAGTGATGCAACTTTTCGCACTAGGAATGCCAAGTTAGAAATACTTAACTAAGGCACGATCTAGTCAAGTAATCGAGTCCGTCATGTCAACTACTACTCTTTCAGGCTGTAGGGTGCAGGTACGGGAAAATGCACATGACTCCTTTTTTTACTCATTTCCCAGCGAGACACCACTCCTTTGTAGGAGTAAATCTTAAAAAGTTTTTCTTGCAAGACTCCAAAACAATAAATTATTTTTTAGGAGAAAGAATATACTTTATTACTAGTAGTTGTTTTGTATGTATTGAGAGTATTTTTAAATAATAAAAAATATAAAAAAAAATATTACTAAAAAATAAAAAGAAGTGTTGCAATGATCGAGCAAAAACTTGAAAAACAAACAAGGATGTATTTGGTTAATGTGTTTATTACTAAAAAATGGATATCAAACACACAAATATAGATATCTTTTAAACCGACCAAGCAAAGCAGGTATCAAAACCCATTCCCAATTCAACCATATAATGATTCCTTTTAACAACCAAATCACCCAAAGGGTTGTTTTAGGATGACTACTTATGTGCCGACGCATAAGCCAAATACAATCAATTTGAGTGGGTCTACAGCGCACACAGCGCACATTAGCATGACCCCTACCACTTGAACTAACCTAAGCTGAATTCAACACACTCCACTTTCTTCTTATTATTATTACATCCACCCCCATTTTTAAATTACCATTTCAGTAATCAAGTTAGCCTTTCATTTCATTTTGCTCAAGTTCCAGATCCGTACATATAAATTAAGGTAAATTTTTTGTTAATTTTGATTATTTTTAATTTTTCAAAGCTAAAAATATTTGATTATTTTAGTTTGACCTCAAAACAAACACCTGATTTTACTGTTTTCAGTATGTGGTTGGTTGTGATAGGTTGAGCAAGTTTAAGGGGGCGTTTGGCTAAGCTTATGAATTGGGCTTATGCTTATATGTGCTTATGTTATATAAGCTGCTTATGGCTTATAGTTTTTGACTTAGTTTATCGTAATTATTAATAAGGTAAAATGACAAAAAAGTACATGAATTTTAAAAGAGTGTAATTATTAACTTGCCAAATTTTGTTATTGTGTGACTGAACCCTTTTCTTTTTCTTTTTTTTCATCGTTGTGTGTACCGTTTTCAAATTTCAATGATTGTCTGTATTTTGTGATCATTTTACCTTTACTTTTTCCAATTTTCAAAGGGTAAAATAGTCATTTTACATGGTTGGATAGTCACAAAATACACACGATAATGATCGAAATTTGAAAGTTTAGGGAAAAAAAATGTTTAGTACACACAAAGACAAAACGTACAAAGTTAGATGACTTTTTAAGTAATAAGCCCATTGTAAAATGAGGGTATAAAAGTCTTTTTATATAATATTCTTATATAAGCTCATTTTTCCTCAAATAAGCTATAAAGTTTGGGCTTATTAAAACCCCTTTACAGAAGCTGATAAGCCACTCATATAAGCTTAGCCAAACACTTAGTTTATGCTTATTTAACACATATAAGCTAATAAGCTTATAAGCCCATCATATAAGCTTAGCCATACACCTCCTAAATGATTTTGGGGTTTGTATGGAAACATAGTGATAGACTAATACTTGCTATAATTCAACTGCTGAACGTTGGATTCTAAATTGGTAAAATTTGTACTTCGTGCTTGTTTAGCGATTATTCAGCATCCATAAATTAGTATCCACTACTGTCGCTTTTGTCCGTTACAATTTTTTTTTTTGGGTAACCATGGTTTCCGACCTTTTGGCCGACTAATCCACGGGGTTTGAACCCACCGCCACACACAGGTAAAGCCCTCCCTTTTCAGGAGGTTGGCGTGGCCACTTCAAGGTTGTTTGTACCTAGCAGGAATTGAAGTTGAGACCTCACACATTTTAGAGTGATAGTCACAAGCCCTTTTGCGACTAGACCACCCATGAGTGGTTAAAATATTAAGACTTCATATCAAATTTTAAGAATTGTAAATGCTTTGTGAATTCTTATGGATATTAGTAAATAGTGATAGTTGATTGCTGCCATTTAGAATCTTAGGTGGTGTTATATGATTATTGGTACAAATAATCAGTTTAATTTGTAGCTTATCCGAAATGATTATCCCGAAACTCATAATCACTTCCCAACGACCTTATATTTTCATCTAGAATTGCCTTACTTGTTTAAAATGTACAGCAGTTGTTATCTCATATTGGTTATTTAGTAGTCATAGGTCATTTTTTATTGCTGTAATCGGAAGCTTTGTTATGTTGAGTGATATGTTACTTATATAGCATAGGGGTTGAATTTGATTGCTGTTTGTAATAGGCTGGAAATTCGTAACTGATTTCGGGGATTTTACGGGAATAAAGTGATAGTTTGTAAGAATCAAATTGTCTACTTTAACTACTTGTCATTAACTGTATTGAGGCAGTTATGATTGAATTTTTACCATAACATATGCATGTCCTTAACTAAACGGATTACTGTGGATGGCGATTCTTTTGACGCAGATGTACACGGCCTAACCTGGTGGGCGTTTCCGACCCATCTTGGCCACCCCCAAATGTGCACCTCGTGAGGTTTGAACCCTTGACCTCTTGTGAGGAAGGCAAGTGTCTTACCATTAGGTCATTTGGTGGTGGTTAGGCATGTCCTTTACTCTTTAGCACGATATATGCACGTCCTCACGGCTATCTTTAGCAATATCCTTTTGGATTTTGGAATCTGACTTGTTTTACTTGTCTGAAGACATAGATTAATTTCCACTGCTGTAATTAGAAGTTTCATTAATTTGAGCGATTTTTCTCTCGTTTTGGTTAAGTAGCAGTCATAGTGAATAGCATCTGTTACATGTTGTCTAGGATCAGGGCCTGAATTTTAGTACTCTAATATATGTTTGTGGTAGGTTGGATAATCCTAAATAATTTGCGGGATTTGGATAAATAGTGATAGTTTCGTAGAGTCGTGTGCTACCTTTTGATTCTTTTGGATATTGAAATCTAAGTTTTTCCATCTGGTGTATAACTATATATCTTGTTTGAGATGAACGTATTGTTGTGTTTGGTTACTTAGCAGCTATAGATTAGTTATTTAATTTCTATAATAGTATATGGAAGTTTCATTATTTTAAGTGGTGAGTATGTACGACTAGTTATTTAAGATTCTCATTGGATTGAATTTGATTGTTATAGGTTGAAGAGCTGTAAAAGATTCGGGCTCTTTTAGGGAAAGATAGTGATATTATCTTGGAATCAAGTCTTCTTTTTCGACATTGATATCTTAAAACTTTGATCTGTCGTGGTCTGATGGATGAGACCCACGGAGATTCGAGGTATCCGCCACATTACAGGGTGAATCAAGGGTTAAACTCGACCCACCAACCCAATGTTACTGTTCGTAATGTGCCACATATTGCTGGTAATTATGTTGATTTGGATGACGACGAAGAAGAAGATGAAGAAGAACAAGAGCAAGAAGTTGATGCTAATGGTACGATTCAGCAGAATGGAGTCAATGAAGAAGACGATGATACTGATGACGATGATGACGGTGAAGATGATAGACAAAATGAAAACTTTAATCTACATAGGCATCCGAAGAAGCGGAAGCTGAAAAGTCTGTTATCTAGTTTTGAATTAGTACCTCGAGTACCAACTCCAGCTCCACTGCAGGTCTCACCACCCACCTTTAAGCCTTCATTTGGTGGAAGAAACGCGCTTACTGACTGGACTGAAATTGAGACATTTGCTCTTCTTGATTCATGGGGGGAAAGGTTTGTTAAACGTGGAAGAAAGAGTCTTCGTTCAGAAGAATGGCAAGAAGTTGCAGATAAAGTTGCGCAAGTCTCAAGAATAGTAAGAACCGACACTCAATGCAGAAACCGTTTAGATACATTGAAAAAAAAGTACAAAAAGGAAAAAGCTTTATTACAACATAACAAATATGCAACTACTAAATGGGTATATTTTAAGAAAATGGATATGTTGATAGCGCCAACACTCGAACCCCAACCCGGTCCCCTACGCCAACCCCAATCCCAGCCTGGATCCCTCCGCCAACGCCAACCACCGGTTGTTTATCTAAATAGCCCCGGTAACACAGTTTCTGAAGAGGGTGATGATGATGACGACGACGAAGATTCTGATGTGCTACCACCGAAAAAGCCAAAGATCAAAGAAAATAAAGCCAATGCTGGTTCGTTTAAATTGCTTGCAGATTCGATTAACAGGTTTAGTGATGTATATGAAAAGATTGAAAACCGTAAGCGAAAGGAAATGTTGGAACTTGAGAAGATGAGGATGGATTTTTTTAGAGAATTGGAATTACAGAAAAACCAAATTCTTGAGCGAGCACATGCCGAGCTTGTGAAAATTAGACGAGGGGAGTATCAAGAGAATGATTCTGCTGGGAACGTTAGTGGGTAATGTATCTCTACTTTAATTAAGATTTCGTTTAATCAGTTTATAACTGACTTACTAATGTTGTATAATATATGGGTTGCAACTCCCGTTGGGTTCAATAGGTGCAGTTTTTAAGCTCTTTTTATTTCAAAGGCTACTAGTGTCTACCATTGGTACGACAATAACTGACCTTTGAAGGACTGCATAACTGATAAACCTTGATGTTCGGGAATTTAGACCTTGACACGTCTTATCCTTGTAGTCGATATGTCACTTGTTCAGTACAAATCGCCCATTTAAAACGTACCAACACTAAGAAAATTCAATTGAAAATGAAATATTCAATATGGGTAAACAGAGCCATATTTAAAGGGTGTTTGTATATATGATAATGAAACAGATTTCTGTGTGATGCCGTGATCTGTAAAATGACCAAAATCTGATGTGATTATCATTTTTGCTGCAGTAGATATGAAACTAATTAGTTTGTTTTAAGTAGTCTAATGATCATGAGTATAATATGTTTATTATAGTAGATAATCATTTTTGAAATGCATATTGAAATACCCTTTTATCCTGGCCTGCGATTTTGAGTTTTTGAAGTTGAAAGTGCCAACTGCTGTTCAAGGAAGCTAATTGCACGAGTTACGACCCTAACACAATCTAGAGGCATTTAGCCATAGTGGCTAGTACAAACGCATTCCTTGCAAACCTAAACAAACTTTGCATTGATGATTTGTGCGACAAAGAGTTTTAAGTCATCTTAGGTAGCGAATGAGCAAAGTACGAAAATTATACAGAAGGCATCCAAATTCACAATGGTCATGAAGAAAGGCTAAGATTTTTGTTTGTTGATCAAAATTTGACTGGCACTAGTAAAATTTAGGCACAAACGTGACATCTGACAAGGACGAATTACGGCTCCGGTTTTCTTAGACGAACATGTGTCGTCTTAAGCTCGATGCTCCTTTGTAATAAGTAATTTGTAACCATGATCACAACTTCTTCAACGAAACAAGTAGCGGCTCTAGCGATGTTGGAATGGTAAAAGTTTGATGGTTTTACCATTATTAACCATGTTTATCTATGTAAAGCTTTAGATCAGAAGAAGTAGATTTAAATAAAGTAAAAACCTAGTTCTGTTGACAAGACAAGCAAGTTATATGGTTATACCCATACAAGATTTGCTAGAACCGCATAAACTTTACCAAAAAACTTTCGCACAATGATGTGACATGACACTTGAACAGCTTGTTTACTCTCATCATTCACAACTATTTATTTTATAACAAATCATTTTGTTACAATAGTGCCACTTTTTTTTAAAAAAAATTGTATGGTTCTAGCATTTTTCTATGCATATATATAAGCATTTTATAAAGAGCACTAGTTTATTATTGCATTTTAAGCGTTAGGTATGGGTTATGTAAGTTTAACTGCAAATTTGTAACAAGAAAGTCAGGATGGCCGAGTGGTCTAAGGCGCCAGACTCAAGTTCTGGTCTTCGAGAGAGGGCGTGGGTTCAAATCCCACTTCTGACAATATCTTTTTCTTATTTTATTAAAAAATATTTTTTAATAATTTATATTTATTGCTAATTAAATAATTGCAGCAATTATTATGAATATTGTACATTTACATTAATTTGAGATGCTAAAGATGTAAAGGAATCAGGGATTGGTATATGTTAATTTGAGATAAATTATTAAGTTTTCAACTACCACACATATTGGTTCGTTTAAGTTTAACAGACTGAATTAGATAACAAGCTTAAGATATTTCATTATGAACTTTTAGTTATCCGAAAAGGCATCTCTATTCCAACTCTGGATACTAAACAAGTTTTGTTGCAACATCCAAATGAATATTTCAAAGAATGATGAGGAAAAGATTGAAGAGTCGCCAACAACAACAATACCCAATCCCGCTAGAGCACACAGATTGAGGAGTCAAGCGTTTATAAATCAAATGGAGCATCGGGTACATGTGGAAAGTTAAAACCTATAAATGTTATCATCACTAGTAGGATTGTAAATGCAATGCTCTATTTGCTTACTTGCTTATGTATGCTTTTTTTCGTGCATGCTTCTTGCCATATCTTTGATTTTGTTGTGGGTTTTCTCGACCACTTGGTCTTATGCCTTTATGTTTCATATGCTTTCACCCGTTGTATGCCTACATGTCTCTTTGTTTGTTTGTAACTTTTTACGATGATATTTGTCTCTTGCCTTGTATTTGATATTTCGGTGTTTTATGCTTATATAGTTTCTCTACCATGTGTCATATGCTTTCATATCTTCCTTTGCCATGTAACTTTACATAATCATGTATACATATACACTTGCCGGAGGACTACCTGCAAACAGTCTTCCTACTCTCGGGTTTACCTAATGGTAGAGGTATGATCTGTCTAAATTTCACCTCCCCATATATACCCCGCTCAGGCGGGATTGGGTATCGTTGTTGTAGTTGTACATTTTATTCCCTGATAAATTTCAATCCCGACTTTATGTCTTGTAAGGGTTTCTCCTACGTTTGTTTCTCTGCATCACAAAATAAATGTCTATGAAGTGTTTAGGAATGCTTATTTCAAAGTGTTTATGTGTTTTTAATAAGCGTGTCATTGTATATCAACCTGCTCATTTTTTAAAGTCAACACTTCTATCCAAACTTCCAATACATAAACATTTAGAGTGTCTTTAGTTGTAGAAGAATTTTTTTAATTTGCTATTTCAATTTCTTAATAAAAGAGGAAGGGTTTTTATCAATAGAAAGGAGCTATAAATTTAGAGAACACATTTAAATGACATGTTTTAGAAAATTAAAATATGCGGGATGTAAAAAGAATGAAAGAAAAAATATAGGAAAGAGTGAGAAAGTATTTCCTAAATTCTAGCCAAATTTTGAAAAAGAAGAGTTAACTTAAAAAAAACATTTTTATTCTTTTAGACAAATTTTTTAATAATGTGTGACTAAACGGATTTTCAGTTTTTTTTGTTACTAATAAAATAATTCCTGAAAAAATTGAGTATTTTTCACCAACTAAATGCACTCGCACTTAAAGAAGCAAACCCAAACACACTGTGTAGCATCCTTTTTATAATGTATGATAACAAATGAAGGAACATATTATATTTGTTCAGACTAAGTGTAATAACAACCAACTTCATTACCGTTATTTGGGCATCAGGTTTTTACTTCTCCACCAACTCTACTACCAAACATCCATAGGACATCTACTCGGTTATCACTACCACCAACTCATCCTAAAAAACTCACCACAACATGTGGTGGTTGTGTAATAGGCATTTACGCGTGGAGGGGGACTAGGGAGGACGTCCAATCCCTTGTTGGCTTAGCCTCATGTTTGTTCATTTAATCGACCAAATAAAATTGTATTCATTTCTTTAATAGATAAAGAAACGGTACACAAAATAATTATGTCCAATTATCTATTAAATGTCCAGTACATTTACAGTCAATAAGTGACTTGACCAAATAATTTGAGACCTTTTTTTGCTATTTTCTGAAAGGATTTACACCATTAGATATGCTTAAAGTTTGTATATGGTTATGAGTCATAAATGTGGTTGGTTTGGTACATGTTTTCTATAGGTCAGGGCCTTGCCTTTGATCAAGGTATTGGATACTTTTTCAAATAGTAAACAGAAACTGTCCCCTATTCTAGCATCAACTACTTGTACAATGCACAAATCAACACTTGTTTCATGCATTAATGGCTTGTATAATACTATTGGAGAAAGATGTGGGCCTGA
Source organism: Chrysanthemum makinoi (assembly GCA_910596185.1). Classification (NCBI taxonomy): domain Eukaryota; kingdom Viridiplantae; phylum Streptophyta; class Magnoliopsida; order Asterales; family Asteraceae; genus Chrysanthemum; species Chrysanthemum makinoi. The sequence continues at coordinate 319,105,879 of OU343222.1, read as the reverse complement.
ATTCAATGAGATGGGACCAAGTTTATAAAATTTGCAATTTGTCAGTTTGCTTATTTCAACCACATGCTTAGCTGCCATATTAATTTGGACCATTTCTAGTGTTTAGGGTTTGGTTGGTAACAAGTTTTTCATTCACGGTGTGGAATACTTATTCAAAAGGTTAAAATCGGTGGGTAAACCTGGATCTGTGTAGTTTTTTGAGTGCCGACAGACTTTTCTGTAAGAACTTGCATCGGGCAATGAACAGCTTTTTCAGTTACTTTTAGCCATGAGTTCAGATTAAACCAATTACTTATTTTTTCAAAAGCTTTCGTTAACCGGTTAACTGAACGTTTGCGATTGAAGAACGATACAATTAGAGCTATGCCCTGATGGCACGGTGAGAAATACGTATGAGATATTCTTCATTTTAAAATGAAAAGATTAGCATATAACAAATGTAAGAACACCTTGAAAATGATCGAGAACCTTTTGCATCATGTCAATATACTCGATTCCAGCTATAGCAGAAAACTAAAAAAACTTCTCGATATGTTTGTCTGGTTCAGCTAGGATTCCGCTACACCTAAATCAATCATCTTTAAGTGAAAAGTTAGGATTTGATCAAACACACTTAAAGTTTGAATCCGGTTCACAGTCAAATTGGGAACGAACCAATTCTAGTCCATGCTACATAACATGTACTATTCGGTTCGATTTTGGTTTCATATAAAGTTACTATTTCAATATGGTTCTCTTTGTTTTGTTGTGTTGCACAACCCTAAATCATACATGTAAGAACAAACAAAAGCCTTAAAAGAAGACCTAAAAAATTTATGACAATTCAAAGATATCAACTGTCAAATTTATATAATCATAACCATGTCTGTCTTCTATACCTTTATCGTAGTCTTTTGTTTTGTTATGTTATAAAAGATAGAATAGTACTCTAGCATAAATGCAATAGTTATTTTTTCCTCAAGGTTTTCCTATGTTGCATTCTTTTTTGGTGGTTTGTAAAATAAATTACATGATGACAAGTTTCTTTTGTAAGGTTTCAATAGACTATATATAACTTTTTGAAAAAGTAATTTTAGTAAAATATGAGAAGATTGATATAAACTTTAACCAGTTCCAAAGCTTTAAAAATAAGCTATCTATACTATCTTATAATGTATTTAGGACTTTTTAAAAAATGAAATTTTAATTTTTTAAGCCTACACATCTTACTATAAGTAGTAATTCATATAATTAAATTCTACACTATAATAATTGCATTATAATGTACACTAATGACACATTAAATTTTAGTATTAAAATGGATGTTACAAACTTACAATAATACAAATTTATAGTTGTAATTTTTATCATAAACATTCAAGTTAGACAAAGTTCAAATGAATATAAGTATGGATATCTATATTTGTATTGATATACTTTACGGAATTCAGATACGCATCTACTATTTTCGAACTATCAAACGGTTAAATCGTCAAATACTAACTTTCATTGCATACACGAGAAAAACTAACATGTTAGATACCGTCGCTGCTTTGCGCGAGTACTATGCTAGTTTTATTAAATAAAGTTTGTTTGTTACACAACCTCAGCTCCAGGCCTCCAGCCTATTTCGACAAAGATACCTTAAATCAGTTTGTGAGATAGTGTTCGAACCTACTATGTAAACATATTAGGGCCCGTTTGGTTTGTAGATGGGTTTAGGATTAGGATTTGGATTTGGATTTAAATTTGGATTTGGATTAGGATTTGGATGTGATGTTAGAGAGAGAAAATATAAAATATAATAAAATAAAAAAGTTTTATAAATTATTAGTTCTTTTTTAAACAGATTTTATAATTAAAATTATTATTATCTATAACAAAATAGGATAAAAAAAGATGGTATGTGGTTATGATGAATTTGGGGCCCACTTAACAAAAGAATGCAGAGAAATAAAAATGTAATCCTACCATGTCACCTAGGATTTAAGTACGCCGAATATTTGGCAACCAAAGTGAATCCTTGAGCCCACAAAAATGAACCAAACAACCAAATTATACTTTTAGTCCCAATTCCAAATCAAATGACCCCAACCAAACGGGCCCTTACTCTTTCCGTCTCATAAAAAGTGTTCATCTTACTATTTATATTTTTCATAAAATAAGTGTCCAGTTTTTATATATATATATAGTAATTATGACTGGTAATTACTGGTTTTCCTACTTTACCCTTATAATCAAAGCTTGTATTAAATACTTATTTCTAATTTATATATTAACTATGAGGGTAAAAATGATTTTTTATCAATCAAAACTGGCATTAATTACACATATTTTAATTTGTTCAATTTTTGTTTGTGGACACTCTTTTTAAAACGGTGAGAATAGAAACTAACAAAAATTTGACAAAGTGAAACAAACTCAACTCCTTTTAATAAACTAGACGAGTACCCGCGCCTAGCGGCAGCGATGTCTAGTTTTCTGCAAAGTTCCGATGACCCATAAGTTTCTTTTAACAAATTGTATTTGTAGATTAATCGTTTTCGAATAACTACAATTCGATACGTGGTGCATAGCAGCATAAATATATAGTTTTTTAAAAAATTATATGGAGTCGATCTAAGTGTGTGAGTATATTTTCTAATAGGATTGTTTTAAGTTATTAAGATTTTTAGCAATAATAAATTCAAGCATTACAAAAGCAATCCAGTATTATGTAGTTGGCAATATTATATTGTAGTTTAGAGGTATAGCCAACATGTGTGACCGTTTTTTCTTGTTTTGTCAGTAATTTAGGCAATGATAACTATTTTTTTTACATGTGTAACGTTTATCATTTGGTGTGTGGCTTTTAAAATTGTAACTTTGCAAATTTGATATCACCATATAAGATTATTTTGTACTATCAATTTGTATAGATATTTATGCATTGTTCAAAGCTATTTGTTTGAGGTACAAATAATTATCGCTAAAGATAACAATACTATTTATTTTTGTGATTTTAATAAACTTACATAACATTATTGATACACTGGACAAAGGGCTATAAATATATATTAACTTTTAAACGACGATTCATATATGTTAGTCCCTTAAATGGTGCAAGCAGATTTTTAAAATAACATTATACAAATGACAAATTACATGTGTCAAAGCAAAATAAACCAAAACTACAATTACTTGGTCTCTCCTTTCAAAACAATTGTCACCACAACTACTTCATCATTTCTCATATAATTTTGTCAAATTTGAAACCCGATTTCACCCGGTGGTTCAACTATTGAACCGTTCCGATAAAAAAACAGGTCGATTTAAACCGAGTCAAACCGATAGGTTGGGTAAAAAACATGTCAAATTAAACCGGGTCATTAGCCCGGGTTTGAAGCGTCCCGTCAACCCTATCGGTTTCAATTGTTTGTTTTAATTTGATAGATGTCTTTAATTACAATGTGAATAAATTTATTGTGACTTTTAAGTAATAGGGTGTTTTAATAAGAAGATAATTATATTATTTATTTCTCTCTCCATTGACCATGTTTTCATCATTCAACTTTCAACATTTTTCACTTTTTCCACTTTGACCATTTTTCCATTTTATATAGTATAGATAAAGTCAAGTAAAGCACTTTAAGATGGTAATTGTTTTGACCATCTAACATTTTCATTTAGTGAATTCATGTCTTTGATGTGGAATATATGCATGCAAGAGAGGTGATAAAATTAAATGCAACACATGGCAACAAAATATATGTTATTATTCATTATTCATTAACATGGTCCCCTAAATAACATTTGACATTACATGAAACTAGTACAAGGTTCAATCAAACAATTAACCCATGGTGAAACACGGTAGACGGGACAGCGAAACGAGCAGAAAACGATCTCGATAGATCGTCATAATCATCCAACATTAACCCTTGATCGAAATTTTGTGCATATTCACTAGGATCATAGCTAAATTGTGTAACATTTGAAACTCGACACACATTCTTCTTTTTCTTAGTCTTCTTATCTTTCTTGATCTTTCTCCACAAAATTCTCCAAATGGGTGAGTTCAAACTCATGTCTAGGCTCACGGTGATCAAGACGTTGTTATCGGTCTTGAATTGTCGTCGAATGTGGCTTCGACAGCCCGAGTTGCACCAACTAATGGTTGCTTCCATGGCTAAGAGGTATGAATGGAAAATGGTAATGTATTTAGTTGTAGGTATGGGGAGGATCTAAGGAACAAAAACCAACCTCACTTTTATTGTGTGTTGTAGATGAGTTTATGGACATATTTGGTATCTTATACTGGCTAGGAATGCCACCTTGTGGCTGGATTTATTGTACATATAGTAAGTTTCTTTTCTTATAAATAAATGTGCAAATGTTGATGTAGGTCATTTCAATCAACTACTCACTCTATTTTTAAATAAATGTCCATTTTGACATTTTATAGTCTTTCTTATTCAACTTTAATCTTAAATATTTTTGTTTGTGTTATATAATACATGATAAAAATTATATCAATGAAAACACATTTAAAACTTAATTCATTCATATATTTTACATCAAGTATTATATAACAAAAAAAAAAAATAAGTTTAAAGTTAAATAAGAAATTCTGCAAAATATCAAATTGCACATTTATTTAGGGACGGAATGAGTCATTTATATAAAAACAAAAACCAGTTAAAGTGATAATACATCGGATACAAGTAAAAGAAATAAGTAAAAAAATTTACTTATCAGACTGATGCAGATTAGGGGTGCTAATTCTCGATATGATACGTTAACCGACACGACTCACACGAAGTTAAATAGTTTGGACATGAAGACAAACAATTTTGGGTAAAAAGAGGTCAACCCGTCTAATAAACGAGTTATGCTTGGGTTGACATGTCAATTTATGAATCTGTGTAAGTATATAATCCTTTGAAAATTGTCACAATACTCAATTTTCGGTCATTTTGTAAACTTAAAAAAAATTTACTATTCATCTCGGGAATTTACTATTCATCGTTTTTGAAGTCGAGTTGATATTTTGAGAGATTATTTCAAAATTTTACTATTCACAAAAACACTATTCATTCCCAGAGAAAAATTTATATTCATGATCCACTATTCATCATTTTTCGTAAACTAGGTTTACGAGTATCAAATTCGCGTAACCGTAATGGTTTGGCTGCGTATTCTTTAAAAATCATTGAGGACATTTCATATAGACTAGAAATAGTCTACATATCATCAGTAACATCAACATCATATTAGTTCATGCATGGGTTTGCATTTTTCATTTACGTGTATTTTTCCTATTAAATAAACGCTATCGTATGATAATTTATTTTGAATAATTGATCCGACACTTCCAAAAATTATTCTGATATATTTTTATACTCATTTTAAGACTATAAATATTATATTATTAGTTTACCCGATATTTTGAATTTATTTTGTATATAAATTGTTATATATAAGTATTTACGACGGTTTTAGTAAATTCAACTCGATAATTATTATTCACTCAATTCTTGCGAGAAATGTATTTTTATAATTTTTACGACTTCGTTATATTTTATTTTGTTCCGTTAAAATCTATTTTTAGTTAACGCTACACTTAATAATTAATTTTATGTACAAACTATACATTATACTTAAACTTATATACACTTAATTATCAATAATACGCCAATACTTCCATTCCCCCCCCCTTGCCGGCCAATGCAGCCATGAGTCACCATAATATTGTAAAAATCTTTCTAATAATTGGACACATACATATATCTATGACTAGGCAAATTTTATACAAGATATTTTGCAAACAAAACACATACACTTCACATATTCTAAGGTGAAAACAATCAAAGTCTCTCCCATTTATCCTTGAGGTTCGGCCAAGACATGAACACAAGAAGGAACTAGGGCTTAGCATCGGGCCGATCCCGACCCGAATCCCGACAAGCCGGCAAACACAAACCGACTCCCGACAAGCCCGACTAACATGATTCAGGACTCGGGATCGGGACGGGATTCGGGATTTGATCGGTTTTGTTTGTTGTTTTTTGGTTTTCGGCCCGTCCCGACCCGATCCCGACAAGCCCAAAACCCGACTAACCGGAAAACGCAAACCGACTCCCGACCCCGACAAGCCCGACTAACATGATTCGGGACTCAGGATCGGGACGGGATTCGGGATTCGGTCGGTTTTGCTCACCCCTAGAAGGAACCATTAATTTTTCAAGCTACAAGTGTTTACAAGATCCACTTTGTGTTCTAGTATAGGTTTTGAAATAAAAACCTTGAAGTAATTAAGTATTTAGTTACCTAAACCTCTTCAATCACTCAAGTAAGTGTTCTAATGATTTTTTCTAATCTTTCATACTATTATTTGATCTATTTTTATGGTCTAGTAACAAAATCATGCAAGTATTATATGATTCATACCACTTTTATTTGTTTTTATTACTTATTTTGAGTTATAATCATCCTATAATTAATCCCTTGAAACATATCATTGTTGATGATGTTTAGGAACCCATGACACCCTAAGAAGGTGTATGGTAGGTTTAGAATAGATTTGGTGTTGATTTGAAGTGATTGAAACAAGTATTACGCAAGAAAAACCATTTTCGACAACACTAGATTTGGGTCTGATCGTTTTTACAAAATGTGGAAATTTCGACAGGTCATGGATTATTTTGGGCTAGATATTCAGAAAATAGACTTTAAAACGAAACCGTGGTCGCTTGAACCGGTTAAAACGGATTTATAACGAAGAAGTTACGCTATTTTCAAGTTTAACGACGAAAACTAAATTTCTGAAATTACACTTGCTGTCAAGGGTTATTTAAGGGGAAAAAAATGAGTTTTAAACCTTATCTAAATGAGTCGATTTATCAAAAATATATTAGTACATACTATCACGATTCCGAGGATATATAGAACGTAGAAAACCGAGCTATATCGACTAAGTTACAAGCGTTTTAATTATGGCTATCGTAACTATTATTTTTCACAAATATTAACACTTATATATTTCTATTAGGCCAAAATGGTTATCGCAAGTGACCATGTTTGAATCCGTTTTCCTATCGATAGAGTACTTTTGAGAAAATAACGTCTTTAAGTAAAAGTGAGTTCGCCTGGCCTATTTTCCAAAATGTTCAACCGTTCGTCAAACGAAGTTGTAACGAGTAAAATACGATCTCTCGAACTTTTCCGAAAACTACTTATAAACTATAATTTCTTGATAAATCACTAAGCAACTATTGTAGGATGTCGTTTCAACGTAAGTACTTGTAAAGTATTTTACAACCTGACGAGATGTCATAAGCGTATATTTTGAAGATAAACTTTATTTTCAAATGTACAAGTGGTATGGATATCATATGAGTTTGCATGCACGACATTGTTTCATGGCTTACAGTAGAACATATCATTCATATTAGGTTGCAGATAGAGATCGCACCTCATTTCAGTGTATCTACTTTTGTCATCATAATCATTGCATCAGGTGAGTTCGTAGCCCCACTTTTACTCGTTTAATTGTTTTATAAACTCTTTGGGAGAGATATATGCTCAACTACTTGCTTTTACTTTACACTTATATGAACTTAAATAACTGTTGTTTCACTACTTATGCTAGTAAGTAGATTATGCCCGAACTGAATTGATCACTATGTTATGAACACTATTATTTGAACCACTTTCCTTGATTTTGAGCCCTTCGACTTATATATTTGAACTCTTTTAACTTGATAGGAACCTTTTAACATAGATTTGAACACTTCAACTTGATTTAATTCTTTTGACATATAATTAATCTCTTTTAACTGGATTTAATTCTTTTAACGTATAATTAATCTCTTTTAACTTGATTTAAAACATTTTGACATATAATTAATCTCTTTTAACTTGATTAAAACATTTTGACATATAATTAATCTCTTTTAACTTAATATTGAACCTTTTGACTATTTTGAACTTGTTTGACTTTATATTGAACCCTTTGACTATTTTGAACTTGTTTGACATAATATTGAACCTTTTGAGATGTTTTGAGCTCTTTGACTGTTTTGAACTTTTGAACTCGACTTAAACTCTTGAACTTAATTACGAACTTTTGAATCAAACCTTTGAACTTAATTACGGACTTATGACTTGTTTGAGCTTATTGAATCGTACGTGCTATGACCTAAAAGTCTCGCCTTATTGGTGGAGCGTGCAAAGTCTCCCTATGTGAACGGAGCAGCACTATAAAGTCTCCCATGTTCGGAGCAAAGACTATAAAGTCTCCCTTGTTTGGAGCAGTCTTTACATTATTATATACGTGGTGCTATATTGTGAACTATTATGACAGCGTACACTTGACCACTAGACACACTATATTTTGTGCAATGGGTTGTGAACACACAGGTTGCGAACACACAGGTTGCAAGTTTTGTATGGGCGGAACTTGGAACTGAGTGGATTTACAATGCCTTTGCTTTGTGAACTATTATGATAACGTGTACTTGACTTCTAGACATACTACTTTCGGCAGTGGGTTGTGAACACACAGGTTGCAAGTTTTGTATAGGCGGAACTTGGAACTGAGTGGATTTACAATGCCTTTGCTTTGTGGACTATTCTAAATGACCAAAAACTTTGCCTTTGCTGCATGAGCATTCTTTAAAAGCTTTACATGTTAGACAAACTCTATGAACTCACTCAACCATTGTGTTGACACTTTTAGCATGTTTTATCTCAGGTATCTAAGGCATTCACTTCATGGCATGCATGTGGACTTATCATAGAGTCGCAGTGACGACGCGTCTCACATATATTTTATGCACTTAACTATCGTTGATTGTAACAAACTCATTTTGGTACATTGGAAATCTTTTGGGACCTATGTTTGTAAACTCTGATTATTTTACTTAATCAAACGATATTTTCAAAATGACACTTTAGGTCGTTCGGTATAACTGTAACTTTGATGCTATGACAGTCATCCCCCAGGTATTTCATTCCGCTGCAAAACAAGTAATTTGGGGGTGTGACAAAAATAAAGTACATAATTTGGATTTTATGTTGGATTTAGATTTAAACTTCTTTTGTTATGTACGTAATCTTCATGGTTATAACTTGGATATTATTGTAATTGTTGTATAGTTATTTATATCTTATCTCATCCTTTTTTTAAATCATTATATCATTATTGAACTTAAACTGTTGAATTGAAAAATCATCACCCTTCTTCACTGTTTGACCTATTTACTTACTTAAACTTGTTAAACAGGTCACAAACATGTTACACCTGTTATGTTGGTGTGGATTAGGGTTGAGTTTATTGACATATTTAAAAAGTGGTCACGTTTGGGTAAAGGTTATACTAACAAGCCAACACACGAATCCCGAACATGACTCGATTACGACCCCTAATACAAATCTAATTGTATAGTATTTTCACATCAATGTCACACTAGATTATTTTCATCAACTCACTCATCATTTAACTGTACTTCACTAAACTCATAAAAAAAAACATTCACACGAACAAAGTGAAAGGTTATGTATATATTTTAATATGCGTATGACCGGATTCGAACTCGAGACTTCGGGATTGCACACATTACGTATGAGAATCAATGTTATAATAATTAATATATAAAATGTTATATTTAATTATTATTCACAAGTAAACACTTAACGAGAGTTATTATTTAACGGTGTTTGGCTAACGGTCGTTAAATATAATGTTAAGGGACTAGAGATGAAAATAGAAGTCAGGAATGTTCTAGAACCCTTTTGGGTTGGATGGCCGGTTGTGGATGGGTTTCCATAACCCATTCATGCCTAACTTGGTCATCAAGTTTTGATTAGTATAAATACAAACTCCTTGTATTCATTATAATCTAATCTTGGATCACCAAAGAACCCTAACTTCTTCTCCTCTCATCTCCTTGAGCCTTGGCCGATCGTACAACACCCCTAACTCCTAGGGATCGATTTTCCATTGCTCAATAAAAGTGTTTGGTTTATTTGTGATTCAAGAACCTAGCTTTTCTCATTGATTCGCTACTAATACGTGTGTACAAGAACGAAGGGCCAATGCACTTGTGTTGGTAACTTGGGTGTTTGACTTTTAGTGTAGTCTAATGTATTAAACCCTAATTTATTAGGGTTTAAGGTTTCTTGGTACTTGATTTTAGTTTGGGGCTTTCATAAACCCTAATTGCATTGATTCGCAAAAGGTACGCATATTCTTTTATTTCGGTTAATTAATTTACAGGTATTATTCCTATTACTTCCGCTGCATGCTTTGATGATGTTTATGTGTTTTCTATAATTGTTATGATTAGTAAAACCTAACAGTGGCATCACGAGCCGTTAATATGTTGTAATTAATTACCGAAACACATAAAAATTGAATCTTTACGATTATTGAATGCTTTTATTGGTTTCTAGGGTTTTGAAATTGGAAACCATAATTTTTTTTATTGGGTCGATTACCCTATTTTATTTAATTAGGTTTTAATTTTGTAAAACTTGTAGAAACCCTAGAATTGCATGCAAATTTTATGTGGTTATTAATGAATAATTGTTATGTGCCATGTATTATGCGTATCTTGGGATATAATTGTTATGATGAATCCATGGTGAAACATGCATGTTTTGCTATGGATTATTGTTTTGATTAAATTGTTTAGTGATATACACATGTTTATTTGTTTGATAATTATTGAATTGGGGAAGACCTCAATTATACTAATAAAAAATTCGTTATGTGCTATTTGGTATACTATTGACTTTGGCTTACGCAATCGACTTGTCGATGTATGTGGCTCATCTACCTTGTAGTTGAAAGCTCTAGTTGATGTATGCATTATTTAACGCCTAGAATTGTTTATTAGCGTTTATTGAAATAATTATGCATGTGGCTAATTGTTTTTACACATGTTAAATTGTTTAGTTATATGTTTATATTATTTGAGTTTGTTTAATTTTTATTAAAATGCTTTTTTGTTTATATATTGTATGACATGTTAGTAAGCAAAAAGGGTTTTTTATTAATAGAAAATTAAATGGACTAAATAATGGCGAAATTGATTTGGTTTTCTAAGTATTAAATCTTGAACTTTTAATCGATTGATGCGACTGTACTAAATGGTTAGAACGGCTCACCCACTAGAACAAACTATAAAGGGGTTAAAAGAAGTGCGCACAGTCACACTGAAAGGATGTCTAAGGTTATGCTTTTGCGCTTATCTGGTCCTCTGCCCTCTTTGAGTTCGATTGGAGCTACCTAGTATAACCATTCTATGTACGAAGCATCTTAGTGCAAAGTTGTAAGTTTCTCAACGCATCGATTAAAACTTTGTAGAATTTAATCTTAGCAATTTAAAACTATGAGTAAGGTTTTGAAATTTTTTGTTATGAAAATGTATGCATGCTTCTTCATACATAAGTTTTGATTACACATAAAAAATTGTACCATTTAAAATTTAAGTTTATGCCATCTAATGATATGAAACACTTGAAGTTGTAATTTAGTTATGTGAGATCTTGAGCTAGATTACGATAACAAGGTGAATCTTTATGTTGTGTGAGACCTCAGCTTAAATAATTTGCAATTTCTAAATTAGACAACTTAATTAAGTTAGTTAGTGAGACCTATAACTTAAGGCATAAGATGGGATAAAACATGCTTACATTTTGCATAATTGTTTGGCAAAATTGTAAATCCCATATTTTCTAGGAATTGAAAACTTGTTTGTCAATTATTGTTCTTTGACAATTACCTATTCTATACTTTCATCACTAGCAGATCAACTGATGTGGTGAAACTATGATAATGAGGGTCCTAGATTCAAGGAAAATTCTATGGTTAATATGAATATTGACCTAAGGGTATTTTATTTTCTTGAAAGATTTAATTATCGAAAATACTAAAATTAAATTTTGTTAATTCTTTTGATTGTATTAATGCAACATTAAACCGTAAACGTGGTTTGGGCTTTGGTAAATTGATCAAGTTCTGTTTTCAAACAAATGTTTGATTAAGAAAAATTTACTAAAAAGACAAACATAAACTCTTTTCCATGGAAGAAGAGTGAGACTCAATCCTATTCCTTTTCATGATTGAGAAAGGTATGTTAGGAACATTAGAATTGTCTAAATTCTAATATAACTCATAGCAACTTTAATAGTTAAGAAAAGTGCACACCATGTTTTCCTTAAGAGATTTCATTACCCTCTGTTGGTGATTGAATTCTTATATGACATTTGGGTCAACTAGAAAATATGTTTGACATTTTATGAGTTATTAAATTAGAAGCTAGACTAATTACCGCAAAATTGGTAAAAGACAAACTAGTATATTTTATCTAGTTGTTTTGTTTTGACTAATTGAAGGTGCTATACATCATTATGGCGATGGTAGACCCATTAAGGAAGAAATTGCATGTTCAATTTTTTATGTTAATAGCATTGATAGATGATCCATCATCTACATAGTAGAATACACTCTTTTAGTACCTAAGTAATTGTTACGAATAGTCTTACAAAGGGGTAGCAACGTAATAGCACGCTATTTTCACTGGTTAATGAAACACTTACAATGTTGTCAAATCCAGTGGGAGTATTGTGGTGTATTATTGAATAAGGCATTATTGTAACGTTGTCTAAATTCAGTAGGAGTTACAAGATTTATTATCTTGGTAGTAACTCAGATTATTTCTAGATTTTCTTGAAATAATACATTACATTCAAAAATGTAGACATTCATAGTCTCAAGGATAGTTATGAACGTTTCCTTGATAATTAAGTAGTCCTACATTTACTTGTAATGCTTATATATCTATTACACTATCATATTGCTCACATAAACAAACGAAAGTCATGGCGTTTATGAACTACATGATGTTGTTATATGCACAAGTGGGAGAAGTATTTATTGTGTGCAAAAGAACAACACATACTAATATGATTAATGGATTCTCTTGATCGTAAGATAAGAGATTAACGTTCAAATAAGATTGTCTTGCTTAAAGAACATGTGTCAAGATTATAACATAGACTACTTTTATGTCTTATGGCATTCATATTAAAGAAACAGTTTAAGTTACATTTTAGGTTAAGTGAGATTTTGGCTAGATTGTAATCTTAAGGTAAATCTCCACTTGTCGTGGGATCGGGCGTGGATGCTTTTGCAGTTTCTTAAGTTGGACACTTCAATGGATGACATAATTAAAATAAAGTAATTTAATGCTACTTTAAATATTTGTGTATTCTTGGAATGACATAAATAGTAAATTAACTTGGAAATAAATTAACTGAAACCAATATGCGGTGTTCATGATTACTTTAAATTATATATGTTTATGTGTTTCTTTGTAAAGTCACAAACATGAAGTCTTTTAATTAAAAGACTTATAATATAAAGTAAGACAGTATAATTGTTATGTCTTTTGACTTAGTCAAAGAATAATTATGTTATAAAGCATGCAATTGGCTTGGAATTCTATTATACCATTAAGTTGACTTAGTTGGTAAATAGGTAGTCCAAAAGGAATAAGTTTATCTTACATATTGTTATATTGTCTTACAATATTAATTCTAATGAAATACTGTATGTATATGATATGTTCAGTTAGAAGAATCAAACTTTTGTCATATTGTTTGATTCAAGATAACTATATCCTCTTTCTTCCAAAAGTTATTAAGGTTAGGAAAGTATTGATTGGATATACTTAATAAAAATCAAACCTAGAAGATTAATAAGACACCATTTTAGTATGGAATGTGATGAATCACATTGAGTCTTATATTGAAGTTCTGATTTGTTAAAACTACTTATGGAGTAGGTTATTAACGAACAAGATTTACGAACTGTTAATGTGATTTGTAATATCCAAAAAGAAAACAATTTAGTGTTGTTCTAATTGCTAAAGTATTTATAGATAGTCTTTAAATTACAAAAGCAAGTGGGAGTTTTGTTTAGATCTTGAAGAGATTAAATTACAAATACATAACACATAATCTTCTAAAATACACTAGTAAATATCATGATGAGGTCAACTATGATAGACCTCAAGATGGTGGAATTCTCATTCATAAATCCGCAAGGATATCTCAGATATTTGATATGATGAGAAATATGAATTACAGGATCATGGTAAACCTGTTAATCATAATGATATATTACCTAATATTGAATTGTGGTAAAATTATTCATACTATGAATGTTAAGATACTGTCCAAAAGGTGATCAACTTTGGAAACTTGATTTATATTAATGAAGATGAGTTTCTTCAAAGGAAGGAAAACCCTAGTGGTTTAAATCTTTGTGTAGAAATCATATGGACAATATTGTACATATGTTTAATGCATGACTTGTGAATAGATTATTAATCACACTTAAGCAATTAATTATGATTGAATATTCTTTCCTAGACACATTAAATATATAAAGATGATAATTGTCACACTTATTTTCATTAATATGAAAAATGACAATGGAATATTAAACTATCTGTGTGTGATTGCTTTTGCGAGGACGATAAGCAATCGAAAGGAGTTTTATGAATTCACATACTTTTTGGAAATGTACAAACGGCAAGAATCCATGAATGGATATATGCATGCATCTAGGAGATGATTCTTATGTTTAACTATTAAATCCAAGTTTTGGTTTAAAATTAAAATAAGATAATTTCTAAGTATTCCTGAAAGCTAGTGGGAGTATTATGTTTATTTTCTTTAAATCTTATATGTTGTGCGTAGTAACATTCCATCTAAGCTAAATGTTAAGTTCTAGTTGGGAATGGAACTTCACTTGCAAGATTTAGAAAATAAGACATACAACCTTGGAGTATATATTTATTGTTAGTAAACATGTGCGATATTAAATAAATGAGTCTAATAGAACATGATATATCATTTGGAAAATGGATATGTAGAACATGAATGAAATCTTAGTTTGACACTAGGATTTTTCATGTACATCATGTTATTGTTGTATCATGCTTGAATGCAAGATGATTTGACAACATTGATATCTAATGAAGTTATTAGATAACTAGTGTAATGAATATTCTAATAGAATATGTTTGAATCTAGAATTACATTTCTCAGCCTGGAATTGCTCTCAAAATTCTATGGATGAGCAATACAACAATTGTTGCGTAATTGTCATAGCCAACAAACTTGAAAGTTTTGAAGGCATCAAAACATTACACTGTAGATATTGAAGTTTACGGAGATTTTAAAGAGCATATTGTTGTTTGTATACAATGATGCTGGTATAATTGAGATGACACTCGATACTAGTCATGGGAGGATTCATCCTTGTAAATGGCCATGTGAACTAGCTATGCTCAACTAAGAGCATAGTTGCATTATACAATAAAGAATAAGAATACTTTAAACTTTAAAATGCTTGAAAGTTTAATTGTCATAAATTGGTGGTTGAGGATGTCACACACTTTATGAAATATTATGTGGCAATATCAAGATATTTTGAATGCACACATACAAGAACTTCACTAGTTGAATTCTTGAAATAAGTATTCTCAAAATTCCGATAGATCAAAGTTAGTTGAAATTATGCCTTGTCAACAAGTATGATTGTCATTACTTGAGACATAATTCATTAACTAGTATTATCATGCATTGATCTATTTAGTATTTGGATAAGAGATGTTTTGAACAAATATTAATTAAATGAAATAAAATATTGGTTATGTTTATTTTTCATTTTCTTAATATTATATCCTATATTTGCATGTTTAATCCGTGAATAACTTATGTTATTCTAAAAGTCCGTTGTCGATCAATGATGTGGGAATGTCATTGAATTAAGACAAATCTGAGTTTTGGTAGAATGTACTTAAAGTATATTGATGCGTGGGACATGCCAAATTCACATGATATTCAATGAATTGAATATAGGACAGATCCCAACTTAACATGATTGTACTTTATGGATCTTTGTCATTAAGTAAATCATGTATATTTATCCTCAGACTTGAGATACCAGATAACTGTTATGAATGTAGCACATTTGTGTGAAATAGTCTAACGCTATCCGTAAAAGGTGGTTATAAGGGCTATTTCCAGAAGTGTTGCAAAGTTCATGAGTTTTGCTTGTAGTCAAGAGAATTTGCTCATTTGAATTTGTTTCAAAGCATAATACTGTTTGGGCCCCTCGTAGGATTAGCAAGATGTTTGTAAGTGAAGTTCCATTCCCAACATATCTTTTCTCATTATCACATACCTTCCCAAAACTATTTTATAAAATCTAAAATACCATAAGAGAATTTTCAAAACTATTTTTTTATTTTTCTGATTATTTTTCTATTTTCTACAAATTTAAATCTATTTAAACCTAATTTAAATTGTGAAATATACCAAATAAAAGGGGAAAAATATGGAAAAATCTTTTTTATGATTTTTATATTTTTCTTAAACTGGGAAAATTGAAAAATTATTTTTTGGAACTTTTTCTTAAATATTTGCAATAAAAGCTATTTAAAAGTACCTAAAAACTATTTTAAATAGAGAAAAATAGCAAACAGTGACCAAAAATTATGAAAAACTCAGGAAAATTCTAAAATCTTATTCTAAATCTATGAAAAATAAGAAATCTATAGCTTATGTGAAAGATATAAGAGCTGTAGTACAAACTGAATTGAAATAAGCACTTTGAAATAAGCTAAACAACAAAATAAGCCACCAAACTTCTACAGAAGCTAAGTTATACTAAAATAAGCTAAAATCAACTAATTACTTCTACTCATAACCTCAAATAAGCATTTTACTAGTGATTTAAGCTAACTGATCTATTATCCAAAACAGCAACCTGGCCCTAAGTTTGAGCTTATCCAAGGGCTTATCTAAGAAGCTAATGGGAAATACAGAAATGTGGTTCTCAAGACCACCAACCAGAGATTCTATATCTAAGATTACAGCTAATAAGGACTAATGATGAAGCAATTAAAGATCAAAACAAAAGGCTGTTGGGACACTAGGTCTGATGCAGTACAGGTTAATGGGAACAAAATGCAGGCTTAACAAGCTATCAAACTGATCTAAAAGGTTCCTAAAGGCCACCTAAGCTAGGTATTCTAAAGCTAGACTTGCAAGCTACTTGTAGTACCAAAACTCAAGCAATGACAGTGGAAAAATAACCTGATACATGAAGAAAATCCCACTGATATAGACCTATGCAGGGCAGAACATGAACAATTCAAGTGATTCCAACTCAACATTCTCCTACACAAAACAGTTAGTGATTGAATAATGACCAAAAACTAGAAAAGCTTGTACTCTAAGTTCACTTAAAAATAAGATTTAACAGGTTTTCGAAAGCTCTTAACCCTACTGTGCGGTGATTGAGACAGATAAATGAGCTAAGACAGATTTCACTAAAACTCTTTAGGACTCAAAATGAGATTTGAAACTTGAAATATTACTTGAGACAACTTTAAAACCAGTAATACTACTGAACTAGACCACATTCCATACATCTACATGGCTAAGAACCTAAGATTTAAGACTAAACCAAACGCTCCTTTAACAAGCTTTTATTGAAGCTTAACTTTGAAAACTGATGAAATGAGGTTGTGACTGAATCAAAATGAGTAAACTAACATTAAACTTAACCATTAAACAGATTAACATCAGAAATATACCAAAACTTGATTTGACTTCAAGGTTTGACTATCGTTGACTGTTTTGCAAAATGTGAAATGAGAGTAAACTTAGACCACAATAAACTCACAATCTGCTAACATAAGCTAAGATAAGCTTATGTGAGCTTGATTAACAGGCAACTAAGCTTATGAAACGATTTAACCGAAATGTAATATTGAAACGAAATTGGGACAAGAGATTAAGATTGGAAATTAAACTTTCACTATAAAAACTGGAATTACGAATTACAACTGAGATTGAAAACTAATTAACTATTTGAAAACAATTTAAATGACAGAAATTAAAATGGTAACAGTTTTCTAAAAACCTAAAAACTGGACAATGATCTTATGACTGAAGATGAGCTTTTATAGCTGAGCTGAGAGGTTGGGATGCTTCTTCAGAAGCTGCTAGACGTCAAATCACAACCCTTGATTCTTCCATTCGTCATCCAAATCTATTAGAGCCCTTAGATCACTTTCATGAGGTGGCTGCTCCAATGAGGGCTCTCCATTTGTCCATCCTGGCAATCTTGTGACACACCCATGTGTCAGACGTGGCAGAGGCTTCCAGAAGGTACATTAAGTGTGGGTAAAAAGGTAGGGAGCAGGGTAAAAGGGTGATAGTGGTTAAACAGTGAAAATGGGTGGCTCTGTTTGGGCGGGTTTGGTTTGTTTATTATATTTTGATTCTGGTTTGACCGGGTATAAGTAACGGGTAACGGGTTGGGATAGTTGGGTTGCTGGATTGGTTTAGGAGACCGGGTATAAGTGTGTTTTGGGCCGGGTTTTAGGATATATTATTTGGGCCGTGGATATGTATATGGATTTGGACTAAATAAGAACCAAGGTGTATTATAAGGATCCATAATGTAAAATCTGAAATTTCAAGGGACCATAACTGTAAATCTGAAAATCTCATTCAAGGATCAAACTTGTTAATCTCAAATAATCCAAGGGTGAAATTTGCAACTTCTGGAACTTGAAGGATTACTTTTGCCAAAAGCTCAAAGTTCAGGGACTAATCTTGACATTTCTTCAAACTTGACTGTAACTTCTAAAAATCATCCTTAGAGAATAAAATCTTCCAAAATGCACAATCCCGACCTACCGGCTCAGCTCAAAACTCTCTTGATCTCTCATGCTCGGATTTACGTCTGATTTGGCCTCTTTTTGTGTGTTTTTACATATCCGTACCTGCACAAGCACAAACTCAAGAAAACCACAAATATTAGCAATAAACGGCTCTTTCTTGGTTATTTTGGGTCAGTTTTGATATAGAAAAGGTATGTGTTTTAGCACATACCAAAGGCCTTACCCAAGATCTATCTGGAATACGTTCAGATGATTTGGTAATCTTGTTCAATCAGATATAACGAGAAACAAAATATTAACTTGTGAAATGACTCGATCCATATTCACAGTTAATGAAGTATTAGAAGTAAAAGGATAAGTATAATGATGAATCATTAAAAATGGTTTTTCCAAGGAAACCACACTCGATTCAAATCTGGGGCATTGGCGTGTTAGGCTAGACTAAACCAATGTCATTACTATATTAAGATATATCCAAGTGGGAGCTGAAAGGTTATGTATATATTTTAATATGCGTATGACCGGATTCGAACTCGAGACTTCGAGATTGCACACATTACGTATGAGAATCAATGTTATAATAATTAATATATAAAATGTTATATTTAATTATTATTCACAAATAAACACTTAACGAGAGTTATTATTTAACGGTGTTTGGCTAACGGTCGTTAAATATAATGTTAAGGGACTAGAGATGAAAATAGAAGTCAGGAATATTCTAGAACTCTTTTGGGTTGGATGGCCGGTTGTGAATGGGTTTCCATAACCCATTCATGCCTAACTTGGTCATCAAGATTTGATTAGTATAAATACAAACTCCTTGTATTCATTATAATCTAATCTTGGATCACCAAAGAACCCTAACTTCTTCTCCTCTCCTCTCCTTGAGCCTTGGCCGATCGTACAACACCCCTAACTCCTAGGGATCGATTTTCCATTGCTCAATACAAGTGTTTGGTTTATTTGTGATTCAAGAACCTAGCTTTTCTCATTGATTCGCTACTAATACGTGTGTACAAGAACGAAGGGCCAATGCACTTGTGTTGGTAACTTGGGTGTTCGACTTTTAGTGTAGTCGAATGTATTAAACCCTAATTTATTAGGGTTTAAGGTTTCTTGGTACTTGATTTTAATTTGGGGCTTTCATAAACCCTAATTGCATTGATTCGCAAAAGGTACGCATATTCTTTTATTTCGGTTAATTAATTTAGAAGTATTATTCCTATTACTTCCGCTGCATGCTTTGATGATGTTTATGTGTTTTCTATAATTGTTATGATTAGTAAAACCTAACACAAAGTTTTTCTCAACCGATGGTCACCATCATATTTCTTCTCGATTATGTATGCCTCCACCATGCGTGAACAAAACACCCCTATAACAGTTGATTACGCGTAATAATCATCTCTCGGCTGTGGTTACGCCCCTTACCACGACTAGTCTAAAGATGCGTCAAGCTAAATGAATAGGTTGAAAGTTGCATTTACATGTTTACCATTTTTTTTAAAGATTTTTCGTTATTGGTTATCAATTTTTTACAAGAACAGTAAACTAAATGAAATATCCTTGTTTACACTACAACGTTCGGCCCAAATGGAGAGAGCTTTTTGACGCCTTCGGCAAGGACCACCACCTCACCCACCATCAAAAACTCTTATCCTCTCAAACTCTTATCCTCACACCACCACCTCACCCACCACCACCCGGTTTTGTGGCTTATGCCGATGAATCCATATAAAGCTTTTGAGTGTCCCTGTGGAGAAGGAGATATAATGCTAAGAAAATCATATCAACCTCATAACCGTGTTAAACTTTACGGGATAATGTATTTGGAGGTCACCTAAGTTTTCAGCTTTTAACAAATAGGCCACCCATTTATTGAAATGAACTTATAGGCCGCCCAATTATATATTTGTTTTCGTTTACACCAATTCCGGCCAAATTTATTCTCGAAAACTATAAAACATAAACAAACAACCAACCTCTAACCAACCTCTAACTTATTCAAGTAAGACGAATGAAAAATTTGATTTGAAATATCGAGCATACCTATTATTTAAGTTATATTATTAAAAGTACTTTAGAAGGATAAAATTGCAATTTCGCGACTGGTTTTTTATTTACACTACTATTAGTTTAATATGTTAAGTTATATTGTTAGGTTTGTTTTCGCCGTTTGATCATTATCCGGATTAAATTTGACCGGAATTGGTGTAAACGAAGATAAACACATAATTTGGTGGCCTATAAGTTACTTTTAAAAAATGGATGGCCTATATGTGAAAAACTTAAAAGTTAGATGGCCTCCCGATATATTATCCCTAAACTTTACTATGCATGTCCTCGTTCAAATGTGAACAATCATAAGTTTTTCTATATGTAATATATAAATAATTTGGTTGTTAAAAAGACATTTCTTATGATTTTCTTACTCTGTAACATCCAACAAAACAAGGATATGGGTGTGGATATTTTACATAGAAGGATGATCTAGATCTCCGGCTCCGTATAAGTTCTTTTCCTGGACCTTCAACACCTCAAAGTTCTTCTTCGAGGCCTTCAACACATCCAAATTCTTCTCCGAGACCTTCTAGATCTACACCAACAGAGTGCTCAAATTTCAAGGTCTTGGCTCGAAAGATAAAGATGCTAGAGGCAAGACTATAAATGGAAAGGCATCCCAAGGACCACACATGTCAGTCAGCTGCAATACTCCATGAGCTTTTAAATGACATGGAAAACCTTTTGTGTGGATTAGTTTTTCATTTAGCTGTCGTTTAAATTTATACTTAACTTTATGCCATTTTTGTAATCAAATAAATGTAGGCTGTTGACTTGAATGTGTTAATTAATGTTTAAATGTTTATCAATTTGAAATGTAATTTGTATGTTTTAGTTATGCTTCTGGTGGATCGATGAGTGGTTCGAACCATATATAATTGTGATGTATGATCCCATTAGAATGAGCTAAGGTAAGATATAGAATGAGTTAAAATGTAAGCTCTGGCAGGTTCGGACTTGGCTCGGTTTGTTTACACCTCTAGTTTCTTCATCTAGTACAAAAAGTAATTTAAGTCATTTTTAATTTGTTAAATCATTTTTAATTAGTTAAATCATTTATAACTCATTTTTAGTTAAACTAAATCATTTTTAATTAGTTAAATCATTCATAAATTATTTTTAATTAATTTAATCATTTCTAAATCATTTTTTTAACTATTGTTAGTATATATAAATCATTTTTATTTAATTAAAATCATTTAATTAATTTAAATCTTTTTAAATTAATTTAAATTATTTTTAATTAATTTAATCATTTATAAATCATTTAAATCATTTTTATTTAATTTTTTACTTACTTTTGGCGATGACACATCTACGCCAAAAGTATTTAATTAAACATAATTTGTTAATCAGATTTATGATGCTTTTGGTCAAGAGTTTTGTTAACATCTTTAGCGAAGGGTCTATAGGAAAAGTTAAATGGAAGCAATAGTCAAAATGAAAAATTATGAGAAAAATAAAATTAGGTCAACCTTTTGGCCAAGACATGTCCTTGCCAAAGGTTTTGGGTGCAAATTTTCTTCACTTTCTTCCCCGTCAAAGTCAGGAACTGTGATTTTTTGTCGTTTAGCAGGTTTTGGCGAAGACATGTGTGTCCTCGCCAAAACCTCCGTCACCCATCCTCGTTATTGTCGTAGTGTTACTTTAGAAGAAAAAAAAAACACACGTCTTCTATCACACACTTTTTTTCTTTTGCAACTATTTATTCAGAGTGAAGTTTGATTCTACAACTTTTAAAATTTCTCGTTGATAAATCACTCATATACCGCCAAATTACATGACTACGGTTTTTAAACTTGAGTAGTGCTATTTATTTAGACCTAAAACACACGTTTAAATATATGTCTAATGTATAAATCACTTATACAATTATATCATGTACTTTCTTTTTTTAAATCTTCACCAATTATTTTTTCAAATCAACTAATCAAATGACCCATATATAAATAGGCATGGTTATTAGTTATTACGCATAACGATAATTTTTCTTTAAACTTTTATGGTTCTCAGGAAATGACCGAACTTTATGTGATTTTAATTTATTTTGATCCTTATAAGTCAACTACGTATAAATTTAATATATTCAAGCATAACAACATTCTTGTTAAGAAACTGGATGCAAAATCTAAAACGACTTATTGCATTTGACTTTGAGTGGCATAGTATGTGATTCTGTATAAGTGGTGATAGGTGTTATCACGTGACGACCTCTAGCTAGCTGAGTCACTGAAAAGTTAATTGCAGAAGAAAGATGAAAAGAACCACGTTACCAAATCAAATCAAACATCACTAAATAAGTTGTTTCAAAAAGGTTGATTTTAGTTCTATAAGATGAGACCTACGCTAATGGTTCTATAGGATCTTAAATATATCAACCTTATCACAAACCCAACACGTTATGCGTAGGACACGTTCAACAAAAACACAAACGTTAAGCTTAGAAGAAAGAAATAAAGATGAGAAAGATGGTGACTTAAGATGTAAACCGTGTATATGTGTAGAGAAAAGATGAAAACAATATGTTGTATATTCCAAAGAAAACACACACACACACACTCAAGCACATACCTCAAATGACTCATTTGAGGTGTCTTTATACTACAAATACTAGGTGCCCTAATGGGCTTTGGGATGGGCTTGGATTGGGTTGGATTGGAAGACAACTTATACAATGCTAGCTTAACATAGCTTTTAGCCATTTAGCTTTGCCCAATCTACGAGCCCGATGACTATTTTAGCACGATATCTAACACACGTTACAAAGTTCCTAAATGTGAATGACCATCACTTCTAATAAAAACTATTAAGGCTAACAATCTCCCCCTAAGGGGTGGTCATTCAAAAGATGCTCCACTTGATTAGGTATTTACTTTTCTTGAGCTTGAACTTTGTGTGTCGATATAGAATAGTCTTAATTCTTTGTTCCTTCATGTTTTGTGATCTGATAATGTGGTATTCTGCCGTTTGTCAACTTCGTTGGTTAGGTGTCTCCACGTCTTTCTCCACCATGCTCACACTTCTATTTGTCTTTTGGTTACCAATGATTTAGTTCTCGAGTCTTTAAACTTTGTAGATTCTTTGACATTGACGAAGAATCATCTTTAACTTTGAGTTGCCTTTGATTTTGATGAGAACTTTCATGTGTTGTTGGTATGAGCATGTGGAGAGTCTGCACGATCAATCCGCTCCGGAGCTTCCATAAGAAGAAAACATAAAAACAGGTTAGTAATAAGCGAATTCCGGCACTTACAAGTTTGAATTTCGAGGGTGTTAACAGCATAGTGTGAAAACACATCTCTAATTCTCACAAGGGCCGTTCCTGAACTGGAGTCCCACAAGTGAGATAACACGATATACCGAAGTACACCTACAGTTCAGATGAGTCGCTGAGGTACACCGAGGCATCACCTCACGACTGTAGACTGTTTGAGACACACTAAGCGTAATCCACGGGGAGTTACCGAAGTGACCTGCTGTCAGGGCTGCTTGATGTTGACCCTGGCAGGAGTTTCCATTCAATCATTGAAGATTACAATTGTAAAACTTCTCATAAATGTTCTGGCAGATTGCTAAGATCTGCGTAGGACTCTAGAATATATCACTTGTGCTCTTATTGATGAACAACAAATGATGAAATGTCATGTGTTCCTATGAGATCTTTTGATGAATCTCGTGGCTCTAGACTCGATTAGTGCATTTTGGTTTTCCTAAGCGGAGACTAGGGAGAGGGTTTCCTTCTTCAATATCAACAATCTCTAAGAGAAAGTCGATAGATTATGTAGGGTTCCCAGTGAGAATGAAACAAATCGTTTTAAGAGGAATTGAGTGGCTGGAAGGTTAGGTGCAGTGCGTCACTGGGTCCATGACGTCTTTGTCTTCAATACCAGTGTCATCTAGTGACAACCAGTAGCATATGTATTGAACCCGGTTTCTGCCCTAAGGTTGATTATGGAGGGCTATTTCTTTTCACCCTTTCTTTTATTTTTCTTTTTAATTCTTCAACCCCTTCTTTCTCCTTTCTCACATTACTCATTTTTTCAATCATACCTAAGGACTTCTAATACTAACTATGGGTATTATCCTTGGGTAGATCCCTCCGGCTCTGGCGGATCATAGGACGGATTTCCTATCCTTAGTCACCTTATAACTCCATGACTGTCCCATGTTGCCATAAAACCATTTTTCTTGAAAATCTCTCAAAGTGTTTATAATTGAAAACATGTTTGGAACACTCTGAGAGTTTTATATTTTCAGAAACACTCCCCCTTCACATGTGCTTATAAGTTTTGACAGAAATCTGCACATAGAGGGTAGAGTTCGCACTTTTTGAATTGATCGACTTTAAATGAACAAGACCTATTCGAGACACGTTTACATCACTAGAGAACTAGCTTGAAATTATTACCCGTCCTGGTCAAGTCCATAGAAAGTTTCTCGAGATGGTACATTACTGACTTAGATTCCTCGTCAATTCATTGGTTCCGACTGAGTCGAGCTCATTTTGAGATTCAAACACCGATCATTAAACTTTTTGATCACATTTTAATCACGTCTCCCCCTCAAAAATAGCATAATCGTGATATTTTTGATATCAACGGATTAAACATCATTTTTAGAATCTTTTGGGGAGGTAAACGGATTTGATTTAAGCATGAATTTGGAACAATTTTGATTTATACTCCCCCTTTAATAAAGCATAATCAATTAAAGGGTTTTAGAGGGAGTTATCTTTAGCACAAAATATTTTGAAAGATTTTGAAAATCTTTTTGCACAATCTTGAAAAGGTGCTCAAGATGATGATGATTTCTCACCAGTTTTAAATGTAGTGCACTGAAGCGTACACTAGATTTTCCTTTAAAAGCACGAGTTTTGATTTGAACAATAATCAAAAGTCATCATTTTTGTCCGGGTTTCGTACTGAAGTATACGAAAGCCATTTTTTGAAGAAATTTTTGAGAAACGACATGTTTTGGAAAACATTTAAAGAACTCTCGCTCAAGCATCTGTACATGTCCGTATCATTGTTGAATGACATTTCTAGAAACGTACAGAATATCGATTATACGAGAGACATGTCGTAGAAGAATATTTTTGGATTTTTGATTTTATATTGTTTTTGTATTTTTAGAGAATTTTATATTTTTATATTTTGCTTTTGTTGGTTTTTCAAATTTTGTATTTTGTTTTTCAAAAATATTTACAGCGAAGCTTTTTGTAAAATCATTTTCAAGAAGATTCGAGAAGACGTTCTAACTCCTCAGGGGTTAGGCTTCGCATTCCAATTCGTCGAACCAAATCATTAAACCTTTCTTTTGGAAGGGCTTTAGTGAATAGATCGGCGAGTTGGTAATCTGTCTTCACGAAGAATAATTCAACAATACCATTTTCGACGTACTCTTTGATGAAGTGATAGCGGACTCTGATATGCTTAGTCTTTGAGTGATGAACAGTATTGCATGATATGGCTATGGCACTTTTCGAGTCACAATACATAGGTATTTTATCGAAAGTAAAGCCATAATCTGTGAGTTGTGTTCTCATCCATAGAACTTGAGCACAAGACGCAGATAGAGACACATACTCAGCTTCAGCGGTTGAAAGTGCAGTGCAATCTTGTTTCTTTGAAGACCAGCTGACTAACTTTTCACCCAAAAATTGTGCTCCTCCTGATGTACTTTTTGCTGTAACTTGATCACCTGCGTGGTCCGCATCTGAAAAAGAAATTAGATCAAATCCGGATTCCTTCGGATACCAAAGTCCCATGTGAATGGATGTCTTCAGGTACCGAAAGATCCGTTTAACCTCTTTGAGGTGCAGTTCGGTAGGCTTTGCCTGAAACCGTGCTAATAAGCAAACAACAAAATGAATATCTGGTCGACTAGCAGTGAGGTACATGAGAGAACCAATCATGCTCCGATATTTCTTCGGATCAATAGGTTTCCCAAACAAATCGGCTCCAATTTTTGGTGAAGTTACCATTGGTGTTCCGACCGAATCACAATTATCTATACAATGATTTTTCAAAATCTCAGTTGAGTATTTAGCTTGATTTATAAAAATTCCACGAGGGGACTGATGTATTTGTAAACCAAGAAAGAATTTTAGTTTCCCCATCACGGACATTTCAAATTTGCTTTTCATGAGATTTTCAAAGTGTTTTGAAAGATTCGGATTAGTGGACCCAAAGATGATGTCGTCCATGTAAATCTGAACAATCAAAATGTCGTTTTTGCATTTTTGTGAACAAGGTAGGATCAACTGTTCCTTTGGTGAAATTGTTTTGGATAAGGAAAGAGGACAGTTCGTCATACCATGCTCTCGGAGCTTGTTTCAAACCATAGATTGCCCTTTTGAGTTTGTAGACGTAGTCTGGATGTTCCAAGTCGATGAAGCCTTCTGGCTGACTCACGTATACTTCTTCTTTCAGAGTTCCATTCAAGAATGCGGTCTTAATGTCCATCTGATAAACCGTGATGTTTTTGTGAGCTGCTGTGACAACCCGTACTTTCAGGTCATTTCTCGATGCAATTCATGTCTCATTATTTCAACATTTATAGTAAACTTGGTTTACTTGTTTCAAATTCGCGTAACCTTAAAGGTTTAGCGGCGAATTCATGATCATAACATCACGTACATTTCATATGGACTAAGATTAGTCTACATTTCATTGACATCATTTGCATCTCATTAGTTCATTCATGACATTTCATTTCACTTGAACCGCGTAATTTGTATATTAAATAAACGTTATCGCGTGAGTTATTATTTTAAATATTTAACTCGTTACTTTCAAAAATGATCCCGACATATTTTTATACTTACATTTAGTTTATAAAAACTATATTTTTAGTTTTCCTAGTGTTTCAAATTTATTTGGTACATAAATCGTTAAAGTTTAAGTATTACGTCGTTTTTCTTAAAAATTTTACGATAATTATTTTATCACTCAAACTTCACAAGGAATGTATTTTTACAATTTTTATTATCTCATTACATTCTATTTTGACCTATTAAAAATCTCTTTTACATAAAAACTACCATTTACCTTTACTTGCACATTTACTTACACATTCATTTTTGACAAATTATATACAAGTAAAGAAAAAAAAAAAAAAAAAAAATATCATTGAGAAACATTGTCCCCAAAAATCCGGTCCTAGGGGGGGGATTGCATTGATTATTTGGTGAGAAAATTTTCTTTGATTGTATAAGTATACACACTATCTTCACATCACTCATTCAACCTCATAATTCAAGTAGCAAAAAAAGTTGTTTCTCTCTTCTTTGGTTCTCATCAAAACCGGCCACACATAGAAGCTAAAAGGGGATCATCATAATTTTGTTTCAAGTGTTTTTACAATCTAGTTAATACTCTATATTAGGTTTTGAAATAAAAACCAAGAGTATTTAGGATTAACCTTGTTACTTGCACCTCATCATTTTCATTAGTAAGTATATTTCTTTCATTTTCATGTTTCCTTTTTCATTTCATATGTTTCTTTTCATTTTTGGAGCAAGTATGCATGATATGTGATTTATACCATTTTATTTCATGATTTTAGAGTTATCTATATACTATGGTCATCCTATAAATATTCCCTTGGTATTCTTTGGTCTTGATGATGTCTAGGAACCCATGACACCCTAAGAAGGTGTATGGTAGGATTAGATTAGCTTTGGAGTTGATTTGAAGGGATTAGAATAGGTTTTGCCCGAGAAAACTATTTTCAATACGTATATAAAAAGGTTCTGTCCTTGTTTCATTTTTCTGGAAAAACCTACAGTTGGTACGAAACTTTGGCCTTGATATTTAGAAAATATACTTTAAAACGAATCCGTGGCCGCTTGAACGGAATAAAACGGACTTATAACGAAGAAGTTATGGATTTTTGAAGTTTGACGATGAAATATATTATTTTCAGAAATTTCAGCATACTATATTTATTTTGTCCGAGTCAAAAATGAGCCTTAAGCTTCACAAATTATTTCGACTTGTCAAAAATATATTAGTATACTTTGATACGAAGCTAAGGACGTATTATACGTAGAAAACGGATTTGAAACGACAAAGATATGCACTTTTTCATAAACTTGCCGTAACTAATTTTCTGCACACAATTAGCCAAAAACCACCATCTTTAACCCTTATTATCTTTATGTTCGAGACCTTTTGGACGAAAACTCCTGAACTGAAACTTTTAGATATCGATACAAACTTTCCAAAACAGTCGAGTTCGTTCTCTAACGATCGACGTACACTGTTTTACGACTAGTTTTCCAAAGCCATTTTTGTTAATTTCATAAAAATTCCGACGACATTGTTTTGCGACGAAAAGTGGAAATTTCTCTAAAAATCATTATAAAACCATTGTAGGATGACATTTTGACGTTAAAACATGTAAAGTGATTTTTGATTGGTCAAGACGTCAAAAGAGTATTTTTCGACGATGTGTAATATTTTCAAAACTCGTAAATGGTATAAATAACATACGGAATGCATGCATAACATTACATTGCAATTCATGACATATCATATTATTGATAATAGGTCCCGTTACGCATTCATTATACCTCGGTGTACTCACTTTTGCCATTATTCCAGTTTACCAAGTGAGTTTTCATAGCCCCACTTTTAATTGTTTTTATACTATTTTTGGGGGAGATACATGCTCAAACTGTTTTCATTTACTTTCACAAGTACTTTAACTTATATGAATTACCGTGAGTTCCATAGCCCCTACTTTTACTTGTTTTCATAACTATTTTTGGGGGAGATACATGCTTAATTATTTTTCACAAGTACTTTAGAGTTTTTAAGGATAACTTCTATCATGATCACCATTGTTTCTAAATCAAATGTTATCCTATATCAATTGTTCTTGTTTGTGTGCTATAGTTCTACGTCGTATAACGTTCTAAATCAGTTGACTACTTGATACATGCGTCGAATAAAGTACTATGTCGGTTGACTATGATACATTGAGTTAGGTGCTATTGATTATGTGCTATTGTTCTACGTCGAGTTAGGTACTATTGTGAATTCATTTGACGATGTGTGGTTGAATATAAACTATATATACATTTCGGCAATGGGTTGTGAACACACAGGTTGCAAGTTTTGTATGGGCGGGACTTGGAAGTGAGTGGATTTATGACTTTGCTGCATAAACGATTTCGATACATTGAGTCATGCACTATTGTGAATTCATTTGGCGATTTCTGTTTGAACATAAACTATGCATATTCTGGCAATGGGTTGTGAACACACAGGTTGCAAGTTTTGTATGGGCGGGACTTGGAACTGAGTGGATTTACAATGCCTTTGCTGCATAAACGATTTTGAAAGGCTTTACATTTCAACTCAAACTCTATGAACTCACTCAACCTTTGTGTTGACACTTTTAGCATGTTTATCTCAGGTATCTAAGGCATTCACTTCATGGCATGCATTTGGACACCTCATGGAGTCGATGGTGACGACAGCGTCTCACTTGGGTTTTACGTACTTTAAAACATCGTTTGAATTGTAACAAACTTATTTCCGCACAAGTTGATTTTCATTTGGGACCTACTTTGTAAACTCTGATTATTTTATTAAATCAAGCGATGTATTTTCCAAAGCGACACTTTAGGTCGTTCAATATAACTTGTGATTGTGATGCTATGACAGTCAATCCCCAGGAATTCCATTCCGCTGCAAAACTGTAATTTGGGGGTGTGTGGACAGATTGGCATGAGCTTGGTTATAGAGAACTAGGTTGCATCATTGACCCTAGACTATAACTACATCATCATAGCATCTCATCATTTCATCATACGTGCATGTTCACTTTGCGTGCGATTTATACGTACATTTTTCGAGTTATTTACTTTCATTTCATATCGATTGTCACACGGATGCCTTTAAATACCCATCCCATTATCCTTTCCTCATACTCTAATGTGGAGAATTACTTGTTATTCCCTATCACAATCTTTACATCAATTGACTCATCACCGATAACGTCGAATGCCGGGATAAACCCTTAAGTAGGGCAAGGTCGCTCTCTCAACTCCTTTTGTTTCAATCTTAACATGTCGAGTTCTGGCGTTACTAACACATTAAGTCACTAAACCATATACGCCTTGAAGCACTGACACCTCATAACCCATCTTTTTGAACCCGTTGATTATTTTGAAAAATAACCTCAAATTTACCGTTTCTTATCACATCTCTTTGGAGTGTTTATTTAATTAACATGCAGTTTTTACTCGTCTCACATTTCCTCTTGTTTTGAAGAAGATATGGCACCGAAGAAAGCTACACCTGGAATGACTCAAGCGGAAATTCAAAAGTTAGTGAATGATAGCATAGCTGATGCTTTAAGAGTCGAAAGGGAAACAGTGGCTGCTGCTGCTGCTGAGGCCGCGGCTGCTGCTGAAGCCGCTAGGCTAGCTGCTGCTACTGGAAATGCCGGAGGATCCGGAGTTAAGAGATGTTCGTACAAGGATTTCAAAAGTGGTGAGCCCACGAAGTTTAGGGGGACTGAAGGAGCCACGGCCATGGTACGATGGTTTGAAAAGTTGGAATCCGTGTTTTTGCTTTGTAATTGCCCGGATGATAGTAAGGTCAAATTTGCTACAAGTACATTACTCGATGGAGCATTGTCGTGGTGGAATTCATATGCTCAACCGATTGGAATGGAGAATGCTTTCAAGCTTACTTGGGAGCAATTTAAGGGTTTGGTGACTAAGAAGTTTTGTCCTCGTACGGAAGTGAAAAAGTTGGAGACGGAGTTCTACGAACTAGTAACGATTGGGTACGATATTGACACATACATTCGGAGATTTCAGGAATTGGCCGCGTTATGCCCGTCGATGGTACCGGATAACGAGAAGTTGCTAGAGGCTTTTATCGGGGGACTTCCCGAAGTTATTCAAGGAAATGTGACTTCGTTTGATCCACAAACAATCGAGGAAGCTATTAGGTTGACTCAAAAGCTCATGGCCCAGGTAGTGAAGAGAGGTAAGTACACCAACACCAACCAAAACAACAACAACCCCAACAACCGCACCAACTACAACAATAACCAAAACAACAACAACGACGATAACCAAATCAACAACAACAAAAGGAAATGGGAAAACGACCAAGGAGATGATAACAACAACAACCAAAACCGCAACACTAACCGTCATCGACAACAGAATAGAAGACAAGAAGTCGCCAGGGTCTATGTTGCTGCACCAACAAAGGGAAGAGCTTATGCAGGAAACTTACCGCGATGCCACCAATGCACGCTACATCATAATGGTCCATGTGGTATATGTTTTAGCTGTCACAAAGTAGGACACCTTGCTAAGGACTGTAAGGGCAAGACCATAGTTACATGCTTCGGATGTGGGGAACAAGGACACTATCGGAATCAATGTCCTCAAAACCAAGGTCAACCAGTTGAAGGTGCTCATGGGAATGTATATATGTTAGAAGGAGGAGGAGGAGCTCGTCAAGGTATCAACGACGTGGAAGACTGAAGAAGTTCTGAAACTAACAGTCTTATTTCTCCTTATGTACTATGTCGTGCTAAGTTTATGTTTTCCATCGTATCCGAATCTTTATAACCTAAGATGTATTTCTATTTGATAAACCACTCGTTGTAAAATATTTTCATCTATAGTACTTTATTTTCTTTCCGATCTGTTATCATTTACGAGGATTTCAATTCTTTTTACTTTAACTATCATTTTAACGACACTTCTCCATGTCTTCTCTCCTCGATGTTCATCACAATTTTTACACCGGTTGACTCTACACCAAACAACATATGAGTCGATTAGTCCAAGCATTGCATAGTTACTCCTAAATTATACATAGCCTGATCACCTATGTCTAATTCAGGAAGAATCATGCAATGAAGGGAGTAGTAGTCTCATATGAGTAAGCAATTCCGTAATCGAGCCAAATTTTCAAAAGATTTTCTTCAAACCACTTGTTTCCAGTTTGATCCGCGTGACAGTTCTTGTTTGATGAGTTGCAAAGATCGAGCTAGAAACAAGTTGTTACCTAAACCGATTTAGCCTAATCGTATGACAGTTCTTGTTGATGAGTTGTGGGATTAAGTAAAAATGGTTACCTAAAAAAGTCTTTTGGAAATTTTGCTCGAGAATGGGAAAGTTTGCCACATCAAACCCTAAACCCGAGAGACCAACACGAACTGAATTCAGGGACTGAATTCCTTTTTGGATGGGCGAATGTGACAACCCGTACTTTCAGGTCATTTCTCGATGCAATTCATGTCTCATTATTTCAACATTTATAGTAAACTTGGTTTACTTGTTTCAAATTCGCGTAACCTTAAAGGTTTAGCGGCGAATTCATGATCATAACATCACGTACATTTCATATGGACTAAGATTAGTCTACATTTCATTGACATCATTTGCATCTCATTAGTTCATTCATGACATTTCATTTCACTTGAACCGCGTAATTTGTATATTAAATAAACGTTATCGCGTGAGTTATTATTTTAAATATTTAACTCGTTACTTTCAAAAATGATCCCGACATATTTTTATACTTACATTTAGTTTATAAAAACTATATTTTTAGTTTTCCTAGTGTTTCAAATTTATTTGGTACATAAATCGTTAAAGTTTAAGTATTACGTCGTTTTTCTTAAAAATTTTACGATAATTATTTTATCACTCAAACTTCACAAGGAATGTATTTTTACAATTTTTATTATCTCATTACATTCTATTTTGACCTATTAAAAATCTCTTTTACATAAAAACTACCATTTACCTTACTTGCACATTTACTTACACATTCATTTTTGACAAATTATATACAAGTAAAGAAAAAAAAAAAAAAAAAAAAATATCATTGAGAAACATTGTCCCCAAAAATCCGGTCCTAGGGGGGGGATTGCATTGATTATTTGGTGAGAAAATTTTCTTTGATTGTATAAGTATACACACTATCTTCACATCACTCATCAACCACCTCATAATTCAAGTAGCAAAAAAAGTTGTTTCTCTCTTCTTTGGTTCTCATCAAAACCGGCCACACATAGAAGCTCAAAGGGGATCATCATAATTTTGTTTCAAGTGTTTTTACAATCTAGTTAATACTCTATATTAGGTTTTGAAATAAAAACCAAGAGTATTTAGGATTAACCTTGTTACTTGCACCTCATCATTTTCATTAGTAAGTATATTTCTTTCATTTTCATGTTTCCTTTTTCATTTCATATGTTTCTTTTCATTTTTGGAGCAAGTATGCATGATATGTGATTTATACCATTTTATTTCATGATTTTAGAGTTATCTATATACTATGGTCATCCTATAAATATTCCCTTGGTATTCTTTGGTCTTGATGATGTCTAGGAACCCATGACACCCTAAGAAGGTGTATGGTAGGATTAGATTAGCTTTGGAGTTGATTTGAAGGGATTAGAATAGGTTTTGCCCGAGAAAACTATTTTCAATACGTATATAAAAAGGTTCTGTCCTTGTTTCATTTTTCTGGAAAAACCTACAGTTGGTACGAAACTTTGGCCTTGATATTTAGAAAATATACTTTAAAACGAATCCGTGGCCGCTTGAACGGATAAAAACGGACTTATAACGAAGAAGTTATGGATTTTTGAAGTTTGACGATGAAATATATTATTTTCAGAAATTTCAGCATACTATATTTATTTTGTCCGAGTCAAAATGAGCCTTAAGCTTCACAAATTATTTCGACTTGTCAAAAATATATTAGTATACTTTGATACGAAGTTAAGGACGTATTATACTAGAAAACGGATTTGAAACGACAAAGATATGCACTTTTTCATAAACTTGCCGTAACTAATTTTCTGCACACAATTAGCCAAAACCACCATCTTTAACCCTTATTATCTTTATGTTCGAGACCTTTTGGACGAAAACTCCTGAACTGAAACTTTTAGATATCGATACAAACTTTCCAAAACAGTCGAGTTCGTTCTCTAACGATCGACGTACACTGTTTTACGACTAGTTTTCCAAAGCCATTTTTGTTAATTTCATAAAATTCCGACGACATTGTTTTGCGACGAAAAGTGGAAATTTCTCTAAAAATCATTATAAAACCATTGTAGGATGACATTTTGACGTAAAAACATGTAAAGTGATTTTTGATTGGTCAAGACGTCAAAAGAGTATTTTTCGACGATGTGTAATATTTTCAAAACTCGTAAATGGTATAAATAACATACGGAATGCATGCATAACATTACATTGCAATTCATGACATATCATATCATTGATAATAGGTCCCGGTTAACGCATTACATTATACCTCGGTGTACTCACTTTTGCCATTATTCCAGTTTACCAAGTGAGTTTTCATAGCCCCACTTTTAATTGTTTTTATACTATTTTTGGGGGAGATACATGCTCAAACTGTTTTCATTTACTTTCACAAGTACTTTAACTTATATGAATTACCGTGAGTTTCATAGCCCCACTTTTACTTGTTTTCATAACTATTTTGGGGGAGATACATGCTTAATTATTTTTCACAAGTACTTTAGAGTTTTTAAGGATAACTTCTATCATGATCACCATTGTTTCTAAATCAAATGTTATCCTATATCAATTGTTCTTGTTTGTGTGCTATAGTTCTACGTCGTATAACGTTCTAAATCAGTTGACTACTGATACATCGTCGAATAAAGTACTATGTCAGTTGACTACTGATACATTGAGTTAGGTGCTATTGATTATGTGCTATTGTTCTACGTCGAGTTAGGTACTATTGTGAATTCATTTGACGATGTGTGGTTGAATATAAACTATATATACATTTCGGCAATGGGTTGTGAACACACAGGTTGCAAGTTTTGTATGGGCGGGACTTGGAACTGAGTGGATTTACAATGCCTTTGCTGCATAAACGATTTCGATACATTGAGTCATGCACTATTGTGAATTCATTTGACGATTTCTGTTCGAACATAAACTATGCATATTCTGGCAATGGGTTGTGAACACACAGGTTGCAAGTTTTGTATGGGCGGGACTTGGAACTGAGTGGATTTACAATGCCTTTGCTGCATAAACGATTTTGAAAGGCTTTACATTTCAACTCAAACTCTATGAACTCACTCAACCTTTGTGTTGACACTTTTTAGCATGTTTTATCTCAGGTATCTAAGGCATACACTTCATGGCATGCATTTGGACACCTCATGGAGTCGTGGTGACGACGCGTCTCACTTGGGTTTTACGTACTTTAAAACATCGTTTGAATTGTAACAAACTTATTTCCGCACAAGTTGATTTTCATTTGGGACCTACTTTGTAAACTCTGATTATTTTATTAAATCAAACGATGTATTTTCCAAACGACACTTTAGGTCGTTCAATATAACTGTGATAGTGGTGCTATGACAGTTCCATTCAAGAATGCGGTCTTAATGTCCATCCGATAAACCGTGATGTTTTTGTGACAGCTGCATAGGCTAAGAATATCTTGACTGCTTCAAGTCTAGCTACCGGCGCGAATGACTCTTCAAAGTCTATCCCTTCCTCTTGTCTGTATCCTTTGGCCACAAGACGAGCTTTGTTGCGAATGACAGTCATTTATTCATCCCGTTTGTTCTTCCATAACCATTTAGGATCAATGACGCGAACGTCAATGGGTCTTGGAACCATTTCCCAAGATTCATGTAGACAGTATTGGAGAAGTTCCTCCTGCATTGCTTCTATCCATGCGGGATCTGCCATTGCCTCCCGAATGTTTTTCGGTTCAATATTGCTAATTGAGCAAAGGTAAATGCACAAGTCACAATCGGTGGCAAGTTGGCGTCTCGTCTGAATTGGCCTTGAAGGTTCACCAATAACTTGTTCAAGCGGATGGTCTTTAGTCCACTTCATAGTAGAAGGATACCGTTGGTTATACGTATGCGAGTTAGATGGTTCTCGTAAGCTTGAAGAAAATTCGGCTGATTCTGTTGCAAACGGGTTTTCAAATAAGTCATCATCTAACGTTGCATCGTTCTGGTTTTGGTTTTGCTCATCAACTGCTGGTAGAACGGGTGCAAGAACTGGAGTAGATGTAGATGATATTGATGGAGTTGGTGCATTGATTTCGACCGTAGTGGATGCATCTTCTGTTGGTGGTGGTGGATGATTTTGAGCAGGTGCAGCGGAATGATGGTTTGATGCATTTGTCGGAGTTCCACCATAGTATTCATCGAACATTAACTCGAAGAAATTCTCCCATTCTTGTTCTCTACGATTGTCAAACGAAGTTGATTGAGCTCTTTGAGGTATCGAGGTGGAACTGATGTGTCGAGAAGTCTGCGGGTTTGGTGCGGGTTCTAGAGCGAGTCTCTCCGAAGCCATTTGTGAAAGTTCATCAAATTTCACATTCATCGTCTCCATGATCCTCCTAGTTCTTCTGTTATACACCCCGAATGCCCTCGAGTTATCTGAATATCCAATGAAGATTCCAATATCACCTTTAGCTTTCAATTTACCTAGATCTTCTCTGTCGTTCGTCGGAGAGCACAAAGCGCCAAACGCGGAAAGTAAGAGATATCGGTTTTCTCGTTGTTCACAAGCTCATACGGGGTTTTATTGAATCTAGGATGGACTAGGATCGGTTCGAGTGAAACAAGCAGTGGCAACGGCATCAGCCCATAGAAATAACGGTGCACTAGAATAGATTAGCATTGTGCGACAGCTTCCACAAGAGTTCTATTTCTTCTTTCAACTACCCCATTCTGCTGTGGAGTTCTAAAAACTGATGTCTGATGTGTAATTCCAACATCTTCAAAATAAGATCTTAACTCCTGATTTGTGAATTCAGTGCCGTTGTTTGTTCTTACAACCCTTACTGGAGTTTGAAGAAGTACTTGAATTCGTTTCAGAAAGGTGATGATGATGCCTGGTGCTTCGTCTTTTGATCGCAGAAACTTAACCCATGTATATCTTGAATAATCATCGACGATAACAAGAATATACTTTTTCCCATTAATGCTTTCAACTCTCATTGGGCCACATAAGTCCATGTGCAACATATGCAACTTTGCTTCCGAACTAGGTACGGGTTTGGGTTTATATGATGCTCTTTTGCTCTTTCCTTGTTCGTATGATGGACATAAGTGATCCTTGGTGTATTTGAACTTTGGAAGTCCGTTGACGATGTTGTCTTTGGCAAGATTGTTGATGGTGTTGAAATTGAGATGAGATAACCTTCTATGCCACAACCAGGACTGTGTTCCAGATGCTCGTGTCATAAGACATATTGGTGATGAAGAGGCCATTTGATTGATGTCGATAGCATACAAGTTTGTATCACGATTCCCCGTTAAGAGATCAGTGCCATCCAAGTTTCTAACGAAGCAAGCATTTTTCCTAAAAGCAACCACTAAATCTGCATCACATAACCGCCCGACTAAAACAAATTGTGTCCCAACCCTTCGACATAGTAAACCAGAGTGATCAAATAATTTCCAAAAGGTAGATCTCCATAACCCATGATAGCTGTTACATGATCATTTTCAAACGTCACGGTTCCCATGAATTTCCAGACGAAATTGATCAGCAGCTTCAGATTCCGGTCATGTGCTTGGAGCAACCCGAGTCGACGATCCAAAGACAAATTTCGATAACCCTGCCAGAATGTAAAAAGAATAGTTTGGAAACCGTTGTGATTTTGGTTCCTTTGGGTTAGAGGTAAAATCCTGATCACACTCAAAGAGGTTTGCTACAGGGAGTTCTGGTTTATCACTCATTTTACCATTCTGGAGTGTGAAAGTTCTACCTGTGGGTTTCCAAATAGCATCCCTAAAGTAAACACTATGGTTCTTGTCAGTAGTGAAAAGCCTAAGTTTTGCAACTAGTCTTCCTACTTGTTTAGCGTAAGATCGTTTTGGAACGTTCTTCTGAACAGGCTTATCATTCACATTCTTAGAAACACAGTCATCTTGAACATTAATTAAAGATTTCTTGCAAGTTAAACAAAGAAATTCAACACATGCATTAGACTTAGCAAGTTTCATAGGTTCAGTACATTCACATGAAATGTCTTTCTTATTCAAAAGTGGTAAATTCCTAGGGTGTTCTTCTACTTTCTTCCCTTTATTCAAGCTACTACTCTTAGAGGCAGTCGAGACTCTATTGTTCCTTGTATTGCTCTTAGGCTTTAGTCTGCTGCTCCTAGAGGTGCTTTCTAGTCCTGTAGAAGGTAAGGCACACGCATTAGGATTCACATTTTTATGAAGGGAGGTGGTTTCAACTTTCCTAGTCTCTTTAGAGTGCTTTTCTAAACTTATGTCGTTTGTTCCATATGTTTTGGATGTGGAGGGAGACGCATTAGTGGTACTCATCTTAAAAAGTCCAGGTGCTAAAACTTTTGGTTTCTCGATAACCGCTTTACCTTTATCAACATTTTGTTTAGGTAAGCGGTGGAGTGACCGGTTTTGATGAAACATTTTTCTCATTGACTTTTGGAGGAGGCATAGAAATGACATTTTTTGGTTTGGAAACGGTTTGGGAACATTTGCTCTCTCCTTAGTCAATGGTTTTGTAATCACAAGATTATCCACGCCTTTCCTTTTGACTTTCGGTGAGCCCTCAAAAGATCATTTTTCGCTTTCATGTCATTGTAGGCACGCTCATACGACAGTTTGTCATATTTGCATTCCTCAGTTTTTCGATCAAGTTGTTTAAAATATGAGACATTTTTTTTTCAAGTTTTTCAAGAGCCTTTTCATATTTTGAAACAATTTCGGAGGTCTCGTGATCGAGTCTTTCATGATCTTCAACAGAATATGTTTGCAAAATGATGGACATAATATCAGTAGTCAAAACATCTTTGAAGAGAGAATCATTTAAATTTTCCAAAACTTTGATGTGTTCACACTTTCATTAGCTTGCTTTACAGTGGATTTATGGTCCTTGACAAAGTCAGCTGTTTCTTTCAAAAATGCTTGTTCAAAATGAATTACCCTTGAGTTGATGTTATTTAGCTGAGGGGCAATTTGAGTTTCAAAAAACTTTTTCTGTTCACTATCAAAACTATTGAACCAGATGTTTGTTGTAATATTGGTTTTAGTTTTAACAGTCTCTTGAAGATCTGCAATTCTAGTTTTCACATTTTCTAAAGTAATTCGCGCATCACTTGTGTTTAAAGGATTGTTTGAAGACATTTGTTCAATGTTCGAAAGAGATTTTGAGACAACGACTGGTTTTGAAACTGATTTTGAAACTGGTGTTGACACTTTGTTTGAAACACTTGGTGTGTTGGAAAACGTTGATTGTTCTTTATGAGAAACAAACGAAATACCATTAATTTTGTTCCATTTGTTATAATCAATTGGTTTGATTTCCGGATGTTTTTGTTTCATTTTTGATCTACTCTCCTAAGACAGTTCCAACGTTTCAAGAGAATCATGTACAATTATGGGTGCATGCAAAGGTTTTCCAT
Source organism: Chrysanthemum makinoi (assembly GCA_910596185.1). Classification (NCBI taxonomy): domain Eukaryota; kingdom Viridiplantae; phylum Streptophyta; class Magnoliopsida; order Asterales; family Asteraceae; genus Chrysanthemum; species Chrysanthemum makinoi. The sequence continues at coordinate 319,065,624 of OU343222.1, read as the reverse complement.
TGTTCAACACATTCCGTTCTTTCTGAGCTTTCTTGAGGAAACAAGGAGGGTTGTTACCAAGTGCCATTCTATGAGCAGTATGAAAACGAGGATTTACTTGGTTAGAAAGCATCTTGATTGTTTTAGCTGAATGACCTGTTGTAAGAAGCAAATTTTCCAATGTTTTGATTTTTTCATCTTTATCAAGAATTTCATCAAGAAGAGAATCTTCTCGTTTTGAAAAATCAGCAATCAACTGTTTCTTCTCTTTTTCAAGATCAGAATAGGTTGCTTGTTGTTTAGAAAGTTGGTTTTTAAGATCAGAAATTTCCTTGTTTAAATATTTTATTTTCAAGTTCAGATTCACATCAAGTGTGTCATACTTGAGTTGCAATTCTTTTTCTCTTAAAATAGAATTTCGGTAACCAATTTCTAATTCTGATTCTTTGTTTTTATGAAATTCAAAAGCTTTGGCGTTCTCTTTGTAACTCTCAAGCTCAGCGATCAATTTAGCATTTGCTGCTTTAACTTCGCGATTGACCGTTCTAACTTTCTCAATTTCAATGCCACAGTTATTGATTAATGATTCAAAGTAAGCACGTGTTTCCTCATCAGTCTCAGTATTTTGTGCCACACAACCTCCACTAGAATCCACATCTGGAGTTTCAGAGTTAGTATTGCTACAACTCGGATTGTCCAGGTATGTATCATAAGTAGGTGCTGGCGTCACAGAATGATGTTCGTCATGAGTAAATACATCAAATATGACATTGTTATAGCATGGATCAATGATTGGTACCTCCGATACTGCGTTGGCGCCATAGACAGTGAGGTGCGTAGAGTCGAAGGTCGTACTTAGTCTCCTGAAGATTTGCCATGAAGATGCAGTTGGCATTGATTTCCTCGAGGTCTTCCAAATCATCCACAATAGCGAAAAAATCATTTTCCTTAGCACTCAACTGCATCCCTCGCTTCTTGCTTCGTGCTAACAAAGCATAGCTTCCTCAAGAAACTCAAGCATTCTTCTTGTGTGGCTTAGTGGGACAGTTCCTTACCATGTGACCCACTCCTTGACAGTTATAACACTTAACCCGATTACCCTGATTAACATTTCCATAATTCTCAACGACTGAGCGCAACCTTCCCATTCTCGATTACCCACTGCTCTATTCCCAACATTCGCCTAATCTGATTTCCAACATTCTGACCCAACCGATTACCCTGATACGGAACCGCCTGATTACCCATGCGAAATCCAGTAGCATATTCCTGCTGATTCCCAATAACTCCAACCATTTGACCTTGATTACCCATATTCACACCCGGGCGTGCAATTTGCCTGCTATGAGTGTTTGATGAAATCCGTTGGTTGTTGTTAGTTGGTGTGGAATAGCGACCTCTGAATGCTTTACCCAATAAAGAAAATACCTGTAGCAAAGCTTCTTTTTGTTCAGTTTCAGGATCAGTGATTCCTTGTTCCTGGTATTGTGGATAATGTTGTTGTTGAAGGACTTGTTGTTCTGGTGGTAAGAATTGTTGTTGAGGGATAACAGCTTGTGGTTGTGGAATGTATTGCTTCAAGATGTTGTTGGTGGAAGATGATGAAGCTTGTTGTTGTGTATTCATTGGAGGTTGATTCCTTGCAATAAGTGCCAAAGGATCATGATTCTTTGCCAATCTTTCTTTCCTGACTTCATTCACTTCATTTTGGTTTTGTTTCAAAAAATCGTTGAGTTGATCAAAGTTCACCTGATGTAAGTCTTTTGTTTGGTTGACAATAGTGACTTATCGTCCCCATTCTTCTGGAAGATTGTTCAGGAACTTGATGTTTTGAACGATAGTTCTGGTGCCGCTTTGTTTCGATAAGCTCATTCATCAAAGTGCAAAACCTTCCATAGTAGGATTCAATGGATTCTCCTAGAGTTGAAGTGAACTTTTCCCATTCAGTTAGCAACTTGTTCTCCATGTCTTGTTGACCAATTTCTGTTCCATGACAAAGCCGCCTAACACGCTCCCACATATCGAAAGCAGTTTCACAACCGCCTACAAAGCAGAAAAGATGTCTCTTGGTAAACCCGGTTGGACAATATGAATTGCCATGTCATCTCATCGACTTGTTTCGATCCTCTTCGTGTATTCGATTCGTTTTGAACACGATAGGATGGTGGGACGGGAGGTGTTGCATCAGCATTTCCAAGGATTTGGACTTGTCGAGGCTTGAAGGGTCCATTCTGAATGGATTGAATCATCAATTTTCCATTAGGTTTGGTCTTTATGTAACGAAGCATACGACTTGTCCATTGAAGATAACCACCTTTTTCCAACATATGAGGACGGTTTTTCTGCACCCTGCATGAATATCTTGTTGAGTTGCCATTGATGAAGGTATGATCTGATAAAGTTGATGTAGGATCGATTCAACGATAAAGGAGTTGTGTTTAATAAGATATTGCCGTTTGAAGTTTTTCTGAAAGACGTACTCGTGAACTTGGTTCTTAGGCCTAAAAATTTTTCTCCCAAAATTTGAAATTCACTATAAAAACCAATTCTAAGGTTGTATGAAAAATTTGAGTTATGACAATTTTGACGCCAATTTTGACCGAAAAATTTGAATTTGGGTTCAAAAATTTGAATTTTTGACCAAAATTTTCCAAGTTATACCAAACTTTGAATTTCGCGTAAAAATTGAACGTTTAGTCTCTTCAAAAATTTAAATTTTACTCAAGTTTTCCAGCCAAAAAACTCAAGTCTCCTCAAAAATTTAAAAATTGATTTTTTTTTAAATAGAAGAGCTTAGGCGTAGACACAAGAAGTTACGAGTAGACTATGGTGCTTAGGCGTAGGCAATAGACTTAAGCGTAGGATCTTTATGCGTAGGAAGCTTAGGCGTAGAGAGAACTTACGCGTAATACCCAAGTTACGCGTAACAATAGAGTTATGTGTAGACTAAAAACTTAAACGTAGAATTCTTATGCGTAGTATTTACTTATGCGTAAGACAATCTTAGGCGTAAGAAAATACTTATGCGTAAGAAATTATACGCGTAAGATTTAGCTTATGCGTAAATCTAGGGTTTTGCCCAAAAATACTTTACACTATCACAAAGGTAAAAGATATCCAAAAGTCGAAGTGTTCCACAAACTTATCCAAGTGAGGGAAGCAATGAGTCACCGTTATAGCTCTCAAGAAACTCGCACAAAACTCTTATGCGTAGAAAAAGGGTTTTGACTTTCTTATGCGTAAAAATAGGGTTTTGACTTGCGCATAAAAAATTTCCAGTGATTCAACCGATTTCTGATGCACAAACAGCTTCCAAAACACTCAAATAACACAAAAGTATTGACCTTAATCACCCAAAGTGCCTTTTCTGCTTATGCGTAGAAATGAACAACGAACCAAACACGAGTTTAAAAATGAAGAAAAACACGTAAAGCTTCGAACTTTTTGCAAAAAACGGAAACTTTAGCACCAAATAAACCTTAAACCACAAGAATCTTGAATTTTTAGGTGCAAAAATTAAAGTTTTAAGCGTGTCAAAGATGTATAACGAGAGCTTTATGCGTACAGTACCAAACTTCAAAACAAACACAAACACTCCTAAACCATTGTTAGGCGATTGATACCAATTGTAGGACCTTAAATATATCAACCTTATCACAAACCCAACACGTTATGCGTAGAACACGTTCAACACAAACACAAACGTTAAGCTTAGAAGAAAGAAATAAAGATGAGAAAGATGGTGACTTAAGATGTAAACCGTGTATATGTGTAGAGAAAAGATGAAAACAATATGTTGTATATTCCAAAGAAAACACACACACACAGACACTCAAGCACACACCTCAAATGACTCATTTGAGGTGTATTTATACTACAAATACTAGGTGCCCTAATGGGCTTTGGGATGGGCTTGGATTGGGTTGGATTGGAAGACAACTTATACAATGCTAGCTTAACATAGCTTTTAGCCATTTAGTTTTGCCCAATTCACGAGCCCGATGACTATTTTAGCACGATATCTAACACACGTTACAAAGTTCCTAAATGTGAATGACCATCACTTCTAATAAAAACTATTAAGGCTAACAGGTTCCTTCGTCGCCCAACCAACAGACCCCTTGACCGCGTTTTCTCCTTAGCCTGACCGACCCCAACCGTGTTTCACCCCAAACAAATTGAAAATTCGGTTGCCTTGCCAACCGAAACATTTGGCACAATTGTTGGTTTAATGGACAATAAATTAATAGACGTGTGTTAGGATCGAACTCGAGACCACGGGATTGCACACTTTGCGTATGAGAATTAAAGTTAATAATTAAATGTAATAGTTATATTTATTTATTAATTAAACAAAATAACATAACGGACGTTAAGTAATTAGTTGTAATGGACTAACGGTCGTTAAATGTAATTGGAAAAGGACTAAGTTGTAAATATTGGGAAGGTTCCGGAATCCCCTTGTGGGATTACTAACCGATCGGCCAAGGGAAGGAAACCCAACCCATCTACAACTCAAACTTGTTCACCAAGTTTGTTTGGGTATAAATAAAAAACCAATGGTGTTTGTAATTGATCTCTCTTGTACTCATAAGCTAAAACCTAAAATAGTTTGTGTGTGTTTTTGCTTGTGTTCGGTCGACAATCACACCAAGGGTGTCGATCTATAAACTTTTCCAAAACAAATTGTTTTGTTTGATTAAAACTAGCATTCCTTTAATTCGGTATAGTATGTGTGTACAAGAAAGTGGTACTAACACATTATTGTTAGTATTCTTGGATTGAATTACAAAAAGGTAAGGGGTAATTCACGTAATCCTATAAACCCTAATTAGGGTTCATCCTAATTGCTAGTTTGTGGATTTGATTCTTGTTCGGCTAGAATCAAGAAAGGTACGCATATTCTTGTTTATGTTAATTAATTATTTGTTAATCTTTCCTATACGCTTCCGCATGTGTACTTAATGTTTATTGTTTATATTTATGATTAGTCATGTTATATAATTCCAACAGTGGTCTCAGAGCCAGGTTTAATGAGTAATTAATTACTAAACACGTAAAAAACGGATATTGTATTGTGTTTGATATGATTAATTCTAGGGTTTGGTTATTATTATGTAAACCTTAATTTTATGGTTACGGCTTTTGCCCTAATTGTTTTTTTTTTAATTTTTTTTATGTCGACCTAAATTTTTTTTAGGGTTTATAAAATTTGTTTTGTTAATCGATATCTAAACCTAGAATTGTATATATGTTACGTGAATTAATTCGTGTATAATTGTTATGTGACATGGAATTATTATATGCGATCTTGTGGCTATTTGTATAATTGTTATGATATATCCATTATGATACATGCATGTTTGTCATGGATAGTTGCTTGAATATTGTTTAATTGTTAAGATATATTTATCACATGTTTATTTACGATAAATCTTGAATTGGGGAAGACTCCAATTATATACATTAATGAATCAATTATGTGCAATTTGGTATATCATTAATTATGGGTTTACGCAATTGATTTATTGATGTATGTGGCTCACTTTCTATCGTTGGAGTGAAAGCCCTAATTAATATACACATTAATTTAACCTAGACATTGATTATAAATAGGTTTTATCGAATAAGTTGCATGTGGCTACTTGTTTACACATATTAATTGTTAGTTTTGTGCGCATTGTTTTTTATTTGTTTATTTTTTATTTGGTTACTTGTTTGTTTATTATGTATGACAGTTTTAAGCAAAGGGTAATTTTGAATAGAAAAATAATACGGACTAAGCAATGGTGAAATTTGATTTGTTTTGGAAGAGTTAAGTTTTCAATAGTTTAATTGATTGGTGATTTTGGTACAAATGGTCTGAACGGCTCACCCACTAGAACAAACTATAAAGGGGTAAATAAAGAAGTGCGCACAGTCACACTGAAAGGATGTCTAAGGTTATGCTTTTGCGCTTACCTGTTCCTCTGCCCTTTGTGAGTTCGATTGGAGCTACTTAGTAAGCCACAAATGTACAAACTCATCTTAAGAGCGAATTAGTTTTAATTCCATGCGCCACTTCGGTGGTAATTACCCGAGACACTAAGTGTTTACACTTATGCAAAAGTACGGTATAATGGGCGATAATTGACGCTAAATTCCTTGATTGGTGAACCCAATACCTCAATCAAAACTTTGATAATTTGATCTTTATGAATTGGTAATCAAAGTTTTTTATTAAGATTATGCTACAAGATGAATGCATGACATCTTTGTACATATTTGATTTGACTACATAAAATCAAAACTAGTACCCTTATAAATTAAGTTATATGCCATCTAATTAAAAGGAACACTTGAAGTTGCAATTTACGTCATGACAGTACTTGGCGAGATTCAGATGGACAGGTAAATCTCTATGTAAAGTCAGACCTTACATGGACATATTTGCAGTTCTTTAAGTTAGACACTTAAGTTGAGTAGGAAGTGAGACCTGGACTCAAGGCATAAGATGGGATGAAACATGTTTATATTTGCAATAGCGTTGGAAAATATAAATCCCATAATTATCTAGGAATTGGAAATTGTTTGCCAATTATTGTTCGACAGATTACCCTATTATGTGCTTTCGTTACTAGCAGATCAACTGATGTAATGGAACTATGATAATTTGGATCCTAGTTTTCGAGAAAATTCTATGGTTATATGTATGTTACCTTGGGTATTTTATTTTCTTGAAAAGTTTAATTATCGAAAATACTAAAATTGAATTTTGCTAATTCTTTAAATGTATTAATGCAACATTAAACCGTAAACAAAGGTTATTCCAGTATTGGTAAATTGATCTACACCCGTAAGGGTTTTTTGGTAGAGTCAACTTTGCTAAAAGAATAAACCTAGTTCTCTTTTCATAAGAAAGAGTGAGATTCAATCATATTCCTTTTCATGAATGAAGAAAGGTATGATAGGACAATTAGAATTGTCTAAATTCTAAATACATAACTCGTAAGCAAATTTTAATAGTTAAGAAAATTGCATATTTCCGAGTTATTAAATTAGAAGTTAGACTAATTACTGTATAATTGGTAAAAGACAAACTAGCATAATTTATCTAGTTGTTTTGTTTTGACCATTTAAAAGTACTACTTACAATTGTTGGAATAGTAGAACTATTAAGAAAGAAATTGCATGCCCAATTTTTCAAGTTAATAGCAATGATGGATAAATTCATCATCTACATAGTAGAATACATTCTTTTAAGTACATAAGTAATTGTTATGTATGGACTTTCTCAAAGGTGTATGGAAGTAAATAGAACACTATTTTCTTTCACTGATTAATGAAACACTTACAATGTTGTCAAATCCAGTGGGAGTATTGTTCTTATTACTGAATAAGGAATTAATGTAATGATCTCTAATTCAGTGGGAGTTACAAGCTTTGTCATCTTGGTAGTAACTCAGATTATCTCTAGAATGTCTTAAGATAATTACTTTCCACTTGTAGACACTTATGTTTTCAAGGATAGTCATGTACGTTTCCTTATTAGACAATGAAGTGGTTCTACATCTACTAGTTATGCTAATATCAATGACACAATCATATTGGTCATATAAACAAAAATATGTCGTGTTGTTTATGCTACATGATGTTGTTCCATGCACAAGTGGGAGAAATCTATATTGTGTGCAAGGTACAACATATAGGTATATGATTTAAAGGATTCTCTTGACTGCAAGGTAAGAGACTAACGTTCTAATATAACTTGTACATATCTAATTCAAGAAACACTTGGTGTTGAAATTTACGTCATGTGAGAACTTGGCGAGATTGCAACAACAAAGTAAATCTCTATGTGAAGTCAGACCTTGCATGGACATATTTGCAGTTTCTAGAATTAGACAAGTATTTAGAACATGTGTAAAATTGATATATAAGACTATTTCAAATTAAATATTTATGTATTATTAGAATACCATAAATAAATGAAGTAATCTAATACTACTTCAATTTGTTTATTTATGAATTTTTTGAATGACATAAATAAATGAATAAATAATGTAGTCTTACATTATTGTGAAGTAAATAAATTAACTTGAAATTACTATTGAAACCAAGAGTTGTGTTCATAATTACTTTAGTTAAACATGTTTATGATTCATTGTAAAGACATAAACATAAAGTCTTTTAAGACTTATAATAAAGTAAGACGTTAATTTGTTATGGTTTTTTAATTAAGACATATACAAGAAGTCATTGAGTTGATCAATGATTTATAACGTATAATGGGATTATAACAGTTTATGTTTTCTTGATGAGACATGGATATGAAGTGACTTTGTTAAAAAGTACTTGTGTTATAAAGCATGCAATTGGCTTGGAAAGTCTATTATACCATTAAGTTTACTTTGTTGGTAAATAAGTAAGCCAAAAGGAATATGTTTATCTTATATATTGTTAAAATTGTATTACAATATTAATTCTAATGAATACCACAAGTTGATGGTATGTTCAGTTAGGAGAATCAAACTCTATTTGATTTGTTTGATTCAAGATAACCATAACTTCTTTCTTAAAAAATAACAAGGTTAGAAAATTGAGTAAGGATTGCATATACTCAATATGACTCAAACCTAGAAGATTAATAAAACACAAATTTATTATGGAATGTGATGAATCACATTAAGTTTTAAAATTGAAGATTCTGAATTTGTTAAACTACTTATGAATAGGTTATTAACAAACTAAAGTCAGGAATTATCAATGTGTATTTGTAATGTCCCAAAAAGAGAACAATGTAGTTTTGCTCTAATTGCTAAGTATATATAGATAGTCTATATATTACAAAAGGAAAGTGGGAGTTTTTTTTATCTTGAAAGATAAAATCACAAGATACATAATCTTCTTAAACACACTAGCAAATATCATGATGAGGTTAGACATGTAAATGATAGACCTCATGATGATGGAATTTTCATTCATAGATCTGCAAGGATATCTCAGATATTTGACTTATATGCTGAGAAATATGAGTTACAGGATCATAGTAAACCTGATAATCATTATGATGGATTACCAAATATTGAATTGGGTAAATCACTCATACTATGAATGTTAAAGATGTTGTCCATAAAGATAATCAATTTTGGAAACTTGGTTTATCTTAATAGTTAGACTAGAGAATGAATATGAGTTTCTTCAAATAGATGAAAAACCCTAGTGGTTTGAATTTCTATGTAGAAATCATATGGACAAAATTGTACACATATTTAATGCATGTTTTATGACAAGATTATTAATCATACTTAAGCAATTAATTGTGATCGAATATTCTTTTCTAGACACATTAAATATATAAAGATAATAATGGTCATACTTGTTTTCATTAATATGAAATATGACAATGGAATATCAAAACTCTTTCTTGAGAAATTACTTGAGCGAGGACGGTAAGTAATCGAAAGGTTTTTTGAATTCATATAATCTTTGGAAGTGTACGAAGTGCAATAATTCATGAATGGATAAATGCATTCATCTATGAAATTATTCTTATGTTTAATTATTAAATCCTAGTTTTGATTTATAATTGAAATAAGATAAATTTTAAATATTCCTGAAAGCTAGTGGGAGTATTATGTTAAGGTTTTAAATCTTATATGTTGTATAACATATATGAAGTAACATTCTTTGTAAGTTAAATGTCAATTCTTAGATTGGAATGAAACTTCATTTGTAAGATTTAAGAATTAAAACATACAACCTTGGAATATATGTTTATTATTAATAAACATGTGCAGTAAAATAAATGATTCTTATAAAACATGATATATCATTTGAGAAATGGATAAATATCTTTTGACAAGATAGAACATGAATGAAATCTAAGTTTGACCTGTAGATTCATCATGTACATCATGTAGTGTATTAAAATTGTTGTATCATTCTTGAATGATAAATGATTTGACAACATTGATATCTAACTAAAAGTTATCAGATAACTTGTGTAATGAATAATCTAAAAGAATTACATCCTCAGCCTGGAATTGCTCCTAGATACTATGGATGAACAATATGTCAATTGTTGTTCAAATTGTCATCAGCTACAAACTTGAAAGTTTGGAAGACATCAAACATTACACAATAAGATATTAAAGTTTACGGAGTTTTAATGAGCATATTGTTGTTTGTATACAATGATGCTGATTTAATTGAGATGACACTCAATACTAGTCATGGTAGGATTTCATCCTTGTTAATGGCCATGTGAACTAGTTGTGCTACTAAGAGCGCAGTTGCATTATACATTAAAAGAATAAGAATACTTTAGACTTTAAAATGTTTGAAAGTTTAATTGTCATAAATTGGTGATAGAGGATGTCACACACTTTATGAATTATTATGTGGATTGGTGAATGCACACATACAAGGACTTCACTAATTGAATTCTTGAAATAAGTATTCTCAAAATTACGATAGATCAAGTTGGTTGATTTATGCTTTGTCAACAAGTATGATTGTCATTACTTGAGGCATAATTCATCAACTGGAATTTTCATGCATTGATCTATTTGGTATTTGGATAAGGGATGTTAAACAATTGTTATAATAAATTAAATACTTGGTATGTTTGATTTTATAATATATTGTATCCTATATTTGCATGTTTAATCCGTGAATAAATTTATTTATTCTAAATCGTTCGTTGTCAATTAATGATATGGGAGTATCATTAAACTAAGACAAATCTGAGATATGGTAGAATATACTTGAAAATATATTGATGAGAATGCATACCAATTTCAGGTGATATTCAATGAATTGAATATAGGACTTATCCCAACTACATGATTTTACTTTATGGATATTGTTATTAAGTAAATCATGAATAGTTATCCTCATACTTGAGATACTAGAAAACTGTCATGGATGTAGTGCACTTCGTGGAACAACTTAACGCATATGAATGGTAGTCATAAGGGTTGTTTCCTGAAGTGTTGCAAAGTTCGTGGGTTATTCTCGTAGTCAAGATAGAATTTGTTCCTTCAAATTTATTTTGGAGTTTAATACTGCTGGGCCCCTCGTAGGGTTGACAAGATGTTTGCATGGCCATGCCCAAAGATCTCCCCTGAATATGTTTAGAAGATTTGGTAATCTTGCTCAATCACTTATAACGAGAAACATAATTGTTTAATAAAGAATGACTTAATTCCATATCTTTATTTAACATGGTATTAGAAACAAAAGGATAATAACAATGAGAAATCATTAAAAGGTTTTTCCAGGAGACCTTACTCGAGTTGTACTTGAGGCATCGAAGTGTTGCTAGACGTTAACCGATGTGATCACTCTATTAAGATATGTTCAAGTGGGAGCTGTTGGTTTAATGGACAATAAATTAATAGACGTGTGTTAGGATCGAACTCGAGACCACGGGATCGCACACTTTGCGTATGAGAATTAAAGTTAATAATTAAATGTAATAGTTATATTTATTTATTAATTAAACGAAATAACATAACGGACGTTAAGTAATTAGTTGTAATGGACCAACGGTCGTTAAATGTAATTGGAAAAGGACTAAGTTGTAAATATTGGGAAGGTTCCGGAATCCCCTTGTGGGATTACTAACCGATCGGCCAAGGGAAGGAAACCCAACCCATCTACAACTCAAACTTGTTCACCAAGTTTGTTTGGGTATAAATACAAAACCAATGGTATTTGTAATTGATCTCTCTTGTACTCATAAGCTAAAACCTAAAATAGTTTGTGTGTGTTTTTTCTTGTGTTCGGTCGACAATCACACCAAGGGTGTCGATCTATAAACTTTTCCAAAACAAATTGTTTTGTTTGATTAAAACTAGCATTCCTTTAATTCGGTATAGTACGTGTGTACAAGAAAATGGTACTAACACATTATTGTTAGTATTCTTGGATTGAATTACAAAAAGGTAAGGGGTAATTCACATAATCCTATAAACCCTAATTAGGGTTCATCATAATTGCTAGTTTGTGGATTTGATTCTTGTTCGGCTAGAATCAAGAAAGGTACGCATATTCTTGTTTATGTTAATTAATTATTTGTTAATCTTTCCTATACGCTTCCGCATGTGTACTTGATGTTTATTCTTTATATTTATGATTAGTCATGTTATATAATTCCAACAACAATTCCCTCTAAAAAATTGAACATTGAATGTTTTATGCAAAAAGAAGATTTTTTTAAACCTCGTTTTCTTCTCTATAAAACCCCACTTTTCTTCTTTATTTTTTCATACATTTCTTCTCCATTCTCCAAACTCAAAAATGCCTAAAAAAAACTCCCATAAACAAAACATCAAAATCTCCACGACAACCAAACCTTCCAATAACAAACAATTCCAATTCCATTTTACATGGCCATTTACCACCGATTAATTTCAGTCAGCAATCAATGCATTCACAAAATCAATTGTACCCACCTAATTCTTATTCAACTCAATTTTATAACCAACAAGCACAAAAGTCAAATGTATTATCCATATATAGCATCACTACTGTTAACCAACCTTCTCAATCTTCTCTGATCCCGCCTTTTAGTCTTGATGATGATCTTGAGCCGTTATGGGGCGACCCTTTTCAACCTTTTCAACCCTTTTCGGCTCAAGCTTCGGAAGGTCCAACCCAACCCGTTCATTCTGACTCTCCCGTCGAGGAGGTTACGCCCGTCAAAAGGAAGTATACAAAAAGGCCTACATAATCCAAGAAAAATGACAAAGATCAGAGTGATCCATGGAGTCTTGGGGAAGAAATAGCTTTGTGTAAAGCTTGGGTAGATGTGTCCGTTTAAGGAAATGCTAGAAAGGCTAATGCGTTTTGGACGCAAGTAATTGCATACCTTGCGAATGAAACGAAGAAGGCAAAACGTTCATATGATTCCTGCAATTCCAAATGGAAAGGTAGTCTTCGTCCTAAAGTTTCTCAATTTTATGCGATTTACAATTCCGTGAAATCGAGGCCAAAGAGTGGTGCATCTGAAGCGGACTACATGGATTTAACACACAGAGAGTATCATGCTACTTACGGTGCGCCCTTCACACCAGTTGAGTGCTGGAAGATTTTGAAGGACCACCCAGATGACAATAGGTAGAAACGCCAATTTTTAAATCCAAATCGAGTGGTTCCGAAAAATCCAGGACATCAAAAAGCACATCACACGAAGCAGGTGACTCAACATATTTTGGTTTGGATCTAAACGACGAAGAAGGTGATTCAGAGGATGTAGAGGTTCATGAGGTTCGACCTATGAGACGGGATGTGGTAAAAAAGAAAGCATCAGCCTTCGCTGCCATTCGCAAGGATTAGCCTCAATTGCTGTTGACCCTACTCTTTATGACACATTGATCAACAAATGGTTAGATGTCGCGTCCCCATTATTTTCCCAAAGGCATGATTCTTCAGCTTCATATTTGAAAATAAAGGAGCAGGAATTGAAATTGGAGAAACTAAAGCTTGAAAATGAAGAATGGAAAAAAGAGGCTTGCTCAACAATGAGAAATTAAAGAACAGAGGCTTGCACTCTAGAGACAACAACTTGAGTTTCAACGTGAATAATATGAATGGCAAAAACAAAATAAAAATGGAGAAAGAGGTCATGTACTACGTTGAATCCCATGCATTTGACCTGAAAAGCACTAGAGCAGTGCTTGGCTTTGAAGCAACAAACCAAGGAGCGCTACAATTTAGACTATTAGTTTAAGTTTGTTTTAATTTATATCGCAACGTTTTTATTTTTATTTTAGTTGAATTATTATTGTATTGTTTATTTATTTATGAATGAATATTTAATTTTTAAAAAAAAGTTACGGTCGTTATTGTTGGTGTTTATGAGCCCAGCAGGGTAAGATAATCAGTAGCAATGCAAGACCAAATCAGGTTATCGGATATCACTTGGAATCGTGTGATCACTTTCCAAAGTAAACTATTCGACCCTACGCCTGAGTTACACGAATATCTACTTGGGATAAGACCAAATGTTAGTTATTGAATTAGGCAAAAATCAATAACCCTTGCGCATATAAGTGTTTTAGCTTTCTGTTTGTTTCTCCTAGTTTTTCTCTATATCTTCATGCTGAAGATGTCGATCTCTATATATAGTAGAGAACACTCAACCCTAGTCAATGTACTTTATGAGTGATTAACAGCCAATTAATCACCCATAATAAGCATCCATTATCATAGGAATAGTGGTTACATGACCAATTAAACGTGGTCATAAAGCAGTCATAACAGCCACTTGAATAGGTCAAAGCTGTTACAAGTTAATCACTATAACACTACCAGTAGGAGCTAATACACTAGCAGCAGGAACCAATATACTAGCAGCAGGAACCATCAGTCACTACACTAGCAATAGCAACCAACACTAGCGGTACTAACCACTATTGAGTCAGGGTGTTCAGGGACCTCATGGGTGTACACTCTGTGGAAAACTAGAAGGGGGGGGGGGTTGAATAGTTTTAACGATTAAAACTTTTGTTTTAAACTATTTAGATTGACTTATGTCAATCTATTTAAATGTGTGTGTTGGATGTTGATAGATAAGTATATAAATAAGTAAAGCAAAGATAAAGAGTAAGAAGCACAAAACCACAACGCAAGTATTTATAGTGGTTCGGCTACAAGGACACCTTCCTTGCCCTACTCCACTCCCCGAGTCACCTACTCGAGAGTTCGTAATCACTACACAACATAAACTCCTTGTGGCGGAGAAGCCTTCACAACGTCGCCTACTCTTTATCCGGTACAAGGCTAGACACCGGGTTCTTCCACGAGGTAGAACCAAACCTATCACAACGTCGCCTAAACTTTATCCGATATAAGGCTAGATACCGAGTTCCATTACAAAGGAGGAACTAATACCCATCACTACACACACCTATCCCAAAGGAGATCCACTCCTTATGACAACATCAACAAGGATATCAATATCCTTTGACCTAAACTAATCTATCTTGTACATCGATGCACCATATCGAATGTACATCATAGGCACCTTTCACTAATGCTTTTGACACGACACCAAGGAAACCTTCACTAATGCCTTCAACACGGACTTTCACCACCCTTCACTAATGCCTTTGACATGGATCTTCGGCACCTTTCACTAATGCCTTTGACACGGACTTTCGGCACCCTTCACTAATGCCTTTAACTTGGATCTTCGTCACCTTTCACTAATGCCTTTGACTTGACCCTTTAGACATCTTTCACCTATGTCTTCGACATAATACTTCTAATGAGAGAGGAAAGAATTATCAACAAGATAACATCAGTAGTCTTGATGATGACGAAGCTTGGCAACCCATGGACTTGAGCTTGCTCGACTTCAAGAGGTGGTAATCTCGCCTTTAAGAGGAACCTAGAGAATCACACAAACACAAAACTACATAGAAAGATCCTTTGGATCTGAGGTTAGAGAGTGTACAAAACTAAGAGAGAATGTGTGTGAAAGAGGTATCTTACAATGAAGAAATGGCTCACTATTTATAGAGAAAAAATCACTACTATTCCACGGATCCCATGGATCCCTTTCATGAGGGATCCGTCCAGTGTATTTCTAGGGATCCATAGGACGCTCCCCCTAATGGGTTATGGTTCATGGATCATGGGTCATGGGTTATGGACTTTGGATCATGGGTGTCCAAATAGATACAATGTATCTAGAAGATGCAATGCATCTAGTCAATGGGTCATGGGTTAGCTCCATGGGTTATGGATAATACCCATTAAGACTTCATGTATGATGTCATGCAATGGGTCATAGGTTATGGATCATGCTCCATGGGCATGGGTCATGGACTTTGGGTTTTACCCAACTACATTCAATGTATCTAGTTAATGGGTCAAGTACTTAGATTTTTACCTATTACATTACCCATTACAATACATACTAAGTATGTATATATATGCCCATTATGTAAACACTAGTTGTTATACATATGCATTACTATAACATGAAAACACTATTACTTGTTTAGTGTTTTATATGATAACGTAAGTGTGTTAGTAAACTATTGGCTCAAACAATTTACGTATTTTGTTTGTTTGGTTAAAATGATTTTACGTTTGTTATCGACAAAACATTAGAAGATCGTAAAATATAAATAAACGTTTTTACGGCTTATTTGTATTAACACACTCCGTACCACCTAACCCAAAACCAGGTGTGAACTAATCCAACAAGTGCACTAAATTTTCCAACAATCCTCCCCAATTTAGTTCACTTCCTTTTGCATGAAAATCAAACATTAAGTAAAACATGTGCATAAACGAAAATATCTTGAGGATTGAATTTTCATCTTAGTAAGTTACACGTTCAAATATTCGAGAATCAGGGTGTTCTAAGAATTGAACCCTTCAACCCATTTAAATACCTGAAGATAAAATACACACAATTTTTCAAACACTTAAACGCTCCTGACACTTTACAAGCCATGTGTCCATATCCAAATTCATAAACGTTGCAAGAGCCATAAGTCCAAAAGCAGCAAAACTTCAACATTCACGTAGGTGGTTCCTCTTTATTCATGCTCCTGCCAAGCACTTTTTCAAAGAAAATTAACCATTAAGAAGTAAAGACTTCATCCCCCTTTTCAGCAGGTTCTGAGCACAACCTTGGGATGTAATATAAAACATGTGCTCCAGTCCACTGAATGTTCAACTTTTCACATTGAACTCAACTCCCAAGTTTCCTTAGAAGGGAGTTGGGTGTCTTAGCATTCAGTGACTAAGTTGTACTTAAACCCATCCCTTTAGCAGACTTTATAACCAAGTCTCTAGCTAATCCCTTTGTCAAGTGATCAGCTAAATTATGTTGAGATCTTACAAACTCTATAGGAATCACCCCATTCATGATAAGCTCACAAATCATGCTATGCCTGACACCTAAGTGTCTAGACTTCCCATTGTACATCTGGCTATAAGCCTTTGCCAATGTAGCTGCACTATCACAATGGATAGAAATAGGTGCTATAGGTTTAAGCCACAATGGAATCTCAAGAAGCAAGTTTCTCAACCATTCAGCCTCTTTACTAGCAGCTGCTAGAGCCACAAATTCAGATTCCATTGTTGAACTGGTGATGCATGTTTGTTTCTTGGATTCCCAAGAAATTGCACCTCCACCAAGTAGAAATACCCATCCACTAGTAGACGAATTATCTTCAGTGTTACTGATCCAAATTGCATCAGTGTATCCTTTCAATACTGAAGGATAACCAGGATTACTAGTACCCTCTGAATTGCTTGCCAGTGATGAGCACTAGGATTACTAGTATACCTGCTCAATTTACCCACTGGAAAAGCAATATCAGGTCTTGTACAAGTCATGACATACATTAGGCAGCCAATCACCTTGGAATAATTAAGTTGAGATACAGCTTTGCCAGTATTAAGCATCAACTTCTCACTTGTATCCATAGGAGTACTCACTGGAGTACAATCAGAGTGGTTGAATTTCCTCAGTACCTTCTCAATATAATGAGACTAAGTGATTGAAATTCTATTACTCTCATGCTTAATCCTTATACCAAGGATAACATCAGCCTCCCCCATGTCCTTCATGGAGAACCTTGATGATAAAAATTACTTTGTCAAGTCAACCTGATTTTGGTCAGTGCCAAAGATCAGCATGTCATGAACACATAGACAAATGATGACTCCTTTACCAGATTCATCAAATTTGCTATACACACATTTGTCACATTGGTTAAGAACATAACCACTAGACAAAACCACTTCATCAAATTTTTGATGCCATTGCTTAGGTGCCTGCTTTAGTCCATAAAGAGACGTAATCAGTTTACACACTTTGTTTTCATTACCAGGCATGATGAAGCCTTGAGGTTGGTTCATATAAACCTCCTCATCCAATTCACCAATCAAGAAAGCTGTCTTCACATCTATCTGATGAATAATCATATTGTGAATTGATGCCTAAGCAATCAGCAATCTAATGGTACTGATACGAGCCACTGGGGCATAAGTATCAAAGTAGTCAATTCCTGAATTTTGTTTAAAGCCTTGAATGACTAGTCTAGCCTTGAAAATTTCAATAGTTCCATCTACCTTCATTTTTCTTTTGAAAATTCATTTTCAACCTAGAGGTTTGCAACCTGGTGGTAGATCAACCAACACCCAAGTGTTTTTGCCCATGATGGAATCCATCTCATCATTAATTGCTTCTTTCCAGAAAGCAACATCTTGGGACTTCATTGCTTCTTCAAATATTTTAGGATCATTCTCAACAATGAAGCAATAGGAGTATTGGTCAGAGACCTCATCCCTTGTTCCTTTAACTAAATATAATTGAAACTCAGGTCCAAATGACTTTGACGTCCTGACCCTTTTGCTCTTTCTGTGCAAAGGTTCAGATTGTTGAACCACAACCTCATCAGGGACCTTATTAGGGACCTCTGATACACCAATGTCATTAGGAATCCTTTGACTTGGTCTAGGGACTGATGAGAATCTACCCTCATCAAAACTTGCATCTCTTGATTCAATTATTGAGTTAATTGAAATATATTCATTAGGTTCTAAAACATAGAATCTAAAAGCCTTGGAATGCTCAGCATATCCAACAAAGGTGCATTCAATGCCTCTTTCACCCAAAGTTTTAAGCTTTGGATCAGGGAGTTTTACAACAACCCTACAATCCCAAACCTTGAGAGAGTTCAGGTTGAGTTTCCTTTTAGTCCAGAGTTCATATGGGGTCATCTTGTTCCTTTTATTAGGAACCCTATTTAATAAATAGCAAGCTGTTAACATAGCTTCTGTTAGGAATTAGAAATTCCATAGTGAAGAGTCGGTCACCCCAACTATTATATAGCATAAGGTACCTCGTAGACATATCGTTATTTATATGTTTTTTAGTTAGTTATTAGCTTAGTTTAGCTTAGAGTAACACCGTGGAGGAAGGATGGGTCTTTACCCACTGTATGCCTGATCTACAGTCCGAAGGAGGACGTGTAGTATGTAACTATAAATACCCTCTACCTCCCAAGGTAGAGGGTTGGAACTTTCATTCTAATCTAACCTTCCTTGTTTTCTTTCACTTTCTCTCTCTAGAAATGCTCCCATCCTACTTTCTCTCTCTAAAACATATAAACTATACGCCCTTATTTGTGATTGTTTATGTGTTTGTGAAATCCAATATGTTACAATTGGTATCAAAAGCCATGGTTTGATCATCTCTCTTACATATCCTTGGATTTCTTGTGGTTTTAGATGGTTTTTGAGTTTGAAAAAGTTTAGTGGTTTTTGCATCATTTGGATCATTTCTAGTGTTAAAGTTTGAATTTTAGGTGTACTTTTTTGTTTAGAACCATTGTAAGTGCTTGGGTTTTGATTTGGTAAGCTTGAATCACTGTGGTTGAGCTTGTTTTGGATTGAAAAGTGTGTTTTTGAAGTTTTTCTTGCTAGCGACTTGGTTCTCGTAGTGTTTTTCATCATAGCGACTTGCTTCAGTAAAAGGTAGCGAGTTGTAGTGTTAATTGTTAGCGATTTGGTCCTAGCGACTTGTCTATTGAGACAAGCCGACAAACAGTACAACTTAGTGGATTCTCCACTACGGCTAGCGACTTGGTGAAGTTAGCGACTTGCTTTCAATTTTGTTAGCGACTTGTACTTAGTATTCTTAGCTACTTGGTGTTAGCGACTTGGACCTTAGCGAGTTGCTCTTTAGCGACTTGACTGTGTAGCGACTTGTGTCCAAAGGCCTTGGGTCTTAGCGACTTGGTTCATAGGAAATTGAGATCTTAGCAAGTTGCTACTTAGCGACTTGGTTCAAGGATTCTTAGCGACTTGGTTAATAGCGACTTGTGTGTAGCGACTTGGTTCATAGCGAGTTGTCTCTAGCGACTTGAGCATCTAGCGACTTGTATCTAGCGAGTTGTCTTCATAGAGGATTGTTAGAAGCGGTTTAACCATTTTATCAGTGCGTTTTGTTGACTTTTCCTGACAAAACTTCAAACGGCTATAACTTTTGATCCGTAACCCCGTTTTCAGCATTCTACCCATCAAAACGACCGTGAGAACGAGGAGAATGGCACGCTGAATAAACTAAAGTTGATTCAGGTCAACCTTAGAGGCCTAAATACGCTCCGAACAGAAGTTATTGAGGTTTTTATGTTTTAGACCTAAATTTCTCCATAAAAACGAGCATAAACCAATCCAAATCTCAACCAAACAACATCTCTGCTAATCCTACAAACAATCATAAGTCATAACACACAATTGTCTATCATTGTGACAATCCATCAGTCATCTTAACACTTTCATTGGTCATTGCTTAACGGTTTGGTCTTGATTTTAGTAAAATCCGCGAAAGATTCTATTTCTCGGTTTAAATCATAGACTTGTAAAATCCTGTGGATTCATCAACATCATGTATTACACCCTCGATTCATGATTTCGTAGTACTCAAACCGTATGATGTCAGAGACAACCATGAGAATATTAGCTATACCAATGAACGGTTACATGATGGAATCAATCAATGATGATTTAAGTTCTTCATGCCCGAGTCCAATGAGAAAGATTTGCACTGCTCAGCTACATGCCATGCAAAAGGAAAGCAACATTGAACCTTATCAACAACTTCACTCTCACCTCATGTTACTTCTACCCACATCAATGGAACGAACATGCATTGTCCTCTTCCGTCAGGACTTTTCCACATTAACAGAACTTTGTGTTAAACCTAGAGCAATTGGAGCTACAACTTGACAAAGAGAAGGTTCATAAGGATAGTTCCAGCGTTGCACTTCAAGTGATCTACAAACACTTTCAGCCATTCATTAGAAGGGAATTCACATCTGATTATGATCAAGACATGACTGAAATGTCCTTCAAGAGACACACCGAATGGAAATTAGCGTGTTCACAAAGACACTTATCCATCTCATGGATAATGTGGAGAAGTATATTGAGAAAGTTACTCAGAAAGATGAAAAAGTAGATGATAGTCGGGTACAGTTGAGAGATATTTGTGATAAGTCGGGTAATGTATATGAAAGGTCGGGTGTTGCTGAATGCAATATCGAAACAACAAAGAATGATGTAACCAACGCCAAGAACTCCCCGGCACACAAGAAGTGGATGCCGTGGATCGTAAAGGTGAATGAATGTCGGTACAATCAATAGATTGTAGTGTTGAGACCAAGAAGGCATCGGATGATGGATCGCTTGACACGAATACGAGGCTCAGAGACGCTAAGCTTGAAACAAACAAGAGTTCGCTGACTCTTGTTACACATGATGTGGATGCATATCGAATTTAAATTGAGCAGTGTCTTGTAATGAGGTACCCCTTTACTGCTCAACATAGTGCATCCGATAAAGTACTTAATCAACCGATCATGATGCTCGAACATGACTTTGATAAATGTTCTCAGAATCGAGGCCGAAGTCCGAGATTAAGTGTTTTAAAACAAAAGATATGGTTAATAAAAAGGCTTTTGATGAACTTTCAAACAAATTCTCAAATCTTGAAAAACATTGCATTTCATTTGAAATTGCGATACAGAGTAAAGAAGAAAGTTTTCAACTTAACAAACCATGTAAAAATCCGGAACTTCCCGAATTCCGTGAACTTTTTGAAATTAACACTTTGAAAGATCACTTCAAGACAAAGACTTAACCATTTACAACCAAGAAACATATTTCGGTATGCATGTGAAAAGTAATTTGGTTACAAGTAATTCTGATGTTAATGCTATTGATGATACTCAAATGAGAAACGATGAATTAGCAGTTTGTGTGGCCAAATTACTAATGGAAAATAAGTCTTTGAGAAAGCAGCACATAGAACTAAGTGACTTTGTCAAAGAAGCTAGAACTAAGTCAATGGAAACAAACTCTTTGATAGCAAAAATTGATGATCTCAAAGCTCAACTTCAAGAAAAGAGTTTCGCTATTGTTGCTTTAAAAAATGAGCTCAGAAAAACAACAGGAGATAGTGTGAACACTAAGTTTTCAAAACCATCAAACTTGGGGAAACCTCGTTATTAGACAACCAATGCGCTTAGATCCGAACGACCAAAATTTTCAAAACGCGGTTTGCCTCCCAAGTTGATGCGAAACAAGTTTTGACAAAACCAGCCACTTCACCTCACTTGCCTAGGAAAATTGATATGAATGACTTGTATAAGAACTCTTATCTAGAAATGGCAAGAAATAAGGCAGGATCGCAAAACGGAATTTTAGGTGCAAGACCTAGGGTGATGAATTCTTTGAGATTCCAAGGCACTTCTAGTAGTTCTAAACCATTACCTAGGAACACTAATCTAAATACTAGGGATTGGCTTACATCTAAGAGTAGTTGCGTTTCGATTAAAGCTATTCCCAAAGCGCATCACTCTAAGAAATCTAGATCTATTTCAATCCAAACAAGTGTTTGCTCAAAGTGTCTAAAATGTATCTTTATTGCTAATAATGATAAATGTTTCACAAAATCCTCAAGAAAGTAAATGCTCCTGCAATGGTACAACCTGTTAAGTCTAGGATTTACACTAAGTCATCCACAGTGCATATGAAGCAAATGAATCCAAAAGCTTCGCCTAGATGGTTACCAACTGCTAAATCTTTGGAAACTAGGAATAAGGATAAGTCTTCCACTTTGCATAAGAAGCCTTACAATCCTAGACCTTGCCATAAGTGGATACCATCCGGTAGAATTTTTAAGGATGCTGGACTTAGGTGGATACCTACAAGAAAGATGTTTACCAATGGCAATCTCAAAGTTGACCGTGAAACCCCAAAGGGTTTGGATACCGATGTCACTAACCAAAACATATGCAATCAAGTTTGTAATATTAGTGCAGGTAGTCCTTACTCTGTTGCAGATACTTCGATCCTTCAATACATGGACTGGTTTAAAGTATGGATAACAAAAGGATTGATATCTCATAACTCACGGGTTCAACTTACTCAACATTGATATTCACTCGGCTATGACGTTTGTTCACATCAGTTCAGGCCTCGTACTTCAACATTATGATGTATGAACACAACAGTTCATGCCTCGTACTCTAAAGAAAAGAAATGTGTACGCTTCAGTACGCATTATCTTCGGAAAAAAGAAATCTTCTCATTAATGACCATTCTCATCAACATGCTTCATGCTTTTTCCATGCGCTTTCAAACATCAAGTGATCCGGACTACCGTTGATTGTTTTTTTATTCCACTCGCTCAAATATAATGAAGATGGAGACATCATGTGCTAATTTTGCGGGGGAGAAGTGTGAATAGAATACATTTGGATGATAATCACTTGTTTAATCAAGAATGGCATCTCCGTATGCAATTCTTGAGGGGGAGAAGAAGTGTGAATTTTTTTTGCATGGTTGATTGATATTTGAGAATATATGGTCAAACGGCTCCTAACTCATGTAAGAACCGAGCTTCTTCTTATCGGATCATCTTCACATGTAGTTTCTTCTAAGAGCCGTTGGTTGACATCTTCATATGGGCTGATATGATTAAATGACAAAGTGCTTCTAGTTGCTGGGCTGATCTCTTTGATGAACATCCTTCTGTTCTTGTTTGATTGGGAGGGATCTTAGTTAAGGAGATTTGCTACATATAAGTTAATTGGAACGCATTTGGTGAGATGAAGATGTTAACTTTCTATTCCCCCAATTGGAAAATATTGAAGAAGGTCGAGTCTACAGCCGGTTCTACATTCTCTGCTACATGTTAAAAGACTAAAGACGAGTTGCATTTGATTATCTAAACACTTTTTCTTAATCTGGGCATTTATCAAACAGATTGTCGGTTTAGGGGAGATCACTAATTGTGGGAGAGTGATAAGTCAGATTCAATCCCCAATTAGACTTGCTCATATTCTTTAGCTGTAATTCCTCGAGAAACCCAATCTCCAATTAGACTACTCGAGAAACCCAATCTCCAGTTATTCCTCGAGGCGTTGATATTGACTATTGTAATATAGCAGTTGCACAATTGAATAATAATCCGCTCTTTGGTATTCCTTTGCCAAATCTTCACGGATTATTATTCATGAATAATGATCCGCTCTTTGGTATTCCTTTGCCAAATCTTCACGGATTATTGTTCCTTCTAATGTGCACTCTGTAAATCAACCAAATGAACATTGAGTATAATGATTACCTCATCCGCCAAGTTATTGGTGAATCTTCCGTATCAGTCTCTACATGTATACTTTTAGGAAGAATGCATTGATGTTGAGGAATCATCTGTTCGGTTCATTCATGATGTACATCCGATTGTATGTTTATTCACGTGTGGGCTTTTGACACAAGTTGATTACTTCCGAGTTAATCATTTATCACTTATTTGAGATTGAAGTTGACTTTCACAAAGGCGTGTTCTTATTTTATAACTTGCTCGGGATTTAGAATTTGAGTTGAAGACTTGGTTTATCTAGTTACCAGCAGTCGGGGTGGATGGTTGAAGACTTGGTTAACTATCACTATTAGGAGTTACATTGTTTTACTCTGTCGCATCACGATGACTCGGCGTGGATAATCGCAAGAGGTGTTAATGTCTCATACTTTGTTTGAGTAGTGAGTACTTAGAGATTTGCTTGAAGCATAAATTCTCGACACCGTTCTTCAAACATTAGTGCAAAAATAAGATACAAATGCGGGGAATTCTACTTCAGTTTCAAGTTTGGTATATCAGGTTTTCTTCTTCAGTGGTCACTTCAAATTGTCTTCATATGAGTTGATAAGGATAGACGGAGAGAGTTTTTGTAGCAGTTGATTCTCACAAGATTCATTTGAGCTAATTATGTTCTTCTCTATTTGAAGTATATGAGTGTATTATGTTTTGCTGATTCTGAGGTATCAAAACCAGCAAGGGGGAAGGAGACATACATTTAAATGCACAACGAGTACACGTGCTGAACTAAATACTTCTTATATATTGAAGTTATTCCGGGGAGACAAATGTCATAACTGCAGAGAAACTCAGTGTTTAACTATTTGGGGGAAGTGGTCTCTGGAGACTTTTGGTATGTGTTACTTCAGTGTTCAGTTGGAAGAAATATGAGAAGAATATTTGGAGCGTGAGATGATATTTCTTATCGACATCTTCGATATGGTTATGAACTTATGATAAAGTGCTTATGGTTACTGCTTCATGTACACTATGTAATGATGATTTCGATAAGATCGCAACCTTCAGGGGAGAGATTTGTGTACATCAGGGACGCACCATGTGATCACTTGATCGAGCTTATTCTGTTATTCCGGAGTTGATATCCGTAGAAATAATCAGTAATTCAACATGTTACTTGGATGTCATAGTCTCGACTCTGGTTGGGTATATGTGTACATTATGGGCTGATTGGTTATATGTAAGATAACTGGAATGCATTTGGTGAATTGAAGATGTTGTTATATTGTCCTCCCGTACAGACGACTGCACAAATCCGCAGAATGATGTTTACATCGGGGATGCACAACATGTTCATGTGATCGGGCTTAATCATGTATCCCGAGTTTGATAACCGCATAAATGATCCGTGTTAACTTGTTACTTCGGTGTTGCCGTCTTCTTCGGGTTCTTGAGCTTCATACAATTAGACTGTTTACTTCACTTCTTCTTGGGGGAAATGGTCTTTTTACGTGGAGTATCGGTTTGGGGAGCTACCAAAGATTCAATTTTTGAAGGCTAAATTTCTTGCGACGATTTAAGAGCCTCGAATGCTTTGGTGGTGAAAGTTTAAGAGATGCTGACTTCTATCTTCTACAAAGTGCTGAACGATTTCCTTATCTCGGTACTTGTATCATCATCTTCTTAAACTATTTCTCTATCTTTGTAAATAATTTTCGAAAAGCAAAATACAAAAATATAAAACCAACAAAAACAAAATAGAAAAATATAAAATCAACAAAAGCCCATAAAAAATCAGAAAATTGAAAAATACCAAAAATATGTTTTCTCAACATGTCTTTTGGTATCGATAACAACTACGGTCTTAGAAATGCCATTCAATAATGGCACGGGACTTTATATGAAGTTCGAGCAGGAGGTGTAAATATTTCTTTCTAAACATGTCTAAAAAAATGGCTTACAGTTATTTCAGACTGTAACCCGGGTCTCAAAATATGGCTTGCAGTTACTTCAGACTGTAACTCGTGCTTAAACCATGGTTTGCTATTATTTCAGATAGCAACCCGCTCTTCATGGAAGGAAAGTGTTGCGCTAAAACAATTTTCAAATATTTCGTGCACTTATCCTAAAAACAAATGAGGAAAGTATGTCGAAGGACTGCTGTTCCTACTCAAATATTTTTCCTTCTAAAAATTCTTCAGAAAAATATTTGTTTTATCAAAATGGTGGAAAATGAGTTGCTTATAAATCAATCAGTTTCAAAGTTTTTCTTTATAATTGAAAACTCAATCAATGACTTCAGCGCTTTTAAACTTTTTAGAAAAATGAGTTATTGATTGAGGGGGAGAATGTTTTCAAATCTATATCATCTAACGAGCTTATCTAATTATCCTATATACTTAAATGTAAAACATGTTAACCTATGTTGAAGGACTAGGTTCCTAGGATATGTTTGTTAGGATTAGATGATTAGAGTTTGATAAACACATAATTCCCATGCATTTGTATGATCTGATTGATATGTTGGATTGACTTTTATTAGTCGATTAATGTTTGGGTGATGTCGACCACCATATATTTGTATGTGTGTTCACTAACGTATGCAGATATATTGGTATATAAGAATGTTCCCCATCCGGATCCCACAATAATTGATGATTGGATGCCGAAAGGAAAGGGCAACTATATCTTGGGTCGACAAATGAAGAAACAGAGCTTAATTGGACCTCTATGAAGAGTTGGCATGACAAATACAACGTCAGAGGTCTCATCCGCATCACAGACAGTTTTTCTTCCCCGCAAAGAACAAATGAAGCTTCTCAACCACTTAACGTATCTTTGTGCAGGACAATTGTGATGATACCATTTTTTAAAAACAATTTTTGAATAATATTGTTTTGAAAATGGAAAAATATTGTTTTGAAAATAAATCGGATTCAAAGTTTTGAAATCAACCGGACTTTATTTTTTCAAATCATAAGTGATTTCAAATTAAATATTTTCAAACGATATTTCTTCATAAAAGTCCGGTTTGTACAACACAAAGTGGTGATCTAAAGATTTAATGTTATGTCATGGTATGATTTTCTTTAAAACTCAAAGATCTTACAAAATGAAATTTTTTCTGTTCTTGTTTGATTGTGAAATTGTTTTATTTTACTTAAAGATCTCTTAAAAACAATCATACCTGACACTAACAATCTTTAATATCTAAAATTGATCCTTATCAATCATTTTTCATAATTAAACTTTGCCACGTCTTTCCCCAAAATTTTCTAAATGATTTAAATCAATCGGGATCCAAAATCTCAATTGGTTTGAAATTTTTGATCGGGGGAGAGATCGTGATTTAAATCTCAAATCTATGTTAAATGGATTCGGTTTTAGTCCTTTATAGGCACTCCTGCCTCCATGTACCAAACAATTTCAAATACACAATGCACATATTGAGGAGGAGGATTTATCTAAAAAACAAGATGAGTATTTAAACCTGGTCACATATTCTCCTATATTTTCTAAACCTAATTAAATCACTTGGGATCCAAAATCTCAAATGGTTTGATATTTTTGATAGGGGGGAGAATTTGTGATTTAATATGAAATCTGATAAATGATGATCGACTTGATTCAAAAGTGCATGCTGCTCTCCCATATGTGCTAAACGCTTTCGAATCTCGAAGCACATATTGAGGGGGAGCATTTGAAAAGAAAATAAACTTTCAAGGTACAAAGATTTCTATGTTTCATCATAATGTACCTTGATTGATTTTCTAAATGGTTTCTTAATGGATTTTGTGATCGTGGATGTACTTCAAAAGAACTCTTTCCTCTATGTGATAAAATGATTTCAAAAATCATATGCACATATTGAGGGAAGAATTTACCAAAGAAAATCAAATGGCTTTTTTCATGGAAATTGTGATCAAGAATTTATTTCAAAAGAACTCTTGCCTCCATGTGCTAAACAATTTCAAAATCATATGCACATGTTGAGGGGAGCATTTCTAAAATGATCAAAACAATTAAGGTACAAAATGCTTTGATATTATATCACAAGTACCTTGATTGATTTTCCAAATGATTTTTCAATTGGTTTTATGGAAGAATGAACTGTACCAAAAGACCGACCATTTTACTTTATGCATGGAGTTATAAGGATGGTGAGGTTAGGTGTTTGTTCCCACGATCCGCTGAATCGGAGGGATCTACCCAGGGACAATCCACTAGATAGTGTAGAGTCCTTAGGTATATTGAAAAGGGAGAAAAATGAGAATATGGGAAGAGTGCGGACTGAGACTGAGCTAGTACTGAAATAAACCCAACAAGGTTCTAGTTATGAAGTCTCGGTAAGCATTGAAGGGGTTGAAGAATGAAAAAGAAATTAATGAGAAAAGGGTGAAAAGAAATAGCCCTCCAATAATTCAACCTTAGGGCAGAAACCGGGTTCAATACATATGCTACTGGTTGTTACTAAGGTAACACTGGTATTGAAGACAAGACGTCATGGACCCAGTGACGCACTGCACCTAACTTCCCAAGCTACTCAAGTTCCTCTTAAAAGGGCTTGTTTCATTTTCACGGGGAACCGACATAATTTATCGACTTTCTCTTAGAGATTGTTGATATTGAAGAAGGAGACCCTCTCCCTAGTCTCCGGCATAGGAAACAAAATGTGCACAATTGAGTCTAGAGCCAAGAGATCATCCACAATATCTCATTAGGACACTAAATTCTTGAAGACTTGCTGTTTCACACAATGTGGAAAGTAAGTATATATTAAGAGTCCTATGCATTATCCTTGTGGTATTGCCAGAATATCCGAGTGATATGTAAAATATTCACGATGAAGATGGAAAGCCTTTTAGAGCCAACATCAAACAAGCTCTTGGTAGATGACATGTGAGATCTTTTCTAAAGATCAAACTTGTGACAACTAGATAGAAACAATGGGGCGATTCATTCTTGAATCAACCTTGGTCCAGGAAATGGATTGACGGATACCTTTGAAAAACCGGTCGTTGTGCTCAACAATTCTTTTCTCTAGCACATTGACTGTGTATTAATCTTTCAAAATTAAAAGGATATTTATGATTGAAAATTGATTTTTCTTATAAAACCTTCGTCGTATTGCAAAACTCCTCAAGCAATACACGATTGTTTTCAAATCATTTTGAATCAATCAGTAAATCTCAATTTACTGGTTCACTCACTCCATGTTGTCTTCTTTGAGACGTTCCGGTTTGAGAACGGCTAGAACAATTACCGCAAAACCCTGTCAAGGAGATTCTTCGAATTATACCCGATCAGTGCAGACTTGTACCGATCAACGGGAACCGTGGGCCGTGTACCTTAATTCAACGAAAGTGATCAAAGACACTTTCGTGCGCTTTATTTCTAACCGTTGTATGCAGTACACCCGACGATTGCGATCGAATTGAGGAGTCAATCCACGACCGCATGCTCACACATCACATTAAAAGAAATCATGATAAGTGCATATCTACATCAACCGGCTCGATATTTTCAATCCATGCTCGCTACGCCATCGGAAATATTATGAATCAACAAAAGCTTCCGCTACTCTGATGAGAAGATATCATGATCCCAAATGTGAGCATGTCGGTCCGAAAGTCACAACTTCACATGATGGCAACACAATAAAGGGTGATCCAGAGATTTGCTGTGGCTGATGATCTCAAAGAAAGCTAGAAGATCATCAAAGATGTGGATCTGTTCAAAGACCTCCACTTAAAGTACAAAAGCATTCGGACTTTGAAGTTGCACTACTTAAGCACAAAGACTGAAGATAAAATAGAATGCTAGGATTCGAAATGTAAATCATGGGGTGACCTCCCTTAGGGGGAGATTGTTAGGAATTAGAAATTCCATAGTGAAGAGTCGGTCACCCCAACTATTATATAGCATAAGGTAGCTCATAGACATATCGTTATTTATATGTTTGTTAGTTAGTTATTAGATTAGTTTAGCTTAGAGTAACACCGTGGAGGAAGGACGGGTCTTTACCCACTGTATGCCTGATCCACA
Organism: Chrysanthemum makinoi; assembly: GCA_910596185.1. Classification (NCBI taxonomy): domain Eukaryota; kingdom Viridiplantae; phylum Streptophyta; class Magnoliopsida; order Asterales; family Asteraceae; genus Chrysanthemum; species Chrysanthemum makinoi. Next base: position 319,035,482 of record OU343222.1, on the reverse strand, counting down.
GTCCGAAGGAGGACGTGTAGTATGTAACTATAAATACCCTCTACCTCCCAAGGTAGAGGGTTGGACCTTTCATTCTAATCTAACCTTCCATGTTTTCTTTCACTTTCTCTCTCTAGAAAGGCTCCCATCCTACTTTCTATCTCTAAAACCTATAAACTATGCTCCCTTATTTGTGATTGTTTATGTGTTTGTGAAATCCAATATGTTACAGCTTCACCCCAAAACCCTTGACTCTGCCCTGAATAGGACAACATGGAGTTAACCATTTCTTTCAGTACCCTATTTTTCCTTTCAGAGATACCATTTTGTTGTGGAGTATAGGGAGCAGTCGTTTCATGGATTATACCAACTGACTGAAAATACTGAGTATCCATGTACTCACCTCCCCTATTAGTCCTTAATCTTTTGATCAAAGACCCAAGTTGTAATTCAACTTCAGTTTTAAATACTTTGAATTTATCTAATGCTTCATCCTTAGTATGTAATAGATAGACATAACAAAACCTAGAAGCATCATCAATAAATGTCACAAAGTATTTCTTATTCCCAAAAGAGGTAGTGGCATGCAAATCACACAGGTATCTGTGTATTAGCTCCAAGATCTTAGTTTCACGTTTAACACCCTGAAAAGGTTTCTTAGTTATTTTGATCAACATACAAGTCTTACACTTTTCAGTGTTCATGTCCAATGCAGGGATTAACCCATCCTTAGACATATCTTGCATCCTTTTATAGTGTACATGGCCAAGCCTAGCATGCCATAGGGTAGAGTCAGTGAGGTCATAGGTGGTCACAAAAGCTGAATTAACACAATCATTAATGATGTTCAATCTGAACATTTGATTACACAAATATCCAAAACCAATAAACACACCATTCTTAGACAAAGCAAATTTATCAGATTCAATAACTTGTTTAAAACCATGATTATTCAAAACACTACTTGAAACCAAGTTTTTCCTTATATCAGGAACATGAATAACATTAAAAAAAGTTACAATACTTCCAGAACTAAACTTAAGATCTACACAACGACGTCCATGCACAAAGGTTGTTGACTCATTTCCCATGTGAAGAATAGAACCATTATTCAGTGACTCATAAGTCTTGAACCAGCTTCTATCTTTGCACACATGAACAGTAGCTCCAGAGTCAACCCACCACGCAACATCATCATCTTACACATAGTTAGATTCAGATACATATGTAACATAATAAATCTGAAGAGATTCATTAAACATATTCTGACCTTTTAGGGACTTGGCTGAACCACCACTCCCTGATCCACTAGTGCCTGATCCATTGGTTTTACCACCAACCTTAACACCTTTGCAATCCTTTTTAATGTGACCATATTTGCCACATTTCCAACAAGTAGGTGTTGCCATCTTGTTAGGGTCAGCCATTGTGTTATCATTATGTTTACGTTTGCCCTTATTGTCATTGTACCTGGTGGAGTTGTTATGCTCCACTATATTGACAACAGATGGACCAGTAGCATTGCTACTCTTTGGCTTGTCATTATCCTGCACCTCGAGATTCCTCAATGCAGATGACGCTGCCCAACTCAACAAGAGTTAACTCCTCTTTCTTATGTTTCAAGGTATGCTTGAAATCTTTCCAAGAAGGAGGAAGTTTATCAATGACACAAGAGACTGAAATAGCCTCATCTATGTGCATATTGTGTTGTGTAAACCTTCCAAGTATACCAAGAAGTTCATTGTATTGTTCCATAACTGGTCTTGAATTGGTCATTTTGTAATTTGTGAAATTACTTACAAGGAACTTCTTACTTGATGCATCCTCAGCCATATATTTGGCATCCAAGAAATCCCATAGTTCTTTAGAAGATTCAAAATTCTGATAAATGTCAAAGAGTGAATTAGACATACCATTGAGAATTAAACCTCTGCAAATGTAGTCATCATTATCCCATTTGATCCTCCTCCTTATCTGTTCTACAGTAGCATCATCCCCATCATCAGGAATAGGTGTGGTCAGAACATAGACCATACTCATGCTTGAAAGCAAGAAGTGCATCTTCTTCTGCCATCTCCTAAAGTCCACCCCTTCAAACTTGTCCAGCTTGACAAAGTTTGAAACCATGTGTTTCATTGCAGCAGCAGCCATTGATTATCACAGAATAGTTTACTTTGATTGTTGGTAGTTATGAGCCCAACATGATAAGATAATCAGTAGCAATGCAAGACTAAATCAGGTTACCGGATATCACTTGGAATCGTGTGATCACTTTCCAAAGTAAACTATTCGACCATATGCCTGGGTTACACGAATATTTACTTGGGATAAGACCAAATGTTAGTTATTGAATTAGGCATAAATCAATACCCTTGCGCATATAAGTGTTTTAGCTTTCTGTTTGTTTCTCCTAGTTTTTCTCTATATCTTCATGCTGAAGATGTCGATCTCTATATATAGTAGAGAACACTCAACCCTAGTCAATGTACTTTATGAGTGATTAACGACCAATTAATCACCCATAATAAGCCTCCATTATCATAAGAATAGTCGTTACATGACCAATTAAACGTGGTCATAAAAGCAGCTTATAATGTACCACTTGAATGGGTTAAAGCTGTTACAAGTTAATTACTACAACACTACCAGTAGGAACCAATACACTAGCAACAGGAACCAATATACTAGAAGCAGGAACCATCTGTCATTACACTAGTAGTAGCAACCGACACTAGCAGTACTAACCACTATTGAGTCAGGGTGTTCAGGCGACCCTGCATAATTATACACCTCAAGTATTAATGCACCTTCTAGCCCAAAACTAGGTGTGAACTAATCCCACAAGTGCACTAAATTTTCCAACAGTTATTGCGGTTTATTTAGCAAATTGTGGTTAGGGTATAGTATTGGAGAGAGAAAACTGAGTTGACGTTGGTGACCACAGAAAAATGTGGTCACCCTTAACACTCGTCTAATGCATGACTTAAAATCAAAACTGAGCTTGAACATTGTTAGACCGGGTCTAAGTACACTTGTCACATCAACATTTACTCATATCACCAAATCAACTACTAAATCTCATAGTGATGACCATCCAGCCCACACACAAACATAACTCACTTAAAGACAAACGTATTCCACGTTATAATCACACGCTCAAAATAATGAAAGTTGGTTGATCATACCGCCTCCAAATTGATGATTTAACGCATAAAATGGCAGGGTGTAAGGTTGCTTAACGCGTGATGGTGCCAAATCGGCCAACCACATGTGGTTTTGAGACTCACTAAGCTTAGTTATAGTTGTAATGGATGTAAATTAATATACTTAGAAAATTTTAAATTGTCACTTACTTTTTATCATGTCATATTAAAACGACTTATGCTTATTAACTTACGAGCTTGTGAGTTCACTTTGTTATTTTATATGAGCTCCTTCACATTTACCTTTCAAAAACAGCTTATTTGACACAAATAAGCTATAAAGCCATAAGCTTTACGAGTATACAAAACTTCTATTAGTGTTTTATAATGCTATAAGCCCATAAGCTCTTTTAAATAAGCTTACCAACACCTTCTTTAAAAAGTTGCATAATAAACTTGATTTCATTATTGAAACTCTATAAGTACCGTAACTACATTCAAATTTGTGTTGATCCGTAACTACATTCAAATTTGAGTTGATCCGGGGACGGACTCACGTGGGAGCCGAGTGTGGACCCTATTTTGAGTCACGAAGTGTAATTTGTTTTCAAAAAGTGTCGTTTTTAAATACATGCAACCCCCGATAACATTTTTTCTGTTTTATTTCTTTGTAGTGGAACTTGAGTTTAGCCCAAAAATTTTTTACAGAAATTTTATTACTTATGATAAAAATAATTGTGCAAGACCATTTCGAAATTTTTTGTGCAACACTCATTTGAAAATCCTAAGTCCGCCCTTGAGATGATCTATACTAATATTGCATATTCAAATTTTTATACATAAGCGAACAAGCACGAGCAAACTCCGACACCGCACTAAGAACCTCTGGTAACCGCGTTGTCAAATTCACCACCATCGTATCCTTCATCTCAACACACAATTTCTCGTAAGTCTCCTCCTCCACGGCCAACCGCAGCTTCAATGCCTCCACAACGATCTTTTGCTCCTCAATCACTTCCATATCATCTATCTCATAACTTGATAACTTCTTAGCAATATCTTTATTACACCATTTCTCAAATTTTTGTGATACTTTGGACAATTCTTTTCGGGTTTCATCACATTTCTCTTTCATTTTCGTCTTGTTTGATTGTAATTGAGTAATTGTATGAATATCTTCAGCAAATTTCTCCATAGCGGTTATTGTATCTTCTTTCGGAAGTTTATCAAGTTCGTCTAGACATGCACGTAACAATGATTCAATTTTAGGATATTGAGGCTTTAAGTTGTGACTTATTGTGATAATTAAGTTATGTTTGAGCCAATTATCGAGTGATTTGATGTAATTCTTTTGGTGCTGAATGAGTTTTTGGAACTCGGTACACCAGATTTTTACGTGATGATGGAGTTCTTGTGTGTTGATCAAGTCATGATCACTTGTTTCATTTGGAAGTTGAGAGTTTTGCAACGCGTGAATGATCATTATTTGGTGTTCGTGTTGCTTTTGCATGTTCACCCACATTATCCTCATCCTGCAAATGAGTTTTTGTGTTAGATTCAAACATTTATAAAAAAATGTACTAAATTTAAACAACATGATAAGTGATAACAGATTATTAATTTGTTACCAGGCATAACGATATTTGTAAAAGTACGTTGTTGTATATGATCGGTAAAAAGTATGTTTTTGTCATTGGTAAAAATTCGGAAAGTACATTTTATTATAACAGTTAGTCTTTTGAATCTAAACTTACTCTTGAATGAGTTGAACAAGTTTTGGATACAATTGCTCATCACGAAGGAGATTGATTTCTGCAATGGTGGAATCGATGGACTGCATCTCCACAGTGTATCTTGTGTGCAAATGATTTACGTTTGCTTGTGCACGCTCCAATGAGTCATTACTAGCGCCTCCTTTTTTAAGTTTATTTAGCGATGCAATATTTTTCTGGTATGCATATTTCATATCTTCACCAGCCTGTTGATCATTAGTAGATCGAAAAGGTCATCTAAAATTTGTAGAAGAGTATGTTACTATGTTATGTTTTGTCACAAAGGTGTCGAAGATATATAGGAGTGACATACCTTAGCTTGATTATACAGTTTCTTCTCCCATGCTAGCATCTTGTCTAGTATTGTAGCGAGTGTTTCTTTCTCTGTGTAAACAAAGTAGTCCTTCGGATCATTTAAAAATTGTGGTCTTTTAAATGACTTGTTCAATGTAATGACCCGCATGAGTCTTGTAGAATGATCAATAAGACCTATTAGCAAGCATGTTAGTCATCAATATCACTCCGAAAACAAACCCAATTTAAGGTACAAAAGAATCCAACAAGATTAACCGAATATGTAGTACATACTTACCTCGATTATCCCTAATCGAGTGGTGGTGCAACTTATTGGCCTCGAGTATCCTTGAAACTTCATATGCACTTTCTGAAGCGCTAATAAAACAATCATCAATCTCTTTGAATACCTTCAGCAAGTTCACATTCTTCACGTTTGACCGCCTTGGCTCTTCCTCAGTCTCCTCCACCACGTTCCCTTGAATAACCAGTTTCTCGAATCTGTTACTTTTATAGCCAGCTTCAGCCAAGCTAGGCTCACTAACACCCTCCATTAATGTAAAAAAGAAGTCCCACACTTCATTCTCCGGTGTTCTATTAACATCTTCCGTTACTAAACACAACATACATATTATACACGTTTAGTTTTCCGCCATATCCTATGACTTGTAAAAGTATATATATTCATTGGACCGCACTCATATAATTCCAGAAAGAAAATGTTGGCACTAATAAGGCTGAATAAATATACATGTAATTTGTGTTATACAAGAAAATAAAGTACATAGAGTGACATTCAAGCTCACCACCGACGTAATCACTCAAGGCAGCGCCTGTGTTTTTGAGAGCCGAAGCGTAGGTGAAATGGGCGTCAGCAAAGGCGGCATGAGCGGATATTGATTGTTTGATATATGCTTTACTTCGTTTGCATTGCTTCGTGGTTTGTTTGTCGTCTATCTTTGATTCGGAACACCCCATGCTTGTTCTTCTGTAAGATGTGATGAATGAGTTGATCCAAATTTTTTGGAGATTAATTATGTAAGAAAGAAGTTAGGGAGGATAGTTGACAATTATGCCAATGTTTAATTGTTGGTTAGGCAGCCAAAAAGTAGAATGTTAATTTTTATTAGCCAAAAAGTTGAATGCTGATTATTAGCCAAAAAGTTGGATGGTTATTAATAGCCAAAAACTAGCATTTTTATATAGAGAAAACGTAATTGTCAAAGAGTTTATAGAAAGAATGAAATGGTCAAAGTTTTATTAAAAAACTTACACAACAACAACAATACTCAATCCCGCCAAAACTAAATATGGCGAAGGTGAGATATAAATAGTCATACCTAGGGATGGCAACGGACATCTGATCGAGTGGATATTCACCCGATCCATCCATTATTAGCAAATATGAATAGGGGTAAATGGATAAATAACGGATATGCATATGGATATGAATGATTAGTTGATCGAATATAGATGATGTTTCGTCATTCATGAATGATCCGTTTACCACCCGAAATGATTTAATATATACCAAAAAAATGTAAAAGTTATAACTTAGTAATAGTAATTAACTACGATCATGTGTTTAAAACAATTTGTAATATTAACATAATAAAAATAACTCAGTAACTATATTAGTAAAGTTAAAAGTAAAATATACATATCTTTCATTTTTAATATTATATTTACGTTTTTATATTACAAACTATGTAATAATTGTATTTGTTAAGATTGTGTTTTTATCTCATACGTTTTGATTCCAACAATCATTACAAAATATGCATTAAACTTTGAGATAATTTTTAACCATTTTTTTTTTAAATATCCGATGGATATCTAATAACCCGGCTCATCCAATAGATATGAATATGGATGGATGAAACGACTTTAAATGGATATGGATGGATGAAACGACTTTAAATGGATATAGATATGGATGTTGATATAACTCCACCCAATCCATATCCGATCCATTTGCATCCCTACTCACACCCTACGTGAGGGTAAAGGGACTGCATCGAGAAAGCCCTCCGGCAAGTGTGTGTGCGCGCAAGCAAATAGACTTTATGTGTGGTGTGTGTGAGGATGAAAAGCACAATGACATAAAAGAAAGCGTATAAAGTGTGTGTGCACGCGCAAGCAAAAGCATACAAGCATGCATAGACATAAATGCATACCGACATAAAAACAGAGAGTATGCAAAGCATAAATAAGAAAAATAAAAAAACTTGATGATCAAAATCTATAAACACTAATTATATGGTCAAAGTTCCAACAAACACTAAAATGGTATGTTTGTTACAACAAAAATGCTAAATTTGTCAAAGTTTTATGCAGTTAAGAAAAAAAAAAAAAAAAACTGATTAAAGATTGTTACAGTTAGGAGTAAAATTAACAGTAGTCAAAGTTTAAAACTCATACAAACATAAACCCATTTAATAATAATGCAAGAGTTGATCATCTAAGGTCATAGACCCAAATTTCTCAAAATTTTGATTCCTGAATAAAAAAGACTCCATTTTTAAGGACCATATATTGCTCTTGATTTTACCTTAATAAGTTCTTACAAGACTTGTGATCGAAAAGTGCTGAACTAATCAGTTTTGCTCTCAAACATACTTCATCCAACGACTCAAAACTGCGACTAAAAAGGGCAATTACAGGGTAACCTACTATGAAACGCAGTCCCAAATTATAGGTTTTCTTCTTCTCTTGCATACTTGATTTGCCATAGCTCGACATCCTCTCCTCGAATGTAATCATTTGCATACTGAGGGATCTTAGTAAGATCAATCCGTGTGCCAATAAAGGCACGTGAAGATCCATTTGATATTTTGTCGTGTTCTGCGTCATTTCTTGTTCCAATTAATCATTCATAAATTTCATAAAAAAACGGATGTAAAAAATGTTACAGGTTGGGGAAAGCCATTTTGACCCGAGCCCATTTGACCTTTACCCAACCCGTCCGACCTGCCCAAAATCTGATCACTTATAAGAGGAGAGGATCTTACCGTTTTCATCTCTCACGTAACTTCGAAAACATGAATAACTGTTTGCTACGACATCAAGATCATCAACACTGAAGTTGTAACGTTTTTCTAAAGCCAAATATAACACCTGAAATACAAACCATTCTTATGTTTAAAATAAACTAAATGTATAAATCAACCCGCTAAATAACAGGTTGATGTCGCCACCTCTACAAACATTGCATTATTATAGATCATACCTTTTCTAGACCGCGTGACATCAATCTTTCTAGAGTAGTGAATAATGCATCCGTGAGGTCATCACTGTATATTACATCAGCGGCTACCAGCAAAGATGCCCTCTCAAGTTCTTCAAGTTCTGATAGATTCCACGCATAACTAGATTACAATAGCATGTCGACACAAAACCACTGGTGAGAAGAGGTGATAATTTCACTGTTTATAGATAAATTGGTCGATTTGGTAACACTGCCTTGAATGGGTAATTCTAAAAAATGGAAAGGGGTCAAACTTAAAACCGCAAAAGTCACTCAAAATTAATAAAAGAATCAATCCCAGGCACCCTCTTAAATCGCATAATAAGCAGATGAGTAACTTTTATACAAACAATAAAAAGTGCTGATCAGCTTTAGATAAGCAATCCCAAACACCCCGTCCCATTTTTACCAAAACAGTGTTTGCAGGCTGGCCCAACCAGCTTTAAGTAAGCAGATGATAAATCTTTTAACAACATATATTTGTAAAATTTATGAAACGAAGACAAAAAAGTGACTGCTGGCCCAACCCGACTCATTTTGACCCATCGACCGCCTAACCCATCCATTTGACACCTCTACTACTCTACTGGTTAGCAAAAGAAGGTGCTGGTTATCAGGTATATATGACAGCGTTATCACCTGTGATGAGATGGATAATTGCTTTGCTGAGGTGGCCATGAAGCCTTCCAATCAAGTTCCCGTACATTAACCGAAGCTTTAGAAGGTATCAATGCAGAATTGAGATGAACATTGCTAGAGCAATTTTCGAGTATCTCGAACCCATGATCTAAAAAATAACACCAATAGAACTATTAAGAACACACGACTGAAAGGAAAATGTAATTTCAATGTTCACATCCCAATGAGAATAAGTCTGTCTGTATATTCATGAGTACCTGTTAGAAAGACTGTTTTAGCAACACGGGCAAGCAGCATACCAACCAAGCCTGGTAAAGATAAAATGGCATCCTGTCACGTAAGCCCCAATGTATCAAATTAAGACAATTTCGTACACCAGGCTCTCTTAGGTGCTAGTTCCTTATGGCCCAGAAGCAGTTTTATTAGTTAATATCCCAATAGTTTATTAGACTAATAACATAAGTAAAAGAACAAGATTATTTTATTATCTTAGTTATCCTTATACGTAACAGTTTTGACCCATTTACTGATGAACGGCTATGTTAGGTTTATGTCTAATCTCCAACTAGTCAACCAAAAAATTTACCTTAAGAGGAAACGGGTCAAATGAGTCAAAAGACGGCCAAAGTGTTATGCTTGTGCATAAGACCTCCTAAATCATTTTAATCAAATAATAAGAATACTAATGGAAATATGGAATGACATTAAATTCTAATTATTTCATAGAAAAATTATATAAAGAGGTAATTTCTTTGGCCAAAGTATATCGGGTTTAACCAACACAGGCCCGTACCAAAAATTACCCGTTTAACCGTTTTTGAGCTATTACGCAACGCGCTCATCCTGCCCATGTTGCCACTCTAGTTATCTACATTGATGTTAGTGGCACTAGGAGCATTAGGCTCGTATTAAACATATACAAACATTTACAATTTCTGCGAGACTTGTGTTTAGCATTTAACCGATTTCTTTGTGTTTAGCAGGGCAGTGGTCAAAAAAATAAAAACATATACTTAATATATATCAAGATGACAAGATTACCTGTACCAGCACCAAGTTCTAAGGCCACAATCCCATCAAACTCAGATGAAGTAAACATCTTATGCAAAAAAAAATCAGAGAGTACCAGTTCAGCTCTCCAAACCTAATAAGCAAACAACAATATTAGCACATTAAATAAATACAAGTTTCTTGCAACTATATGAGATATATATCGAAACAAACATATATTTATGCATTTAGAGAATATTACATCCAGATTTTTTTGTTGCACAAGTACACAGACATATGTGGCTCAGACAACCAGAGTTCCGAACCATGCAGCTATTACAAGTAATATGAAGTGAAAATATATCCGACAGAAACAGTCATTACCTGTAAACCAACCTTTGGAATCGATGAGGTGATATTATGCTGCATAGCCACAACAAAGTTGTTCTTTGAACGTTCTGCAAACAAGATGAATTTTTTATAAACTATAGTTGCTTCAGGGTACAGAAAATGGCAAAGATAACTTGATTCTTCGCATAGTTTATTGTGACGTCTAATCCAAGAAACATGAATTACTAAAGTAAAGAATAATACAACAAAAACATATATAACACGGTAAGGTAAGCACAACTCACTGCTGCGTCTAGGTAAAGCAAGATCACCATCATCATCCAAACTAACTTCCGGATTGCGTTTTGAATCATCGAGGACTTGGTGTTCATATTTGCTTCCATTGTACTCAACATCTACATTCCATTAACATTAAAGTTTATCAGATAGATCCGAGTATATCAACTTCACTCATATTTTACTGATTAGTTTAACTTCACGAATTAGTGTTTGCCATTGCGTTTGAAAATGTACTAATCCTAAATCCTAATAAGATACTTAACTGTATCCAACACGGGGCTGAAGCAAATATTAATTATATACCGATTATTCAATGATTTGGGCGTAAAATAACCCTTAAATAATCAGATAAACAAAATCCAGTTTAAACTAGTATATGCAAACATTTATCTATGACTTGAAAACCCGCAATATTCAGAAAGTTGTAAGCGTAGCCTGTATTCTTCAGAAGCAGTGGGGAGTGTTTGGATAAAATAACGGCTTCTGCTTATTTGCTTATTTTCGTGTAACATAAGCACATTTCAATAAGCCCTATGTACAAAATGGTTGTAATTTTTCAAGAAATATACTTTGTATAATTATTTCATATGTACCTACCTATGTAGAATCTCTATACAAACAAGCTTAAATTAAATAAACGAAGCCAGCCTAGGTTTCTGCTTGGTGAACTGGGCAAGCTAGGGCTCCAGCCTATATTATAAGTTCAAGTCGGAGCTATATTTTGTAAAGTTGTTTGGGGAATTAGTTGGAGCTGGAGGTTATTAATGTAAAATCTCGCATAAAAATACATCAAACTAAATTCATATATATTTTAAGTTTGAGTTAATTACATAAACGGTCACCGCTTTTTGGGCTATTTTTTCACTTTCAATACTAAAGTTGTTTTTGACCTGTTCACCATCGGTTTGTATATGTTACCTGCTCACCCATATCCAATAAAATGACCAAAATGTCCTTGTCATCTTCTTTTTAAAATCATTTCACAATTAACTAACGATCGTAATATAAAGGACTAATCTGGCCGTAAGTTCGCTTTACGCTTTCATCCGATTTACATCGCTGCCCAGTATTTACATCGTTTGCCCCATTTACACGCTTTCGTCCGCTTTTACACCTTTTCGTATGTTTTACATGTTTTCGCCTATGCAATGCCAGCTTACACGCTGCCCGCTTTTACACGCTGGCCCCGTATTTACACGCTTTCATCTGCTTACATCGCCTGCTTTTACACGCTACCCCGCTTTACATCGCCAGCCCCGTATTTACACGCTGCGCGCTTTACACATTTTCGCCTCGCTTTACACGCTGGCCTCGCATGTACACGCTTGTCCATATTTCACCGCTGGACCGCTTTACATCGCCATCCGCTTTTACATCGCCATCTGCTTTACACGCTTTCGCCCGCTTTTACACATTTTCACCGCTTTATACCGCTTTTTCCGCAGATGTACATCGCTATTCCATATTTAAACGCTTTCGTCCGCTTTACACGCCATCCGTATTTACATCGCTTCATCTGCTTTACATCGCTGGTCCGCTTTACACGCTGGCCGCTTTTATAATGCGTGTTTTTTTTTGTTTTGTTTTTTTTTTTATGTTTTTTAACACGCTTTCCCGCTTTTATATGCTTTTTTTGTCTTTTACACCTGCCATCCGTAATTACACGCTACCCTCGCTTTTACACGCTTTCATCTATTTACACGCTGCCGCTTTTACACGCCACCGCATGTACACGCTGCCCATATTTACATCGCTTTTCCTCGCTTTTACACGCTATCTTCGAAAGTACATCGTTTTCAAAGTTTAATGCCGCCCATTTTACATATTTTACCTCTGTTACACGCCGTCCGATGTACATGTTGCCAAATTTACGACAAGCGTTTTACTTTAAAGCGTAATTCAGATACAGTTATTCCGAAGCGTTTTAAAGTTTACCGCTTTATAATGCTTTCTTTTCAAAGTATTATGCCGGCCCGCTTTACATTTTGCGGCGACCGGTAATATACATGCTCAGCACATGCCATCTCAGATGCCATCGCCTGCTTGCCAATATTAAATTCGCTTGTTTACATTTCCATGTGAATTTGTTATGTTGTCCGTTTTACACGCTTTTGTCCGTAAATACGGATGAAAACGCGTAAAACGGATCTAAAACGGTAAATACGGACAAAAACGTGTAAATACGGGATGAAAACGTAAAAACGGACGTCATGTGTAAATACGGATGAAAACGCAAAACTGACTTAAAACATGTAATTACTCGGAAACCGTAAAAACGATTGAAAACCAATAAAACGGATAAAACGTAGTAAAAACGTAAAAACCGTGATAAAATGACGTAAAACGTAAAAACGGACGAAAAACGCAGTAAAACAGATGAAAACGCTGAAAGACGGACGAAAACGTAAATGACAAAACCAAATACCGATGAAAAACATGTAAAACGGACTAAAACGCGGTAAAAACGCGACGTAAAACGGTAAATACCTTAATTTAAAAACGTGAAAACCTACACAAAACGTAAAAAACTACTTTAAAACGTAAAACCACTAAAGGTGTAAATGCGCATCAAAAGGTGTAAAACTACTAAAAACGTAAAACCTAATTAAAACGCGTAAATACCTGACGAAAACGTAAACGGACAAAACGTAAACACGATGAAAACGATAAAGAACTAACGATCGTTAGTCCTTTATACTAACGGTCGTTAGTTAATTGTGAAAAGATTTTAAAAAGAAGGACATTTTGGTCATTTTATTCGGATATGGACTGGATCTCTAACATATACAAACCACAATGACCAAAATAGTCAAAAACTTTAGTGACCGAAAGTGAAAAATCACAAGCCACAGCGGACCATTTATGTAATTAACTCTTTAAGTTTTACGCTGAAATCCCCTATATTTTGAAGTATATTTAAGTGATTTGACTAACTATAATAAGCCCCTTTTTGGAACGACAACACTTGAAATCCGACCCGAAGTTAAACCATCCAAAACCTCGCAGGCCCGGGATCCCAACCACTGGAGAACCCGCAAAGGGAAACCCCTAGAACTCACGGCCAGACTAGGAAGGAAAAACCTGGATTTTTGTCTCTTGCGACTAACCCCTGGGTAAAACTACATCAAGCTCCAACAGCCTGGACAACTAAACTAAGACAGCTTAGTTTAACTATAAGCCCTCAGAAACTAAAATCAATTATATATATTCTTAAAAACGAAAATAATAATTACCATGAGGAAGTGAAAAGTGAAGTGAGAAATGAAAGGTCCAGTGGAGTTTAGGTACACCCTATGTGAATCTCTACCTCATTACTTGTTCTTCTTTCTTCGCTTTGTCAGCCTGCTCTCGCTTCCTTCATTTTAACCCCTTAACTCTATTTCCGTTTTTCCTTCTTGGTTTTATAACATTTTTTACTAAAATTATTT